>CM028906.1:12032500-12632500 GCA_016801845.1 Polydactylus sextarius
TGTACCTTGATAATTTCTCTCTTGTTCTTCAGGATTTTTGTTACAGGGAATGTGTATAGTTTATAAATCCAGAAAGTATGTGATAGGTTTGCCCAAGGCTGTCCAAATCTTTGCACTGAACATTAATTAATGAAAAAAGTAATTGGTAAAGTGAAAGCACAGTCACAGATGCCTGGCTTGTGAGGCAGGGCACATGCTGACATAGAGCATAAAGGCTCTTTGAGCTGTGTCATCAGCTCCTGAAACTGTGCGAATCACTGAAAAAACTTTGCCAAGGGGGATAATAAAGAATATCATATCAGCAGCCAACTTATTGAGTATGGTCTCCACACAGCCAAAGAGCTCCTTCAGTTTGGTCTGTTTTGTCTGGTTCACCTCCTTGGGGTGGCTTTGCAGATGCCTCAGAGGGAGCTTTACCTTTAGGTTTCCCTTTGATGGAGGCTGAGCACTCCTTCCGAACAACTCACTCCCCTCTGATTGTGCCCCTCCTTCATCCTCCTCGGGCTGGATGAGTGTTCAGAAGCAGCTTTTGCTTCTTGTTGCTTCCTGGAGGAGGCTGAGCACTCCATGAATACAACACACTCCATTTCACTGAGCCTCTTGTTAGTTTTTTTTTTCTCCTCTGCTGCTGCAGATGCATTAAATGGCACGAGAGACATTTCCATGTTTTTCTGCATTCCTCATGTCACATTCACGCTGGGTTGTCTTTGAGCAACTACCAAAAATGACTTAATGTTGATGACTTATTCAAGTGAAGAAACAGGACATTTAAATAAAAAAGAATAAGTGAAAGGGACACAACAATGGAGCCGTGACATGAAAAGAGCTATTTTGGAGACCCCTAGTTTTTGGAAGTAAACGTCCCATTAATTTTTTCCTTTCCACAATGTTATATGACTCACAGTTGAAGCATTTCTACAGCTTTTAACAGCTTGAAACACCCCCGGGTTAAATCATCTGCACAAAATATGAAGAACTGCATTATAGAAAATATCTACTTCTTAGATAAGAAGTTGAAAGTACAAGTCTATGTACGTCAGAAATAAAAAAAATAAATAAATAATAATATGTTGGTAAAACAGTGAAGTAACCCAAAGAGTGCTTTTTTATTGTTCATCTTTTTTTTTTTTTTGTTTTTTGTTTGAAATTTCTCAGAGAACTATCAGTGTTTATTTAAATCATATTTTTACATAACCCCTACAAAAAAGACTTAATATCAAAAAGATGATTCATATGCTGCAATGAATCACAGACAGCATGACAAAGCTGAGCCTGTATGGAGTCAGTGTAGGAAGCACTGAAGGTAGCGTCCAAAAAATAGAAATCCTCAGCCTTCTTCTACTTCACTGACTCATACACTACAGTAGCATAATTTAGAAAACTGCAGACATCACTTAAAGTGACTATAGGCACTTTAAATTACCATGTTAAGTGTATGTTTGCTGAAAATTAAACATTGATTTATGTGGCACAAGTTGTTTTCTCATGGTTGTGCTCCTCAGGTTCAATTGTTGAGTGAAGGACATGTGGGAATAGAAAAATAATAGAAAAGTTAACCTGTGCAACTGTAGCTCTGTACAGTGGATGCACAGAGCTATGATTGGACAGAAATTCAACCTGACTTATCTGTTGTCTGATTTGATTTTTGTCACAATTGTCTGGATTTGTTTAATTGTAGTCTTGACTATGGACAGATTCAGTTGATGTTATGTCTACTACAACAGAGTGTAACAAAAGCAAGATCTATGCTTCCTGCTAAAATTGAAAATCTTTTGGATGTTTCTTGCTTGTTAGACTTGCTGCTAACACCATCATCAGCAGCCAAGAACTGTGCCTTAGTCTTTGCAACGGCAGCACCAACATTAATATGGAAACTCTATGGATGGGGGAAGTTGTATATCACCCCTTTGAAATGCTGTTGTCACAAGAGGCTTTGAAGGGCTCACATCCAGTGCACTCTGTGACCACAACAAACTCATTTGTCTCAGTTGTAGTTTTCCAACTAATTCATCAACCACTGCTGATTTTGTGAACACTTAAATTAAAAGTATTTCTACATCGAGAACATAATTAATGACTGTATCAATGGACAATGTGTCCCTGGGGAGAGTCAGGGATCAGATGTCAGCTGACCATTAAATAAGATGACAAGACTTTTTTTTTTTTTTTTTTTTTTTTTAGAGGAAGCAGTAGGACTTGAGTAACTGGTGTTGCCCACTGAAAGCAGATGTGAGCAGTTCTCAGTGTCCTGCAGTATGTGAACTTGGGTGTGTGTCATTAGCTGAGTTGTTTCTTTAAAAAAGTGATTTATTAGCAGCTGGAAGTCCTTTTAAAGAGAGTGAACAAGAACTTTCTGTTTTGTTTTTTGGGGGGGCAAAGAGGAACTAAAACCACCAGTGACCCTTGATACAGCAGCATTTGTCAGCAATAAATAATTACAGGAAGCAGGTTTTATAGATGTTAGATATGAGTGTAGTAGATAACACTGTTTCAGTGAAAACCACTTTTAATCCTCCTCACAGTTTTATTTTTGGAGTTGACTGTGACTGATTACTGAAAAAAAGTTTTTTAAAAAGTGAATTTGGATATCCTTGGGGTGGGAGGGGGTGGGGGGGTGGGGGGGGCACTAACAAACAAATATTTAAAACATAATGGCATTGAACTTTAGAGGGTTGAATGGTGCTGTATAGGTAGAGCTGGTGGTCCACTAATCAGAGGATCGTAATTATCAGAGGAGTATTGTGTAAAGTGCATTAAGAGATCATCCAAATCTACTTTATGACACTGGAAACCTGTGTGTTGAGCTTGTGAGCTTGAAATGCTCCAATAATGCTTTCTGACTTTGTTGAATTCAAGGCAACTGGACTGTTTTCTTAAAGGTCTTTCACCTCTCATCCAAGAGGCTTCTACAGAAAATAAATTCTGTAAATACACCTCTGTCCATCAGAACTGAAGAAGCCTCTTGAATGAGAAGTGACACGTCTTCAAGAAATTACAATAGCCCAATTGTCTATGTCAAATACAATGACCAGGACGAATGAGATGCTCTACAGACATCCAAAAATGCTAGGGAATCATATATTTTCTGCTTAGAGACTTAGAGATGCACTCAGCTTATCTCTCCTTTATTTAGTCTCTATTTTCTCTCTTGTTTCCAGAGTCATTTCCTCTCCATGTGCTGAGTAAGTCCTTGTCAAGCATCGCAGAGAAACTAAAGACATTTATCCAAGAGTGGCCATGAAAAATGTGAGATAAATAAAGAAGAGGAGAATAGGAGCAGGAAAGAACCTAATTTTTATTACCCTCCTGCACCCTGTACCACCATTTCCTCCTCCTCCTCTTCCTCCTCCTTCTCTGTATGGCAGAGCAAAATGTAGGTCTGTGCTCGCCTACAGCCATCAGCAACAATCAGTTCTGCCCCAGTTACTGACGCATCTCACAGACTAAACACACACGCACACATACGTCACAACAGGCAGTATTACACACACACAGATGCACATAAAAACAGACGCGACATGTTGACAGAAACACACAACACGATGCAACAGCCGCAGAAAACACGAGCAACACGTATGTTTTGACACTTTGGCAGAAAACAGATTCAGATGAACTTTGATATTTTGTCAACATTAATTAAAATGTTAATATCACACACACACACATTTACACACACTCAGTAGCACAGCTGTATTGTCTCACCAGCTGTCTGAAGCTGTGAAACATGCGTTTTTGTATACACACAGAATACATACATACTGTTGAAAAGTGAAACATGTTTTGAAGAGAGTTCATTACATTTTGACTCAGATATAAATATTTCTAGCCTACAGTTGTCAGCCAACACAGGGGCCTTTAAGTTAAGTATCTTTGAATTTACATAAAAATAAATGCTCTGTTATTATATATGTTATATCAGAGGCTTTCAGGGCTACGCACACTGATTTATTACTGATTTAAGGAGACCGCAACAGCTATTTAATATTTTGTGTCAGTGCAATTAAACAACATTGTAACAAGTGGCATTTTTCTTTAAGCAAGTCAGAAGTTTGTCATATACACGTGTGAGTAAGTACACAGTTGCTTGGTGTTTGGTTTATGGAAATGAATGTAGCAGCTATATTGGTACGGCTCTGTTCATGTATATTGACTGTGTTGGTAAGCTACAGCTGCACCTGGCACTCTCAAGTAAAAGTGCAACTCGCCACCAACTCAGCCAAATATGAGCTTGCCATGGCGACAGTGACAAACTTTGGCTGAATAAGTGCTGCGTAAGGTCCATGCGGCTCCCATCAAGGTCAGTGTTTTGGCATTAAAGTATCCTCAGCTTTCCACAGACAAAGGAACTGTATAACTATAAAGAAACCATTATCTGGGTTTCCTTCAGTGCTACAAGGGTTTCTATATAACTCCTCCAGGCCATGGACAATTTCTGGCACCATTTTTGTTGTTCTCCCTTATTATATAGATACATATATAAATAAATATGTATGGGTTAGTATGCTGTCAGCCATGTATGAGTGTTTCTGTGTGTGTGTGTTACCTGTACTGTCTTTAAGGTGCCTATGGTTTCTAATCACAGTGAGACATCTAATCACACATAAAGCCTTGAGACCAGCATGTATCTTTTCCTTTCTCACCTGAAAATCTGTGGAATGTTTATATAAACATGTAAGAGCTTTCTCCTCATGTAGTCAGTGCTAGTCATTGTTATCATTATGAATTAATGTGGCTTAATGTTTACTTCTTCACATCTAAAATTCAGAATGGTCAGCTGATTGGAAGCATTTGTGAAGCTGGCATGGATGAGAGTGTGAAACCAGTGAATTTACTGTAAAAACACATATGATAGCAGAAATGATCGACCTTGCAGTGTTATGGTTTCCTGAGCTGATGGTGTTATAGGAAGAAGGAAAAGGAAATGTCTCATAGTCTTATTTGATTGACTTTTACCAGACAGTATTGTAAGTTATTTCTGTTTAGGCTCTGGGCATATAGATGGACTGTTATTTTATTGGTTTAATTCTGCTCATGAGCAGAATTAAAGGAAGCTTACAGACATAAGTGCCTACTGTGCATAGACTTGTGACATTAAAAGCAACATTGTAAAGATTGCTGAGGCGTGTTTGTTTTGGGCTTGTGGTGCTTTTATTAATTCACAAACCAGGAAATGAACTCAACACCACCTCCAGGTCAGTGCTGGAACAGGGGCAAAGGCTAAATTGTGGTCCTCTTTACACTTTTGACCTTCCCCTTTACATTAAAGCAAAGTACAGGACAGGACACCATAAATGCCTTTTATTGCACCATTTGAGACACATTTCCTTTAGGTACAAGGAGGTTAGGCTGTGCTAATAGCACATAAGGCATACTGACCCAACACAAATCATGTGCACTGAGCAGCTTTGTTTCTCTAATTTGATCAAAACAAAAACTCATATGTTTATATAAAACACCTTTTAAAGAACATTGTGAGCTGTAATTAGAAATCCTCTGTGTTTGTCTCTAAATAAATCTCTGAGGTGACTCATCATGATGCCATATGGGCTGTTTTCCACAGGCCCCATGAGGTAGCCTGTGTTTTTGTTTCATTACATCTTGTAAACACATATATTACCTCCGGCCACTTTAATGAACACTATATATCTTAAAAGAAATAATGCAGATTTTCATAACATGCAGCACATAAAGTGAGCAGACTTTTTTAAAATTATAATTATATTCATTTGTACAAAATGTCACCATTATTATTTCACATTCATTGACTTTAATCTCTAGACTATAAATGTATTGACTCTAGGGGTGAGACTTCTTAATCGACTGAGAATTTTAATTATCAACACAACAACATAGCAGGAGAAGCTAAAGCATCATTTGAGGGTTGTGACAGTTTGATTACATTGAAACCTACTCAACACTTTCACAAAGGTGTGATGAAATTCAGATACACAGCAGCAAAGTGTGTTAGGTTCTGACAAAGTTCTTTACCCATTCATCAGATTATCAACGTCTCTGCAGGGGTTTCACATTTTCTTCTATTTTATTTAAAATATGTGGAATGCCTCCCAGTACTGTGATAAAAAGCTGACAGATTCTGAAATCCTAATGTTGATGACAGAACTGATAGTGGGGCTACCTAAGCAGGAGAGGGCAGGAAGAGAAGAATTTAATATGAGGATAGAAGAGTAGGAGAGGAGGAGGACCAATAGAGGAGAGGATCTGCTCACTCATTAATTTTTCACTTGCATTTATGGTAAATTATTAAAGAGCTATGTTGCATTGCTTCTCTGGTACAGCGTGGGTCCTCAAATTCATACAGCACTTAAACATCAACAAAGGGACAGAGACGCTCACAGTCTCACAGCAGCACAATCTGAATGTCACACATATACACAATACTCAGAAATACAGCAAGCTGCACACACACACACACACACACACACACACACACACCCTGACACTGTTATGCATGCAGACAGACTTGCTCCATCTCAGGGGAGCTGATTAGGGTAAGATTTGTCAGGCAACCTGCTCCCCCACCCACACATGTGCCATACATACACACAACCACCTCCAGCTCTTTATATTGATCAGACAAATATGCACACACATACACACACATACACACACACACACACACACACACACACACACACACCTCCCTGCACTTAGCGATAATGCTATATTCTTTTATATTAACCCATCCAGTATGCTGAATAACTCATAAACTGCATATATTGTATTTTATTTGTTTTATTATTCAAAAATAATGAATGTGTTGTGATCATTATGAACCAAACTGTTTCAAATGCACCCAAGACTTGTCTGCCCCCAGATTTTATACTGCTGCCAAAGGTAAAATAAAGCTTTTATGATTTACTGTTATCGTATATCAATATGTGCAATGAAATCTGATGCAGACTTTTTGTACATTTTGCTACTTAAAGAACATCACTGCACTAATTGGTTAAACCCAAAAAACATCCATTTCAGCTCTGACGCAGCAGTTGCAACCCACAGAAAGTAGACCTTAATGTGTATTTTTTAATGCACACATTTGCACCAGTGTAATTAATGTTATACATTACAATTGCTCATTTATTTTAGTCAGTTCTGTTGTCCGATGGCATGTATACTGGCTCACTGGAGTAGTTTCCTGTTAGTACTTGTGTGGGCTGAGTCATCATTGTCACTTAAAGACTGATGTCAATCCAGTCAATCAATTTCTCCAAACATCAACATCAAAATTGCCTCTTTGTTTTTCAACCCAACCAAGATCATCTGTCTCCTGCTTCATGCCTCTATACGGTCCACAACATAAGAAAAAGTCGGCTTTAACCAACTCATTATGTTATGATCAACCCTTGGAACAGACTATTATCATCTCCCATGCTGACTGCTGCAAGGTCAGGTCTCCCTTCATGCACAGTGAATACCTTACAGATGGTCAAGAACAGTGTGTTTTGACCCCCGCTGACTACACATGACTGCCCTAATCAAATTCAAATCACCTGTGCTGCCTACATATGCCATTGGCTCCACAGTCATCTACCTGAATTCAGCCACACAGGCTTTTGCTCCTTTTCAACCACTGTGTTCCTCCAAGGACCATCAGCTGCCACTGTCACCGTTGTACTCATGGCAGTCTCTATTCATACTTTTCTCATTTGTGTTCAAGCTAATGGAACAAGATACCAAATGTTTTCAGAGAAGGACAGTCCATGTTATCTTCAAAAACCTGTTAAAGATTCATCTCTTCTGAGAACATTTCTCCTCATTCCTCTAACACCCTAATGCTTAGTCTGCACTACAGCACTTTAAAGTTGATCTGCTTGAAGTTTGCTTTATTGAACTGATCCAGCACCTGTTTTACATCCTTAATGTCTCCCAGTGCACTGAAGCTTTGGTGTTGTTCCTAAGTTGTTTGACATTTTGAATATAATTGTCTACCATATTATTTATGTATTTATTGTTACTAGTTGTGTTGGTGTTTGTACTGCTATGATAACTCCAAACATCTGCCCTGAAATGATTCATATTATGCATCTCTAACAGGAATGAGTAAGTTTGATTGAGTTTTCATGAAATGAGGAGAAAATGAATTATTAAAGCCACGGAATACAATCTGTGCTTGACAATATCAGAAATCACATTAATAACATCCAATTTTTTATCAGCATCTACACATTGGTTTCACTCAACTCCTGGTCACATTACCATATATATCGTGGATGTTATTGTATCTTGGCCCTTAAAAGCATTTGCTGCTTTTGTTAAAATTGTTTGGTTTGATGAAAGTAACTAATTTAAATCTTCAGACAAGGAACCAAGGCATCCTGAGATCCTGACATCTTTTTAGAGAGTGTGCTGCTTCAATTCCAAAATTTCAAATAATTTACTAAACCTGCTAGGAATGAGCTCTGGGAGAAGGTGGTTGCATTTCTAAATCAAAACTCGAAAGGTAACATGAGATACCAACAGCACAAAATTCCCTCTTCATCACAGACGTAGTAAAGTGATGCTTGGCCCAGATTCATCTTACTGTCTGGATCCGGCATGGCAACAAGGCATGTGATCAAAGAGTGTGGAAAAAGAGAAACAAAACAAGAACTGCGGAGACAGACAGAGAAAACTGGTAGCAAACAAAAACAGGCACAGAGGGAAATGGGGAAGAGATTAAGCAAAAGTAAGGAAAAGAAGAAAAAGCGAAGGATGGAGGTTAGTGATGCTGCACGAGGTCAAGGTAGAGCTTTGGCTTTTAAAACTCTTTTGTTTCATTTAATTAAAAAATCGACATAGACATGTATTTCAACCTTTTGTACCCACTGAGTGAGCATCAGTCCAGGGGTTCAGAGAGCTACGTTCTTATGAGCAACGTCAGAGTTTTGAATACTTTCAGGCAGGATGAATTTGGTGTTGATTACACGAGGGGGATTAATTCAGTGGTGGAATGTCTAACTTGGCCCAAAAAAGCCACAACTAATGAGACAGGAATTTATCCCCACTCATAATATCAAAGCCAGTAGTGCAGAGAAAATACCCCTAATCAACTGTTCACATTTCAACACATTCCATAAGTGGGTCTAAAAATAAACAGGATTCTCTGCCCCTCTGCAGATGTATACAATGTACAATCTAAATAATATTGAGATTTGGGGCTATATGTTTACATGGAGCTCAGTCCTCCAAATAAGTCAGCACCACATAAGAAAAATCATGTGGTTCTGTATCACGTTGATCAAAATCTGTCAGCACAGGTATTTTCATCACAATAAGGTTTTCTCAGAAATGCTGGACCAACATGTGAAATTACCGTATATACATGGCCAGTGTTTCATTTCTATTTTTTCCTGGTGATGGTTTCTGTCTGTACTTCCTTTCTGGCAGGTTTAGAATCAGTCATTAGAGAATGCACATGCACTCAGACATGTTTTTCTTCCTGACTTGAGGGTTCATGGAGGATACACAAGTTGGGAGACAGAAAAAAAATAGTCTACCAGCCTCTTGATGTTTACTGTGGGCGGAAGCTGACAGACTATGTTCTGCTTTTTCAGAAAGGCTTTCAAAAAAATCTTTACAGCAATAGAACGTCAACTGGGAGAACTAACTCAGTCTTACAGATCAACAGCGTTCAAAGGTTTGCTGTAACACATGAAGAGCAAATGCTCTACACATCTCCTTCACATGGGCAGGAGGTGGTGAGGGCTTAAGCAGGGTTTAATCACTTTCATCCACTTTATTTGAGAAGCTGCTGTAACAATTTTCATTTCATGCAAGTTCATGTTCCTATTACAGCTAAATACTACCACCTAGAGGTTAGTTTGTGTACTTGCAATACACACACACACCACACACACACAAATGTATATATATATATATATATATATATATATATATATATATATATATATATATATATATATATATATATAACCAAAGAAGTTTATACAGTTTATATAAGTATGACAGTTTCATCAACTGGATATTCAGAATGTATTTATTCATTCATTGTATGGTTTTGCCATTGAAGATGGAAGAATATTTATTTTTCAAGTGAACTCATAGTCAATGGCGTGATTGTATTTCACTGTTTTGATTTTTTTTTTTATTAATAACTTTTATTTATTCATAGACAAACAAAACATAACATTAATATAGGTATTATGCATGTTTGTCATGCATTAACATAACCTCTTATGAAAGGCTTAAGCTGCCAATGTCTGGACACATGAAGAAGATGATAAAGCCATATATTTCACAACGTTGCCAGTTCATTCTTTACTCTGTGTAAACCATTCAACTACGGCAGTTTATCAGGTGCTGGTGGCTCCAGTTCCTTGTATCCAATCAGGGGCCAGGGATAATTGCCAGGCCCGCCTTAGCACGAACACTATTGGTCAAATGTTAAATCGTAATGGCGTTATGGGCGGAGTCAGCGGCCGTACGGTGAATCCTACCCAGATGTTACACGATAACCTGCGCCAGGCTCTGAAGGAAATAAGAGGAGAGCAGCCTCCTGCCCAGTTCCTCCGTATCTACAGTTACACGCAGGTGAGTGGAATAATGCAGCTGTAACTACGTTACTGTAAGACATAGTGTGGGTTTAACATCCGTTAAACACAGCGTTGATGATACAGAGCACATCGTTTGTTTGTAGCAGTTCTTCCTACTAAAAAAACAGATTAGTTAAGTAAGCTGTAGTATGGTGGACATAGGTTTGCAAAAGACCTAAATGCTTCGCTTTTATGAACGTTATGCAACTGCGAGCCACCCCCTTTTTATACGCAGTTTGTGACCTCTTTGTGTCAGAATGCTTGTGAAAGAAACTACCTACAACATGGACATGTTGCATAGAAAAGGAGGATTCACATCATCTAACGTCATTTTACGCGCTGCAGCGCTGTTGTTCTTGGAGCTTTAGTATGAATAAGTTCTGCTGACCTGGCAGTATCTTTGCAACCAGATGTGTGTGTGTGTGTGTGTGTGTGTGTGTGTGTGTGTGTGTGTGTGTGTGTGGTGAAGAGAAAGAATCTCACCCACATGGAACAAAACTTTTTTTTATCTTGTTCATTTGAATAAATACGGCGCATCTGTGTGTAATACAAGCTAGCTCTATCTCCTTGCTTTGTTGCCTTATTGCCCAGTTTTGTTATCTTGTGTTTACAAGGACATGCACTTAAATTTCCTTATTATCTCACTTGCATTTGCATGGGCCACTATTTAATGATACATTGACTGTGGTGTGATTGATAAAAGAGTGCACTCACTTACACTGATTCTGTGGAAAAAAGAAGATGATATCATAACCAAAGCTTGCAGTGCACAGTTGGTAAAAGCTGTTATGTGGAAAACTCTTTTAAAGTTAGTGTGGTTGTCTACAAAGTGCAGCATGTTACTCTGAAGCTGATCCTAATCTGTTAACTTCATTTATCACTAGAGATGAATGGTACCATGGAGTCCACCAGGAGACGAACCCAGCCCAGTACCAATGGGAAAACATCTGAACAAGTGGAGCAGTCAGCAAACTGGGGGAGAGCATGGTGAGTTACTAAAGTTTAATTTAAAAAATGTACACCAGAAGATTACCATGGAGTTATAGTCTAGGATCCATGAATATCCAACCCCACCTGTGTATGTGCTGATAAGTGTGGCAGTAGGTTATTAATGTCAAGGAGGATTTGCACCACCTGATTTGAGCTTGTAAAATATCTGTAATAACTCTAGATAACATCGCTCATAGACTTTCTTTGGGCAGTGGATGAGCTTATTCTGAGGCTCTAGTTTAGTGCAAGCTGACCTACTGGCAAGGTTTGACTATGATGCATAATAGAACTTAAGTTTAGTAAGATATTTGAAAGACAACTACAGCACATGCAGAGATGTGTTTTTGTGTGATCCATTTAAACTGAAATATTGTCAGACAGGAAAAGTATATATAATACACTGTCCTCATACTTTATCTTTTTATATGTCTGATTCCTTCTCAGGGAAGTGGACTGGTTTTCCCTCATTTCTGTGATCGGCCTACTTTGTTTTGCCCCCTTTATTGTCTTCTACTTTGTGATGGCATGTGATCAGTATCAGTGCTCTATCAGCCAGCCTCTGTTGGAGTTGTACCAAGGAGAGACTACGCTGCTCTCTATCTGGGCCAGAGCACCCTCCTTCAGCTGGACAGCTGCAAAGATATATGCCATCTGGGTGGCCTTCCAGGTAAGGCGAGAGATGTAAAAGAACCTCAAGTGGGAAAGAATATACAGACAATACAAGGCAGTGAAAAGATGCTGAGTGAACGTTGCAGATACTGTCCATTGTGAAAAAATGTAAACAAAAAATGCATTCTGTTTGTCCCTTAGATGTTCCTGTATATGTGCATTCCTGATGTCCTCCATAAATTTATTCCTGGATATGTTGGTGGTGTGCAGGATGGAGCACGAACTCCTGCTGGTAATTTGAACACATACACAAACTCATCAGTTTGTATCAACTGCATTTGTTTAATTAACAGTGTTATAATCAGATCCACTGCAAAACATTTGTCTTATTTATGACACTAGATTAGCTAGACATTCATTATCACAGCATTGTAAACATAGTTCCTTTTTATAATCCAACTTCCTTGTGGTACTTCCCTTTTCTCCAGGTCTGATTAACAAGTATGAGATCAATGGGCTTCAGTGCTGGCTCATCACTCATGCCCTGTGGTATGCCAATGCCAACTATTTTCACTGGTTCTCTCCCACTATCGTCTTTGACAACTGGATCCCTCTGATGTGGTGTGCCAACATACTGGGATATGCTGTTTCTACCTTTGCTTTCATGAAGGCCCACTTTTTCCCCACCAATTCTGAGGACTGGTGAGTACTGGCACACACATGACAACAGAAGTGTTTTCTGTATCTAAACCTCACTTAAGATGACGTGAACTAGTTCACATTGTCAACTTATTTTTTTATGTATTTTTTTGTAACGTTTGTGTAGCAAGTTCACAGGGAACATATTCTACAACTACATGATGGGCATCGAGTTCAACCCGCGCATTGGCAAGTGGTTCGACTTCAAGCTGTTCTTCAATGGCCGGCCTGGCATTGTAGCCTGGACCCTTATCAATCTGTCCTACATGGCCAAACAGCAGGAACTCTACGGTCACATCACCAACTCTATGATTCTGGTCAATGTACTGCAGGTGAGGAAGGAGGCAGAACTAAATTAAAGAAAATAATGTGGAACTATTATATACACATTACTTGTAGTTGCATCTTTCTTCTTATAATTGATGATTTGTGTAGATGTGTAAGCTATGCTATGTTAGATAGAGCTAGAAGACACAGCTTAGTGAGTTATTATAATAACTGTGTTCTTGGTCTTTTCTTGTAGGCCATTTATGTGTTAGATTTCTTCTGGAATGAGGCATGGTATCTGAAAACCATTGATATCTGCCATGACCACTTTGGATGGTACCTGGGTTGGGGAGACTGTGTCTGGCTGCCATACCTCTACACACTTCAGGTAAATAATATACCCTCTACTTTACATATACACTAAGTTCTGTATAAGTACTATGTATTTAGTATGTATACAGTAATAATTATGTTCTAGAATAGCTGCACCTTTCCATTTTTTACAGTAGAGTAATATCGCAAAAGTAAAACGTTGATTTGTACTGAAGTTAAATCATGTGTCTGTTATCATAACTTTATCTGCCTATAATACAAGAATCTAAACCTAAAATCTAAAACTAAAACAGCATTAAGTGCCGATGTATGCATTTTATTCTCTGCAGGGCCTGTACCTCGTTTACCACCCTGTCCAGCTCTCCAACGGCCACACCCTGGCTGTCCTTGTACTTGGCCTAGTTGGATATTACATCTTCCGCTCCACCAACCACCAGAAGGACCTGTTCCGTCGCACTGAGGGCTCCTGCTCCATTTGGGGCAGTAAGCCATCGTACATTAAGTGCTCTTACCGCTCCGCTGATGGTGGAATCCACCACAGCAAGCTCATGACCTCAGGTTTCTGGGGCGTGGCCCGGCATTTCAACTACACAGGTGATCTGATGGGTTCTCTGGCCTACTGCGCCGCCTGTGGCTTTGGGCACATTCTGCCGTACTTTTACATTGTTTACATGACCATCTTGCTGGTCCACCGCTGTGTACGTGACGAGCATCGGTGCAGCAACAAGTACGGCAAGGACTGGAAACGCTATACAGATGCTGTGCCTTATCGGCTGATTCCTGGGGTGTTTTAGAGAGGAAGAAGAAAGGAAGAGTGTGATTAGGGTGGGAGTAAGGTAGGGTTTGGGATAAAATTAATATAGAAGTTATGTAGTAGTAATGGGATAGCAAGATAAGATGTTGGGTGTGTGTATATATATGTTTCTTAAACAAATCAAGAGCACATAAAACAGTTTGCTGTACACGTGTATAAAGTTCTCTGCCTTCGTAAAGGCAGTTTGATACAACCGCCTGCTGCTCTCCTCATACTGTGACATTTAACAGTAACATTTTAAAAACACTACAATATATTCTTTTGAACTTTTAAGACAAAGCTGAAACCAGCTCCAACTAAAATCAGGACCAAAAACAAAGCCAGGTTGTCATGTCCAGTGTCTATGACTATTCCACAACGTAGCTGAGTATGAGTCTTATATTAACTTGATTAATTAATTTGTCAGGCTAATAAACAAAGTTTCGGAATCATTTATCAGGACAAATACCAAAACATGACTGCTTCTACTATCTCAGTGCTGAGAAATTGATTCTCTTCTGTTTTGTAAGATTTAGTACCTTTGAGTTTCTTGGGACTTGTTCAGAGAAATTTGCACTCGGGTACCCAATGATAGAGGCTATTCATTGTCTTGGCTTTTGTAGACTAAATGAGTAATTGTTAATGAAAGCTGACAAATGTATTAATCAATATTAACTATATTTTGCCGTTACCATACTGGCGTAATGGACCAAATGTGATTTTTGGCCCCACAGATGGGACCTGCCTCATAAAGGTTATGTAATCTTTGTATAAAGGTTATGTGAGCGTAGTGAATAAATATTCGCTGTCATTTGCTCGTTGTGTTGGTGAGAACTGCCCTCATTGCGGCTTAGAGGGGATGCACGCATAATTCATATTTGTTATAGACAGGACAACGATTTTTCAGCAACAGACAGCACTTCTGTTCACACAGGACATCCTGACCTGTGACAAATATGAGTTAGTTAGATCATTTTATTTGCTGTGTTAGTCTAAGTCTAGTCTAAGTCTAGCCACATGTGAACTGGGTTGATAAAAAATGTTTTTGCTTTGTCCAACCGTCACATTTTTTGTTTTGTGTTTATTTCCTCACCAGAACTGCCTTTCTTATAATAACAAAATAAAACCTGAATTTTTGTTATAACAGTTTTTTCAATCTACATACAGAGCTCATTATTTAGCCATAAAATCTCACCTTTTCTGTTCTAATGACATTCTCCAGTCCTGATTAGAGGCCTGAATCTTGACATTTGACATTTACTGTGTATGTGTGTGTCTGTGAAACACTGAGAGCTCATGAATAAATCTAAGTAGTGAACACATCACATTGTGGGTAGAAAGGCAGCGAGAGGTGTTAGGGACATGTCCTTTTTTCATCACCAGGGGGCAGCAGATGACAGCTGAACCAAGTTATCAGTCAGTGACAGGAGTCGCATTTGTATGCAGGTTGTGACATTAGAATCAATTAAAGGATACATTTTAATATTTGGAAAGGCTTTATCTGAAATTATAAATGCCACACATGCTCTGAAGTGAGATCACACATACAGTCATATGTTTGTATCCACAAAATGTGGTGTTTCCCTCATGGCCTGTTTAAAGCTTTGTCCAAAAAGGTTTTTGTCATGAGGCCAATCCAGCCTCAAACCACTGCATTATTCTCTTAATGCACTTACTGACTTATCACCATCATTAAGTTAAGAGTAGTTGTGTGCATCCACAAAAAGGGATAGATGCTGTATACAAAGAATCAATAAAATTACAATACGTGGAGTGCACACAAACACACACACACTGCAATCACAGCTCCATTTAATTTTATTCGCAACATTTCAACTAACTATTGGCCTTCCTCACCATGAACCCTCTGTCAACTATACAAATAGTGTCTATATTGCAAATCAACCTTTCAGGGAGTTGTTAAACTTAATCGTAGATGAGACAGGATGATGGGAATTGAAGGAAAGTCTGTATCAACAAAAAAGCAATGGAACTCGCTGAACAACGTCTCTGAATGAAAATACACGTTTGTTCTGCTTAAGATGATCTGATACGATCAAAGCATCTAGAACAAACGCTAAATAGACCTTGTGGTGACACTGTTTTTTTAAATGCTGTTTCCAACAGCTGAAGGATGGGCGTAAGTTTTTAACATGAATGGCGAGTCCTTAAAGTGTTTGAGAAAGACATTAAAATCTCAAGTTTCATGATATCCCAATGAAGATCAAATGATATGACTGAAAGCAACTTAAGAGTCCTGTTGAGATCAGACTGTTCTCTCAGCATCACTGTGGCAAAGCCTTGTCCGAAATTCCCGAAGCTGCCTTGAACATATCACCTAAAATCATTGTAGGTGAAGACACTGCTATTTCTAATTTGACAGCTTGTTCTTGAGTGGTTCAGTAATCCATCGGACCTGAAGGCCCATTATGCCATGTAAGCACTGCTCCCTGCTCCCTGAACCTCACCATCAGTGAATCCCCTACCAGTGCTATGGATGTAAATCAGTTAAGATAATGGAAGAGTCATTGATTCCTCTTGCCTTTGTTCAAAGCTAATGCAATATCCACCCGATTCATCACATTGCATTACACGGAACAAAATTACCATTCTTTTTTCAGGTTAACTGATTCTCACATTACCCCCCTGAAGATGAGGAAGAGTCATGTGAGACTGAAGGGGGGGTTCCTCTTTGGTCCAGGTTCACTCATAACCAAGTTGACAAATAGCCCTCTGTGAAAAATATGGCTGAAATCTGAAGAAAGGGATGACTTTAAAAGCTAGGGGATCATGCGCCCGTCCATTTAAATGTCCACTGTACACAATAACTACATTGTGGGAACCTCCTTATGCAGCTGCACATTCATCTGCAGTGAGGGGCAGGTGGGGGTCAGGGAGAAAGAAATGGCTGTGGCAAAGTGGGGTTTTTGAGTGAGTGGTAGAGAGAAAGTGAGGAAAAGAAAGAGGGGGAGTAGAAGGAACGAGATATACAGAAAACACAATGGGATAGTTGGAGCTGGTGCCACTCCTCAACTAAAGTTGGCTTGATTTCCCAAGAGGCCAAATTAGTTTTTATTGGAAGTCTGGGGACTAAGAGACTTTGGGTGAGAGTTGTAAGCCAGGAGGAAAGGGGCACCTCAGAGGGAGGAAAATACATGATTTGTCAGCAAACTGCAAGTACTGACAATTCACATGTACCATAAAATACAGCAGACCACTAAAGAGCATCCCAGGCCACAGTAGGCTTAATAATTACATTGTGGTGGGTGAGGTTAGATAGACTGGCTGCTTGTGGTTGGTGGCAAAGGAGCAATTCTTGCTGTCATAATGGTGATTCCTACAGCTTGAGTTTGACGGTTACATTTATTGCAAAGCCCTCTGTTTTCTGCTTTCTGTTTTAACAGCCTAGCCTAACAGATTTTTACCATCACTAGCAGTAAGGCTCTTGGTAAGACAATATATATGTCCACTGGTTGGTCAGTCCAGCCTGAGGTATCTCTACTGGACTGACTTCCAGACAAAGCATCTTACAGACTTTGGCTATTCCTCTGCTTTTCCTTGAACTGCAGTGTTGTTGTTGATATTTGGTGCTTAGAGTAAGGTGTTTCCTTAGATACTGTTTGGATTTGCCATGAAATTTACACTCATGTACCTCTTAGAGCATTGATAACCCCTTCAGCTTTTAACAGAAATTTGAAGTATCCAAGTTTGACCAAACACCAGCAAAACAAACAATATTCAAATTACTCCCAGTTCTATTTTGTATGTGGTGCTTATTCAATTAAAAACAGCGTTTGAACATATCTAAGGTGCTTTGGATATACCTTTTACACATGAGGATGTTAACATCTTTTAGGTTAAAGAACCACTCTGCCAAAGTGCACAAAGCTATTGGGATTGTGGACTCTAATTTCCACTTCCTATTTTCACTGCTTCTCTCATTGTACATGTGTCTGACAACAAAAGGAATCACTCAAGTCTATTGTTTTTCCTTTATTTTTTTACCCATCTTCCTTCCTTTCCTTCCTCCCCTCCTCTGACCTTTGACCTCTGGCCTGGCCTGCCTTGTTAGCTAATGGACTGATAAGTTGGACTGATCATCAGACTAAACAGAAAGAGCCCCACCAGTTTGATGTTAACTGTCTGGGAATGAGGCTGATGCTGATTGGCTTTAATAAGCAAAGATAACCCTAAAAATGTTGTGAGGAATATTTGGAAATCAGTTGGTTTGTTGAGATATCTGCCCCTCCTCAGTTTTAGCAGCAGCTTCAACATTATGGCTCCAGACCAAACACATCTGTCTTGCCTGAGGCCAGACACATCGCACCTAAATTCTAAAAAAGTCTTCCTCTATTGTGCTCTTTCAGACAAAATGAAACAGGTCTTAAATTGAGAAAAGGGCTCTGCCAGAATAAGCTCACACAGTCCTATGCCTACATTTAGGCTCGACTCCTTGTAAGTCACTGAGAGTTGAATTAAAAAAGGATTAGGAGCAGAAAGAATTAGAGGGATTAAAAACGATTCTAAGGCTGTTCCACAAATCCATTGCTGATGTGGTGAAAATGATTGGTTGTAGATACTACATCTCATATTAACAGAGCTCATAAGGCATGGCTGCATGCTCTTCACACGTCAGCGGCCAAACTGTTAGGAGCTCAGGCACCAAGTTGTTCATATTTTACATATTTGGACTGTGGGAGTCAACAGTTTCGGTTCAAACTTCTCCTGTTGATAACAACTTGAATCCAATACTGTTAACGCTGAACCAAATAGAGTTTGACAGAGCTGCAGCAGAGCCACTGAAATTATACTCACTCTGTTTACTGACTTATAAATGCTGGGAGATCAGCAACATTTAAGTTTAGCTGTAAAAACACAACAACAGAGAGCTTAATGACTAATGTGCTTTCACTGAACTTCCACAGACATGAATTGTATACAAGCATGAAACTCACAAGTGCGCCCTTAAGCATCACAGTAAGAAACAGGTGGGTAGTTTCCAAAAGGAGGGGATTTGTTTGACATGTTTGGTTGCCTTGGAGACAGGGAGTCGTGCGTCTGTGGGTGTGAGGTTTGTGTGGCAGAACTGCCCGGGTGACAGCCAGTTGTCCAGAGGGTAGGGGGCAGGGTAAAGGATATTAGCTGGCAATGGAGTCTAATAGTGAAGCTGCCAAACTGGGCAAAGCTTCAACATCAAGGATGCCCTCTGACCAGATTTCCCCAACCTTACCAGGCCTCACCCTACTCGAGAATCTGAATTATTAACTGGCATGGCATCTGGTGACAATGACAGCCACTGACATTAAATTGAGTCCGGGGGTGGGGGGTCATAATGTGATGCCTGTGCCAGTTATTCGTCACATTTACTCACTATGAAAGCTTGATTGGATCTGGTCTTTTTCCACTTAGAAACCAGTGAATGCTTGACTCTTCATGTCAGCCAACTGCTCAAACAGGGGGGTTGCCATTCTGAAATCTTTCAGCAAAGTAGACAAAAGCAACCTCTCAGTTATGTTTAAGGGCTGTTGACAGCTGTCACTGACAGGTTTTAGCTTTTGTCAGATGGATAATCAAGCTGATGTGAGCTGGTAGAGAACTCTGTCTGACTTAAAATAATAAGCCTGTGAAAATGGATTTTAAATATACATTTAAGACATAAAAATCCAAGGGGAAACAACTAGAGCAGTTACTGTTACCCTGCAACCTACTCTTACCAGAAACACTCCTCTTTGTGAAGATTTACAGAAACACTTAAGTGTATTTCTGCAGAAACCAGATTCCAGGTTAACACAGAGAGGCTTCACATCAGCAGAAATAAACTCCGAAGAAACTTGAATTGTTTTTGTCCTACTTTCTTGCAGCATCATTGCATTAACCTGCATTGGCCTCTTCCTTTGCTTAAAAGTTTAGAAGGAGTTTGAAGTTTGAAGTGAAGAATTTTCAAGTGGAATTATAAAAAACAACTAAAACTAACAAAACACTTCTATGGAAGCCATTTGTTTGGGCAACCTTTTTTGAGTAAATTTTAACGAGGCATTAAACCCCTGACCTTATACATGAACTCAAATTTGTATCTTTGTGTCCTCTTTGACCAGATCCACTTTTAATGGATATAAACTGGTAAAGAGATGCTGAATGAGCCTTGCACTTTTCTCCACTTACCAATTAGCTGACTGGTTTGAACTGGATCTAATGATAATTGAGGCAGCAGCAGCACCTCACACAGCTTCTAATAGCTTTCTCTTTAATAAATCACAAGGCAATCACTCTACCATTACCTTCAATCACACTTGCCACAATCACACACCATTAAAATGCTCCACTGTATAGATTATACATGATGACAGCAATCCAATCCCTCGTCCTTTCTATTATCTGAAGTGGAACCGGTGGTTGGACAACAATGGCTGGTGTGAAGTCAGCATTTTAGCTACACATGCACCTCGTAACTGTTCAATCTTTTCCTTTTGTTGGCAGTGAACCTGTGTTTTCTTGCTTTGTTTCACACGTTAACCATGCCCTCCCCATACTCAATCTATTCTACTAGCCACCTTAATGCTGAGCTCAGTTCTTCCTCGCCACATTATTAGCTTTGACCTTTCCGTGTCGGTTCCAGCGCTGATACCAAGCCAGAGAAACTCTGCCAGAACCTGAGCCAGAAATAAAGGGCTAACACATGTTGCATTTTATGAACAGTCCAGACGTGGAATGTACTTATACAGTGATGGATACAGGTCTGTAGGGACTGTAAAACCATGCTAGGCTCTCCACACACCAAAGAGCAATTCCCATCCACACCCTGCTGCTCTCCCTTGGCCTGATCCTGAACTCTGCCTGTCTGTAGGTCACCTCACCCCCTTAATGCTCTCCTATTCCCATACCCTTCTTTGCCATCATCTAGACAGACACTTCTAAACACATGCACTTACCCCCACCCTTAATGTTCCTCGGATCTCCCCACCCTAACATCACATACTGGATAAGCTAACATTTTGGCAACACTTTCTCCTAAAAATTATGTTTATATGCAATTAAACTACAACAGCATGTACAATCTGTAGAAACTGCTTTCACTGGAGGTGGTTGATTTAAACATTGTGTGTACAAAGTGTAACTTTAATAATGCTGATCAACCCTTTTTTGGGGAAAAATATATATTAACAACATATCTCTTGATATTAATAGAAAATATCATACAGTCACAATTAAATGTGTTGTTGCAGTTCAATTGTATATAGATGTAATTTCTCTGAGTCTAGGCTTGGGTCTTAGGTGCTGTGAATCCTTCTATGATTCCATCACCCACTGCAATTCTTGATCAGGTCACCTCTACTGCCCTTCCACCTTAGTGATAACTTGTGGTCAAGGGAGTGGAGTCCTTTTCAGCTACTCAGCTCTTTTCCACCTGTGAGTAACTAGTCACTGATGGTTGTTAACACTCTACATATCAGTGGAAATGTCAGTTGCTCTATCATCAGAAATACAGACATTACACTGGACTTCCTGAAATCTACACTAAGATTTTGTGTATCACGCTGGCTTTATTTACACCTAGAATTAAAAAGACCTCTGTTTTATTCAAATTGTGGATAAATATATGATTTATCTATATAGCTGCCACACAGTCGATATCCAACAGGGCAAAGCAGGGTGATGCATTGAGGAAAGTATAGGGTCAGTATTTACAGTGGCAGGAATACTGTTGAGAGAAAGGTGGTCTCATAAACAGTAGATGTTTTTTGCTGTTGTAGTCCTTTAGCTATTGTTGTCCATAAATTAAAGCACCCCAAACCAGCAATAGTGGTAAAACAGTGCAGGCTGTGTGTAGATTGCTGGTGTCACTTCAGATGATTTATGAATTTTTAAGCAAACAAGGCTGAACATCTACTCTGGCAGCCCCTAGAGACCTGCTGCTATCCTTAGACCCCATCCTCAATAAACCAGCTAAATATACAAACACTGTTTACATGTGAATACAATATAAAATCACAATGCTGTTCTCAGAACATCTTTATAAAGATCTGTCAACACTGTGGCACTAATAACAATAGGAAGAGAGAAAATTAAAGGTAATGGAGCCAACTGTGTCTGAGAGGGTACATATTATAACTTCCTGTTCCATTCACCCATATACACTTACATTTAAGAGTCTTATTTTCAGATTTATTATATACTTTGCAGAAGGATAAAAGGCCAACATTGGCACAAAAAGTGGTTTCAACAACAAGTTCCATGTATAGATGATTTGTTTCTATCTACTCTGGGATCTGCTGGACAAGTTGCTGAATGAGCTCCTACTATGGGGGTAGGACATATGCCATAGTTAAACTGTTAAAAATAATTATACTTCTTATGGTGTGACAATGCAATGCTAAAGATTTGGTTAGTGAGAAGCATGAAAGCAGCATGATTAGATTTGAAGAAATATCAAGGTTTGTGTGAAAATAAGATCTTTGTAAGATTTCTCGACTAGTGAACATTTTTTTTTTTTTTTTTTTTCCAAGAAGAGGTGATGGTAGTGGTGGTGGTGATTATGGTCGCCTACCAAAAGCTACATGTATTATTACATTAATGTTACAAAAGGTTATACACACTCTGGGCCCCTTCAAACACCACAGACAAATCCAACCTTCTTTTCCCCAAATCACAAAGGCTACTTTGGTTGGATCCTTCAAAGCCCAGCCTTTTCTAAGATTTATTACACAGTGTTGATGATCGAGATGTGGATGTGCTTTTAAAGCTAGGCTGGGTCATAATAACCTAAAATGAAGAATAATTAACCAATTAAATGATATATAAAGCATTTATTCTCCAAAATGTTAAATGTACTGTGAATAATTTCTCATAAATGTGGTGAACTTTTAGGGTTATGGTTGTTGCTAGGTGACAGGAGTAGTGTTTAACATACGTAACATTTATAGGATATTCTCTAGAGGGTAGACTCTCATTTCTTCTGAGCTATAGCTGACGTAGGCCACAGCCAGGGTTTTTAGAAGGATGTAGCTGCTAAATTGGGACACAACTAAAGACTTTATAAACACACAACATCATAATTTTTTTTGTCCTTTACTCATGTCAAGTGACCACCAGTTGGGGGCGTTTACTGAAAAGGGTGGTGATGTCTCTATAGATGTTTCTGAGACACAACATGTATCTATGGATTTGTTCAATTTTTTCTAGTGGAGTACAGTCTCGTATATACATCACTTTGGCAGGTGACTGGGACTAATGGAGAGTTTGCCACCCATATGCTACATGACCAACATAGCAAGAAATTTTAGATATTTCTGGTCTGCTGCCATTTGGAGTATCAAGTATTGCAAATTACACAATGTTAGATTTATACATTATGAAATCAATACATCTTTCTCATGCTGAAATGTACCCTTTTACACAGATTAATTATCTGTGCTGTCTCAGATATGTGATGTCTGATTGCCATTCCATTCCATTTCTGCAGTTATATGTTAAATAGAATCTTTGTTTTTAATGTGGTCCAGTTAATCTCTGACAGGTTCCAGAGGCTGCGTACACTTAAGTCATTTTGGGTGCATTCATATTTTTTTAACCTCTGTCTAATTACAGCATGGAGCTGCTGTCTGCATGCTAATACCTGATGGAAAGACACACACTGTGAATAAATCACCTCCTTTGAATGGACATGGCTGGAACAGGCTAAATTGGCTGAAGAAAAGCTATTTTTCCACCACACTTACGATCTGCCAAGTCTTTCTGAGCATTAAATCCCCAGTGGGCTTTAGGCTACATGTTAAAACTTGTTTAATGTAGTTTAACTTCTAAATCTTTTAGACCCACAGTGGCTGTGGATGAAACATTTTCACTAGAGACTGACCTAACTTCTGTGCAGAACAGTAGGATGTAAAAGGTATTGTCATCAGCCACTCTCTGCTTCCTTTCTCTGCTTCCTACTTCCTATCTGGCCAGTGGCACT
This sequence comes from Polydactylus sextarius, assembly GCA_016801845.1. NCBI lineage: Eukaryota > Metazoa > Chordata > Actinopteri > Polynemidae > Polydactylus > Polydactylus sextarius. The sequence continues at coordinate 12,056,697 of CM028906.1, forward strand.
CTAAAGCTGCTGTCAGACACCGAGAATAAAGACTGTCTGTGTGTGTGTGTGTTTATTTAGGTTTGATCTCCAGGAAATGCCCCATTGATTCTCTTCCCACAGTTTTTGTGGTACAAAACTGTTATTTGACCCAGTTTGCCCACAGCAGCAGACATGTATTCCTGTGTGCATGTGCAGGATGTGCACTTTGTATGTGTCTGTGTGTGTGCGCTTGTGGTGAAGGGGCAAGAGACGTTAATAAGGTAATATCATTGTACATCAGAAAAATCGAATAAGAATGTAAGAATATTTTCCTGCAGGTTCGCACAGGCAGACGATGATAAATGATGATCAGGATGATGAGGCAGTAAAAAAATCAAGCCCAGCTGATGAGGAAGTTGTCATGTTCTATTGTAACACAACAATGAACTGATTTAGTACTGGAACCCAGGAGCATTTACATATTTGAGATATTGTAATTGCAAGGACTCTATCAGCTTTGTTGCAGTTTTCCATATTCTTCTCTGTAAAACAATTGAAGCACTTTGAGATTGTAGGGTGATTGTGAGAGAACAGTCTTTTTTGAGTCCAGCTACAGATTCTTGATTGGATTTTGAAGTGGACTCAGGACATGTTATTTTGAAATCAGAATCCTACTATGGTTACAGCTTTATGTTTGAGCTCAATGTCTTGTAGAAACACCAATATTTTCTCAGGTTACAGAACAAAAGTTGTCACTGAGATATCAGAGTTTTGTGTGGCTTTTTCTTAAAGCTATGTCTGATCTAGTGCTTTTTCACACTCCAATCTGTCTCCTTCAGAGTTGTTATAGGTCTCATGTTGGTGTCATTCACTAGTGCATGTTTCTCAGGTCCACCTCTTGCTTGGACTGTGTCACATTCTTCCAATTTCTTGATGATTGACTTAGATGGACTTCAAGGAAACTTGAGAATATTCTTGTATCCATCCTTTGACTTGTGCTTTTGAAGTTTTACCTTCCAGATTAATTCATAATGCAGTCAAGTCATGCCTTGAAATCCTTTGCAAATAAGTCTTTATTTCTAATTAAGATGAATTTGCAGAGAAATTATACTTTTTGGCTGCTCTGTCTTACAAAACCACATTTATTTTGCCTTGATTCAATATTGTAAAATGTTAAAACATGAAAACTTCTGAGGAGGGGAAATTTATATATATGTTCAGTATGTATGTTTATATATGCATGAAGAGACTTATGTCTCCCCTGTTGGTCTGTACGGCTCAGTGGAATCTTGCTGCTGATTCCCATCATCGGCTGCCACAGTGATCTAGAGGCTGGGCTTTGTGGGTGAGCTGTTTTTAGACGGAGGGAATGTCACTAGATTTATGTGGCTAATGCCAAAACAGCTGCTGCCATGAATAGCTGAATGATGCCTGGTATTTTATATCCACATCCAGACAGTGTCATTCAGGAAATGTTGCAGGTAAAGGTTAAGACAATACAAAGTGAACACATAGTATGGATGCTGTGCACATAATTGCTCTGATGTACTTAAACTTCTCTCTCTCCCTCTATCTTTCCTCATCTCCTATTCACACATATGCACATAAAAATACACACACACATACTCTCTCGCACACACACATACTCACACCAGTTTCCACTGGCAGCCATCTGGCAAAGTGCCCATCTAAGTCCATTTTGAGGATTTGTCTGCCATTTATGTTCCCAGCTTGTCCACAGGCCTTCCTGTGCATGTGTGTGTGTGTGTGTGTGTGTGTGTGTGTGTGTGTATTGTATGTGCATGTATGCGTGGGTGTGTGTGTCTTCCTGTGGGCCAGTCCCTTGGCACACATAGTCGCGTTTCCACACCCAGTTCCTATACAGCTCCATCCATACACTTCCCCATTCACCACTTCACACTGTCATAGTACATCACACACACACACACACACACACACACACACACACACACACACACACACACACACACACACACACACACACAATTGTGAGTATGTCAGTTACAGCTGAACCTGTTGTTACTGGAACTTTGATGTGGGTGGAGTCTGTGTTTGGGGTTTTTGTTGTACATGCAATGATGACTCTTTGTTCCAGGAAAAAGGTGCCAGAAGATAAGATAAAGTAAGATATTGGGCCACAGATCATCACCACAGATGTGGCCAGATGTTGAAAGCTTTCTAGTCAGCCGATTCAACACCCTGTCTGGATGTGTATATTAACTACAAAGTCTGTAGAAAAGTATGCATGGTTATTGACATGAATAACAGTATCCACCCTGTCCATCTCCTCCCTTTGTGGATCTTTTACAAGATAAAGATAAGACCTGCTTAGATAGATGACATTTACATTTGTCTTTTCAAGACACATAAAAAATATGCCACAACTGCTCAGGTCCATTCAGTGCAGAAGACAATGTTTAACTCTTTTTTGGATGAATTCATGAGTACCAAGTACATTTTTCTGAGACAATTATACAAGAAAATGTCATTGCAATGCAGACCTGAAGCAGTGCTAAGATTCTCTGGCTTCATGGCAGGACTCCTTAACTCTGTGAACTCGTTATAGTCAATGTAGGATTTCTTGGGTAGAACAAAAACGACTGACAATGTCTTGTATCTCTGAAAGCTCTTCTTTTCTTCCACCTGGGGTCAGAGGGATGACTGGTCTTCTACATATCTGGTTTGCCAATAGCATATTGTTTTAATGAAAAATATTCACTTGAATATTTATTATAGGCTTTGGAATAGTATAGTATCTACCATCTTTTTCATGGGAATATAAATTGCTCCAAACATCTGCAATGCTTTTGTGTGTTTCTGTTATCTTTAATATTACTGATTTCTTCTCTGATTTATCTTTTCTAGCACTGGGACAGTATAATTATTGGATCCATAAGCCAAGTAAACTACAAAAACTTTTTCCTCATGTCCATGATGTGGTGGAAATGTATTCGCTGGTTGGTTCAGCTGTCACAATAGAGACTAGATTTTGCATCCACAATTCTGTCTATGGTAAAGCTCAGCAGAAGCACCGTGGTTAAGGCAAGCCTGTTTAGTGAATATTTTTACTGCTACTTTGAGTATATCAATACATTTGCCAAATAACGCACATTAACAATATTTCTTCATTACATTAATAGAAAACAGTCACAATCATGTTTCCTATAAAATGTAATGGCTGTTGCAGATCGACTGTATATAAACAAAATTTCTGGGGGATGGGGTTATATAACTTGATTTAGATCACCACCAATTACTGTTATCCCTTTTGGCTCTGAGGTAAACAGTTCTATCACCACAGCTATTACTCCTGGCCCTTGCTCTGCTGGGTTGTATATTTTTAGTTCCTGTTCTGCTTATATATAGTATACAGTATATATCTCATCCTCATGAGAAAGAACTTTTGTACAAACACACCAATTTTCTTATACATTGGTCCCATTGTCCATTCAAGATTACAGACCTTGAAATCAGTGTTTGCTTTTTCCTGACTGATTTCCACCTGTTGAAGTTTGCTTCTGCTTTCTCATTGGTTTCCTGACTCCAAGCTGGTCATGCATCATTCAAAGCCCTCGATAAAGTGGACGTTTCTGAAATGTTCATCCTTGCTTGCATCCATTCTGATCTTATTCTGCCAGAGCTGAATTGTTTTTACCCCATTAAAAAAAACCTGTTAAGAATGATAAAAAAAAAAGGTGTGAGGTGTGAAATAGGACATTTTTCCTGAAGGTTGGAGCTGTAGCAGTTAGGATTTGACTTTGACTTCAAATTCTTTGGTTTGTCTCCTATTTCCTCCTGTTACAACCAGGAAATGTACAAGCCTACTGCTTCTCCACATACCCATTTAGTAGCACTTATTGAGAGTCAGGTCACGGTGGCAGCAGGCTAAGCAGGGTGTTCCAGTCGTCCCTCTCCCTAGCATAATTTTCCAGCTCATCCTGGGGGATCATGAGATGTTCCCAGACCAGATGGTATATAAGATCCCTCAAGTGAGTTCATGATCTATCCCCGAGTCTCTGCCCCCAAGGATATGCCTAGAAAACCTTCAAAGTGAGGTGGCCAGGAGGCATCTTATGCAGCAGATCTACTGAAAGCTGCTCATCCTCTCTCTATGGTTGAGCCCAGACACCATGCAGGGAAAACTCCTTTAAACTACTTTTGTTCTTGTTCTGAAAACATTTAATGAAAAAATACAGCAACTCAGCTCACAAATGCTGCAAGTCAAAAATCTGAAAGTATTATCCAAAACATAAAATGTTAAAAATAAAACTTGGTTAAGTGTTGCAATACACAATTGTAATATAAAACTGCAAGCTTTCTCTTTGCATGCCCAACAAATTATTTCCCTCACAGTATTTTAACACCATTATAGTGTTAATCTTTGTGCTCTCCCAATCTTCAATCTGGTTATTTTAAATACTGTACGTGTCTGCTGTATATTTTACAACCATAAATTGAATCCACATAGACATCACTGACAGACTTGATAGTAACAATCTTGACATTCATGACTTACAGTTATTAGAAAATCCACAACTTCGTCAGTTGCTTTGTGGAAAAATAAACTTTTTTTTTTTTTTTTTTTGGTGAGAAACACTGGAGTCCACAAATGAGATATAGTTTCAGCAGTGTAAGTTATTATTAATACTTGTTTCTAAATAATTAAAGATGTGCACATTTTGTCAGCTTGTACCTTGTGGTGATTAGGAACTGAACAACCAAAAAATCAGCTTGTCAACTGTACGTTTCTAAATTAGAAAACACACTGTGTGAGGATGAACTAGACACTTTATCTCTTATGTCATGATATTCATTCAACATATATTAAAACAAATATTGAAAAAAAATGTAGTGTGTCTGTAATATAACCATGACTGGCTTGTGCCTTCATTTGCAGCCGAAAAGCTCATAAAAAGATTATTACTTGTGACAAAAAACATTAAAGTTAATATAATACATATTAAAAAATCACAAAGAAAATATGTCAGAAATGTAAGGCTTTTAGTAATTTGCCCTGTTTCTGCAAGGGTACATCAGGGGGAAAAAAACAAGGGAAGAAAATCTTTTCATAGATCATACTTACATAGATCAGTTACAACAACAGTATTTTCTACCCTACAGATCATTGCTACCACAAGCCTATGGATAAATTGCATTTGTAATCTACAAGAAAGACAAAAGTTGCAATTTCTTTATAGCTCAAACTGATGCTGTTTCCTCAACCATAAATATCAATGCTCTCTCAGACCGCCTTGAATTTCATCCATCCATCCATTTTCAATACATCTTATCCTGTTAAGGGTCACAGGGGATGCTGGAGCCAATCCCAGCTGACTGTGGGTGAGGGCAGGGTACACCATGGACTGGTCGCCAGTCTATTGCAGAGCTAGCACATAAAGACAAACTGTAACATTCACACACAATTGAGAGTGATAAATTAATTTAATATGCATGTGACAGGACTGTGGCAGGTAAACCCTGAAAAAACCAACACAGACATGGAGAGAACATACAATTCTGACAAAGAAAGACCCAGAACATAGATAGATAGATAGATAGATGACTTTATTTATCCCTGAAGAGAAATTAGGTTGTCATAGCTGTCCGGTATATTCAAATACAAAAAAAAAAAATAAATAAATAAAAATATAAAATAAAAAAAAAAAATAAAAATAAAAATAGATATGTATAGATATGTATATATATATATATATATACACACACAGACACACAGACACACACACACACACACACATATATATATATATATATATATACACATACATACATACATACAAATATATATATATATATATATATATATATATATATATATGTATATAAACAAATACAGATCTATACCAAGTATATATACACATATGTATATATATATATATATATATATATATATATATATATATATATATATAGGAACGATTTCTTGTATTGTTCCTTAGAGCAGCGGGGTTGGATGAGTCTGTTGTTGAAGCTGCTCTTAAGCTTGTCCAGTGTTTTGTAGAGAGGGTGAAAGGGATTGTCCATGATTGCCAGCAGTTTTGCCAGCATCCTCTCCTCCGCCACCTCCTCCAGGGTGACAAGTTTAGAGCCGACCACAGACTCTGCCTTCCTGATCAGTTTGTTCGGTCTGTTGACATCCTTTGCCTTGATTCCCGCACCCCAGGACACCACAGCAAAGAAGATGCTGCTTGCTACGACAGACTGATAAAACATCTGCAGCATCTTTTTGCAGACCTGAAAGGACCCGAGCCTCCTCAAGAAGTAAAGCCGGCTCAGGCCCTTCTTGTAGACGGCCTCTGTGTTGGTGGACCAGTCCAATTTGTTGTCAATTGTGACACCCAGGTACTTGTATGAGTCCACAAGATCCACATCTGTCCCATTGTTGCTGACAGGAGAGGGCAGGGGCTTGTTCCTCCTGAAGTCCACCACCATCTCCCTCGTCTTCTCCACGTTGAGCTGCAGGTGGTTCTCCCCACACCACTTCACAAAGCGTTCGACCAGGTCCCTGCACTCAGCATCCCTCCCTCCACACACCCCACAATGGCCATGTCATCAGAGAATTTCTGCAGATGACACGACTCAGTGCAGAACTTAAAGTCTGGTGTGTATGTGGTGAAGGGGAAAGGGGAGAGCACAGTTTCCTGGTGGGCCCCGATATTACTGATCAGACAACCAGACACGCAGTTCTGTAATCTCACAAACTGCGGTCTGCCCGTCAGATAGTCATCGACCCAAGTGACGAGGAGAGCACCTACCCGCATGTTCTCCAGTTTGGCCTTCAGTAGGCTGAGGTGGATAGTGCGTGTCAGCAGGGGGGAGGGGTAAGGTCCTGGAGGAGGTGAGAGGCGGGAGGGGGTGGGGAGAGGTGCATGCTGTTCTTTGGGAAAACAGTAGAAGGGCTGGTGGGGATGGAGGGGTTGGAGTTAAGCCTGTTGAAGAACATGTTCAGCTCGTTGGCATGTTGTTCATCCCCCTCGGCTGCACCCCCACTTCTCCTCTAGAAGCCAGTGATCTCCCTCATGCCACTCCAGATGTCCCTAATGTTGTTCTCCTCCAGTTTGTGTTCCAGTTTTCTTCTTTGTCCCTGCTCTCCCTGATGCTGCATTTGAGCTCCCTTTGTACCCGCTTGAGCTCTGCTCGATCCCCTGATCTAAAGGCCCTCATCTTCTTGTTGAGAAGGGCCTTCAGGTCGCTTGTTACCTTTGGTTTGTTGTTTGGGTTACATTGTTACTTTGACAGTACTAACCACTGCAGTGCATTGCCGTCCCCTTTAATTTCAATCCATTTTAAATGTTTATCAGCTGCATTTAGATTTATGCTGATTAGGTATCTGATTCACTCAAGATGAATGAAGTAACTAACATCACTATTGGAAAATGGCTAATGACTGATGCCATCAGGCTTTGTGTGAGAAAAGTCTCTTCTTTGGTAAAAGAAATCATTACAGAACGCAGTACACATTTCCTTACATTACAGTCACAAATTCACAAATTTGTTTTTTGAAATAGTGATATTATTTCCAACTTCTTGTCTTGTTAATAGGATCAATTCATTGTTGGTTTTGGTCTTTGCATAAGAGTTGTTGACAACAGGAAAAACAAAGTCATTAAATCACTAGAATTATCCATTCATCTAATTGTCTAATGCTTTTCCGGTGTCAGGTTGCAGAGGCAGCAGATTAAGCAAGGTAGTCCAGCAGCACTTTCTAGTCCCTCTTGGGAGACCCCAAGGCATTTCCAGGATAGATAAGATATATTATCTCTCCAGCGTGTTCTAGGTCTATCGTGAGGTTTTGGAATTGCCAAGAAATCTTCAAGTGAATTGCACCCAGCGCAATTCACTTGCGCTGGGCACAAGTGAATTCCCAAACCACCTTGATTGCTTCTCTTTGATGTGCATCAGTGGCTCCGAGTTATACCTTAAGGGTGAGCCTAGCCACTTTTACAGGGAAAACCCATTTTGTCCTCTCGCATTTGCATTCTCATTTGTTTCAGTCACTACCCCTAATAAATGATCATAGGAGTGGGTTTGAACCAAGATCGACTGGTAAATCGAAGTTTTTGTCCTCTGGCTCAGCTCCGTCTTCACCACAATGGTCCAGTGAAACACCTGCATTACTGCTGCGCCAATCTATCTGTCAGTCTACCACTTCAAGCAACAACTTACTCCCAACCTGAAGGGAACAATCCACTCCTTTCCTGGCACAGAACCATGGCCTTGGAGTTGGAAGTGATGATTCTAATCCCAGCCATTTCACACTCAGCTGTAAACTATCCCTGTCCATGCCGGAGGTCATGCTCTGTTGAACAGAACCACATTGTCTGCAAAAAGCAGATTCAGAGGTCTTCTGACTGGCTGTATCCTCTAAAGCAAATTGAAAACAGGACCTTAATCATACCATTATAGCTTCTACAACCTTAGTATTTCCAAGTAATTTAGTATTCCAAGTATTCCAAGTATTTCCAAGTATTTTTTTTTTTTTTTTTGGATGAAATAAACAGTATTTATTTTTGTTTCTTCCTGTTGCTTGATTCTTTTTACTATCTGACACATCTTAATGTTATCCTCTGGAGGTTTCATCACTTACAATGGAATTTGATTGGATGCTGAATATTATTCTTCACCACACATGTATAAACCTGAGCAATAAAATTTGATCCAAGAGTCACAGTGACATATTATTGCGCTGTGAGTGGCTGCCAGTTGCTGGTGTGTTTGTTGGCATATGTGGGTGTTTGAATCCTTTTATAAATCTATGCTGTTGAGAAGAGATGGAATTTATAATGCATTAAGACAGTTATGGATCTTATCACAAGAGTTGCCACCCACATGCACAAAACAATTTAATACATAATGTGAACTTTTTATGATCAGTAATGCAGTAATCTCTTGATAAATTACGTTAACCATAATCAGTCTGGTAATCAAAGTAGGATTTCTCCTTCCTTTGAGAGCAACAGCTTCCTCATCTTCCTCTCACATGAGACACTGTACACCAAAAACAACAGTGACTAAGAGAAAAGGAGATGAGAAGATGGACAGTGGAGAAACTGTAGACAGAGACAGACAGTCCTTCTTCCTTGTTGCTTACTTTGGGTTTAATTGTGTTACTTAGTGGTACTGAGGATGTCTGAGGATGTCTACATTATCTACCCAGATGATGTACTGTGCCAATTTGTTCTTGTATTTTTATGTCTGGACACCTTATTCCTCTCTAATTATTTGCAATGGTACAGCTTTGTCTTGTCTTAGTTCCTGTCAGAAACATGCATGTTTCAAATGTTACCTCCAACACAGTGGCCAAATTAGACAAATACTAAATATATCAACCTGTGCCTTATGAAGAAATAGAACATGCTGAATGTTTTGCCAGGTGATTGATTTGTTTCAAATTCATATCTTTTATATAAATGTTTACATTTATAGGTAGATATAGATAGATAGATAGATAGATAGATAGATAGATAGATAGATAGATAGATAGATAGATAGATAGATAGATAGATAGATAGATAGATAGATAGATAGATAGATAGATAGATAGATAGATAGATAGATAGATAGATAGATAGATAGATAGATAGATAGATAGCAGTATAAATGTATACAATTGTATAAATAAGCAGTATAGACTGTAGTGCTGATGGTATATAAGGTGCTGTAAACGGATAAAACCACATGAAGTGAGTAGAGACGTTGAGTATGTAGTAGTATGAGTTTTTAGCTGTTATTGTACAGTGTAATGGCATATGGCAGGAAAGATTTCCTGTACCTGTCCCTTCGACAGTGGAGCTGTAGCAGCCTGTGAGAGAAGACAGTCCGCTGTCTGTCTACTGTGTGATGGAGAGGGTGCTGATCAATGTCTGTGATGGATAACAGTGTATTCAGCATCTTCCTCTCCACCACAGTCTCAAAGAAGTCCAGCCTGAGACCGAGTACCAAGCCAGCCTTCCGGATGATCTTATTCAGTCAGTCACTGGCTCTGATGCTGCTGCCCCAACACACAACAGCAAAGAAAATGGTGCTGGCAACAACAGTCTGGTAAAATATCTCCAACATCTTGCTGCACAAGTTGAAGGAAAAGAAATATAGTTTGCTCATCCTGTTCTTGTATACAGCCTCAGTATTGGACTTCCAGTCCAGTCTGTTGCTGGTCAACACTACCTAGTCCTCCACCACTTCCATCACCTCCCCCCAATCCTTAATACTTAATGGCTGTGAAGGCAGAAGATAAAGAAGATTTACATATAGATGTACACAATGAATTACGTGTGTGCAGAAGTAATTTAGGCAAATATTTTGGGGTTTGATGACACTAGTAGACTAGTACTAGTCCATAGCCATATTTCAATAATTCAGATTCTTCTTTGTTTTACCAATACATAAGACTTAAGTTTCAGCTCTTTGTTTCTTTGTTGTTTTAAGCCTTAAGTTGTGAATATTCTAATGTTGTTTATAGACCAAATAATGTGAATTTTCACCCAATGAGTATGGCCACTGGACGTTTCCCTAAGGACTCTGTCTTTTTTCTGTTTTTCTTAAGTACCAAAATTGTATCATGCAAGTGCCAATAAACAGAGGCATTAAACTTGTCCTCCATTTCAGATTCTCACTGAAGTCAACAGAAAGTCCATGCTGACAGGCTTTCACAACAGTGTGAAGAAGAATTTTTGGTCCAACTGAAGTATTTTCAAATTGTACAAACTCATTTACTATGGTTTTAAGTCTCATAATCTTATCTTGAGGAAAGCTGATACTTGGTGACAGTGACCAAATCACACTCTCCTCTGCAACAGTGTCAGTCTCCCAGGTAGGTTTAATTGCTTTTCACTTGAATTAATGTTTTTGGAGATTCATTTAGTCCCTTACTGTCTGAGAGTTAGATAAGAAGATTGACACCACTCACAGCTGTTCACTAAATATAAAGCTACAGTCAATCATAAAACCACAAACTGTCATTTTCACACCATTAAAGAAATGAGTTATAACATGTTAATTAGTGATATTTAAAGATAATGGTAGGTGGATTGTTAAACTATGGAGAGCGGAGCAGCTGTTTCTTCCTGTTTCCACTCTTTGGTCTCTATTAAACTAACCTGCTGTTAGCTATAGCCATATATTTAGTCGACAGATATGTTAGTGGTATTGATCTCGTCTAACTCCAGGCAAGAAAGCAAATAAAGTTAAAGCAAAGTTAAATCCCAAAAATGTGGAACTATTTCTTAAAGGCTTTTTCCTTAAAAGCACAGCTGATAAATGTATTTTTTAATTCTAAACCTTTACAATGCTATGGAATCAGAATGGATGTTTCTCAGCTTTTTAGTACAAAGTTTCTAATCTAATCATCTGAATTGCTGACACATACATTAAAGGTAGCAAAATCTGATCAGCCTGATTACCTTTTGTGTAAACATGTAGAGCTAGTTAGACATTGATAACTTGTTTCATCAAGGTCAAAACCAGAAGAAATGCAACTCCATTACATCGTCAGCAGAGACAGGGAAGCACATACAGAACAAAATGTAACTGTATTATCAGAAATGGGGAAGTCAGCTGATAGACCGACTCTGACTGGTAGTGAAAAAGAAGCACTGCGACTAAAACAGAAGCATAAAAAAAGAAAGAAAAGAAAACAGAGGGAACAAGATAGAAAGAAAAAACAAAAACCGTAGAGCTCAAGGACACAGGTCCTGTTTGTTCTTTTTGTCACTCGTCCAAATTTCCGCACTTGAGAGGGTAAGTGGAAATAAATCAGCCAACAGGCCTGTATGTGAACGAGAACGTGTGTGTGTGTGTGTGTGCGCGCGTGTGTGAGAGATAGTCAAAGGAGTACACACTAATTTAGTTTTGTTGCATCAAACATGTTGTGTGTGAAAAACCATCAGTCATCTCAGGCCACTCATCCAACACCCAACCTGACTCCACCCACTGAGTCCCCATTCACATTGTCCCATCTTCAACATATAGTGTAAAGTTGTGTGGCCATAATTGGTGAAGTGTCCACACTGGTTGACACACCGAATCACTCGTCTGTCTGCCTGCCTCAATTTGTACTCTGTTTCCTGCTCAGAGCCCTTTGTTGTTTTTCTTTGAACATCCATCTAAAAGTATCGTTTCATTTCTCTTGCCTGCCACTCCATCTATCACACTCATTGGTTTATCCCTCCTCTCTTTCAACCTCCCTTGTCCGATCTTGCTGTGTATTCATTTAACTCTGTGGCCCAACATATTGTGGTGAATGCTAATAGGTTCCCACACTCACAAGATACAATATGGTGAAGAGTAAGTGACTGTATGTGTGTGTCTGTGTGTGTGTGGGAGGCTGGGCGGTCAGTCCACAGTTCCATTAGCCTGATGGAGTTTCTATTAAATTAGAAACTCTCTCTCCCTCTCTCTCTTTCTCTCTCTCTCCCTCTCTCTCCCAATCACATTAGTGCTCTTATCTCATTTGCGGAGGCTCTGCAGGCAGTGAAGGGTAGGTGGGGGGTGGAGTTATGATCTGGAAGCGGACAGGGAAAATGACAAGCCCTCGTAAATAGAGGGAAGCAGGGCGGGCAATTGATGTGTATCTAGAATATGTGCGTGCACTACTATGTGTGTGGGTATGTGTGTGTCAGAGAGAGAGAGGAGTACATGTTCGCTACATATGGATTCAAGTGTGATGAGTTTAATTTTTCTATTGTCAGGGATGTTTAAAATGAAATTGGTCCATCAACAACCATGACAGACATGGCAGGCTTTAATGCTGCCTAATGATACAATGCAGCATGCTGAGACAAGTGTGTATTTGCGTGTGTGTGCATGTGGGTGCATGTTTGCATGTGTGTGCATGTGTGCGTCTGTGTGTGTATGTGCTTGTGTGTGTGTGTGTGCAATTAGTTGATTCTTCTGCAGTGAGCTATTCTAACATTTAAGTTTGGAGTTGACATCAGTTTGTGATTAGTTTAGGTTAGTTTAGGATAAGGAGAGAAGGAATTATTCCTTTTCTGGCCAAGTTAGATAAGAAAATCAATACCACTCTCATGTCAGCTCAGTTATTGAGCAAGAGCCAAAAGCTAATTAGCCTAGTTTAGCTTAAAGCAAAAACACCTAATTAATTTGTTACATTGTGTTTGCTTAATCTCAAAGGGAGATGTAAAAACAACAATTTGTGGTTTTTTGGGGGGTTGACATCAGCTGACCTGTCCGCCCAGCTCTTTTGCTCAGTGTCTGTTGGTGCTGTAACCTCAGGCTGACAACAGGTCTTGGCTGTTGTTAAGTAAGAAATAGCTTTACCACATATCATATAAAGCAACCAGTAAATCAAACAAACAAGATGTAACATGTTAATTAGTGAGGTTTTAAAGGTGCTGGTCTGTGGATGGAGCCAGTCTAAATTTGTTGTTTTACCACATCTTCAGTGTGTAATGTTAAACTGCTTCCTGTCAAAAATATTTCACTGTGTCCTTATTTACTTATTTATTTTAAGATAATCATGGTTTATATAGGTGAGGGTAAGGGAAGGATTAGTGCTAAGGGCAGCTGTAATGGAAGCCTGTCATTAGTATGTACATACAGTATGTTTTCAAGCATGTGTGTTCATTTTTGGTACCAGCCATGCACGGATGTCCAGTCCAAATGATGTCCTGAACTAATGACCTTGTGAAAACTTAACAAGGGATGAAGGCAGACATGAGGAAAGAGATGGATATGTGGAGACAGACTTGTGTGGAAACCAGCCATACTGAGACAACGTGCCCCTGGAATGTATAATTATCAGTGTGTCAGTGCATGTGTGTGTGTGTGTGTATATATGTGGGTGTGTGTAGGCGACAGTGAGCCATTAGCCAGGTTTAAATGAAGGTCTGCATCAACAGCAACTATTCTAATAATGACTGGCTTGGTCACAGACAAACTAATGTACCAGTGGCGTCTGCGCGTCCTTACCTTCTTGTGTGTATGTGTGTACATTAACCTGAGTGGGGAAACATACCTCTTAAATTGTCCAAGGTGACACTTGGTCTATATGTGCAGATGTCCCTTATAATGCTATTCTGGCAGCGATTGGGTTTCTCTGTTCTGCTGAGACCTATGACAGGCACACACAAACGCACATCTATGTCAAACGGCACCCGTCAACATATTTGACTTAATATATGTTCATTTAAAATCGTGTACAGTGTAATTTTCTTGTGTGTAATTACACATTGCACTGTTCCACTTTCAAAGAGCAATTTTTATATTCCTGATAAATGGTTCCTTGTTAAACAATGCCTCCTTACAAACATATGGCCTCATATACAAGGTTAAAATAACCTGCTTGTACTGTACACACACACACACACACACACAAACACACACACAAAAACATGCACATGGTTTCTGGGAATAGTCCCTCACCTCTAAATCACTCTGCTACAGATTAAACCAAAGGCTGATGTGGTTACAGGTAACAGTGACCTCACCACTTACTTCATCCGTTAAACCTCTGTGATTGGTCATAGTTAATGTGTGCTATTTTGTACCATCTGTCTCAATAATTAACTCACTGTCTTTGTTCTTTCTTTCCTACAGTCCCTCCTTTGTTCTTTAAGACCATTCCCCTTTTGAAACCTTTTCTTCTTGTCAGCTGTTTTTGATTGTTTTCCCTGTTATTACATGTAAACGCCATAACTTGGCACAGCAGATAAATATGTCAAAGACCCTAAAGCAGAATCAGCAGGATAATGTACTTCAAAGATCATTTAGCGTTTAAGCATGTTATATAGTACAACCACAAATCAGAAAAACTTGGCACAGGTTGATGAGTACTGCATATGAGACAACATGAATAAAAATATATTTTATGTTTTCCCTGGTTAGCATCATTTAATCAGGAAATTTACATTCATTGCTGTTGTTCTGGCCTGTATCACATTTCAAAAAAATTGGGATAAAGTTATATAGGACTCATGAAGACTTGAAATAATTAAAAAGTTGTGTGATTTGAAAGAGATGATGTCAACAGGTGATTGTCATCAAAAGCAGCTTCTAGGAAATACCTTGTTCTGTAAGTTCAGTTCGTAGAAAATTCTGGGAGAAAAAGGTTAAAATGTTATTTTTTCTCTAACAAAGACTGGAAGACATTTGGAAATTGTTGTGTACACAGGCTACATGTTGTAACCTATAGTACTTTATCTTCATCACATTGCCACACATACCGATTGTACTTTTCTAAGAGTTTTGATGCACAAATGAAACTGCCTGTACCAACAAATGGAGATGCCAGGGATCGAACCCGGGGCCTCATACATGCAAAGCATGCGCTCTACCACTGAGCTACATCCCCTTATAAGAAGCATCATATAGTTGGAATTACAATTTGTGATACCTCCCCCAAGTATAACAATATTTAGTTATAAATACAAATTTTAGTTCAAACTTGAGGACATCTAAAAGGAAGCCTTACACTGACACACTGTGTTTGGAAGCACTGTTGACTTATCGGGACTCAGAATAGTTTCAGATTGAGGACAGTGGAAAGTGTGTACTGTGTCAAATGAATCAGTATTTCAAGTATTTTTTGGTAGAAATTAATGCAATGCACTTTAGTCCAGAGATGAAAAAGATCAACTAGACTGTCAACAGCAAGATGTCCAGAAATCAGGATTCGTCATAGTCTAGATTGAGTCCAGACCTTCTTCTGTGATGGCTCCATTAATAAAAACAAATACACACATATAAACACCTGAAAAGTATATAAAGATTATGTAGCAACATATGTTTCTTACGAAACAATATATCTTCCAGGAATGCTCATATATATTTCAACAAGACAACAACACAAGGATGTGGAAGAAGAGGGTGTGGGTGGACAATGGACGATACACAATGAGAGAATACACTCATCAGGGCGACAAAAGTCTGTGTTCAGTTTTTACATTGGTTTCAAATTTGGTGACCAGAAATGTGTGAAATCAACCACTGAACAATAACAAGTCTTCAGCTGTGAGTATATTTCACATCACTGTTCAGTAACCAACTGAAACTTTATTTCTCCCAATCTGATTTTCCTTTGGCTTTTTAGTTGAGTTTTAACGGAAGGCCTCCTCAGGTAAAGTAGCAGAAATGAAATCTCTCCTCAAATGATTCATTGTTTGTAAATTCCCTATGCTGCAGCTTGTATTTCTTTGGCACCAAATTGTCTTCTTGTGCACTATTTTGTTCTTTAACTAATTATCTTCTGTATCTATCTGTTTGTGTGTGTGTGTGTGTGTGTGTGTGCGTGTGTGTTTTAATTCCTGCTGAATGTCCTATCTTGTTTTTTTCTCCTCTAATCTACCTTTCAGGGTAAGATTGTTAATAAATAATCTAATCTACCTTGCAATGTTTGTACTGCACAAGATACTTTTTGATTTGTGTTTTTTTGGTTTTTTTTTTTTGTTTTTTTACCTAAAGCAGTTTGTGAAATTGTGGAAAACACTCTGGGTGCTGGCAGCTTTGGAAATATCTTAATATGTTAACATGCAGTAACAGAATAAGTCTAGATTAGGATAAAACACCATTTATTTGTTCCAGGATCTTAACACTCTGTTTTCATTTGTACAGAGACATTTCCTTGAACAGATTTCTTAATAAATAGAGCTGATTCACAGATTTTTTATTTTGATTTTTAATTTTTTGGTTTTCAATACAGTTGCTTGATTTAAGATACTGTTTATCTTTCATCATGCTGATACCCAGGAGACAACAAGCTGTTCCCCCAGTGATACAAAATAATCCATTGCACACCTACAGAGAGCACAAAGTACAGAGACTTTATTATCATTACCACTGTACTGATCAATTGGCTTTTTCTGTCCTAGCCACCATGCATTCATCCATCCAGACCATGATGTGTGTGTGTGTGTGTGTGTGTGTGTGTGTGTGTGTGTGTGTGTGTGTGTGCGGTTGTTTCTCCCAGGATCTCCTGTCTCTGGGTCCTGGGAATCAAACACAATAGCGGACAGTAAACACAGCTGGGGTCATGTGGAAAGTGGGATATGTAGGTTTTATTTGGTCATGGTCACTTTTACTGAGAGGGACTTCACAGCATGATGCATGGGGTGAATTACTCACAAAGATCAGCAATCTTGTGTGTTTTTAAAGAAGCAGCAGCAGCAGATTTATCAGTGTTGAGAATGAAGGTGTATTGTATTCAGCTGTGTATTGACTGTGCTGACTGATGATAAATGTCAGACTGATCATTGAGTTTTTTTATACATCAAATATTCATCAGTTTTTGTTTTAAATAAAACTTTTTAACTGCCAGTTATTGGCAGTAAATACAGCACTGTCTCTTGAAATTAAATTTTGTAAAAGAAAACACATATTGCTGCCACACTCCTGTTTTTATGAACACAAACAAACACTTTTAGATATTGCGACTATAGCATTGTCTAGAATTTGCTGAGCCTTATTTGCTTTCAGATGAGGCAAAAACTTGATTCTGTTCTTTATCTGTTAAATAAAACAGTATTCATAGCCCCTTCAAAAGCAAGTTAGTTGTTCCTCCATGTTTCCAGTCTTTATGAGAAGGGACACCAAGGAACACGGACCAGACGGAAAGGTAAACAGCAACACAAGATCACCTTGTCTTACATTTGACAAGTAAACTTCCATCATATAAGGTTCTTGGTCCAAGCTTTTTATGGGATCATACCCAGTTCAGCAGACATCCAAGTGCCAACATACTCTCCTGCCCTCAGTGATCTGAAAGAGGCAACCAAGAACATTCCCTGTCTGCCCAAAAATACTTGATACTTGAGATGGACTCTGCCTTTGGCACCATGACTGAGGGATCAAGTCAGTCACTGAGAGTCAACAACACCACCGTGGGCCAATGCAATGCATGGGACAATGTAAAGTCTCTTCTGGTCTGGTCTGGTCTCTTCATTGCCCATTCCTGGAAAATAAAGGTAGGCCTGGGCAAGTGATTAAATTTTCTGGCTGCAACCAGACATGATCATTGTTTCAGAGTCCAGTAAGTAACTTCTCAAACTAGAACTGACAGTACTCTGAGGGGAGCAAATGGTAGAGGCCAACAAAAAGAACTGTTTCAAGTACCAGGAGAATATGGAGGAGTGCCAAAGGCAAAACTGGCATGCCCGCTGTGATCCTGTGGAGGTGGCATGCAGAGGATTTTCAGGTCATTCACCCCACAAAGCTTTAATGCTGCCAGGCACCTGTATGCAGGCAAAGAGGGTGGTAATCAGATGAGCCACAGAGAACCTCTCTCTTGAACCACAAGGCACCTGTGGTTCAAAAGGGTAGATTCATGGGCAAATGCTGCTGGAAAATGAGTTGGGGGTCTGATCAACCATGGCAAGGTCACCTGGGAGAGGGTGTTTGAAAGGCCCAATGACCCCAAGTCACATTACTGATGATGAATCTCAGTGCATCTGTGAAATGTATCTTTCATCTATGCTAAGCTGATGCAACAGAAAGATAAGTTACTGGCTCCTTATTCCTAAAATGGATTTGAACATGCAATGGCCACACACACAGCCTCAGACACTTACTAATAAAAATAGGCTCCAGGTCAACAATGTCATGTCCATGTCCTCAGCTAATGGAGTTTGAGCAGTCTGCTGTTTGTTAACTGCTCTTCAAAGACACAGTCTTCTGACAGATTTCTATCAGTCATGAAAACACATGAGACTTGTGTCTGTCTTTTGTACAATGTCTGCCTCACATGCGATGCATGTTTGCCTTGAACTTCAGCTGTTGGGTGGAAATCTATAGACTCAAGAGCTAAGGTAAACTGCTTCATGTTTGTTCTCTGGACATGTCAGAAGATTTTATTAGTTGCAAGTATAGTTGATATATCTCACTCCTTCCTGAACACTGGAGTTATTTAGATCCAACATGACAACAATATCTGACTGCTACTCTGTTTACCTTTCCCACTGTTACCATGCACTGCCAGTGGGATTAAATGTTAAGGACCAGTAAGTGTCAGTGATGAATTTATCTCTGTGGGGTCTGTGAAGCTGATGTGTTTGACTGACAAACTGTCAAGTGGATTCCCCTTCATTAAACTCTCTGGCACAGGTCATGGATATCTGCTTGACATAAAAGCAGAGCTTACTCATACTCTGCCTTTCCTCATGGTCCAAAACAAATGTCAAAGCAGTATTTTATATCTGTGCCATCTGGATTAGCTGAGCTTCCAAAAACAGGAGCACAAGACAACAATAATCTAGTAAAAGGAAAAAAGAAATCTGATAAAATGTTTGAAAGTCAACTTATTGTCTCCAAGACATTCCACTTTTCCACAGCCAATCTGCAACAGATATACTGAGACATCAGGTTGTGGTTTGATGGCTGATGGGTGTACAAGCCACATTTCTGTCACACAGAGACTTGTGGTAATTTCAATGTTTTATAACTTAAATTATCAAAAAATGAACGCTCTCTGGAGAGCAAGATCCTCCCACACACATCTTATTTCTGGTAATCATGGTTTTCTGGGAGTAGTTATTTACTGGAGGTTGATTATTTTCCAGTAGTTTACATCACTAATGTGTGAGAAATGATGAGCAGGGTGGTGACTAGCATTGTTACATATCATTGTGTCTCACACACACACACACACACACACACACACACAGACATAAAGATGCTACGCAAGCACAATTTCCTCTGGTAGCAGCACGTAATCACAAATGTAGCTGTAAGAGGAAGGGGGATGATGTCACCTACGTCTCTTCCTCTTTGCCCACACTCCACCCCTCTGTACTTCCACCACTTCTCTCCATCTTCCGACCCAACGGCAGTAGCCGTGTAAAGGGAAAAACGCTCCACCTAGAACTTCACTTAATGGCACTGAACCAGATAACACAGCAACTTCTCTGTGGAATATTTGCGTCTTGCCAAAGGAAGAAAGACAGGAAGGAAGAGAGGAACGAAGGAATTAATGAGCGTTGAATGAGCAAATAAATGTAAACAAAGAAGAAAACTAACTGTGATGACATGAAAAGCAGTATACAGCTATTAAACAAGCTGTAGTCCCACCAATCTCAGTGTGAACTCATGGGTCAGACATTATTATGAGTTAGCATTTCCTATTTAGTTTCATAACTGAGTGAGCAAGCCTGGCATTAAAGAGCTTCCACTTTGTGTGTGTGTGTGTGTGTGTGTGTGTGTGTGTGTGTGTGTCTGTGTGTGTGTCTGTGTGTGTTACTCCATCATTTACTCCACTCCACCTTGCTATGATGAATTGGTGTGACCCATGACCTCTCCATCAGAATAGCTGGGTGGTGAGTTATTCCTATGGGATATCTCTGCCAAATAAATCATTTAGTTGGAGTGACGACTAGTGACACATCATAGAAAAGGTTTTATTACACACTGCTGCAAAATAAAAAACTCAGCATACAATTTTGCACTGATGACATCATCATAAGTCACAGGACAACAAGATCATACCTGGACTCTTCACCTCCAGTCTAGTCCAACAGACTTTGCTGTTATAGGAAAAACTATTGCATTTGATTTTCATTTGTCACATTACTTGTGCAGGTTCACCCATGATTGCAATTACCGGCCTGACAATAATTAGCAATAATAAAACTTCCTTTACAACAGTGGGTACAAAACAAAGTAGAGGATTATTAATCTGATAAATTAATATGTGATGACTAAGTAGGCTTTAACGGTTCACAGTATATAGTGGCGTATAATGGCTCTGGGTAACGACACAAAGGCTACTATGCTAATACTATGCCAATACTATGCTAATACTATGCTAATAATGTTGAGTTTTGTTAAATTTGTGATAGGGATGTGTTTAAATGTGTTCAGTTCTTTTCTGCTGAAGACCAGTAACTCTTTTATAAAACAGTATTGACAAATCAATACATGTATTGCTGGGCGGTGATTCCCAGTCCCAATTTGCAGATTCAAGTGCAAGGATCCCTTAAGATACTTCATAAGATAGAAGAAATTGTCTGCAGATCATTGTTTTATACAATTTCAACTTTAAAAACCTTTTTAAAAAAGAACTGGCAAGACAATGCAACATCCCTCTTCCCTGACAATGCTTACACCTTAAATGCTTAGATATCAAACTAGAAGAAAACTAGAAGAAGAAGATGGAGAAGTAACAACTGGGCGTTGCTTCAGAAAAAAAACTATTCACATGAGTGTGCTACACTGTTATTGGAATATTTTGCAATCTGCAATGGGAGTACTCTTTCTTTAAAGCTGCCAGTGCTACTATAACCACAGACAGCTGGAATCAACTATTAGATCTGTATTTTCTTACTGCCTGACTGTTCTCCAAATCATCTTATTTTTTGTTGAAGTTGTATTTTACAGAAGCTGTATTGTGCAACTGTGGCCGACTGACTCTGACATGACTTTTGATTTTCTGTGATATCAGTAGAAGTTCGAAAGTCACAGACTTTTGTGACACAGTGTCAAGCATATTTAATGATCAAGATGTAATATTTTCAATAGGCACAGACGGGTCTTTGTATCTGTTTTCAAAGCCTGGAGCTAATTTGCCTCATGATTGGTCTGAACTCACCCTACAGACATCACAAGCAAAAAGCTTCACCAACTAGTGTCTTCACCAACTGTTCGAGTGTGTTTCATAAACTGGTATATATTGATGTATATTATAGATAGTCTATGTGCATAGTTCTTTATTTGTATGTATATGTATTCATTTGTAAATATTATGTTTGACAAAATAGTTGCAGCATCTGATACAACCTTGGTTTACTCAACTAGTTTGTATTACACTACATTTTAGTATTAACTATAAACTACACTAGTTGATGAAGCATGCTTTCTGCTAAAAAAAAAACTGAATCAGTGAGCCGGGGGGATGACCCGGATGACATCATCTTTTCTTTTTTTATCTTTTCAGATTTGACAAAGCTCCTCCAGAGCTACACCAGGAATTATGCAACTGTATTTGCAGGCTTAATGGTGCTCCTTGTGATGAGAGATCATTGTGTGTAAAATGGGTGGTGTGTTCCTTTTTATGCTGCTAAAGATTTTTTTTTTAGAGACAAGAGAAACAACAGCTTATTTGGTAGCTGAAGAAACTCAATCTCTCAGACGGCTTAGGAATGCCAACGGAGTCCCTTCTTCTCAGATTTTGCCTATGGGGGAAGTTCTGTTTCACACCATGTTTGTCTTTTCATGTAGTGCTGATAATTCATCTCATCTATTTCTGATCTTGCGAAGACCCCAAATATTTTCATGTCATGGACTCCAGATTGGAGTGATATGGGTGTGGGGGGTTTCATGCAGAAAGATGCCTGTTTGTATTTATGCTGAACTAAAGTCAAGGTGATGAAATTGAAGGCCAAAACAGAGTCAAGACAGCAGAGGTCACAGTGGGAGCACGTTGCCTAATAGGGATCATTAAACTGAATTGAAGCAGTTTGCTTGAGGACCTCCACTTTGAAAGCTAATGGTCTGGAACCATGGTGGTCAGATAATAAGCCGCTGTTTCCCCTTCCGCCTTCCGTCTTCCCTCTTTCCTCTTTCTCCTTTAACCTTCTTTTCTCCCCAAGGCACACCTCCTCTTTCTCACCACCCAATCCATCACAGTTTTGCTCTTTGGCCTTGTGGCTGTCAGAGGGGAAAGAATGGTCATAGTGATGATGGAACTGACTATGAGTCTTCTTGCTTACCAAAATAAACATAAAAAAAAACAATTGCAGTACCCGTTAGGACTGACAGTTGTAAATACACAGCAATAAAAACTGTAAAATGAGGCTGGGTATTACATCTACTGAAGTGTTAAAGGTGATGAACTTAAAAGTAAAAGCACTCCATAAGTAAATCAATGACGCTTCAGATTTATAAATCTCAAGCTCCCTGCAGTTCAATACATATTGCACTTCCTCTTGGATATTTCTTGTCTTGAATCCAGGACGTCCTGTGATTGATAGCGCTATTCTTTCAAAGGAGGAGACATACTCATTCCTGAGAGAAAGAGCGTTCCTGTCAGAGCTTTGTGTTGCTAACAGGTGAGTAATACAGAAAGGCAGAGGGAAAGTTACAGCCGGGGGTGTTGGGAGGAGTAAACCCTCCTAGATTATGTGCTGCACCTCTGAGATACAACCTGTCAATCAAAAAACACAGCTGCTGCTACTCATTTTAACTTTATGTGGGTTTTTAAATCAATTTCTGTAGCAGGTGCTTTATTTAACATTTTTCTATTTTGTCTAAACTGTTTAGAAATTACAATTATTTGCTTGTGTCTGTTAGATGTTAATTAGATGCACACAGTTCAACTCTTTATTACAGTAATGTTAGTTTTTTGCTGACTGTGTTAGAGATGTGTTGATTTAACTGGGCTCAACTTCTTTTCTATGGTGAAGATTGGTGATTTGTTTTAAAATAGTGTCAACAAGTCAATATATTTACCAATGTCAGCAAAAATCCAGGTGCAATGATTCCCTGAGGGATCCCAAGATGCTTGACAAGATAGGAAAGGTTACATTCCAATCGTTTATTTTTGTGAATTACTGGAGAGTTTTACCTTTCAGCTAAAAGGAAAATGGGTGAGAAAATGGGATATTGCTCTTTGCAGAGACTGCTCACAGCTCTACCTCTCACATGTCAAACCTGCAGCAAGGAGTCTGGTGTCGCTGCAAATTACTTACTTGATGTCTGATGCACTGTTTTTGAAGTGTTTTGCAATCCACAAACATTCTCCCATTTATGCTACTAATGGAGGGTGAAAATAGGCAATTATTAGTAATTATGTAAGTAACCTGAAAGTATTATGTTACACAACGTTCTCTGGAATAGTCACAGTGTGCTAAAAGTCTATCAAAGTCTGGTGGAAGTAAAGTTTTTCTCATCTGACACTTTAAGCCTAATTTATGCTGGTCCTTATCCGTCGATATGCAACGACGCAGAGCCCTCTGTGTCGTTGCGTACCCCGTCTGACCCCCTCTTCTTCAGCTTACTGCTACCCTCCACCCCATGACACACACACACTCACACAGACACCACTGGCCTGCAGTAAAGTGACAAATAGGCACTGAATCATCTCATTGATCTCCCCAGAGGAAATACTAAATTGATAGTTCTTTGCCCAGCCTTCTGGAAATCGATCAATCCTTTTAAAATTTTCTCAGTATAACTTAATATGTAGCTTAATATTTCATAGCTCCACACAAATACAAAGTACAGTACAAGACATACCCATGAGCAGAACAGGCAACAGAACTGCATGAAAGACGATACGCCTGTTTACTTATTGACCTTTCAGTGAACTACGGTCGGTGTACCACCCATGGCGCAGCGTCTCCGTGCGTAGGCCGAATAGCTAGACACAATTACCCAACTCATATGGAAATCCTCGGAAACACAAGAGATTCACCACAGTGGAGCGTGGTAGGCAGACACAATCTGATGAAGCCCTGTAATTTACATAAATGGAGAGGAGAGACATGAAAGAATAAAATGAAATGTAATATTCATTGTCCAATCTGTGTACGTGTGTGTTTGCGAACTTGTGTGTGTGTGTGTGTGTGAGTGTGAGATGAGGTAGGTGGCAGTAATTACAAGGACGCTGACCTACACTACAGATAGAAACTGAGATAGATGGTTGAATAAGAGATCAAAGAAATAGAGTTGTGTGTGAACTCTGCCTCCGTCCTCCCTGCCCCTGTTTTTTGATGACCCTGGTCTCCCATGGTAACGCTGACTCATTTCCTGGTTAGTGTGATTGGATGATGTGAGCCAACCAATGTTCCCTTTGGGACCTTCATAATGAACTCTGTCTGGAACACTTGTCTAGATTGGAGTGAGGACACAGCTCCACAAAAGGAACTAAGGAAATGGGTGATATTTAATGAATAAATGAACAAGACATTAAGAAGTAAATAATTTATTGAGACACAAGCGTGCACAAAATATAATAAACTGATAAAATATGAAATGATGATAACTCACTAAAAAAAATAACCCACTCATTCCTTTTTTGTAACAGTTAAAAAGAATTTTGAACTTCTTACCCCTTAACCAGTCACTGATATTTCAAAATTGAAGGATTTAAAAACAAAGATCATACAAAACATAAAATCGTTATCATGCTCGCAAATGAATTTCATGTTCTCTAGTTTTCCACTGAGATTTAGATTTTTTTTTTCAATTTTGCTTTTAATGTGTGTAACCATGGCACATGGTGATTCATACCTACTCCACCTTTGGCCATTATGGATCATCCTAACTCACTTTAAACAGCTGCATTTCCTCTGCGAGGTTTGACTAATTGTTCTCTAAATAATTAAAGAGTTTCTTTCTAAATTGACTTGTCCACCATTTGTGCTAAAGTCACACCTACTTTTACAAAAGCATCATTACAATACAATATTCTAAAAAACCAAATGCACATGTACAGTGATGAATGATAAAAATACATCAGTATATGATGTGGAGAGAGGTTTATCCACCCTGTTTATTGCAACAACCCAAAAGATGATGTGATGTCAGCAAACTGATAGTAGATGTTTACATGTCAGGAGAATTCTCCAGTGAGAAACAATTCAAGACAGAGCTGCCAGTTTCCTGACAAATTATATCCTGTTCGTCTTTGTGTTTACTTTTACTGGAAGAAGCACAGCATGGATCAAGTAAAAATCTATCCGTTTACCACGAAGGACGCTATTCTGGCTCACGTCTTCTGACACTCTGTGCCAGGAGACAGGGGGCAGCGGATTGGCTGATCTCATGACTTGGCTAACTCTCTCTGCCTTTCTCTCTCTCTCTCTCTTACACATAAACACACTCTGGAAATCTCACACCATGATTCTGAAGAGGTGCTAAATCACATGTGCAGGATTAATTAACCTTCTCATGGGAGATGGCTGGCTTTAATTTCATCCTCAAGGACCAGTGATGAAAGATACGCGCTGACAGCTGCTTCCTCATGATAAAAACAACAATAATAACTAAATTTTTAAAGAATGCACCATAGGAAAAAGAAAGTAAACCTTTTTTTTGTTTTTTTTTTTCAAAAATCCTGAGAGAATTCCAAACTACACTGGAATGATAACATTAAGCAGAAATCAAAGCTGCAGAGTGCTGAATGTAGGTCGTATTTGGAAGCTGAAGAGACATATATTTCTCTTCTGAGTTGATGAAGGTCAAAGTCTGAACTAAAAGGAGAATGACCCACCCTAAAAACACAACTCCAGATGAATGCTAATCTTGCTCTGTACCTAATGGATGTGTAAATTGGCAGCTGTTTGCTAATAAGTTAGTTTTGTTGTACATAATAGGGTGGGGAATTTTGCACCTTTGTTAGTGTTGTAAGTACATGGAGTCATTCCAACGTGGTTTGAAACTGGTCTAGAAGGTTTGGTACAAGTAGTTTGGATTGCTGTAGAAGTACCTCTGGCATGGTGGTGCATTCCACTGACCTAGCTGTGCCATTTTCACCTTGGTTTCTGCTCTGCTAATGCATATTGGTTCAGGTGTGTACACAGCAGGGGTGAAACCGTGAAATATTTGTTATGGAAATAACACATGTCTTCCACAAACCAACGAAAAGGGTAAAATAATGAGTATTCCAATTATGTAAATAAAATAAAATAAAAATAAATACAACATAGGCATTCATGTTGACTGAGCTTTAAAAAAGAGAGAAAAACTGAAGCTAGTTGATGGCCAGAACACTAACAAAGCACTTGGAGAAGGGAAGACTGATTTGTTTGTGTGTGGTCACAATGGAGTTACAAGGGTTTTTAAAAGTTGGCCAGATGGGTCTGGACCACAGAGAGAAGTGCCCAGCAGCTGGTTGCCCATAGCCACAGAAGGTGTTTGAGTCAAATGGTCTTCACTGGTTATGTGTTCTCTTCCATCTCAATTCAGCCTGTGAAGCATCTGGTTGCAGCAGCCGTCTGTCTAAACCAACAACTCAATTTAATTCCAATTATTGCTTTATGTTGTTGGTAGTTCATATAATAGTTATGGCTGTATGGGTGGAATTAGATTGGGCCAGTGTTGAGTGGAAGTGCTGCCTAAATGCTCCAGCAGGGAAATATAAAACCTCAAAAAAGTGCACAAATCCCTAAGAAAAAAAAAGCGTGAGCAAAGTAGGTTAAGGAATATTGTATGTGTCAGCCTGTGTTTGAAAGAGCCTCATTATTGTTCTTATGAATGTCTCAACTGTGACAAATGAACCAGTGTTTCAAAAGCACTTAAGGCACATTAAATCAGAAAGACACAGAGAGGGCTGCTTATAGCAGCTGAGAAAGGCTAGAAAACTATATCTCCATGGTCGCGTATTTGTCAGTGTATGTTACCTTACACTGAGACACAGAAGAAATCAGATAGAATTATTCATGTGGAAGAGTCTTCGCACCGACAAGATCGTCTTTCAGAAACATCAAGACCCTCATCTCACGGCAAAGTCAGACACAGTGTTGTGCTGGCACATATAGCACTATATCTGTCACTGTCACACAACAGTAACTTGTAGCCAGCAGGGAAAACATCTCATGAGCTCAAAGCAATACAAACATGCAAACACCCACACAAACACCCTCAAAGACCCACAAATACAGGCCATTGTATGCAGCACACAATATCTTATGTCCTGAGGGATATAATCTTCATTGTAATGCCACTGATGGGGCATGAGGCCTGTAACTCAGCTCAGTTTAAGTGTACCCCACACCCCTTACCTCTTGTCTGCTCCTGGTTGAGGTCTCACTTCATTACATCCTAAGGCTCATTCTCAACATTCCTTGCTCGCCTTCTCATTTTGTGCTTAATGTTGTTTTGATGTAGTTATTTTCAAACCACAAAAACCTCATGTGCTGGTTGTGCATGTTATGGGTGCATGTTTGTGGGTGGAGTGTGCCGAGAAACCGCTGTGAATCAACATGACATATTTATGTCGTCACACTCCTCCCGTCGCTTAACTTCACTTGCTTTACCTGCCACACCTGTCATGGAACCTTCCGAGTTTGAAAACACACTATTTTTGGAAAACTATTGTGCCTGATCGCAAACACAGGGAGGAAAATAAAGAAGGAGAAGAATGGTAGAGAAGATGAGGCACAACAACAAAGGTCATGAACCAGACAGCGCGATATGCCTCTTGTAGCTCGCTGTTGCCCTCAGGGGAACCTAACAAACACAATTTCCCATGAACTGTCTCCGGTTGCTTCAGCTTGAGGTGTGGTTGCGCCATGCACATTGCAACCGTCACTTCCTAATATTTCCGACCAGGTCTAGCTGTATTATATTTAAATAACAATTCCTCTCATTAAATGACATGTATTTGTGGTGTGCATCACCCAAGAGGAGGGTTAATCCACACCTACACAGCTGTATGACAAGAATAGATGTAGACTAGACAGAAGGATGACTGACTAAATAGCACAATAAATCTACAGGCTGCTTACTGTCTGAATGTGTATGTGTATCACCCCAGGGATGTAAGTAAGCGGTAAAAACAGTGGTGGTTGCTAACTTACTATCTGTCTGCATTCCTGAGCCAGATGAAATAACAATACAATTACCAGTGCAAACACATTCCATGGCACAGAGAATAACTGGAGTGGCAGAAATGGCAAACACGTTCTTATGGTGGCGTCTCATATCAATTTCAGCCAGTTTGCATTCCAGCTTACATCTATCCGGGCTAATACATAATCTCCTTCTACTCGTTGACACTCCTCTGCATCTGATCTTAACTTTATTTTTGTTATGTGGATGGAATTATAATACAATTCATAAATAGAACATTTCACCTGAAATGTTTCATTCTTAAACCTAAAAAGCAACAGATAAAAAGCACTTCTACTTCCTGCTTCTGGTTTCTTATATACCTCCGCTGTATATAGCAGTATCCCTCTCCAATAGGAGGGTGTGACCCTCATCATGTTTCACTCTCAAACAACTGTTAGTGTGACTAATAATAACTGTTATTATTAGTTGTTAGCAGCCATATTTACTTAAATGTGCATTGCTCTGTGAGCTATGTGGAAATGAGTTCTGTATTGCTGCTGTTAGCTCAGGATTCATTTCTGAGATCACTATGACAATAAATTGTCCCTGTTAATACACCATTGTCATCTTATGCTATTTTACACACAAGGTAAATATGTTTGTTTGGAGTGAGTCCACTATGTGATTGTGTCTTATTGTACAAGTCCAAATCACGTAATAGAAAATGGGGTGCTGAGATGAAAAATTAGACTAGTTATTTTCTTGCTGGCGCAAGCATCATAATTAGTACACAGGCTTTAATCGATCTTCTCATTTAACTCTTGGCAGCAAAGTGAGGAAAAAAAAAACAATTCTTCCCTAAGAATTTAACTTTTACTTTGAGTAATACACAAAGGTGATTAGCAAGCTTTCTCCAGCAGGTAAAAACTTCAGAGACTAGATTTAGTCTACAACAGTGACTATACATAAAGATGGATGACATAACAGTTCCCTAAAATTAAGGCCCAAAATTTCTGTGACTCGGAGACTGGCTGCAGTGTATATCATAAAGCCCACCCCTTCTATATTAGTGGAAGGGTTGTGTCAAATACATTTCTCCAAAAGATCAATATCTTTATCACTTATATGCAATGTATCTTCAAGTGTTAATTTTCAAGCAGTTATCTGCTGCCATATAAAGGGGTGGAGATGACGGGTGGTGATTGACAGTTTAACAGAGCTGAATCAGTGTATTGGCCAAAATTCAACTTCAACACCTGATAACTATTTCATAGACAGTGGCTTTAAATGACATCATCAGCACAAAATAGCAGCATCTTTATATTATATTTTGGCTTCATTTTTTGCCCAATGGGAGGAAATTAAGACATATCATCCATCTATATAGTCATTGGTCCACAATCAGCCTAATATCCACTAAATGGACATTAGGCTACAACAGATGGACCAATCAATATTAAAACTCCAATTCTATATTCAGCTGACTTAAACATATCCACACAGCAATAATGTCTACAATCTGAGGACTTGCATTTCACATTGCATTCCACTCTGTTTCATAGACTTTAGACAGGCTTGGACAGCCCCAGGCTGTTAATATGAATGGCTATGGAATGGTATTCCCCGTTATAGCTGTCCTCAGCAGTGCTGACAGCATGGCCTGATGATCTTAAGGATGCTCTTTGGATAGGTCACAGTGCAATAACAATGCTGCCATTCAGCCTACCAGCCGCCAGCAGGCTTGACAGACACCAGCGGGTCAAACAGTCAGTCCACCATTATATCAACAAGAGCCTGACGCAGAATGTACAAGATCATGTGATGTGCCAATCTGACTCATATCAAGATTCGATTGTGCGTTTGTCTACAATTATGGATTTTCAGAAAAATCGGTACTGGACAAATTTCATCCAATGCAGCATTATATTTCTTGTGCTGAAGGAATTAACTAAACTTAAGTATATAAGGATTTATTATAACCTGAAATATAGTCTAAATATTGTTCCTCCCTGCAGTTGTTGAAAACAATACAAGTGTGAGTACACTGTCACCGCATGTCACTGTTCTGCTGCTATAAAAACAGCTGTCATAACCTTTGGCTGCTGAGTGACATATTGTTATTTGTATGGCTGCTTTTTATTCAGATGATGAATTTCCTGTTGGTGAAGTATGCACTCTGTGTTTAGATTTTGTCTTTTTCATTTTCAGTTTTTTTTTCCCAAACAAAGTGGCTACATGCCACCCATCACTTCCTGTACATCAGAGACTTCGATAATTTAAACTTGAAAACAACTCCCACCAAAAATCTATATTAAGTATCAAACATCAACGTCCTTTGACGTGAAAGGTGGTTTTAGTTTTTACGTGGTGCGTAACAGGTCTGACTATATTTGTCCAATATTAAAAAAAAGTTTCACCCTCAAACATATTAAAACCATAAAGGTTTCTCAAAAAACCTACTCCTGCAGCATAACTCAATGCTCTGCTCTCTGTTGAAAGTTAATATACTAGCACAGCCAGAGAGGAAAGGTGGTTATTTGTTTTTTTGTGAAATGGATTGCAAACAATTAAAGTCAAATTCTGAATATTGTGAAGTAAACCACCACAGGTTTTATTTGTTTCTGTTATCGCTTTACATGCACATTCACTCGCTAAAAGATGAACTCTGGTTTTGTATTCAGAGGAGTTGGATGCATACAAAACTGGATGTTTAAAATTGAAATAAGGCTACTGTCAGACACTCTGCAAGCAAAAACTAAACTCCATATAACACCCACGCTTAGTCGGTTATCAACCTCGTCAGTCTGCTAGAAAGACAGGCGGGTGCAGATAGACGAGCAACCACCTACTCAGCCCACTCAGCCAGTCCGGAGTGCATCAAGACTGAAGCCATTGTCTCGATGCACTCAGCTCAGCTGAGATGAGATGGAGGCTGGATGTAGAGGCGAGAGTCAAGCCAGACTGCTCTCGCTTCGCACAAGAATCCTTTATTCTGAAACAGACATGAGAGAAAGGAACAGCAGTTATCGACCAGTGGAAGGAGGGGGTGACAAGAGACTGATAAGCAGCTGTCCTGAGAAAGTGAGTGTAGTTACTGACATAAAAAAAAAAAAAAAAAAACAGACAGAAAAGTCTCTAAAGCATTTTTTTTTTAACTTAATATGATTTCTGTCAAATTAAAATGTAAGAAATGGAAATTCAAAAACTAGACAGCAATTATGTACTCCTATAAAAAAAAGAACCTTACTAGAAGAGAATAGTTTTCCATTACGGTGTAATTTTCAAGTTTTCCATTTAACATTTCACATCAGGTAAAATGAAACTGAACTGCATACAGACACTTTTCAGGTCCCTTTGAGTTTGATTCTTTCCCGCGATGTGTCTGACTTGCAGACTCTCTTTCTCTCTCTTTAATGTGTGTCAACGTGCAGGCATATCTTAACTTTGAGGATGCTATCACAGGAATCCCTCTGGCCCAGGGTGGGATCTGACGGAGAGGCTGAAACGTAGACAGAACAGACCCGCTCGACACCACAATGAATGAGCGCAGAGTGATCGAGGGAGATGAAGCAAACCGAGAAGTGATTCTGCCATGAAAAAGACGAAAATGGGCGAGAATGAGAACTGAGCTGTGGGGGCCCAAGCTAAGAAAAATTCTTATCACTGTCAGCACGATGGTGAACACCATCTGACTATTGCATGTGGAGGCTGAGGAAGCAGGAACGTTTTATTTGCCTCATGTTACATTAAACTTTCCAAATTAATTTTATACTTAAATAAAGAATACTGTGTTCCAAATAATTACTGAAATGGCAGAAAGTACTGTATAACTTAAAGCTACTGTTTCCCAAAATAGAAGAAAACATAGTCCCAAAAACCAAAGTGCATTTTTTGTAAACAGGATGTCAGATCTATTTACAGTATGTTGAAGTACATCTTCCTGATTAGTGCCCTCAAGCAATGCTGTCTTGTGCTGTGTAGCAGAGGATAAAATTAAAATATAAAATAACTAGAATGGCATTAGGTGACAAGCTTTTATGTGTAGCCTACCCTTGTCAACAAGACTAATTGGGCATCGATGTCAAAAATGCTAAGTGTAGCTCCTATAAATAGTTTGATTGCAGGTAACAAGATGTCATATGTTGAGTTTTGTCTACCACCAGATGTGGTTTTTCTGCCAAGTGTTGCTAGCAAGGAGCTTCAGCCAAGACGAGAACAGAGTGTCCAATATTCCCTCAACTAACACTAATAATCGAAGATAGAAGAAGAATGCAAGATACTGAACCTCAAGTTGCTATTCCATCAGAATGTGAATGTGATTAACTAGAAGTGCACAATTGTACAAAAGTTAGTTATAATGTTGCCGGACTCATAAAAGCAAACAGCTGCTAATGCTAATGTTGGCGCTATTGCTAAAGCTAACATTGGTTATATATCAGTAGCACTGCTTTCGACTGCTGGAGACAAGTATTTCTAAAGGAATTAAATTGTTGAACTTGTAAAAGCAAACAGCTACCCATGCTAATGTTGACTTTATTTCAGTAGCAAAAACTCACTGATAGCACCTTTAAAGAAAACGTTAGAGTGAGAGAGAGTGATACTCTTACCATACTTCTTGCCGAGAGTCACATTAACACTTTCTTGTTGCCAGAGATGAAGGCAGTCAGGTTAAGTAGAAGCAGTATTTTTTGTATATTGTTTGTTATAGTATATCCAAGAATAAACAGAGATTTACAAATGACACAGGAAGTTGTAACTCTTTGAGGAAAATAATTAAAACTTCCTGGAGTCCACAAATGACTGTTTTGCATTCCTTTTTCTGTACGGATTAAACAAACAAAATACATCATGTTAATTAGAGAGCTTTTGAGGTGCTAGTAGCAGTGTTTGGCTCTCGTTCCTCAGTTTATACAGAGTCAGTTTAACTGTTTCCCCCGTTTCCCGTCTTTATGCCAAACTCAGCAAAGCTAACCACCTCCTGGCTCTTGCTCTGTACTTAACACACAGACACCAGAGTGGTATTGATTGATTCATATAACTCCGAGCAAGGAAATGAAGGTTTCTCAATATGTGCAATCTTTTTGAATATATCCCTTAAAATATATGAATATTTCCCTAAAAATGGTTTCATTCAAATGATTTGTATCTACTACTGGAAAATATCTAATATAAATTTTTTTTTTTTTTTTTTAAATCCCCCTAAAGCCATTTAAGAGGAATGGGACATAAGAATCCACCTGGTTCATAAAAGTTTCTCATTTCCTCCCTGATATCAACATACACAAACACACACTAAAATACACCTTTCTCCATTTGGCATCTGTTTGTTTTCTGCTAGTTAGTAGCCTGCCTCACCATTCCTGCTGCAGCTGCCTGGAAAACATGATGGCATCTCCAGTCTCTTCAGGACCAGGGGCTCCCCTCCTGCTGTGTGGCCCCACAAAAACTGTCTCAGTGCCAGCTCCAGGTGTCCCTGCCCTGATGGAAACAGAGTTTTCTCCAGATGAAAATATTGTTGTTGTGTGTGCCACCTTAACAGCTGTCAGACAACCAGACATCAGAGGTAGAGAATGTTTGGCTAATCTTGAATCCAGATGCTCAGTGAATCTGTTTGTGAGTATGTATGTGCGTGTCAGCAGTATCAGCTGTCTGACCTGCAGTAAACACACAGCCCATAATAAACACACACCTTTATTAACAGATTAATGCCAGTTTAGAAAAAAAAATGGCTTAAAAAACTGCTGTTTGTAAGTGACCATGGAAGCACAAAAAACCATGAAAAAGAGGTCAGAAGTAAACAATACCCTGTGCACCTAACCCTAACCCTAACCCTAATAGCTTGTAAGATCACTTTTTTTTAATTTTCCAGCTGCTGTTTTATGTCTATATCAGTAAGATCCCAGTATATGTGTGAACAGAGTATGATCAATGTGCATAATAGAGAATGTGGTTGAAAACTCTTGTGAAATCACTGTCAACTCCCACTTCTAGTGGAAAGTAGCTAAGATTGGAAAGTAGCTAAGCCCTGCTCAAAAAGCTAAATGTCACCAAATGAAACAATGGCCAAATTAGCATATCCATGGCATCACTGCATTGTATCTACATTCTTCCAAGCGTTGGCTGGTTTCTTCCCCTTTTTCTTTTTGCTGCTCTCCTACCCTCTGTGCTCACATATACAGCAAATTCACAAGCTGTTTTTTTTTTTTCAGGGCAACACAACATTTGACAACTCTCTTCAGAAAGCAGCTATGGTTTGTCCACAAGGTCACTAGGAATGGTCACTAGGTGCTTCGTTGAAACAAAAGGGCTAAAACATCAATAAATCTAGCAACAAAGGTGCTAAATTGGCAACACTGTAAATACCTCCCTGATGATCTAATAGAAACTCTTAACTCCAAATTTTAAACTCCAAATTATCTTACAAGAGCAACATCCAGTGGGGAAACTCCAACACTCAGTTGGCTGATCGATGGTGTAACTTCATCACTGACATTCAGTCAAGTTTCTTGGTAAATACTAGAAACAGACTTCTTTATATAACTAATGATTAGATTATTTTAGTAATTGCCCAGCCATAGAAATGATACAATTTCTGTCACCACAAAAAACTCATTACATCGTCTCTATTTAATGTGAGCCTGTCTCATGGAAATTACGTTCATATACAGAAATGATTCATTTCCGCAGTTAAGTTGTCGTGTTTGTGTAATTGCTATTCAGAGACAATGAAGAACTACATATAGAAATAGAAGGGTAGAGTCAACAGGAGGTGGTTGTGGTAGTTGGTAGACATATATCAGAGACTGGGGCTGCATTCAGAGTCCAGTGTTGTGTTTGTGGTTTTGGGGAAAGGTAAACAAACATATTGAGTCCAAGGACACTGTGAACTTTCTCTTTATTAAACATCTTCATCTACCCTTAACTAAGTACTGTGAGAGTTTAAACATTACCATAAACAGTTTGATGATGCTGTAGCCACTACGGATCTTCTATTTTGGGATCGGATATTTCATTTACTTGCAACTAGCTATAAAAATAAATGAACAACATATCCACATCGTGTTAATAGGAGGTGTGATCTGGTCACAATTAGGTTTATTACAAAACTTATTTTTATTGTTGGAAATGAGTTGCGTATAAACACAATTTATAGGAGACAAGGTTGATTTAATGTGCGTGGAAAAAGAAAGTGGGGAATTATGGCTTTTAGAAGCAGATGCACCAGCTATCATGGCAACACTGGGTCACCAAGGGGCCTTAAAGTCCCACGGTCACTGCAAGTCGATTAGTTCTGATAATTGGATGGGATACAAAGCAAATAACACAACCTACCCAACTGTCAGATGAACAAATTGGAATTGCACTGCTCTTGGAAAAAAATAATCGCATTACAGTAATGTGTTACACAATGATGTATCACTGCTCAATACTGCACACTGGTACCCATGTATTGGACTGACTCGTCTTACATAAACAGGCATCTTCATTGTTTTGTCTCTTGCACACATACACATACATACACACACACATGCATACCCCTTGTGATGTTTTTACTCATTAGCATTATTACATCCTGTAATTTTATGGGCTTCCTTGCAGGTTGTTATGATAGTAGTTTGAAATCACACACATTCTAACACGTACACGTCTGAGTGTCAACACGCACACACCCACAGAGATAGTGTTTTTATCGTACAGATGAGGGAAATACATATTGCAATAAAACACGTGGCCGCAGCAGGTTTGCATTAAATCTCAATGCCTCATCTGGGTTCTCTTTGTGTGCTCTTTGTTGTGCACGTCATTGCACAGCTCTATGCTTCAAGAAATGATGGAGGATGCAATAAAAGTTTAGAGACAGTAATATAAAGTCAGAAAATGATGACCAGGTAAGTTTTCCCACGACTGTTGTGCCGTTTCCCTGAGGATTTGATGCATGAGCTGAATGCCGAGGCAGTGATAGTTTGTCTCAGAAGTGTTCCCCACAGGGTGCGAGATGTTCATTTTTTAATTTAGTGATGTAAGTGTACCACAAATGAACAGACGTGTGGAAAAGAATACATTTTTCCTTTCACAGTTTGATCAAAACCAATCAAATCTTTATGTATGTATTCATCATGAAACCAAATGACAATTAAGGTAATTTTTCCTAATTCCCCTAATATTGAATCCAGTAGCTCCATGAAATATGAGAGAGGATTCATCTTTAGTGTTTTTACTGGTATTGTGTCTCATGCCTCCTGGGTCCATGGAGGTCCGAGGGTCATAACACAAGGGGTTGTGGGAAGTGAAGCGCCTTTGTCACATTTGAGAGTCAGCTGTTGTGGAGAAGAGGTCAGAGCTTTCTCTCAGGAAAGGAAGACGGAAGAGCAATTGTGGAAGTTTTGCGGTGACATTTCTACAGCAAGTGGACCACCACAGAATTCTACAACAACAACAAATATGTGTAGTGTGCAGTGTCTGCAACACAGAGTGTATCTAGGGATGTGTTTTCTGCTGCAAATTAAAAAAGAAACAATACCACAAAAATAGAAAATTATTAGCCTGAAATATCTTTCAGCTTCTACCACATAATACAGAATTGTGGAACTTGTCAGAGTTTGCATGTGTGTGTGTGTGTGTGTGTGTGTGTTTATAAGTTACCCATGCACCTGTGCCTGTTAATTTGTGCATTCTCTGTATGTCTGAGTGTCCACATGGAATGTGTTAGTATATGCAGGTGTTATCAGGGTCCAGCTGTGCTTCCTCAGCTGCTGAGTGGGCTGCACATTTCAACACAGGTTGAAGCACAGAATGATTTAATTTATAATTTTACCCAGATGTTACCAAAGTAGAAAGTTTTCTAAAATATTTGGCTGAATTACAGTAATTACATAGAACAGTAGCCACTGGCCTTGTCTGAGGAAATGTCATATAAAAATGATGTTATGATAATAATCCAGCAGTGGATTGAATCATCCAGTTCATGAAAGAGTAATAAAGTAATAAACACCTGTATATTAGAACTGTGAGTGGTGACCTCTGGGGGCTCAAACCTCTAGGGGTTTAGAATAAAAACAAATTCAGATTTTTATGTGCCGATTTTGAATAGGATTTCATGAGATGGTGGTGGAGACAGAAAAATTGCTCTAGGACCCATGATAGTTTAAATGCACCAGAGCACTTGCTTGGCAGGTATTTCCCAACAGGCAGGAAACTGAATGGGTAATCAGCACTGCTACTGAGACAAAGAAAAGAGAGGGGCCTAGTGAAACTTAATCAGGAAAGTGTGCACAACAAAGTCTGGTTGACTGGTGATCTTCCACAAGGAGAAGGAGAAAGTATATTTGAGTTGATGGAAACCAAAATGGAACAGCTGCTTCGCATCTACCCACCATTCCATGGCCAATGTTGTAGCTATGACCTACAAGCTGGCACCAACCAGCATTTTACAAGCATCAGGAGCATTGTAGTGTTGTCCGTCACATTAGTGAAGCCATGTTGCCCTTCAGCAGCATATGCGCACCGTCTGGCGTGGGTGTGATGAATGCCAAGTCTAGCACCATAACACACTGGACCAAGCTCTGTCATAGCTCTTGCAGCTCCAGATGTTACAGATGTCAACATTACCTCAGAGTAAAGGAGGAAATGGGGGATGACAAAGAAAGGGGAAAGGGAAATGGAACCTGGAACATCCCATACATTTGTAGAATAATCATGATGAGGCCAGTTTGCTAAATTTTGGTGCATAGTTTGACACGCATTGCGCATTACAGAAGTCATTTTCCTTCACCTTACAAATAAAGCCAGATTTCTGAGTTTCCATTTTGTCTATCTTGGCCACATGCTGTAAATCTGTACATCCTAGGTGTGCCTAAGTGTGATTTATTGAACTGATGAACTGTCGTTGCCCAATTTTCTATTTTTCTTTCTGTATGCCATTATCTGTGGCCTCACATCACCCCAAGCTGTCATTAAAGTTTCATCTGATCTAATCAGCAAATCTAAATAAGTTATGTTCCACCTAAAGAAAAGGACAATAAAAGAAAATTGAAGTCCTTTAAATTTATAATGTCTGCAGTTATTTTGCATTTCTCATAATGGCTTTTAGATGCATGTTGATGTCATTCAAACTTGACTTTTACAGGTTCATTTTTCAACAATGTGAAAAATGAACAAGGTCAATTCACTCTAATATCCATCTTGATAATTAAAGTTTCATCTGACTGGTTGTCATGGAAGATAATCTCCAGCGAACCAGTTGCTGAAGTCTACAGAGAGGCTATCCACACCAGCAAAGTTACAATGGCAATGCTGATGTTTAGAATCTATTGTGTTTACCATGTCCACCACAGTTTAGCATATTACCGTGCTAGTGTTTGCTGATTAACATTAAACAGAAAATACAGCTGCACCGCTGGGAACTGCCATGAAATTGAAAAGTCAGTTGTTTACCACACTTATTTAAATTCATCTTGAGGAGGTTGCATGGATGAATATCTGAACAAAAAATTCACAGCAAAGAGTTGTTGAGTGATTTCACTAACAATCTACAAATGTCAGCCCAGTGGTATCTAGAGAAAAAGTCGGTAGGCCTCGTCCTCTGGGGACCGCATATGTCGAGTTGCTGGGATATTGCAGTAAATGGGAAACCGACCTGGAGGCAGAGTGGGCCATCCACTAATTGGAAGGTTGGTCGGTAGGTTTTGATCCCTGGCTCCTTGGGCAAGATAACGAACCCTTGGTTGTGTGTGTGTTGTGGAAGTTTTGGCGATAAGGCTAGAGTAGCACAATATGATCATATACTATAATAGAATAGAAGAGAAACCAAGACATTATTTCCCAATATTAAAGCCAGTACTGCTGCTACAGCAGAAAGAAGAGAGAAGTAGTTCATGTCTGATGAGGTCAGTCTGACTACAAAGTTCATCTATTGTTTAATCACAGGAAATATTTAACAGCATGTGGATGATTATTCTAATAAAAGACATCAGAGGGTTTCGTTTTTATATCCAATTATCATCACAGAGTCTTCTCATGCTATTCTGAGCTGCAATGACTGAATGAGGTAGGAACCAAAGAATCTTTTTTTTAAATTAGGATGAAGGTATAAAAGTTATTATGCCTTTATTTTGTAAGATAAACTGTCATTCTGGTTGTTATAAGATCTGTGTTACACCCAGATTGGACACTCTTTTGTCCCTGTCCATTTCCTGTAGAAGTTGGGACAGGTTTTGATCTGATTCTCTAACACTGGCATGCAGTATAAGTTGTAAGTCATTGAATCAACATCATAAGCCTGAAACCTTAAGGTTAAACCTGATGCTAGCTCGCTAACTTTATAATGCTGCTTTTTAGCACAGACCACTAGTTTCTCTGGATAATACACAAAATCTTGTTGTCTCCTTGTAAAGTAGAAACTACTCCAATGAAAACAAACTAAATGAGATCCAGTCATGTAAATTAACCATTTCCTGTTTGTATACACCACTTAATATGAACAAGTGTAAACAAATTTTGAACAGGTTATTCAGGAGTATTTAACTATAGCTCTAGTAATTAATTTTCCATGCACATATGTGTGTGTGTGTGTCTGTATGTGTGTGTGTGTGTGTGTGTGTGTGTTTGTGTGCGTGTGTGTACCATGAGGCTGAAAGTGAGTTCATTTTCTGTCCAGAGGAATGAGATGGCTGCAAGTAATTACAGCGCTCCACAGGGTGTACCTGGTGATAACTGTAGCAGATAGATTTAACAAGCAATGATCCTGCGCCAGACTCAAACTTCACTTCACACACACACACACACACACACATACTACACACAGCAGGAAAGCATTACACACCATGTAAACATAATGTAAAGCAGGCCAATATGCACAAATACCATGTAAACACACAACACGATCTATTAAAGTTGTTTGTTTATGAAGTGCAAAGAGATATGTCCACCAAAAAAGTAGGTCACTGTGATGAATTGCATTTTTCACATATGATAAACTTTTATATCAAAAGCTGTTCTGATCAATATTTCATTTCAACAGTGGCTAGAATGATTACGCAATGAAAAGATTGCTCTACAATTCTCATCGTCTCCTCAGAGTGTTTTAGAATCTTTCAGCTTGTTTTGACTTGTTGATGTGTGACTGACTTATCTGGTCTGGTTAACTCTCTACACTGTGCTTACCATAGCTGTTGTTACTATAGTTATGTCCCCTAGCAACCAGCTAGGCGGACAGTGGGGGATAGTGCATTTAGAAGTTAGAGTCTGACATGCGTCTCAAGAAATGGTGGAGATTTAATTAAGGCACGCAGGAGAGAGAACATTGAATTGACACTGGTCATGTAGTGATAAAAGCTTTGCTAAACGAATGTAAGTGCTGTGGTTTTTTGTGTTATTTAAGTGTTCTGAACATTTCAACAGGTGGAAAATGAGCAAAGTATTCTGTAAGTGCTGGCACAGCTGGAACGTTTGACCTTTTTTTCAGCATCCTGGTGCAGTCATCAAAGTCAGAGAGGAAGAACAAAGCAAGTTATTACCTCAGCTTTTCTTTTTCCAACAGATCTGAAGAAACTGTTATGCTACACATCTTCCCTTCACGTACAGCTTTCTGCTGTGCAGTATGAAGCTGAAACTGTCAGAAACTGTTTAGAATTGAAATGATTTATTTATTCGCGACCTGTTTTCAAGAATGAATGAGCTGAGTAACAAAGACAGGGCAGGGCATTCAGAAAGCACTGAGAGGTGAGCTAATCATGTTGGTATTTTTATGGGACCTGTTGATAATACGTGTATTCTTTTAAGTTAGAGATCTTCTAGTGGCAGATGATTTTCTTTGTGCTAAATTTCAACAATTTATCCAGCGGCTGGCGAGACATTTCCCTCCAGACCACTGCGACAGACAAATAAACAACGTCACCCCTCAAGACATGTCTCTTTCTCTTCCCAGTCATAAATACCTTTTTCTTACTGTCAAGAGCTTGCAGCCAGCAGGCTCCACCATTAACCGATCACGAGGAACTCAGATGAAGACAAAATAAGTATCATTTGGTGTCAATTTTGGCCAATTACACCCACAACGGGATGTGAGTAGGTGTCATTTCATTTTCAGTCACGGAAACAAGTTACACTAAATCACAAAAACATCTCATTAAAGTCTCCCCATCAGTCTGCTGTAATTTTAGTGTTCGGATAAAAAAAAATATCCCTAACAAATCAAATCAAATCAACATCACTGTGGCGCTGCACACAATGAATTTCCTGTCAGTGTGATGACACCATCACCAGTATGGTTTCCTATAAGCTCTACAAGCTACTTGCTAACTTCCTTGGCACTCATGTGACTTCCTGGAGATCTGCAAGATTTTTCTCTCTCACTCTGCTGCCTGTCCCATGTGAGACAGGAAGCAAGGCCCTATGGACATTGACCTCACCGCAGGAAGAGAGTAGAGGGTGTGTGTACTCTGTGTGTGTGAGTGTAGAATTGTAAAATCCCCATTCTCTTCAGATAGCTCAGAAACCATTATGCTGCAGTAGACGCTGCAGGAAGAAAAAGAAGAAAAAAAAAGCTTAAACAGCATCATGTTGAATATTTTCAGAGCAACTTTTAATGTGTACATGTCCAGCATGGCTTGTTAACACACTCAACTAGAGGTGAACACACAACAACACAAATGTATAAAATCTTACATTTTCTACAGAAAAACCCCCCACTAACAACCAATCAAAAACAAAAGAAAGCCTAATTGGAATGTTATTAACAAAAAATATCAAGTTTGGAAAAGAAAAAAATGCACAAAATAAGACAAATTATCAAGAATGAACAGTAACCTCATATGTTTTTGATTGACTGCTGCTTTTTGTTTGTTTGTATTTTTTTTCCACCATCTCATCTCAGTCGGGGATGATGGTAAAGTTTTTTTTTTTTTTTTTTTTTCATAAAGTCATTAAATCATCACTGTGGTAGTAATGAGGAGAGAAGTTCAACAGGGCCTAGAGTGAGATGCAGAGTGTTCAGTCAGTACACAATTGACTGAGTCCATCAAAATCTACTCTCTACTGTAGCTGCAGTTAGTGGATGACTGGATGATGCTCAACAGTTACAATGCCCGTCTGAAGCGCGATGAAAGCCGATCCGCTGCAATGATCCAGGACAGAGTGAAGACACAGGCATTCAAAGTCATTTGTCAGCCATCTTTTTTTTTCTTTCTCTCTCTTTTTTTTTTATTTCATCCCCGCTGCGTGCGGGTGACTTAGCCGAGTGATGATTTAAAGTGAGCGGTTTCTCAGGAGTGGATGGGCTCGGTGAGGAAAGGTGAGATGCACTCTGGGAAGAAGAGTGAAGCATCTGGACAACCCACAATCCTTTGGGGTGAAGCCATCATAAACCACAAAGCTGACCCGAGTGAAAGTGAAACAGAAAACAGCCTTACTGTATCTCGTGTTAGACAGTTTTTTTTTTCTATTTCTTTGATCTTTTCAGTCCATTTTTTTTTATCGATCTGGTTCACACTCTGCAAATGGCTGCTTGAAGCTTGTGGTTATTAAGCAGTGTAGGGTTACACCGCGATAGCAGAATGCTGAAACACACAAAAAAAAAGGTTACACACAATACACAGCTGGAGGAATACCTGCCTTCTGAACTGATTTGAAAAGAGATGTTCATTAAAAATAAAATGAAATAAAAAAAAAACATAAAGGCTGAGCTCAAAACAGTTAAAAGCAGAGTTGAAAACAGCAGGGCTGAATCAGGAAAGCTCAACACGCGGTATTTAGAAAAACACATCCTGAGCCAGATGAAAGCTCAGACAGGCTCAGCTTTGACCTAACCTTAGCTAAACTCCGCACCGTGCCCCTTGCAAAACAACTGAGGTGTTAAACATAAAAGAAAGCTCGGCCTCTGCGAGTTAATATTTTAACGTGACGTCCCGCTGCCAAGTCTTTGTTCATTGAACTCAAACCTGACAGGTACAGTGTTTTCAAGTGAAGCCTTCCACCGTGTTAAATGTTGCTGAACAAGGAGGTGGATCTAAAAACAGTCTCTGCTGTGCAAGGTTGGACCTTGGCCTGGACTAGTTTCCTAAAGAGGAGGGGGGTGGAGGTGGGGAGAAGGTAAGGTTGGCCTAGGGGGGGAGACAATGATGTGTTTGTGTGTATTAGGGAGAGAGAAAATAGGGGGGAAGAGAAAGAGAGTGAAAAGAGAGAGAGAGAAAGAGAGAGAGAGAGAGAGAGAGAGAGAGAAGGCCATTGTTGTTATTATGATCCCCTCGGGCTTTAGAAGGCCGGGCTGAGTGTGTGGAGGGGAGGGGATAAAGACAGTGTGGGAAATTTACAGTCAGAAAACAGACCTTGCTTATAGAGAGTAGAGCTGATTAACTGAACACCTCAACACACACATATGCGCTCACACACGCACACACAAGCATTCATCAATCAGCCCTGACACATTTCTTTCCTATCCGCTCGCACATTTTCTCTCATGCTCAGTGTCCTGAGACAGTGAACTGCATTAAATTCATTCAATCCCAGTCAGTGTCACCTAACAGAGAATCTCTCAAAACTGCTGAATTGCCCAAACTGTGATTTCAAGTAAGTAAGGCGAACTCAAGGGACATTCGACTTCTTCAACTTTGAAGTGGTTACTTTAGCTTTGAAGTGGTTTCACTCCCTGTGGGCTCTGAGTGTGGAGGTTACAAAAGGAGAAAAAAGGAGGCTTGATAAGAACAACAATGCAAAAAAAAAAAAGACATCTCCGCACACTAAGTTGTGTCAATGAGTCGGCATTTTCTGAGCCTGTCCAGACGCTCAGCTCAGCTGTCAAAGCTCTCGTTGATGTGTCTGTAGGAGCGGTTGAAGAGCAGGACAGGAGAGGAGAGAGGATGGGGGGGGGGCTTTTAACACTGATTAGCTGCGTCTGCCAACCACTCCTACCCCCCACCAGCCCCGGTGATGAGGAGGTGAGCGATGGACACAGGACACCGTTTCCTGGCAACGGCTATTGACTGGCCACAGATCAATCTCCAGACTTCTGGTGGTGGTGGGTGATTACGTTCTTCCTTTTCTTCCTTTCAATGCAAGTGTCCTATTAACTTAAAGTCCATCTGCTTAGGTATCGCACCGCCGCCTGTTTTCACCTAGCAGGAGACCAAACACAACACAACCCAGGACAACACTACAGCGGGAGGTGGAGGGGTGGTTATGTATCTATGTATCTGCTCGGCTTGTCAACTTGCACATGGCACAAAAGAAAAACAGATAAAGCATAAAGAAGCCACTTTGATGCAAAAGCCTTCAAATGATGCACCAAAATAAAAAGAAAAACTCTGCTCTTCAATCTCTTTTGATTGCAGACATAACCCTGCTTGACTTTGAAAGGTAACTCTTTAAATTTTACAACCAAAAACAAGAAAAAAAAA
This sequence comes from Polydactylus sextarius, assembly GCA_016801845.1. Classification (NCBI taxonomy): domain Eukaryota; kingdom Metazoa; phylum Chordata; class Actinopteri; family Polynemidae; genus Polydactylus; species Polydactylus sextarius. The sequence goes on from CM028906.1 coordinate 12,101,522, forward strand.
GAGTGCCAACAGCTGTAGCAGTGATATAATGTCAGATCCAAAACTCACTTAAAGTTGTGCTACCAAGGCCAACGCATCCCACACGCAGGGCAGTGTATTTTCAAAGGTAAAAACAAGTACACGAGTACAACAAGCGAAGCACTTAGAGCTAGGATTCTTAAAAACGGTCTGTCACCTAATGTAAGCTTAAGTTTCCTCTTTGGCCACTGCTGCTGTTGAGCGAGCAGGAGGATTTGTGTCACATGGGTTGTTGCCAGTACAACACAGTCATCAAAGCCCTTCTCTCTTCCTCTTCCCACCTCCACCTTCATATTCCTGAGATTCAAAATTTGCACGCTCAGGCAGGGGAGGTCAGCCTCCATGCTCCCTTTTCCCCTTCCTTTACCCTCCTCCTTCCCTCCTTTCCTCATCTCAGCTGCAGGAAATGTGGTCTCTCCTCACCCCCTCCCCCTCCACATCTGTGTAACCTGAGCCTGGGGGAGCTGAGCCCCCTCAGGTCAGAGTGACGGCTTACTTAATGCTACAACAGATAAGCCGCCCTCCCCCAGTCAGATCTAAAGCCGCTCCCACTCACTTCAGCCTGGTTTTCAAACTCAGTCTCATTGTTTTCAAATTTCACGTTTTCCATTACAGCTACAATTTTATGACAACTTCATACAGGGCTGCTCATCTCTTAAGTACACAGATAAAGTCACCTGATCCAAGAAAAAGGAAATTAACTTTGTTCTGATGAATACTGTTCTTCTTTTAAGAGAAAAAAGGACAACACAACTGATTTTGAACATTTCAAACCCTGTGCTGCTAATAGTTCTATAATTGCTAAATAGTTCACTAACCATTTTGCAAAACATGTTGCACGTTTCTATTCCATTCCATATTTCCAAAGTCTTGCTTTCAATTCATGTCTTTACAACCCAAAAATCCACAAGCAGAGTCTAAAGACTTTGGCTGTATAATCCATCAAAGTGAAGTGAAACATCAAGGCTGCAAGTTAAGTTTTGCCTATTAAATATTATTTTATGTGGTTAAAAAGAGTCCAATTGATTTCATACACTATATAAATGAATGGAAACCAACGGCCAACCACCAATGCTGGAAAAACAACCTATAAAAATGGTTGGTAATGACTTAAAGTAATGCGACTAAATGTCCAAAAACACTGGTATTGTCCTTTAACTTCATCCTCCCTCTTTGTCCGCATCATGTCTCTGATGTTTGAGAGATGAAACGGGAGTTGAGAGTGTTTTGATTCTGTCAGTTCAAGGTTTAGTGTGGGGGTCATGCAGGTTAACAGCATTTGCACACACCTGCTGTTTTTTAATGAAGAGGATTAGTCTGTGTTCATATGAGCCTTCATGGCCCGAACCCACCCTGCTGCTTACTGCTACACTATGTTAAAAAAAAAAAAAAAAAAAAAAAAAAAAAAGATCACAGGTCATCAAGTTTTCTGAAGTTGAAAATATTAGCAGTAAAAAGTGTGTTACAAACTTCACGGTACGTTAGGCGCACCCTGCAATCACTGTGTTGCACTTGCTATTACTTCCTGTTCTGAATTTAAAGGCCAGGACCTCGCTTTGTTTCCCCCCAGTTTTATGTCTCTCTCTCCCACACACACACACACACACACACACACACACACACACACTCACACCAAATACTACCTCTCCTGTGTAATGTCACAGTGAGACGATTTTTTAAATTAACCATTAGTCTGTCTCCTCTGTGGCACAAATAAAAGGTCTGGCTGTTGACAGTACAAGGGGCTCTCAGAGAATTAGCCACATAAATGAGAGTCAAAGGGAAAGGTCCCCTTTAAAGTCTGTTTACCTTTTCTACCAAAGAGGTCTTTAAATGGATTCCAAATAAGGAAAAGAAAGAAGGCAGACCTATTGTCCAACTGTGTGGGCACAAGATAAAGAGGCAAAACAAGGCAAAAGTGGCAGTTTTAGCCATAGTGCCTGATATCATAATATACTCATTAAAATGATAACTGTGAAAACTGTGAATAGGGCAGTCTGCGTACAACAAATCATGACGTGGGGAAGGAACACCATCAGTCAGACAATTAGCAAGATTCTGAAGAAATTATTCAAAATTTTGTGAGAGCTTGATTTTGTTTGCTGCTGGAGCAGTAGGAAACAGCTAGCTGGGCTCTGCCCAAGGCTAAAATAAACTATCTGTGTATAAAGAACTTTATTTGATGGTAAAATTAAAAGTGAGTGTCAGTAATCCTCATATTACACCTGGAAACTCAGAGCAACTACAGAGAGTAAGGTAGAACAAAGTGGATCCTGGTCTGTAAACTGATGTTTATAACAGACAGACAGTTTCACTGTTTGTCCAATTTATTCTTCCATATAAGTCTGGATAACCTGGGGGTTCACACCTTCACATGTTCCCAGATCTTGGCAGTTAACCTGGTGTGGTGTGTATGCTGTTATTGTTACCATTAAAATCCATGGGCAAAACTGCACAAACAAGATGCATGTTCCAATAAGTGGAATTATCCTAATTATCCTTAAAACCAAAGCAGTGTCTGTAGAACAAACACACCTCTTATACAACCATCATCAGTCGAAAGGAGCATAATCTGGGTTCAGTAGGCCAAGCTACTGTAAATATTTGTTGTGAGTAAACCCTGTTTTCCCTATATCATTCTTTCTTACATTCTCTACTTCAGAGACAAGGGAGGAGATAGAGCCAACTGAAGGAGAAAATGATGAAAGGAGGAAGGAACATGAGTAAACGCTACTTAAAGTGTAGTGGTCCATTTACAAATCTGCTTGAACCCTGCATGTTTGCGTGTCTTTCTTCAGTGGTGACTGTGATAACTGCATGAGCAGATGTGAAAAAGCCCCAACTGGGATAAGGGGAAGGGGGGTGGGCGGTACACACGAGGGAGAGAGAATAGAGCGGCCTTCCTGGTTTAGAAATAATAATAACAACAAAAGTCACACAAAATGAACCAAAACAAAAACAAAAAACAATGTGCAAACTTCTCTCATATAAATAGACTACAGTCAATGCATTGTAGAGCACCATGGGAGACGAGAGGTGGTTAGGATGTGTGTGTGTGTGTGTGTGTGTGTGTGTGTATGTGTGTGCATGTAAGACACAATTTATATTCTAGATTGTGTGTGTGTGTTTGTGTTGTCAGTACAGTATTTGCATGGATCTACAGTATTTGAATGTACTAAGAGTTGCAGGAACCACTGAGCACAGAGACTTGAGACAGATGGATCACGAGGGAAGAGGTCTGTATTAGAGGAGGCGAGTGTCTAAGGTCCTATTTAAGTTCAAAGTTCAGTGTCCCCCTCGTGCCAAGGGTCAGACCCAATCCTGCAGCGAGCGCTTGCAGTGCACCAGCAGCCGCGGTGCCCCTTTACTCTGCAGCGTGTTGATGATGGCGTAGATCAGTCCCAGGATGCACAGCACCAGGACCAGTGGGATGGTGACCATCAGGATGTTCATGGTCCGCTCCTTGCTGTCGTCCACCTTCAGCACCACGTCCACCTCGTTGGTGTCTTCCTCACGACCCTCCCGGTAGTCTTCGTCTTTGTCGCTGTCCGTTCCTTTGCCCGTGTCTTTGTCTGTTCCACCTCTATCCGGTCCATCCTGGTCTTTGTTGTCCTTGTCCTTGTCCTTGTCCTTGTCCTTGTCCTTGTCCTTGTCGTCATGTCCTGCATCAGGGTTAAACGGTGGATGGTTCACATCTGGGTATTTGCGCCCTGGGTCTGTGTCTCTGTCCGGGTCCAGATCCACACTGCAGCCCATGAAGTCTCTCAGTATGGACTTGGGGTAACCTGGTTCACTCTTCATGCGGTGGTTGTCAAACTTCCAGTACTTTGAACCCTTGTAGAAGTAGGTGTAAGCTGGAGGTGGCAGAAGATGTAAGACAAGCAACTTTAAGGAACAGGTCAACATTTTCGCAAATAAATGAGAATGCTGATTTCACTCTGGTCAAAGTTAAGCTGGTTTTGGTGAGTTTAGTTTAGTATAAAGACTAGAAAAAGGTGGAGGCAGCCAGCTTGCCACTGAGTACCTGAAAGGCTAATTATTTACTGGAGTAGACAGTTCAAGCTTAAGTCATTCTAACCAAACCTATGAGAAAGACACACATGGGCTCATATTGACTTCTCAAGAGATACAAACAAACACACACACACACACCACCCCCTTACTCATGATGATTACACAACCACGCCCTAATTCTTTGTTTCAGGCGTGTCTGCCCCTGGCCCCTCCTTGCTCTTTTCCACATTCATATACACACTCACGCCTAGAAACCACTCGTCTTGTGTCAGCTGACCTCCATCATCACTGAGGAAGGCCCCCTTGGGAGTAGAAGGCACTGATGATCCCCAGACACTGATTGGTTTTGGGTAGCCTCTGTCAGCTGAGCGTGACTGCTCGTTGAAACGCCAGTACCTGCAGACAGCAGCAGCAGAGGCAAAGTTGCTTGTTACTGTTTATCAGCTGTCTAAACAAGAGCAGGGTGGGAGCTGTGAATGTCTGTACAAAATGTCATGGCAATCTTTCTTGTAGTTGCTGAGATGTGGTAGTGGTAGCCAAAAAGACTGATATTGCTCTCCACAGAGCCACAAAGCTAGAATGGCTTAATGTGAACATATGCTTTGCCTGTAATCAAGCACATTATCAGCTAATATAAGTGGGCAGCAGGTGAATTAAAGGTGCTTCACGTGATGCAGACATGTTGTAAATTATTGTATTACCAGTCTCCTCGAAAGAAGTAAGTGTAGCCGGATGGCTCCCACCAGATGGCTGTGTCTATTCTGTCATAGGGAATGTCTTGACCATAATCAGTCAGTTCCAGTGGATAGCCAGGTTCCAGGTTAGCCTCCCTGAAAAGCCAGAATTTGTTTCCTGAGGAGGGGAAAGGAGAACTTAATAATCTTTTTTGATGTATACATCGGTACATTCCATATACACACCCACTCATTACCCTTATGGATACTTATGGAAAATTTTACGACATATGGCATACTTATATATATATATATATATATATATATGGTTACACATGGGTCCACACACGCACATACAAGACCAGATGTAAATATACACATTCTAACAGGCACAGACAGGGTACATGGTTTAATATGCTGGCACGGAATACGCAGAATAATTGAAATTGAATGAGAAATAAAAAGAGAACAATATGAAAAAAAAAGAGAAACCAAACCAGAATTTACACACACTTGTAAATTATATGAATGTAGTAATGATTTGTTGGCAGGCAATCAAAAAGCACAGAAAGAGCGAGCGCAACATCATTGACTAAGGAGTTTGGGTTTAGCTTGTAATTACCCATTAGGAGCGGCTTGTCTCATGTCAGACTCAAGCAGATTTCTAGCTGAAGGGAAGGTTTTATTGTTTTTCACTGTGTCAGACAGGGGTACTCTGTTCCTCCTGGCACTGTTACATCTCTCCTCTTGGCTTCAGTCCGCCTTTCCCCTCTCTAGTTTCCCCCCACCCACCCTTCCTACATCCATCCACCCTCCATCCACCCACCTCCAGCCCCATGCTCCTCATTTAAAAAAATGAAAGAGCTACACTCAGCATCTGGAGAGAACAAGAGGATGACGCAATGCTTCTCAGGGTTCCTGCAGCGCACAGTCCCAATGTAAAATCCCATGACTTATTCCGTGACTTTCCACGACTGCACCGGAGTTCTTCAGTGGCCTAAAGATTTGAATCCTTCCTGCGATGTGACTGTTATTTTTCTGAAAAGGGATAAACAGTGTGGTCTCTATCACAGTTGGGCTAGTTTGGGATAAAAACAGCTGTGAAACCTCTTGGTAATACAACAGCTGTGTAGGAGAATGTTACTGTACTGAGAACATGTAACATTTTCTGGTGTTATCCAACTTTCCAAGTGTGAACTACATGTTTCCACTCTTTCCAATTAATTATCTTCATCTTTGGCTTTTCTCAATAAATAATATGCCAATACACTGGGCTTGGGAGTCTAATCCCCTCAAGAATGGGAGGATTCCACCCTCTCAATTTAAACACAACAGTGGTCTTGTTGACACGAGCAGCTCATGTCTGTGTATTTACAGTTAATCTGATACACTGTGCTGACTGTTTGTTTTTGCTGCTGAAATTGGACGGCACGGTGGATCAGCCATTAGCACAGTCACTTCACAGCAACAAGGCTCGGTGAGGAGTTTGCATTCTCGTGGGTATTCCACAGTCCACAGTCCCCCGGTTGTTTGGCAAGTGCACCAACAGGCATTAGTTTTGGTGCACTTGTGAGTGTGAATGGATATGTCTCACCAATATAATGTATCTGTCAACATGTAAAGGTGAATGGTAATCTGTAGAGGTTGCATCCTGTCTTTCACCTAATGTCAGCTGGGATTGGTTTATGGTCAACCGAAAATTCCACAAATATATTTCTGAATTAATATTTCGGTCAGCAGACATGCATGAAATGGATTATACTGCAATGTAGAATATGTACAGAGTTGATATGTATGAGTTGATATTTGGCATGTCAACTCTTCTTTCGTCACTCCCCATAGTGAAACATCAAGCCTCTGTGATATGAAGTGTTTTTTAAGTGAAATGTTTTGCACAATACTTGTCAATTTCCAGTAAGCAGGAGCAAGCCACCAAAGCATCTCAACTTCTGCACAACATCTACAGATTTACAAAGGATTGTTGCTGTCAAGGTGGTGCAGTGGTTAGCACTGTTAGCACCTCAAAACAAGAAGGTTCTGGGTTCTGTTCTGTTCATGTTTGTGTAGATTTTCTACTACAGTCCAGTTGATTACGTGACTACTTGTTTGTTATATCATGTATTGGCCCTGTGGTAGACTGTTGTCCTGTCTAGGGTGTACCCCACCCTCACTCTCAGCTGTGATTGGCTCCTGCAACCCTTAACAGGATAAGCTGTATGACAAATGGATGGATGGTGCTATTATGTCAACTGAAAGTGAAGTTTTTGCAAGATCTGATTGGTCAGTTTAAAGCTCTTGGTAATAGACATCCCTCTGCTGTGCTGGTCTTTCCCTTGTAATCCCTGGTCTCATGGCCGCTTCCTCTTTTCTTTCCCCCCTCTTCATTTCTCCAGCCCTTTCTTTGCACATGGATTGCAGCCAACTGTCACATTGTGAGACTTGCCAATGACATCATCCTCCTCATCATCAACAGCTGCCCCAACGCCCGTGGCTCTCCCCGTTCGAACTGTATTAAAGGCAGAATTCTTTCTATTCCATTCAACAACTTCATTCACCATTGTAAAAGACGAGCTGCTCTCATAAGTATAAATAATGAGCTGCACTAAAGGAGATTTACACTCTGCATGTAGAATACATTATGTAGCACTGCGTTCTTGAAGAGGTGGCGGTATGTAAAGTATATCTTCAACATTGTCTGCAGAGGATGTGAAAAGCTCTGATTGTGGCTATGGAAATGGCTATCCATATAATGGCAAACTTTGCACCATTAAAAAGTGAACAACTGCCATATCTCATCTACACAGATGAAAAGAAAAGAGTATTTTTACCCTTGTGTAGCATGATGCTACATATGTAAGACAGACCGACTTGGCTCTGGCTGTTGTGATCCAACTGTGATCATGTTTTGACTCAGCAAAGCAAACAGCATTGCTTCGCTAGAAACTAAATCCAAACACTAGTGTTGTTTGTTGCTACTAAAACACAGCAGTGCTGTCACACGACGTTTTGCGCATTACTCTCTTCCAAGCCGTGAGGCAGCTCGTACCCTAATTTCAAAATTGGGCTTATTCTCAAAGGCTGTTGTTGCTACTGGAAATCTGTCATGCTTGGAAAGTGACAGCTAATATTACCAGAAAAAAATGATTATTTAGAACTGCCCAAGGCATGCTTTTTACAGCAACAATATCCAGAAACTGAAACAGATACCAGTACATAGTATATTTACTCTCAAAAGGAAAAACTAGAGAATGGAGAGACTACTGATTGCTTGCAAGAGAAGAAGAATATGGATGAAGAGATGAATCTGTGATAATTTCCGAAATGACTCTCACAGCACTTACTCATCATGTTCAAGCAGTCATACAACAAATAACTCATAAAAATCGGAGTTTACATGAATTAGAAACATTTACAATGCATTTATCTGAATAAGAAACATTATTTGGATGACAGATTTTGGATTTTTCCAGTTTTTGAAAGAGTTTTTGACCATACTGTGAGTTCTTACCTTTAAAGAAGACGAACCTGCCGTCGTGTCTTTCATAGGCAGCATCTATGTCTCCAGGCAGACCCCTCCAGAAGTGACCAATGGGCATGGGGTAGTTATCCAGAACTCTGTTCCTACGCACCCGCCAGAACCAGCGGCCCTAGAGGGAGAAGAAAAAAAAACAAAGATATGTTTGAGTATGTGTACTTACGCACACAAGAACATGCAGTGTTCATTTAGAGAGCTACTGTAAGTAAAGTATTGTGGAGTCACATTTTTATTAGTCAACTAGTTTTAAACAGCCAACTCTGTTTTAATGCTTGTTGGTCATTATGCCAAGCAAAGGAGCTCTCCAGGAGAATTAGACCAGAACAATAAACTAACAATAGCAGAACAGTAGCAGCTAATAATAGTCAGTCTCTGCTCTGGTGGCTTTATCATATCCTCATACCCCCACCCCCTCTGTTGATCATGGCCTGCTGCAAAATAATTTTTTATTAAGAATCATTTTATAAAGTCAGCATCGCAGCAGCATATTTAAACCCCACAGAGAAAAACTTCTTCTTGTGAACATTAGTATCTGCCGCAGAGTGTATGCTGTGCACACAAGCCAGCGGGCAGATTTACACCAGAGGCTCTCAGTCTCATTCATAAGTGGTGAGTCAGTAGCCCTGCTTGTCCTGGATAATGTAACGGTAAAATGCTCGGTGCTGCTTCTTTCTGGCAAGCACGCTTGGTTTTGTCCTTCACGCAGGACACACTGGCAGACAGGACGGCGCGGCACGGTACGGAATGGAACACGTTGGTGGGAGCTGAGAGAAACAGAACAGGGACGAAAAACCCAGCAGACTGCGCACTCTTCAATTTGTCTGGCCTGACAGCTCCCTTGCGTTGACCAGATTAAGACTGAATTGACCATATTAGTCCTCAGCAGAGCAGGGCAGACCTCTGAGTGGGAGTTTCAACACTGAAAGCAGCTTGATGCTCTGCTCGCTGTCTGCATGTCCATCCCTCTGCTGACACATAGTAGAAGCGAATAAAAGCAAGGAGGCTTTTCCCTGCAGCTAGTGACAGCTAGCCTCTTCTTTTAATGGACACCGCTCTGTGATGACTTCCACTCATACAGTATATAAAGTAAGCAATTTTTTCCAATGCAGAGTCATAGCAGGATTGATAATGTGTACCATAATAAGTACAGTGTCTGAACAATGGAGACATCATTTCAACACTGGTACAAGGCAAATGAGCAGCATTTTGGAAACTAATCTCAAGTTGAGGACTAAATGACTATAAAATTCTTAAATTCATGACAACACTCTGAGACAAAATCTGAAGACTTGTCAGTCTTTGTCTTTTCTGACACACTCTGACTCTCTGGTGGGCAAGGAAAAGGTTAACTTTGGACAATAATTAATGCTGTCCTGTTTAGCTTGATGCTTGTGGATGAAACCCAAGTACATGGACATTACTGGCTGCGATGAAATCTAAGAGCACAAATATAACTGTCTGACCATAAACAGCACATGTCCAAGCAGCTGAATGCCAAGTCTGACTACTGGTCAGTGTCAGACACACTACCAATCCAAGATATGAGATATTGAGATATTCATAGACTGATCTGTGTGTGTGTGTTTGTGTGTGTGTGTTTGGAGGGGCAGGTCTCTCTCATAGAGAAGAGCTTTGAGATAATGATGTTTGATTTTTTTTTAAGTCCAAGTTCATGTCTAAATGTTCTACTGTATGGAAGCAATAACATAAACTAAAAAGCCCACCCAGCAATGAATAAGAACAGTTTTGCTTTTCCCAAAGGGTTTGTCAAAGGGTTGTCAAAGGGTTTCTGGGATCCAGTTCAAAGTGTAGTTGATAGTTTGACACTGTTGGATAATCTTCACTGGTTTTGACTCCCTGCTGCCGGAGCTCCCCGTGGAATGTCAAATTTTCAGATATTATGACAGTTTCTCATTGCACTGCAATACTCTGCTGTGGATATGTCATAACCATACGAATAGATATGACAATAAAAACAAACTTGAAATAAAGTTAAAATTTATGTGAGGGAATCTGAAAGCTCCTTCAAAATAAAGCCTTGGGGCTCTGTGTCCAGCTCTCTCTAGTAACTTCAAACCTCTTCTGTGTTCAACACTGCCAGCACTTCACACCTCCTCTGACCCCTCTCTCTGAAACATTATCATTACTTATCTTTATAGCGCTGCTCTATGTATAGACTGTCACTGAATTAATCCTGAAGGAAACAGAATGCAATGGAAGAAATTCACTTCTGTTTTCAGCTGGAATTTTGGTTAATTTTACTAATGATGGCCCTAAACATGTCTTGCATCATCTTCTTTGACCAGGACTACCTGCATGTCTACCTCCATGACTGGTGAGAATACCTGCCAGAAGTGTAATAGCAAATGACTAACAGGGGTGGGCTGCATAATATAAAAGGACCATAAATATTGAATAATGGTGAAGCGCTCTGGTGGTCCATCAGTTACAGCACATGCCATGTAACTGCAAAATCCGCTGTTAAGATTCTGGCTGGGGACCTTTGTTGCATGTCACACCTTTTCTTCCTCCCACCCATGTTTCCTGTCTGCCTCTCCACTGCTGACTGTCACATAAAGTCAAAAAAATACCTAGAAATAAAAATTAAATGAATAATAAAACCCAGCTTATAGCAACTGCAGCCAATCGCAATATGAGAGTTTTCTGAGACATATCTTAAAAGTGAAATCCCTGCTAATCGCTCTCTGCTGCCTCAACCTTTATGAATGTCTTGTGTGGGTCCGGAGGCTCTTTAAGGCAAGCACCTGAGAACACCCCACCCTTTTAACAGTGTTCCGCCTCATAAAAAACGCCGGTCCTGTTGGTTTACAATCCACAAGGACCTGATTGAAAACAGACCTCTTACTGGCCATGCACACGCTATTTGTCTTAAACTGATTCTCTAGAAAAGAATAACTCATTTATTGACCCAGTTAACTTGTCAGAACAGCTGTTCTGCAAGGAGCCGACTGAGGGCCAAGCAAGGACATATGATAAACCACCACTGTGATGTAAACATACACACTGAAGCCGTAACATTAAAACCATTTACCACTTTAATGCTGTAGCTGATCAATGCATTTCTTTTGATGTTTTGTTTTTTTTTTTTTTGTTCTCAAGGTTTTAAGATCAAGATGCAGCTGGAGAAGTTAGAAACCTCCTTTTTCCCTAATCCTTTAACCCTTTACCTTGAAAACAAACATCTCTCCTCGGAGCATGGCAACTGTGTCAAAGTTTCCTTCACAGATATTGGGTCCATAATGATCTGGTCTGTCAGTGGTCCTAGGGCGGTCAGGATGTCGAGGAGGTGTTTGAGGTGGCCTGGGTTCAGGGCGGCGGGGTGTTACAGTGGGCAGGGCCTGGGTGGGGCCGCTGTCTGGTTGACCTGAAGGGGAAAATCAAACATCATTGGTTAAACCTATTTCACCACATTAAGTATGACACAATGCAGGAATTCCTGAAAAAGAGAGACCACAATATACAACATGGATATAATGTGCAACATATCACTAAAACTGCAGCTAAAGGACCGTTAGCATAGCTTAGCATAAAGAATGGAGACATGGGAAAATTACAAATCTGATCCTATCCAAAGCTTTACTAACACACAATGCACACAAACTAATGCACACTTTTATGATTCTCTTTTACTTTTTACTTTTCAAAAAAAAATCATAAAAAAGTAGTTTCCAATATTACAATTCATGTGCTGATGATTTCACAGTGTGTTCATATTATACACAGTGGACACCAGGAAAGTTAGAGAGATGTAATTGCGTCCCACCATAGATCTGCTGTATGCCCCGCCGGTCGTCCTCAGGCAGCTGGAAGTTCTCAGTCTCCATCCATTGGTAAAAGGGAGCCATGATGGCCAGTGGGTTGTTGGAATGCTCTAAACCCAGGGCGTGACCCAGCTCATGGACTGCAACTAGGAAGAGGTCATTACCTGTGTAGACATGATGGAGACAAAGGAAGAGAGGGAGAATTGTATATAAAATAGTGTTTTTTCTCTAATATTTATCTTTTATTTTCATCACTACCCTAGGACTGTCTGTGTTTTTACAGAAGAGCAAAGAGAGAATATGCATGTCCTTATGCATACATATGTATTATGGAAAATGCATAGCTATATGCTCCGTAAACATAAAGGAGAAAGTCCCTCATACTCATACTGCCTAGGGCCTCTTCACTACCCAAAGTCTGGAAGTAAAACTTTCCCACCATCATCATCCTGGATTGTTGACACAAGGAAGGTTGGGTCGTTGTTGTTTCAGTCTGAACTGTCCGGTTTTAATGAGTCTGTGTCTCCTGCAGCATCAGATTTCTGGAGAAGAACCTGACATGTTCCTGTATTCTTACAGCCGAGCTGCCGTAAAGTTCAGTGTGTTCCATTCTGAGATGCTTCTCTGTTCACCATGAGTGCAAAGAGTGGTTATCTGAGTTGCTGTAGCCTGTCTGTCAGACTAGAAACCAGTTTGACCATTCTCCTCTGACCTGTCTTACCAATAACACATTATTAGTCTGCAGAACTGTCGCTCACTGGACGTCATTTGTTTTCACCAGACTGAGTAAACTCTAGGGATTGTTGTTGTGTGTGAAAATCTGAAGAGATCAGCAGTTTCAGAAAAACTCAAACCAGCTGCTCTGGCACTGACAATCATACCAAGGTCAAAATCACTAATATAACACTTTTTATTGCAGTTTTCCTCATCTGATGTCAAACATCTGATGTTTGACATCAGATGTTAAACATTAACTGAAGCTCATGATTTTATAAACTGCGCTGCCGACTCAATAAGCAGGTGTGCAGATGTTCCTAACAATAAGCTCAATGACTATGTTGGCAGTGTAAGAGACCACTTGTTCATTGTTCTCTCTCAGCTGCAATGTCAATATAAATCTCAACTGATCTGACACACGAATCACAAAAGGCACGCTAATGATTGCTGATATGAATCAGCACACATTTCTAACATTTCTAACCAGTCAAGGGAAGCTGTTGTCCCCTGCCACGACATTAGTTACACACTTACAAGGCCACAACACAGCTGTGCCACACTGACCATTGCATCAACTTCCTCTTGACACAAAAGGCTTCTTACAGATTTTTTGTGGATAAGTGAAAGTAAAGCCAAACAAAACCTGGTTTAGAATTGACCAACATATTCCTATATGGTTGTGTCTGAAGTGAAGCCAACACACAGTTGGGTACTTCCCTTCAGTCAATACCCCTTTGTTGCCTGGCCCTGCTCTCTGTGAACTCTGAACTCACAAACCATTTTGTGTGACCAGACGGCCTGTGCTCATTGGTCAGATCTGTGCCAGTGACATCATTCCGTTGGGGGATTGGGATTTGATTATGTCACTGATGTGGCAGCAAGGGAAGGGGAGATGCCCTGGATGCCTGTCCTTGTGTATCTCCTAATTTCCTCTTTCCAACACACACACAAACATACAAGGATACACTCAGTTCATCCTCCCCACCATCTATAATTTCAGAGTCACATGAATGTCCTCATGGCATGCTAAGTTGCAGCTAACACTCAGGAGGAGAGAAAACAGCAGAGGGCAAGATAGAGTGCTACAGATAGCTGAGGATGAATAAAGAGAAAGGGAAGGAGCAGTGGGAGCGGATAAAGAGGCCTTTGTAAGGTAACCGTGACAACCATTCAGTCTGGCAGAGAAAAACTAGAGTAAACTTCAAACATCTTAGCAAAGTTAGAAGTTCAGCCAAGGCATCTAATTCTGACTACCCTACACTCACATTCATTCTCTTTCAAGTCCTAGCACCTTATTCATCAGCAACTGAAGGGACTCGGAGTACAAAAGCGCTGTGCAGCAGCGCCCTGACAACCAGAATACATTCTCCAAGTTTGCTCTGCCTTTTGCCAGCAACTTACTCACATTCATCTCATCTGACCTCAAAGAAATACAAAGGTCTTTGACCTTTTATCACCATTTCCCATCAGTGTCATTGGTGCAAGGTGTGTTTGAGTGTGTTGTCATCGAGTTGTTTAGTTGAAGTGTAAAAGGGGGTTTTCAACTGTCTGTGTGAGAAAAACTGATTAATCACACTGAGCATCACAAGGTTTACACCAAAGTTTTTTTAGTCCAACTGAATTGTTGTTCTCTAACAAATGAAAGTGAGGTTACACAAAAGTAAAGAGAAACACAAAAACTGCAAAGAGTTGATGAAATAGATTTGTGCTTTTATCCTGAAATTCCATCATAGAGTAATTATTGATCTCCGAGCTAAAGTCTGTTTTTGTTTTACCTCATCCAAAAAGGAGGTCAGAGCTGATTTGGTTTCATGCTCCGGGCAACTTCAGCAGGGTGGATGCAGATGAGGTTTAAACACAGCTCTACAAGCCTCGTGTCTTTATGTAATTCTGTTGCTACATGTGAGATTTTGTTTACAATGGGATTTGAGTTGTGAAAGAAATTCCCCTGGAGTATTCTGAGTCTGATTCGGTACCGAAAAAATGACATAATTTCAATGTCTGACTCAAAAATACTATTTAACTAATCATTCCAGTTCACTGAAAAAATAGTTAAGTAAAAAGTTGGAAAATAGTAAAAAAAAAATAGTCAACACTGGCCAAACAGTACAAAACATACATATTAACAAGATTCAATTTACTATGGTAACTAAGTCAATCAGCAATAATTATCACTAAAACACTGTTACACAATTAACTGAATCAACTGCTGCTTACTTACTCTACACTCTAGAGTAAATTATAACTCTAAACCCAGTTGCTGCATAAAAGGACAGGGGCTACAATTCGACATCAATGCAACTGGACAGCAGTAAAAATACAAAAGTCAGCATTAAATGAAGACTACATTCAGCTAGACAGTCTAAAGTCAGACAGGACGGTAATTTCTGTTGTACTTTGCTTTTAAACTATTTAAGCAACACAGTCTACAGATCTTCCCTGAGTGGCATACACTCCCACTAACTGTGGGATTCCACAGTTCCTGTTCCTGTGATCTGTCCTGCAACCCCACACCCCTCCACACACACACTTAGCTGTCTGTGTCTGGTGTGTGTGTAGATAACAGGGCAGGAAGGCCCATTGTTAAAAAAAATCCTTTTCTGGTCAGCAGGGTTGATGAGTGCACAGTAAGAGGAAGAATTCAGAAGGCTTCTTAAAGGTTTCTCGTTGTTAAAACAATTGAAGAAACAGGACATTTTCTTAATCCTCATTTCTCAGATTAGCTAATGCTAGACATTCATGTTGGGTTTAGAGTTCATCTTGAAAAATTGGCATTAAAGGAGATTTTGGGAGTGATTTTAGTGTGTGTGTGTGTGTGTGAGTGTACGCCTGGCACAGGCTGTACAGACTGTGATGCATGGAGTTCACTGATTAATTTATGTCAGTACAATTTCTCAGTAAAACAACTGTGAGATCTATGAGGAGCTGAAAACAAATACTGTGTCATGCCACAAGTGTTGACTTTGAACTTTAACATCCTGACAAATAAGAGATGATGGAGCTAGCTGAACCATGCCAACTCCAGTTAGGTGTGGGGGAAAGTGATGGGGACAGCAAAGCAATCTATTATTCAGATTCATTACAACCTACACAAAAGGACATGACTTCGGTGCTCCAAACTGCTTGTCAACTGAACACCTACAGAGACAATGAAGGACCTGGTAAACCCTCAGATTTCCATTTGCACCTGAAAGTTGAGGAAATTACTCCCTCGCAACGCCCAAGACCCTGTAAAAAGCTACACAGCTACTATGTGGCTGCAAACACAAATAAATACAGGCAGATTACATACTAGTTAAACTTGTGCAGTGAAATATCCACCCACGTGAAGTCACCTCTCCCCGAAGCTTAGAATATAATGTTGTTTCCTGTTATTATTTTTGCATTTTATTTATACATTTTTGTATGTGTTTGTAGCTTAGTAACATCTATACTGTCCTTAAAATCCATTCAAAGTAATACAGTCACCATTTACCTTGTATGTTCTGGTTTCCAATGGTCCATGGTTCATCTGAATCAAAATGTGTGTCCCCGCCCATCCCAGGTCCAGGGAAGTAGGCGTGAGCTAGAAAACCCCCCTCGCCATCGAAAGGAGAGCTGTCCCCATGAAAACCTGAGGCAAAGAAGATCATGATGTCTGGCTCCTTGCGTCGGCCATATTTGATCTCCTGGTAGGGGATTTCATCAAAGGTCAACGGAGTGACCTTTTCCCAGACTTTGAAGGCTCGTCGGATGGCTTCATATGAGTTATACTCTCCAATCTTGGGGGTGTAGTTCTGGATACTGAGTGAACAAAGGTGGGGGGGGGGACATCTCATGTTGACTTAAATTTCTTTTGCTCGTTATTTTTATGCTGTTAGCAATTTGAGGTACACCATAAGAAATTCATGGTGATAAATAAAGTCATTCAAAGCACTACTTTAGAACATAATGTTTTTGAGTAGCCACCTACAACAAACTAAGACTTTATGCTGTGCACATGTTTTTCTGTGCAAACAAAACGCCTCTTTGTTACCTGTACGTCAGGTGCATTTTGTTCCATTTATGTCCGGTGAGGGCATATCGCTTCCGCCGCACATTGGTTTTGATCTGGCCTCCAAACTTATCAGGCACACCACAACGGGGTCGCTTCATGGCACTGGAGAGTTGAAAGAAATCATATTTGTGTGTGTGTGTGTGAAGAAGTGCCCAAGAGCAGAGATGAAGGAAAGCATGATGTTAAAACTTTCTCCTCTTGATGTCTGTGTACTTTAGTGATGTTTGATTCAAAGTGGGCTGTGGGCTGCCCATTGACTTTAGGCTACTTTACAAATTCTTAATACCACCAAAGATGTGATCAAATTTCTAAATTCCAGACTATACAATCAAACTTAAAACCTTTGGGGGTTTTTGTAAAACTTAAAATTAACAATTTAAATGAAGTTTAAGACATAAACTGGGTTGCAGGACAGTGGGATATGTATTTTTTCATGATTAGATATAAGTTTTGAGTCCTGCTGACCTGATGGTCTGAGGGTCCATCTGTCCCGTGACCTCCAGGCCATAGAAGCGCTGCATGTCGCTGATGGCGTTGGACAGGATCTGAGCCGATCGCATGGTCGACATCTGTCTGCTGGCCTGGGGCAGGTAACCGTACATCCTAAGCCATGACTGAGAAACAGAAAACAAACAAAAAAAGAGACCTTGACTTAAGGGAAACTGTTACAAATAAAAATACTTTTATTATAATCAAGCAAATATAAATTATAGAAACAGCAACAGCTATTTTGTGTGCATATAGTGAGTTTTGTTTGGTTTTCAGCTGAGTGCAAAGATCTATAACCCCTGGGGAAACAGCAGTTTGTCTTCTCTTCAGCTTCAACTTCTGTAATATGATGACATGACAGTGATTTGCTTTGGTGCTTAAGTTTTGTGGGAAAAAAATGCTCCTATTTGATGTTTGATCTTTGAGTGAAGTATGTGTTACATATTGGTTTAGAGCTGATTTTAGTTGTTTTAGAGAAAAGTAAAGTGATATCATAATGCCGCATTGCTTGGGTTGAATTTAATTTGTGTTTATAAAAGGGAGGAAGGTGAACAGCCCACTGCATCCGACCATGTTCTGGAAGTGTGTGACTGGAAGGGTGGGGGTTAATGACAGACATGAGGGAGAAAACGTGATACTTGACCCAATCACAGATGACGCAAAGTCTATCCCACCTGTTATGCAGAAACCTTATATCACACGCACACACTTACACACAGGCAAGCACTTGCATTTTGGGTAGTCTGAGATACTGGATACTCCTACACATAGATACACTCCCCTTGGTGGTTCTGGTGCAGGGAATGTGAAAGGGCTGTGTGTGTGTGTGTCAGAGTGTGTCTGTGTATGTGTGCTCATGCATGCAGCTTTGTGATTATCTGTGTGCGCAGTTTACACCCATCTTTCACAATGCAAAATACTGCTCGATAAAGCTCTGTATTTACTTACCCACTCCTTCCAAAGTCATAAAAACAAACTCACCTCTTTCACTCCTTTTTCTCACACTCACACAAACACTACATACGTCTTAAATAGTAACAACTGTTCTGATCACACAGAAGCGACACACAGACAAACAAAATGTCCCCACAGTCCAATTAAAGCAAATTACAAAGGCTCGGCCAGACCTTCCTTGATTTAATCTATTTACTGTCTGCCTGACCATCCTGCACTGTCTATGCATCTACAATACATACGACGTCTGTCTATGGCCAAATGTGTGGAATTGCGCCCCACTTATATGATGACTGACTCACCGAGTGAGTGACAGACCGGGTGATATCAAACCTCAGCTTAACTTCAACCTGAGAGCATTTTCCTCCGACGCTTCAGACCAGATAAAACACTGCATGTGTCTCAACTCCACCATTAGATCAATCATTACAGTGCTGCTGTGATCAATTACAGTGAAAGTGATCAATCTATCAGAGTCAAACACTGAGCTGAGTCGGATAGCTCCTCACAGCATCTCATCCTTTGTGAGTGATGCTGTCAGGATCTCTACTGATGCCTATTTTGTTGAAGTTCCACCTCATCTTTTTTACCCTGTAGGTTTAAGTTTTATATAAAAAAGTGTATGACGTTCTTCTGACAGCAGTAAAAAACAACTGTTGGAAAAAACAGGAAGGTGTACGGTGCACCCGTTGGGCAAAAGTTCAAAATAAAAGCAGGTGATTTTATAACTGATCTGCTTGTTTCTTTGACAGATGCAATTAGTTTATCGTCCTACAACTAAACAAATCTGAACAATCCTTGTTAATGTGTCCTACACTTGAAAAATTCATGAAGATCATTTTTTAATGTAATAATATTTGTCTAATTCAGTTTAAGGGTGCAGTACAGTGAGGCAACATTCAGCACTCTGCGCCTCATGTGTTTATAGTCTATACACAGGCCATAGATGAAAACCTACAGTGTTTGAGCCTTCAGCCTTTGAAGCACATGCTCTGAGCGCTGAGTTCAAACACTCAACACTTGTCTTGTCTGTCTGTCTTTTCTCATCTTTTCTCACCTATAAACAGCTTGAAATGTGGAGAGTTTTTGACACTTGTCATTTCAGCAGTTTTCACCCTTTTTTTTTTCCTTTTCCACTTTAATGATCTCAGTCCTGGTTATTTGTACCTCTGTTGTTTAGCTGTAGAACTAAAGTTATTCCCTCTCATCTTAGCACTGGCTGTATCTCTGTGTGTGTGTGTGTGTGTGTGTGTGTGTGTAGGAGCAGGAAGAGACATACAGAGGACTGAACTGGACATGACCCTGACCCACCTCTACCTTTAGATAAGGAAGCTTGAAACAGGCTGATACACAACTACACACACGCACATGCACCTACTCAAAAACAAATATGCACTTCCTATCTAAATGCCCCACCACCACCCCTCCCACACACACACACACACACACACACACACACAAACACACACACACACAAACAAAACCACACACACACACACATTCAAGGCAGAGAAACAGGTGGCAGTGTTCGCAAAACACTCTTTTCATCTCAAATACTTTAAGTGCTCACATTTTCAGTGATACATGTGTCAAGCTTTGTGGTCTCTTTGGCTTTCTCTTTCTCTTTTTTTGGTCAGCTATCGGCTAAATATAATCACCTAATTAACAGGTGGGTTGTGAACTGTGAAAAATAGAGTCTGCATGAAAGTTTTCAACAGCACTGGGTGGCTGCATACATAATATATGATACAAAACAGTGTATCAGGTACTGAATCTGAGCTCATGTTAAAGCACAAAAGCACACTGTTTTTTACATTTTGTATTACTTCGGTCTTGTGTTTTTGTATCGCTCCAACTAAAAGCCTCAGGAAATCCAAAGCACAATGCTAATTCTGCCAGATTGGACTCAACTAGATGGATCTGGAGGGGAAATAATTGAATTTCCTAAATGACAAAAAACATGTCCACAAAAGACAGAAAATCTATGGAGAGCTGATTAGCAATGAGCAGTATTGACTGTTGTTTCATGTCAGCTAATGCTGTTCATATTTCATACTGTCTGAAAATAAAAAAAAACAGAGCAATTTGCAAAGCTGCGTTGTGCTTGGTAACAGTCATCCAACCAATGAAACAGTTTGGTTAAAAATAAGATTCTGGCTAAATTTCTCTCAAATTTAAATGAGCCCCCAAATTATTGTTTTGTATAATTGCCAACATATGTCTTTTCACTTCCTCCCTACTCTTTGGTGACAAGCATCTCCAGTTGGTGATCTCTGCTGCAGCAACGGTGGGGAAAGGCACTCGTATCCATTCATGTTTATGCGATTCAGTGCGGTTAGTATCACTGTAAACATATAGGCATATGTTGTTGTCCATACACGGCCTTTCTGTGTCCCCTTCTCAGGCTGTAATCAGATACAAGGGCAGAGTTGTAGTCCTGTTAGAAAGATGTATGGAGCTATAAGAACCCCTGCCACCCCTCACCCCCCATCATCTAAAACGGTAAAGCACTCCAGTCTGGCCACTTCCCTCCCACCTTCCCTCATAAGCTGAGCTGAATACGAAACAAGTTTTAGACAACGGGAGGAATGAAGGGTTTGTGCTTTGTGTGTGTGTGTTTGTGTGTGTGAGTGTGTGTGGGCGTGCATGTGTGTGTGTGCATGTATATACGCTACGCTTGTCTATTAAATGGGCTTTCAAAGAGTCCTTGAGCTTACCTGCCAAAACTGGACCCAGCAATATACAAGGAGTTGTAAAACCTGCCAGGTGTGTGTGTGTGTGTGTGTGTGTGTGTCCACCACAATGTCAGCCAAGATACTAACAGAGCTTTTATTCTGAGGCTTGGTCTGCTGCCATCTCTTACCCCCAAAAGTCCTACCAAGAGGATGGATAAGTAAATGAAATAGTGAGAGAGGACGAGACATAGAGAGAGGAGTGAGAGAATTACATTTGTTCAAGTTTTTTTTTTTGATTTCTTGAAACACACATTGAAAGTCAAACAGAAAACGTGTAAATCAACAGTCACAACCTAATATACAGCTCTCATGCTGTTCCCCTGCAGCAATGTGAGTCTTTGTGGACATGGTGATAGCCAATCACATGGGAGCAGAGGGGAAGGAAGCAGCAGGACTGTGAAGCGACGGCACGTTGCAGATTACATGGATACAAAGAGGATATGGACTGAGGATGTCGTTAAGTTATGTGCTGCACTAAGGCACTGATTACTCCTCCCATCGCCACTTACTCTGCTTTAGCTGCAAAATGCTGTTGTACACTTTTGTCACTGTCTACACAGCTCGTCTTATCACAGCCATGTTTTTCTCTGTGCTCTCTCATCTTCTTTTTCTACTATTCACAAGTTTTCTCTCACAGCTCACTCTCTTCAGACAAGAGGGTCCATTGTATTTCCTAAGATGCCTTGGAGTCCCAGGCCCAGCATGCCTGTGCGCGGTGTGTGTGTGTGTGTGTATGTGTGAGTATGTGTGTGTGCGTGTGTGTCCCAGTTAGAGAACAGCTGTCACATTCAGCCGTCACATGCTGCACAGCTGAGACTGACCACTACCGTCCCTGTCAACCCTCCCTCTCCGTCTCCGTCTCTTTCTCTCCCTTTAACTCATTCGCAGGTTTCTCTTGGCTGTCGCTATGATGGTTCTTGATTTTCTATTATCTTTTTTTTTTTAATCAAAATTTCTCACGCACTCTTTTGACAATCCCCCGCTTTTCCCTCATTCCTCTCACCTCCCACCTCATCCTTTTCGCTCAGACAGAGTGGGGATTGAGTTCTCAGACTCCTGAACACATGGATTCAACTACATTTCAAAACTGAGGCTTGGACTGTTATGTTACTGTCACTGTGTGAAACAAAATAAATATAATCAAGTAGATGCAGTTTCAATCCCACACAATCTGCATTTGTTGCAAAGATACTCAAAGATAACTGCATTGAAACAATCAAGGTATTGTTGGTAGAATCTGCATGTTGATCATGCTGAAGACACATTCAGTCCTCCTTTATTTGTCCTTTGTCATATAGAGTAGACAGTGCAGTATGATCTTTACCACTTGATTCAAGCTACTTTTCTCTATACACAGAAATGTTTCTATAACCCACATTATGGCTGCTGTGGGAGAAAACCACAAAGATGCAATATGGCCATCACTGACTTCATAAAAGTCGTGTCTCCCCTGTCATAAAGATTAATGGACATGTCATGAAGATTAGCAGGCCCATCAACAAATAAACAGCACGACTATAAGTCCTCAAGAAACACTTGCAGTTTTACTTATTTCTAACTGATTCCAGCCACCACACTGCCATATTTTTTGAACATCTGCTGACTTCTAAGGCATCAGTGGAAACCCTTTGTTGACACTATACATTAAAATGACCTGAACCCACTGACAGGTGCTTGCTTTCGTTTCCTCGTTTGCTCTCTATGGTACAACACAATATAGTTTACTGCTCCATTATTGTGCCAACACTTGTGAAACTACTGTCATATCACATCTTTTGCTTGCAGCTGTCAAACATACAGCATGGTACAAGCATCCTAAAATCTAACATATCCTCATATGAATGTTCTAAAAATGAACTGAAAACTGCTAAGTATCTATGCAGCCCTAACTCTTTTTTTAGGTGGGTATCCTGCTGTGCCTTCTTCATTCTACCTATTAGAATGCTTTGTAATACCGTTGTCTTATCGAATGAGTAGCTATCAAGTACAAAACCTGCTAGACTTGAGTTAGATGAACATTCACTTTGTTTCAACAATGTCTTGTGTAACAATATCCTGGTCGGAGAGCTGTCAAGCCTCTCCCCTCAGTTGTGCAGCTTTGATTTACTTTTGCAGCAACCATAAATGAAGCTGAAGTTCCTTGTGCCTGAGATGCACGGAAGCACTGGATATTTTCAGTGATCCGTGCTTTTAAGCCCAGGTGTCAAAAAGACATCATGGGTTGTTGCTATTTGAGCTGACGGATATGTAAACACACACACGTTTAGCAACAAGTGATGAAGAACTTCTCATCCTTCCACACATTGTGTAAACTCCACATCTCTTGTCATTAGCACACACGCCTGCATACCATAGTTAAGTACCCCATCACAATGTGTTGTAACCTGACTGACACCCAGACCCCTGGTCAGCAGGTCTGATGATGCAAAATCACGTCTAATCTGTCTGTCTGTATGTCTCTGTCTCTCGCCGTCAGACACACATGAAACAACACATGAAAACAGAGGCAAGAGCTTCACCACTAATCACTTCCTGATTTTTATAATGTCAACTCTTATTTCTTATAAAAAAAAGACTTGCAAACAATAACACACGGTCGGTTGGTTCAAGTTCTATCTTGACATTTTGGCCCAAACTGATGTCTGGTGACACACCTAAATAAACATGTGTAAATATGCACTGGCGAGCACTTAATGGTTAAAGAGATCAGCATAAGAAGCAACATGACCAGGGTGAAAAATTACTGGCAGAGACGAAAGGCCTCATTGGATATCTTGACAGTGATATGAGCCGAGGCAGTTTCATGCATCATGCTGATTCTGCTCTCTGTGATGATTAAATGAAGAAGTTAGTTCCAAATAGTTAACTTAAGCGATGACGAGCACAAGAACCCACTATAACCATTGCTTTTCTTTATATCTGAACATTCACATAAGGAGATTCCTAAAGTAAGAGCGCAGTGATTAGCTCAGAGATCACTAAGTATCTTTAGGGGTGGTGTAACATGTTCAGTTTCTATCAGGGAAAACATATTTGGATTGTGGAACCCTTATAATATTTATAAACAACTACAGCAAAAAAGGAGAAACGTTTAAATAATCATTTACACTTATGGTGTTATTTCCATTGGCTTGTGCACGTGACATTTAACTTTGCTAACTATGTAAATACTATGCGTTGAGGAGGTGGTTGTAATAATAACACCATTCAGATTTATACCATAAACCAGATGAAGTGTCTTGTCCTAGATCTCTTCTGATTGGCTGGATAGATTGACCAGTTGAACATCATACCTTCACATCAGCTGATTTCCTAAAGTATACTGTAACCAGTAGAATACTGACTCTAACCTCCAGTGTAGCCAGTGTATAATGAGTGTTATTATTTGGTATAAACATGTATTATTGCTCTCTCTCTCACCCTGTGCTTCCGTGCGTGCGTGTGTGTGTGTTGTTTTTCTACCTCTGCGTTGAAGGTGCTGTCATCCTCTGCTCCACGCGCCCCGAGCGCACACAGCCACAGCGCGAGGAAGGTCCGTCTCCAGAGCAACCTAAAGCAGCGGTCCCGTGAGGTGGAGGAGGCCATGGTCTCTGTGTCGCTCGCAGTGATTCTGTTCCGACGGTGTAATAATGTATTTGACGAGTTTTAACGCTGAGTGTTGCAGCTTTATAAGATAGTAAAAACTATAGTAGACTACCCCCCTAAGCGGTAATGCTGCGGCAGTCCTCAACACCGCACTTGTATCCTTGAAAACAGCCCCATTCCAGATTTACAGTCAGAGCTGCAATACAAAGTCGCCCTCCATAAATGTCGGATGTTGGGGTTGTCTACTGATAAGTGAAGCTCGTGAAGTTTTTTTTTCTTCTTCTTTTATACCAATGACAGAGTAGCTTCACCGTTTCTTAGTTCTGTTCTTAGTTCTTAGTTAGTTTCTTCTCATTTAACATCAAAGTCTTTGCCTAATTGCTAACCTTGAACGTGCAGTTTACAAAAGAGCCACAACATCTTCAGCAATGGCTGCAAATGTCAACAAAACATGTGTACCCAAAAATGCTTCAGTAAGTCACTGGCTGCCAGCATGTTCAAATCCAGCGGGTTAGCAGTCTCCCCTCGTGATAATACCTAATGAATTCAGAAAGTTGCTAACCGCTAACTTCACCATAACTGACCGACTCCTTCAGCGGCGTTTTATCAGCGGTGTCGCAGCTGGTTGTGTTAGACCGCAACCTCTTGTAATAGCAAAAAATAGATCTATATACATATACATATAAATAGGCTATATTTGACGTTTCTTCACCCTTTATATCCAGTTTTCCCTTTTCCCAGAGGAAATAAAGTCGGAAGCCGTTACTTAATGAGTTCGTATCAGTTCGGTCCTGAGTCAGTGTTGCTCACGCGTGTCGCCTCCCCACCGGAGCTGAACAGTTTGTGGTCTCCTTTATGTGCGGTACTTTGCTTTAAAATGCCAGCTTCACATTAAACAACACGATAACTTGTTCCTGTTTTGACTTTCAAAATAAAAGCTGATTATAACGAACTCGAGCTGGGAAAAAGCCTAAGCGTGAAAGTGTTGAATGTTAAATTAATACATAAAATTTGATTTCCCCCAATAAAACCCGTGGCTTTTTTTCTTAATTTTTCTACTAGCTGTGTATCAGCAGCAATTAACTATTTATAGGCACACAAAGAGACCGTATTTGCTGATTTTATTGTGTGATGCATTTTACATATGCTGAAAGTGACAATAAAACTTAAAGAAGCATCTCTCTTTTATGAAAGGAATAAAAAATTAAAATGTTTTCTCCCAGATTAATACTCTTACGTTTTATTTTTAAAACAGATGTTATTTCCGGTTTTGCCTTGTTGTTTTGTAGCTGACTTGATGGCGCTCACCATCACAATGTTCTTGTAGAGAGGGAGCAGAAGCAAAGCCCGAGGCGGACATTATTACCCCGTGTTTATCGCTGCACCACAGCGAAGAAATAGCCGATCACATACACAAACACTCTCTCTCTCATACACACACACACACACACACACACACACACACACACACACACACACACACACACTGAGCTGGGTATAACAGGTAAATACTGATAAAATGCAAGACCTAATACCCATATTAGTGTGATAAGGTGACTACAGTCTCACTCTTCATTAACCAACATAACAATGTTGTTACTGCACGTTCGTTGAGAGTGGTTTACACTTTGTGTTCACATGCTTGCAAGCAATAATTAACAAGTATACAAATACACCTATATTTACATTTAGTTACTGGTTTATTGCATACAACTACTTCAAAGTCAATGCAGACAAATACAGCAGCTTTACAACAAATCACACCTGCATGAAAGTAGGGTTTGTTTTAGAGAGATGTCGCTCCAACTTTATGATACTTTGTGATGATGTTTCCTTGTCAGGTGTTTCTAGTTTTGTGTTCAATGACTAAACAATCCTTGTAAGAAATAAGGGATCCTTTTGTAAAAATAAGAAATAAAAAAACTTGTGGTAGTCAACATGTGTCCAGGTGAGAAGGAAGCACCTGTCATCACTGCAGCTGTATTCATCTGACTGCAGAGAGTGATCCTCATTCGTCAAGATAGTCCCTGTCATTTCCTCCCACTCTGTGTGGTGGAGACCGTGGAGAGATACAGTATGTCTGTATAATTAGTTCTCAGTCAGTGGATCCCTTAAAGGCAAAAGGAAGTGACTGCTTTCGAACTGGGTGTGAAAGCCAAGTGGTTCAAGATTGGAAAACATAAGAATTTATTTAGGAGTCACAAAAAAGGAGATGAAGATGGCAAAGGTGTCTTATATTTAAACCCTTAAGGAATGATGGTCTATGTGGTCTTAAGCGAAGAAACACAGTGGTGAAGTCACTTTTCTTTGATATTGGACATCTTACTCACCTTTGTAGCATGAAGTCGTTATATGGGCTTGAAAATTGCAAGTGAGCAAGTGAGTTTAACACCTTGGAAATACCCATCCCTGTAATATAGTGTGTAGCCATTTTTTCTGATGGTGTGAGATAAACCACTTCACGTGCACATAAATAAACGTGTGTTTTTATCACCCACGTTTTTCCACTGTGTCATAATGAGTATCACCACCTGTGTGTGAGTAATTCTGCTTTGTTGGTTTCTTTTTATCCAGGTGAGCAGGCACTGACTGCTCATCAGTCAACCACCATGAACATAGCCCACCCACATCAGTGATCTCAACTTGGCTTCAATCACCAAAATACAGTAAAATCGCCCACTGACACACCACATCCTGTTTTCCTTAGTAAACTAGGGGGAAACAAATAACCATGATGACACTGAAAACAAAACAGACAGAAGTGTGGAATGGAAGTGAATAAGAAATGCTTCAGTAGGCTATAACTGTATATACAGATTCATTCTATTCTATTCTATTCTATATGTCTAGTTTTGTCTACTCTAGTGGGCAGCGTAATGGCACAATCAGTGAAAATCACACAAATACACACACACACACACACACACACACACACAGTCATTTAATGGAGTACACACCTCCTGTGTCACAAGCTGCGGATGGGTCCATGTACACACATGTGTTTGTATTATTATTGTTTGTACAATGACAAAACCAGCTCCAAAAATCAAATACCACCACTTCCTCATCACTACAGTTGGGCCTGGCAGAGCATTCTGGCATTTTGTTCCAAATCACAATAAAAAGTAAGATAGAAAGAGACAAAGAGAAAAGAGACAAATTAATCCACAACTGACATGTTTTAATTTTTTTTTTTTTTTTTATCTGATTTGTCCCAGCTTTAGTTTTAGTGTCCAGTGTCCAACATGAAGGAATGGAGGAGAATGAAACGCTTGCACTCAACACCTTTGTTAGCTTGATTTGTTATTTTTGATGTATCACTCCCCTCTGTTGGTGAGAGTAGCAACATGCAGGCGGAAACCAATTGAAGTGCACTTCATTCATCGAATGAAGAAGAATGAATACTATCTCCTTTACAAAACTGTGGATTATATTTGTTGTTTTGTTTTGTTTTTTTCAATCACTAACATACATTTGTCCGATCTCACAATTTCACACAATATGCAGTCAGTGAACATATTTCTAAAATGCTTACATTTTACAAATGTTTACACGCAGCAGAATAGAATTTTCTACCAGAATAGAAAACCCAGCATACACCTGATATCACACTACATGTCCCTCCTTGATGCTATGGAGGCTGAGTGCAGAAACAGCACAGCTGAAGACTGCCAAGGGTGGAACCAACACACAAAGCGGTTGTACTGCTTTAGATGATACTAAATGCAATGTTGATGAAAACATGTGACCTCACCCTGAAGATCGCAGAGATTAGAGATTTGCATTTTATCTTTGTTGGGTTTTTTTTTTGTCCTCTGAGCTGTTACCATTATTGTATTTTTGTGTGTACATTTGGAACATTTTTGTACATTTCATGGACATTTTTGTTCACTTGTTCTGTCATTTACTGTCCGTTTCTTACTTCTACCTCCTACTGTATACAGTAAATGAACAAATGTATTGGTTTTTCAGTGGTTTACAATTTAAACATTAGATGCAGACATTCAACCCCCAACCAAAAACTGTGGTGTACTGTAAGTAACAGCTGTAAAACCAAAATGTAAAAGTCAATGCCATTTTTCTCATGCCAGAAACTGCTAAAATTTTTAAAGTTGGCTGTGTTGACTGTATGAACCTAATGAATTAAAAACACGTGCCATTCTTTGACAGACTTATTTCCTGTGTTTTGATAAAATTAGTGTGTGTAGAAAGAGATGTACTGTATTTCGAAATGAAGTGTTAGTATTTCATTAACAAAATGTGTTGTGAGCAGAAAATGAACAATTCGACCAAGTGTGTGACATGCTGCTCTGTTATTTGTAAATTATTTTTGTTGCTTCCTGTTTTATTTCAGAACATCATTTACATGTTTTTTTTTTTTAACTTCCTATGAAGTACTGTGGTTTCAGCAGGTTTCCTCACTTGCTTTTATTCTGCTATCATACAAGTTTCAATACGTAATTTCTTCACAGTTAACAGTTCGTCAACTCAGCACCATGCCAAGGTAAGCATAACATTTTGATTCTGTTTGGGTCAGAACAACATTATCACACTACCTACAGTATACTGATGCTGATACTATGCTGGAAGAAATATCCCTTGAGGTATTTAATGAATTGTATGGAACTGACTTGTGTTAACATATTTCCTGTTTTTATTTCAGTTGAGATCAGTAAATGCGGTTGCATAGATGTGTTAGCGTGCTAGGCTTTTTTGTCTGTTTGTTTTTTTAATTGTCAAAGTCAGATTTGATGTCCACTTCTTATATCATAACAGTGTGGTCTTAATTTTTTACTTTTACATCTTTCTTGTAACATTTGAATTTTTATGCAAGACCAGACCATATTTTGCTGGAGTTAACTAAGGTAGCTCCAAATATTTCTGTCCCTTCAGTTACCCTTTGTTGCATTACGTAACGTAAAGTAACGTAAAATATAAAAGTCTACTGATGTTGTCTGTGTGGATTGTGCGCCATATTTTCTGTACTTTTGAACTGATTCCGTGACATATTGTATGTCTGTTTTCAATTACTTTCTCACAGGATGAAGCGGTGGCTGCTGCAGTCTCTGGTGTTATATATATACCAAACACAACCAGTTTTTGCCACGTGTAATGATAATCAGTGTGCGCATGGTATGCATATGATGTGCTTTTTCCTCAAATTTTCTACAGTGTGTAAGAAGGCAGATTATGTAATGTAATTCTCATGTTGTATTTTCAGACTGTTGTGTGCGTGTGTAAAAAAAAAAAAAAAAAAACATTGTAATAAAATGCAATTTGAATTTTACAAGCTCTTCACAAGAAAAAGCTACCACATTTTTTTGTTTTTGTTTTGTTTTTTGTTTGTTTGTTTTTTGTTTTGTTTTGTTTTTTTGTATTTACATGAAAATACAATTTTATTTCAGAAAAGATTTAAGACAGATATTACTTTGAATTTTATATATAATAGAAGGTAACAACTTATTTTTTCTGAACTAACATGTTCATGAAAATGCTTTTTTATCTTTTCTACAGCTGTTGTGGACGTTGTCAAATGTTGTATGGACAAAGCAGACACATTGTTGGAGAAGCAACCGGCTTATGAGTTGATCAAGTAAACATTTTAATTGTAAACAAAATAACTGTCTTTTATGCTGTGGGAGCACTGTTTGTGTGTGTTTGTGATGTAAAGAAAAAACTTAACAAAATTAACTTTTTTTTTCTTGTCGTTCCTACAAGGATTGTGAGGAATCTAGAAAGCACTCTAGAGAATGCGGACATAACGAAGACTGAATCAATATCCTCTCGTTACCTGGTGGCTGCCTTGCATAAACCCAAACACAAATTTACAGGATTTCAAATTTATGCTAATGAGAGTAAGGTAAGAATGTGTTTACTTTGAGTAAAGTACAGTAACATATTGAGATTGTCTTTTTTTTTTTTTTTTTTTTAAAGATTATTAGTACACACTCACGGGTGAGTTACTGTATTCTGTTGCAGGCATTTTATAAAAGTCTTTTTTCTTGTCTTTGGCACCATGGCACTGACTTAGGCAGCAGTAGAAAACAACACTGTCCCCAACACCAAAGTGAGAGTTCGACTGCCGGGAGAGTTGGGCGTTAGCCCTCACAACACCATTGTGTTTTGCATGATCACCTGGCCAGAAAGAAATGAGGTCAGAGACTACACATATTTAAATACTGGATTTTAATGTAATTATTTCTGTGCAAAAGAACACTCCTGGCTCTGCATGTTTGATACCACAATTTAAAAGATTCAACTGGGTGTAAATGGAATCAAATCTGAATCTTACTTGTCACCACTAGTTTGTTTTTTCTCATGCAACCAAAACAAACCATTTTATCCACCACCTGATTACAGAGCTGAAGATTTACTGTAGTCTGTATCTGAAATATATCTAGTCAAGTGAAGTCATCATACTAACATTTCATTGCCACTGCAAATATTAATTTACTTATAGAGTGTGTTCAGGTAGGAAACTCAATTATTTACCAGCAGTAATAATCTTTCAATCATGAGCGCATCCACCACTTCCTTTTCTGTTGTTTCTATTTGTATAAACTGCAGGGTGTCAACTTCATTATGACTTTATGTTCACATACTTTGAGCATAAATGAGTATAAAGCTATACATAAAAACTATAATGTAAAATTCCACCCTGTAGCACGTTTTGTGCCACTTTTAGCATCACTGAGCCAGAATGAAAGAATCAATGTTCTGTATAATAAAAAATAAATGGAGTGAGGTCATGTTTTTAAAAACTGGATGACACATAATATCTTACAGGTCCAAGAGCTTGTTCACAATCTGTCTAACCACAGGGTGACAATTTAACTGAGCCTAATAAAGCAAAGTGAAGATAACATGACCGGCACTGCTGTGTTTGAGTTAACGTTAAATTAAGTGTGTTCAAATTTTCTACAATAAAAAGACTAACTGAATGTATGTTGTATTGTAGACTGTATTCGAGTCGGTGCTGAAGTGTATGAGAGGAGACTGGTTGGCCTGAGTGTGAAAAAAAAAACCATTTCAAATCTACAGGAGCGTGTCAACATCACCATGGATCTCACTGCCAGCATAAAGGTATTTAGCTTCATGTAACACATCATATACTCTACTTTTATTTTTATATATATATATATATATATGTGTGTGTGTGTGTGTGTGTGTGTGAAATGAATAAAAATCATAAAAGTGTTCAATATTATCTTGAAGTAAACCTGGTATGTTGTTGTGTCAAAGGAAACTCAGGAGCTCGTCTGTGCGTACTTTAATTTTTCAAGTGAAAGTAAGTAGCTAAGCATCATGTATCATTTCATATGTCATGTCGGTGCACTTGTGTCTTGTATATGTTTTATAAGCAAGATGTATTAGTTTCTCTGTGTTTTTTTCCCATGATTAACAAAATGCATTGATAAATTTTAAACGTGATAGCATCATATGAATAATGATCTACTTGTCTTTGTTCAATGCCTCAGATTTCAGCAGTGATGGCTGTGAAACCCAATGGAAACGTGGTGAGAGTAGCATCACCTGTTCTTGCAACCACCTCACATACTTTGGTGTGCTCATGGTAGGATGGGCCTCTGGTATCATGCAAAGTAGAATTTTAGATTTAAAATATTCAGGTTACACCATGACATATTGCACAGAGTAATTATGCAAAATAAGATGCTCTTGTATTAAATATGCATTGAATTTGTCATTAGTCCTGATGTAGACAGGAAACTTCTACAAGACTTCTCGTAATTCATACAATTTGTACAAAAACATACAAAGTTCAAGAACCTCCCGTGAGAGGTGAAAATCTGCAAAGTAGTAGCTATATATTTATTTTAATTTTTAAGCCTTTATAAACCCTCCACATAATCTTATAAACACTTCCTGCATATACATTTACATATACTAGTCACAAAGATTCACATTATATCGCAGCCACAAGGTGAAGCACGATATGGTGAGGGATCACTGTATACACTATTTAAACTTTCTTGCCAGTTTATTCTAATTATTATGTTGTAGGATTGTTATAACAGACAAATTCACAGGAATAAGCATTGATTTAATGTTAACATTTGTATTATCTTTATTAACTCAAACACAGCTTAATCTCCAGGTAATATAAATTAAAGACCTGATCTAATGTAGATTACAAATCCTAATTAATATCAATGATAATTTCTAAGCCTTAAAAATTACAATATTTTCCTTTGAAGTACAGAATATAAATAAAGTATAGAATAATCTCTGATCCAAATTTCTTTATGAAACACTATCTATAACAGAAATACAGTTGCAAGATAAATTTCCTGTGTATCTTTTTCCCAGGTGACTGCTGACCTCTCACAGACCGACCAAAAGATTCTGTCATACATTAGTCAGATTGGCTGTAGTCTTTCTCTGTTTACTCTGGTTGTCACTCTTTTCATCTTCTGCACAAACAGGTAATATGTCCTTCCGCAGTGAATCATCATCATTCAGTTTCTGTAGCATCCTTTTGTCTTTTGTCCCATTTCTTTATCTTTCATTCTCCTCTGCTGCACAGACACGCCAGGGCGGATACCTCTCTGAAGGTCCACATCAACCTTGTTATAGCCCTGATCCTGCTCAACATTCACCTAATCCCCAGTGACATGCTGGCGTCACTGCCTTCCCCTGGACTTTGCCTTTACCTAGCTCTTGCTCTTCACTATTCTTTACTGGCTGTTTTCAGCTGGATGGGCTTGGAGGGCTTCCATATCTACCTTCTATTAGTCAGAGTCTTCAACATCTATGTCAGGAGATACGTGCTCAAACTCTGTTTGGTGGGATGGGGTGAGTAGAGCAACCACAAGTCAGAATCAGCATGATATTGAAAGACTCTAACCATCAGTAAAAAAAAAAAAAAAAAAAAAACATGTGTGTTTTCTGCAGGGGTTCCTGTAGTCATTGTGTCCCTGGTGGTCATCATAGACAGAGATGCATACAATCGTGTCTTTCTGGACTCATCAAAGAGCACTTCAATGTAATGATGAAGCAGGAAAAATAATTTTAAAAAAATAATATAAATGACATAAATGAAAAGTATTTTGCATGTGCTAGTTTCCATATGGTTGAACAGGAAATAACAAGAATGTACAAGCCATTTATCTCATATCGAACATACGTTAACATTTCCTCTCTATTTGCAGATGTTACATAGCTGATGACACGGTAAAAATGGTGACGACAGTGGGAGTGTTTTGCCTGATTTTCATCACTAACATAGGCTTATTTGGAGTGACAGTGAAACGTGTTGTGAGTCTCAAACACAGGAGCGAGGCACAGGTCAGTTTACTGCTCCATGTGTGGCTGGTATCCTGCCTCTGCTGTTATGAGAACCTTTAGTTCATGTCTGGTAAATTTGTTTGATATACACTCATTTAAATATTAGCTGTTACATTTGCATGCAGGGTGCAATTCCTGTACTTCCTCTCATAGAAAGCACTGAAAACAGTGAGATAGTATACGGAACAGGAGGGTTACAGTTCTACCAAACCACGTACTTTTCATTGTCTAACAGTATTTTGTTGTTTATGACCTGCTAGTTTGGGCAGAGTGAGTGTGACAGAGCCAGGAAAGACATCTGCACCCTGCTGGGAGTCATGACTCTGCTCGGCCTCACCTGGGGCCTGATCTTCTTCTCATTTGGTCATCTTACCACTCCTGGCCTCTACCTCTTCTGTATCCTGAACTCACTGCAAGGTCTGCACAGTCTGATTCCTTATATCTAATTAAAAATATTTATATGTGACAAATACAGCAGTGCCCACAGGTCATATCTAAAAGGTGCCCAGCTAAGTTGATTGAGAGCACGTACTGTAATCCTTTGTCCATAGCAGACCGTAAAAACCAACAGGGCTGTAAATGGGTAATGAAAAATACAAATTTGTACACCACATCAAGGAAAATTTTCTAGTCATAAAACAAAGGGCTGTGAGTCTCTAAGTCTCTGAACTCCTAACCAGGCAGAGGAAATATATCCCCAATGTAGACTGACGTAATTACAGGAAAAACGGCATTTGATGTAAGACACTTGCATTGCTAAGAGCAAAAAAAAAAAAAAAAAAAAACCTGTTTTGCAGATACTGGCTTGAGAATTTGTATATAGGTAAACATGTTGGCATGTCCTCACTTGCACTTAACTTCTCTCTGTCACGTAGGTGTCTTCATCTTCCTGTGGTTTGTGATGTCTTTGAGAAAAAATAAAAATTCCACAGCGAAGACAAGCAGCGAAACACATAGCACAAACAACTAAACTTCAACTCCAATCATGAAGATCTGTGTGTGTGTGTGTGTGTGTGTGTGTGTGTGTGTGTGTGTGTGTGTGTGTGTGTGTGTGTGTGTGTGTGTGTGTGTGTGTGTGTGTGTGTGTGTGTTTGTGTGTGTTTGTGTGTGTTTGTGTGTGTAACATTATTATCTATACTTTGATGTGACTGTAAAAAAAAAAAAAAAACAGAGCTTTTTATTCATCCATACATGGAGTGTCTGTCATATTCAGACCATTAGCTCATTATAGAAAGTGAGAATATATGATTTATTTGTATTTATCTGGTAGGGTGTAGTAATACATTTTAGGTGTTTATTCAATGTAACCTTAGATTTATAAACAGATTAGATATTGTTTTTTTTTTTTTTTTGCATCCTCTTATCTTATATTTGGTTTCTGGGGTTTCCACCTTTTTAAAAAAAACAAACAAACAAACAAAAAGTATTAGCTGTGAATTGTGAAACCTTTAAAAGAAAACAGTGTAGTTTACGGCACTGTTTAACAATGATAATATGTTGTATATTTTACTTGATTTGTGAATATTTTTCATACTTTTTATGTATTATTATATCTTTTATCATAGATATTAAGCTTTTTTAATATGTGTGTTTGTTTATATACTTACATGGTTTTAACATTGAGCCTGTCAACGCACCTAACACAGCAATAACAGGTGGATATTTTCATCCTGTCACATTCCTGTTGACTTACTGGCAATAAATTTGTCACTGTAATATAACAAATTTTGCATATTCCATAATTTTGCAAATACCCTGAGTAGACCAAACACAGGTGCAGGGGTTGTGTTATACATTAATCATCCAGCAGTGAGGACAGTTCATTAGTGTTTGTAGCTGTTCATCTGACATATAAGAAGAGAACTACTCTGTGTCTACTGAAAAATAACGTAAGTTTTATTTTATTTTAACATTTTTGTAGCATGTACTTGTATGCGTCTTACTATGCAGGAATTATGATATTTCTTGAAAATAATAATAATAAAAATTAAAAAACACATAATATGTTTTATGAATTTCATCCAAATAGTTTTCTAGATCTAGAGTAAAGTTTCTAATTTTATCAAGACAGACCTATACAAACAACATTTATTTCATTTGACAAAACCAGTTTTAGATTTTTTGGTTGTTTTTTATTATTTTATTTTATTATATATTTTATTATGTATTTTATTATGGGAGGACAAGTACAAAGACATTCTAGAGACAAACATACCGAATATAATGAGGGGAATTATTATTTTATTTTTTTTAAATTTTGTATTTTAAGAATTAGGATGATATTTTGGGGGTACCAGTACCAGTGCATGTCAATATATATGATTATCATCACAAAACACCAGGCAGATATACTTGAAAACTGAGACAAAAATAGTTTCTCAAACAGAGTGAAGTTACTTGTATCAAGAGTTGCATTTGTTCAGAAAAAGAAACCACACATTCTCAGGAGAGAAGGTAACAGCTGATTGCTGACTTTTTTCTCTTTACACTGTATTCTTACTTCATAGTATACTTCACAGTTTCACGTGAGTATTTTCTTTTGGATATCAGTTGTTTCACAACTGAAATAAACTTAAAAACTACTGAAATGTTACTTTGTTTTTACTTTTTATTCATTCCATCAGTCACATTCAGACAAGCTACAATGTTTCCTTTACCGGTGTTAATGCTGATGCTGGCCACAGCATTAGCTGATGCTCAGCCACACTTCAAACAAGGTATAAATCTTGTTTTTATCTTTTCACCATCTTTTTTTCATATTTGTATTTTTGGTCTTTGGTTTTACAAACAAATTCACAAATTTAAAGGAACAGCAAATCTGAAAATGAAAAATATAATAATTATCTAACAATACAGAAATGTAATTTTTCCACACAATGACACATCCACTTAACTATCATAGAGGATGAAAAGGACCATTTTGTATCACTGTATTTGTTTTTTGTCTTGTGTTTCTGTTCAGTTTGTTTTAACATTTCCAAAGGAAATATTAATGCCATCATAAATGAAACAAATAACTTCACTGATTTGTGGAATGATACTACGACGCACTACAGCAATAGAACCGCCTACATCCTTATGTGCAAGCCCAACCAAACGTTATACTTCGAAGATAATATTTGCTTAAACAGCGTAATACAACCATCTTCTGTTAAGACTGAATATCATATAGAGAAGTGTAAGTATGTTCTCAGTCTCACATATGCCTTCACATTTGGCATCAGTACCCCCACAGTATGAAGCGCAAGTTATCTCTGACAGTTTGATGGAGTTTTCATTGGCTGATTTACATTCAGCCCCATATGCTCAGACAGAGCAATTGAATGTCTGCATCTAATTTCTGATTCCTGTCACCTCTCAGATGGTATCTGTACTACTCACCTATGTGAAAATATTTCTGTCATACACTTGATTAATACTCTGGGTGGCAGCATTAATAAAATGACTGAAATGATCCAACTTCTACGCATAAGGGATACATGTGCAGAGCTCTTCAGGACTGACAATGGATTAAAAATAATCTACATAAAGTAAGTGTCACTGAGTGTCTTAACAGCTGTTTCATATATTACTATGAAATTTGGCAAATGTCAGCATGCTAACAAGCTCAGCTAAGGTGGCATATATTAAAGGACAATCCAGACCCTGACTAATCTGAAGGGACATGTTACAAATAACATTTAAGGGTACATAATCCATCATCTGGAAAGAAATTCATTTTAATAGTATACTTTTGCAACCAACTCTGGATTATTCTGAAAGCACCACATAGAGTGAGGCAGTTAGCTCAAATACCAAAAGATTACAGTTATATATAATTAGATACAAATAAAAGTTATTTATGTATATCAGCCAATAATACACACATACTATATATTGTAAATATGCTGGTGCTAGCAGAAAGCTAGCTAGCTACTATCCCGCCAGTGCTAGTGCCAGTGCTAATGGGCTGATCTGCAGTTGGCAACAATTTAGCAGGTCACATGACACATTTAATTGTTTTTCTCTACAGGGCGGAAAAAAGGGCGATCCATAACATCATGGCAACAACCCTGTTTGAAAATGAACAGAACAAAATATACAATATGGATGCTTTTTCTCTGAATGTGGTTAACATCAGCGATGCTGATCTTGATTCAGAACACAAAACTATTAAGGTAGAAGCTCCACAGGTACCTAGGCTAGTGATAAAGATTTATTTTCTTTGTTACAACACATTAATATTGATTTAGGTGTTCAATTAAAATATGTCATTATTAAGATTACCTTTGTTTATTTTTTACTTTTACCTTTATTTTATTTATCGTGGTTTTCTTAGCTGCTGGCTCCAAATGTATATGTCCCTGATGTTTGGCTTCCTGTGGATGAACTGCGTAAAATCTCAAAGGAGAAGAGGATTTTTGGTTTGGTCAGCTACATGGATCACAGCCATTTTGACGTATATCCTTTTTCTTATATACTACTACTTTTATCACCAAATTATATACAAATATACACTGCTGTACATTATAGCACTCTGTGTTTCTTCCATTGATTGTACTGGAACTGTCTCCTTGTTAGTTTCAACAGGTAGTTTTCTCATCAATGATTCTCAGGATAGAAATACTCGGGGATCGACACCTGCAAAATCTGGAAACGCCAATCACAATGATTTTCAGAGATAAACATAAACATGTGGATGAAAGTCATCTGCAGGTGCAAGAATACACAGTGCTATGTGATGATGATGTTGATGAGGAAGATGGAAATCGTAAATCTAGCCAAGTTTGGGTTATGTGGGAAACTTGACATATGACTCGATTTGACTTTTGATTTTGATCAACATGGTACATGGTTAACATGCTTTAAATTTGGATACTTAAATTCATACCTATTCCTTTAAGATATATGGTTTAAACATACTCTTTATATAATTTTAACTCTGTTTGTGTGTGTGTGTGTGTGTGCGTGTGTGTGTGTGTGTGCATGCACTTTAAGATTTTTGTATTTTTTACAATTTTTTGTTTTGATATGTTATATTTTTACAGAATCATGTGAGACAGTGTTGCTATTTGGATGAGGAAGGTAGGTGTAGGTGGTTAAATAATTAACTTTGTGGTCTTTCGTATGTAGAAGGAAATGCATTTTTTCTTTAATATGTTTTGTAAATCACACACCCATGTGTACATTTAAATGAACGTTTCATCTTGTAGGCAACAGCAAGAGAAGCTTTAATGTATTTTTCATGCTCCCAGATTTCACCTGGAAATCAGATGGCTGTGAGACTTACAACAACACCCAGTTTGACACTATTTGCAATTGCAGCCATACGACACCCTTTGCTGTCCTATTGGTAAACACTCACATACATTTGATTCACATGGCTCTGGTAGAATATTTACTTAGAAATGACTTAAAATCTTGTTGTTCACATGTCTGACTTCAGAATGTTAGTAGGATCTGTAATCTGCAGACTCTTCATCGCTGTCCCATTTCTTCTACAGATCAGACAACCAATTGACAACAACCACTGGGAAATACTGTCATACCTCAGTTACATAGGTTGTGGCCTGTCTGCTTTCTTCATGTCTTTGTCCCTCATTATATATGTCTTTGGTCGGTAGGTATAAATGTATTCTTTGCATTCTGTGCATATGCAGATTTACTTAATTAGGAATATCACATTAATGCAGGTTCGGCGTGTTGTTCACTCTGAGATGACTCTGCTCACTACTCTTCAATGTAAGGAAAATCAGGTCCTACTCCATTCAGTACGCCACTAAACTTTTGACATGTTTTATCATGATTTGGCACATGGAACAAGTTAAAGAAATCATACAGATTTAGTCACAGTCAAAGCAGCCAAACTATCCACCTTACAACAGCACTCTGCAGATGTTAGCGATGTTAGTGGAAGAGGAGCTTTAAACATATTTGTAATTAAAGGTGCACTATGCAAGATTTTTAAGTTAAAGTACAGGCTTAGTAGTCACTAAATGTCACTTAAACGACATGCATAATCTAATTTTAATTTGTATTTGAACCATTACAGTTTGAAATAACGGCTCACTTGGGACATCTGCTGGTCATAGTTAAGTCAAAGCTAAAACTTTGTGTTGTTTCCCAGCCAACATACAAAGCATCTGAAGGCAGGCTTCTATACATCGGTTCGATACACCCTGAGTAACTGAAAAACAGAAAAAAATCAGGAAAACATTTTCAAATGTGGAAATAAATGATTACTGTGAATCTAAACACAATGTAACCAGAATATTTTTTTTTTCTTCAATACAAAGAATAATGAATGAGATGTCATATAACATTACTAGTGACTGGGCTTTGTCTGCATTTAGAATTTCATATTCAGAATTTTATGCTTTATCCTAAGCCACTTTTCTATTTTTTATGTGTCTAATGTCCTTATTTCTCTGCCTCAGGAGCCACAAATTGGATTATTCCATCTCTATTCATGTATCATTGAGCGGGGCCTTGTTTTTGCTCAATACGACCTTCTTGATGACTGAGTGGGGGGCCACAGTGAAGCCAGACTGGGTGTGTGTATTTGTTGCTGCTGTCATGCATTACTCGTTGCTCTGCTCTTTCACCTGGATGGCCATCGAGGCGCTTCATCTCTACCTATTGCTGATAAAGGTGTTTAACACCTACTACAAACACTACATGGTTAAACTGTCGCTTGTTGGATGGGGTGAGTATTGTGAGAACATTTACCACATGCTAATGTGGTTTCTTTGTAAGTGATGACTATTATGTTGACTCAAATTTAGTGTACTTGAGAAAAGTATTAATAGCTACGCTACTGGGACATAGACTAAGTAGAACATGACAAACACCTTTATTTTTGACTGTCTGTCTGTCTTTCTGTTCTGTGTGTGTGTGTGTGTGTGTGTGTGTGTGTGTTGGTGTGTTTTTGTGTGTCTGTCTGTGTGATCTTCAGGGATTCCTGGTCTAATTGTGGGAGTTTCTTTAGCAATAAAAGACTACAAACAGTTTTATGGAATTACACAGATGACCATGGCTGACAATAACCAAACTAATGCCATGTAAGTAAATATATGTAGCAACACTTATTTATATATATGTGTGTGTGTGTGTGTGTGTGTGTGTGTGTGTGTGTGTGTGTGTGAATTGTCCTAGACTTGAGACAGTGGCTCCAACACTGTCTCAAGCTGTGCGTGTGTGTCACACAGAGAAGAGTGTGTGTATACACAGAGATGATCTAATTATTATTACATCTTGACATTGTGACAGTCTTGTTGGTTCCCTGTCTGTCCCACAGCTGCTGGATCACAGATGAGTCCTTCTTCTATTCGCTGAACTTGGTGTATTTCATCATGATATTTATCTTCAACTCCAGCATATTGGTGGCAGTGGCCTCGAGCATCTGTAAGATGAAACAAGCAACCTGGAGTAAGTCGAAGCACAGGGCAGACACTTGGGATGACCCAAAGAAATTCAGTGAGTCCTGTAAGAGTGGCCTCACTGTACTGGGTCTTACCTGTCTTATGGGGACCACCTGGGGCCTAGCCTTCCTGGGCTCAGGATACATTAACTACCCAATCCTCTATCTTTTCTGCATCCTCAACTCTGCACAAGGTCTGTTGTCTATTTGTTTCTTAAATTTTTTGCTTGTTTGATTTAAATAGTGTTTCACCTCATCTGACTTCTCTTCGTCTCTTTGTCAAGGTTTCTTTGTCTTCCTGTGGATCTGTCTATCGACCAATAAACAGAAAAAGAGAAATATGGAGGAAAGGATGACTTCGTCTGGTATAAGGATTTCAGAGGACAAAACTGATTAGACTTCTTTCCTGTTGTCATCAGCCTGGGTGATAAAAATCTGTAGATGTTGTCTGATTGTTGTCTGGATAATCCCATCCATGTGATTATTTCAATAATGATTACCACAAATGTTGTTATGTTTCTATTTTTTTCTTCACATATGCATAAAGTTTAAATTAATCAGTGTGGAAGTGTGGTCAATTTAAACAAATGGAATTAGCCATGTTATACATTAACAAGACATTAGTCATCATTGAGTTGCTGCCATGGAAAATGATAAATTAAAAGACAAAAATGATCTCAAGCTCTCAAAATAACAGTTGTAGTATCATTATTGTTTATATTGTCTTACATGACTCTATAATCTTTTCTTTACTCACTCACTGAGAAATGCAGGCAAATCTTGCAAAGGAATTCACCTAAGGTGAGTTACCTAAATCCTGATGTAGCTCGTGTGTATTGCACAAAATAGAAAAAGAACACATGATGCAAGTAACTGTAAAGTAACAAAGTAAAATGTAAAAGAAAAGGGGGGGTGGGTACAGAAATAATAACATAAATTTAATGTGTATGTAAGAAAAATTACATTTTGATAAAAAAATTAAAAAAAGTAATGATATAATTGGCAGCAGTTTTGTGAAGCCTGTGATAAAGGAAGATTTGACAAAATACAAAACATGAGGTGATTCTTTCATTTTTTGTTGCATTTTCTTATAAAAGAGAACATTGAACTGAAAACAGTCACCACAGAAGTGTGTCACTGAAACTGTGAGAAAATCTCAATAATTGACTGCCAGAGATAGAGAAGGAACTTATTTTATGTAACTGTAACGATCATGTCAACAGTCAAAATTCCAAAATGTAAGAACATTTTAACTGAAAAAAATAAAACAGTCCTCTCCAAATGATATGGTTTTAGGCACCTCGTAGTGTTTTAAATGTAATGTTTGTATTGTCATGTGTCATGTAATAGTAATTTGCAGCATCACCAGTATTCTGGGGTCAAAATAAATATA
Source organism: Polydactylus sextarius (assembly GCA_016801845.1). Lineage (NCBI taxonomy): Eukaryota > Metazoa > Chordata > Actinopteri > Polynemidae > Polydactylus > Polydactylus sextarius. The sequence goes on from CM028906.1 coordinate 12,144,159, forward strand.
TAACTAATGATAGAATAATTTCTTGCCACATTTCTAAAATGAACATAATAAAATGAATATAACAGCTGCAGTGAGAAATGAAACTTTTTTAGCTGTTTATTCCCTGAATTGTTGAATGTAAAAGAACAACAAAATCTGTGTACTATGTACTATATTTTTGTTTATGCATGTATGTACACATGTGTATGTATGTGCCTGTATAGATACAGTATAATCATGTGTTTATATATATATATATATATATATATATATATATATACCTCCCAGACCCTCTTTCCTGTCATTGGTCTGGATGATAAAACTCTCACATATACTTAGACATGTAGTGTACTGTGTTTAAATTTAATGACTAATTTAAAGTCACTGCTGTCTTTTATTAAATTAACATGTTCCTGTCACTAACAAATTAATCTGTGAGTGATTTCAAAAAATTAAAGTGCATGGTCTTTCCAAGTTAGGAACATTATGTGGTTGAGATTTCAGTTGCACTTCCCCAGCCAGCTGCAAGTGTCAGTACTTGTAAAGCATGATGACTTGACTGTTTCTTGTTTCTTGCGTATATAGGAAAAATGAAGCATTTGGAAACTTCTCTTTTTTGTTACTCGGTCTAAATTTGAAGCTATTGTTATGATAAAATACCGAATCTGTCTATTAAAAACATCAATCGTATTGAAAATAGTGGTGGTGATAGATAAGTCTTAGAATCAAATGATGATCTACTATTAATCTATAACTCTATTTTTTTTTTTATTTTAAATTCTCTGATGAAAATGACAAAGACCTTCTAAAATGTCCTTTAAAGGTCAGATGTTAAGTTTTTTGTGCCAACAACAGAAATATTCACTTCCTGTCGATGTGGGCTTTCCAGCACCATCTCAACCCCCCACCCCCACCATTACCACATGATGTAGAAATGAAACTCACCGCTTAACTCAGCGAGACTGTGCGTGGACTGTATCATTATATGAATGCACAAGAAACAGTGACACAAGATGTGGATTACTCGTTTTCTCATCATACTCGGCTGTATTTCAACAACTAAAGCTATGAGTGAGTTTTTCACATGTTAAAGTTTCTGTATTTTGACTGTCTTTAAGTTCTACATTCTACATTTTTACACGTTGTGCTGTTTTTGAATTATTCCATATTTGTCCCTCAAACAGGTTGTGAAAACGTCCACAATTATTGTCAAAATAAAATCTCCTGGATCAGGTAATTCTTATAGCAGATATTACAGTGAGGCTGTAAAAAAAAAAAACACTCCTCTTTTTAAAGGCATGACATATTTGTCTCCTACACTTAAAAACTACAAGTGTATTGTTTCCTGCTGTGTAATGAATTCTGAGATAGCTTCAACATCATTTTGAGGCATTGGGGCATAACAACAACATTAAAAAAGTTTGTTATTATAATTAATGTCAAGGAAAGAGTTAATGTTTTTCAGGAAGTAAGATTACAGTTCATTTCTCTGTTCACAGCACAGTGTTTTGTAATTGCTTTGTCAACCAAAGAGGCGTGAAACTCAACAATAGTGTTGTTAGACTGTACAAATGTGGTAAATGAAATGTGTGAAACCTGTGTTGGCAGGTGTTATGATGACAATATTAGAACATGTACCCAAGGACGCAAACCCATCCCAGACTTCATTAAAGCTATAGTGAACTCGACTGAAGAGGTAAGGCCATAGTTTGGCAACTAGTACCCAGTTTTCTTCTCATATGATTCTGTGTTGATGTTGAGACAAAGGTGTTTATATCATTCATGCATATGCCAGTTCCGTACATACCGTTCTTCCAATCAGAGCCATTAAATATCATCAGATCAACCTGTTGAATTCCCCAAAAATTGTACTCATTTGTTTTAGGTTGCAATGAATGCCTCATCCACACACAAGGTTCACATCCCATCATCAGCTCTTCGGAAAAGTGTTGGATCTGAATTTGAGACTAAGGTACAGGTATTGGCCACAGTGGTCAGCAGCTCGTACTTTAAGGTGAGTAGCTTTATTCCCTTCTTCAACTCCTCACTAGTCACAACAGATATACAGATAAAGAGGCGGTTGCAGGAAGGTTTTTGAGCCCTTACAGCAAAAGTGGCTGTAACTCAGAAGGACGGCTAAGAACTAGGTCCTTAATGTTTTTAAACACAGATAACGGCTTCAGTGGCTTCCTCTTTACAATTATAAAAGACTATTTGGCACTTACTTTCATGAACTTGAATTTCATGAGTCCCATACGCCTCCTATGTTTGTCATTGCAGCTGAGCCCCCCACCAGAACCAATTAAGCAGAGAATAATCACCCGTGTTGATGGCATTGTTATGGGAGGCTTAGTCCTAGTAGTGAAGGCAGGAAACCGTACTGTGGAAAACCTTGAAGAACCCATCCAACTAACCTTCAAACGTGACAAACAGGTAAAATGATGGATATTCTAGCATTCACTTGGAAAATCTAAAAATAATTTCCTTTGCTCTTATTTTGATTGGCTTTTGAATTTATTCCAGGTAAAAGAAGGGACTTGTGTGTTCTGGCAGGAGTCATATCCAGTCGACGGAACAGGTTGGTTTCATATATCAGCTTGCGGTTGTTTTTTATTTTTTTGTTTTGTTTTGTTTTTTTTCTCACAGATAAAAATAAACTTTACAATTATTCATCATGTGTGTTTTTAGGTCTTTGGAGCAGACATGGTTGTTCTACCAGTGACAACGGGGCTGCGTTTATTTGCAGCTGCAACCATCTCAGTTTCTTTGCTGTACTTGTGGTAAAAAAAAAAATAAAACGCTATAGTATATATCTCAGCACATACAGCTGTCACTGTTTCATTATTGGCACAATGTTTGTTGCTACCACAAACACAGATTTTACTGGTTATAAGCCAAAATTGGCATATTTGGTTAACACAATATTTATGTGCACCATTATAGGAAAGGTCCTGGTTGCTGCTTGCCTAATCTAATGATTGAGTGATAGTAGCAAAAACTAGAACTATAATGGCTCAGTAGTCTCCAGGCAGATTCCATATATGAAATCTAAAGTCTGACTGTCCAGAATCCATCAAACTCCCAGGCCACACTCCACTGTTTTTTGCCTTCTCTCTCTGTTACAGAACCCTGATATATCAGTGGATGAAGCTAATGATAAGAATCTTAGCTATATCACCTACGTTGGATCGGCACTCTCCGTTGTCTTCACAGTCATCAGCTTGATCATCTACATATGTGTGCAGTGAGTTTCTCACATTCTTATTCCAATAAAAAGATCACATTTTAAAAATATCTTAAAAGATTTACGGTTTGTGTTGTATTTACTGGGGGAAACCATCTCCTGTCCTATCTTTGGTGGAAGCAATAGTATTTATAATATAGTATTTATTTCAAAGAATAAATGTTCTCTTCTCGTGTAAGTCAAGGCATACAGTTGACATGCACACACATTGTATTAGGTAATCAGTTCGGTTTTACACTGCTTGTGGTCAGTATTGTGTCACTCAAGTTGAAGCACAGATAAAATCTTCAAATTGAACTGATCCAGTACTGGTTAACTTGACAGTGGAAACTCATTTATCATATGCGCAGTCATTATATTTTACCAATTTGTGTGTAAGTGGAGAAAACATAAACCTGATATAAACTTTAAACTTTGAGGCTACAACCCATCATTGTTACATAAATTAATGTATATAGTAAATGGAAAAAGAGTTAAAGACTCAAAACTTCATGGCCAAGATAGGTAAGATATTAAATCTCTCTTTCAGACGGCGGCGTCCAGAGAAAGCCATCGGTGTACACATGCACCTAACACTAGCACTGTTAAGCCTCCACCTCAGCTTCTTGCTGTGCAGCTTCTGGGTGTGGAAGCTGAAAGAGGATGAGGAGGGCTTGGTTTGTCAAGTTCTGGGTCTAGTTTTGCACTGGACCCTGCTGGCTACGTTCTGCTGGACGGCTCTGGAGGGTTTCCACCTCTACCTCCTCCTTGTCCGGGTGTTCAACATCTATGTCAGCAAATACTTGCTCAAGCTCTGCCTGGTGGGATGGGGTGAGTGGTGTCAGGGACGGTATTTGAATTTGCAGTTTGCCTTCTACACCCAAAATTCCCTATGTAAACATATATGAATATGAATTTAGTGGGAAACAGCTATGTAAATCCCTACACAAAATATTTTGTCAGTTAATGCATCTTTGGTGTAACTATTCTATTTGTACCTCATGTTATTTACTGCACATTCATTTTGGAGAATTTGCTATTGAAAGCAAAAACCTGTAACCTTTAACCTCCTGGTGAATTTTTCCCAGCAGTACCAGTCTGCACACAGATATATGTTGAGCTTTTAAATATGTACTGTAGACCTGTTACACTACCATGTAGCAGGAATCATATTTCTGCCCATCTGATAAATACAACTCCAATATCCATCCTTTACCTTTTAACTGTGTTTCACATAACTGTGAATCTTTATTAATTCCTTGGACAGTGTCATGTGACTGTGTCAGTGAAAGTAGCTACCTGCTGCACATGCAAACAATGATAAGATGATAAGAGGAATGATTGTCAACCAAAGCAGAATGTATTTCTGCTGAAATGTGCAGGCGGTGATGCAAATAATCATGCACGATGACCATGCAAAAAACACACAAGTCTTCAGTGGCTGTAAACGTTTAAACTGAGTACAGTGGTGTAACAAGCTACTATAGCAGGGACATAGTATTCATGGCTTGTTGAAGTAATTACTATATCTTTCTTGTCACTTTGCAGGTCTTCCTACACTGATCGTAGTGATTTGTGGGATTTCTGGTGTTTATGGCAAATACAATCTGGAACTTATTAATGACAAAAACCAGAATTTAACAGCTTCAATGTAAGAAATGAAGACACGATCTCACTAATTTAAATCATCCACCACACAGGAAACATGATGATTTCAACTAAACTCTGTGTCATTTATTTATTTATTTTTCATAATCAGATGTTGGATGAGCAGTCAGTTCCCACAGAGGCGTGTAGTGAGCTACATCACTACTCTGGCCTTTCCATGCTTGGTGATAATATATAATTCCTGCATGTTGGGACTGGTGGTGTTTAAGCTCTGGGGCATGAGGGGAGGAGACAACAGCTGGAAGAGGACAAACAAACAGAAAGGAAGCAGGTTGTGGAAGGACTGTGTCACGGTGCTGGGCCTCAGCTGTGTGCTGGGGTTACCTTGGGGGTTGACGAGCACCACCTACTTGTCTCTCACTGGGATCTATGTGTTTACCATTCTAAACTCCCTGCAGGGTCAGTATGGGCATGATCCTAAAACACAGTTTACACTATGCTATTATATTTGCTAAAGGGATTAACAACCTGTCTTTTTTCTCTTTTCAGGAGTATGTATGTTCCTGTGGTCCTTGGCTTTGACCTGCAAGTCTCGAGCAGAGAACAGTTCCTCAGTCCGTTCCTGTCAGAAAATGATGACTACCAGTTTTAATTCTTGATATCCATATCTAAGAACAGATATCACTGCCTATATTAGGTGTTTACTGACCCACAGACTCCAATCATATTAATTTTACTTACAATAACTTAATTTGTTGATATCATCTTATTTCTTTAGCATTTGTCCAAGTCTTCATAAAATATTTGTTTCTGCTGACAGGCTAGCTAACCATATTTGTTAATATCAGTCAGATACAAGCATCTATTTATTTCTCTACTGTGTTTACTTGTTGCTGATGTATTGATCACAGGATTGTACATTATTCCATTCAGTGTTATTGAGTTGTTGACAAAGAGTGAAAGACTAGTTGTCATTGCTGCTTACACAATCTCTAGCTTTTCAATGCATGAAAAGTTATCATTCTTAGTATCAGTGTAGTGTAATGGTGTGTAATGGCGTCAGTTCTCTAAAGCTCAGTGTGACTGCTGATTCCATTTCAATGATTTTTACAACATAATTGTTCTTGTAAATAGTGTTGTCATTTAAATTGGGAACCATTTTTTTCCTTTGAATTTCCTTTGAATCACCAACATGTCTGTGGCTTCTTAACATCATGATCTATGACGTCTGGTTTTTAAATGGAAGTGCAACGTTCGCAATGTGACTGTTCTCTATTTTCTTTTTGTTTAGTGATATGTTGAGTGTTGTTTATATAAGTAAGTTTCTTCAAATTTAGTAAGAATGAAACTTAGTCTGCCTATCAGATTCAAATCCTACCACAGACATCAAAAGTACATGGACCAAGACTGTCATGTCATGATTTTATCATATACGTGAGAAATGATCAGTTAGAGAACAATTTAGAGGCTAATTTACATCTACCAGCTATCAGGATGTGAATGTGAAGTAATACTGATGAATCTATTTTACACAAAGTAGCCAAGGTTTGTCCAAAAACTTGTGACATATGTTGTTGGATACATTTTTGGCAAAAAAGCAAAAAGTTGTTGGATCTTACACTTAAAAAAATCACCTATTGTTTAATTTAAAAAATGAATATTAACAAAGTGACACGTAATATAATTAGATATAATTAGAGTAGATTTTAAGTTGTACAATTTTGACTAAAACAATCCCTTGTGCCCACAAGGGGTGCTATAATATCATGCCTTCTTGTTTCCACAATTTACTTAACTTAATTTACTTTACTTAATTTACTTACTCAGCCAACTAAAATGAACAGTGAGTAAACATTTAGTTGTGCAACTTTATCTAAACATTTTTATTCAAAATCACATTTATTCAACAGGTAAAATTCACAAACTAAACAAGCTACATAAACAGCAAATATTTGCGATCTCTCAAATTTACCATACTTCTTTACCTTACTTCCAAACTGCACTTGGTCAGTTTTATAGGTTACTTCTATTTATTTAGTTAATATTTTCCCCATTCTCAGTTTTTTCAGTGTGTGACAATGTCACTGCTTGAGGATGTAATGGAAGCTGTTACCTATTTACTGTATGTGGGAAAAGCTCATAATTTGAAAGACCAATTGTGTATCTTCATAGGGCTGGTCCCAGCAGTGTCATTTGGCTCCCAGGCCCAATATTACATGTATTCATCTATAAAAATTGAAAAAATACAGTGATCTCACTCTGATTAACCACTGCTGATTACCAAAACATAATACATGTATACCCACTAAGTAAAGCATATTACATGATAAAACTGTTTACCCATTGTATAAAAAATAACAGTAGATAAGTTTGACTTGCTCACAATTTACTGACTGTACTATAGGATTTATATGGTATACAGTATGTCTAAGCCATGACGACAAATAACACTACACAATGCAACAATGCATACATTTATGTTAAAATTCAGTTAAAAAATAAAAAGGAAAAGATTTAAATCTTGTTTTCAACTATTGTTTTATTAATATAAAATCATAATTCAATATAATCTCATCATATTAGGGTACAATAAACAAATAGCATAGAGAAGGTCATCCACTGTAATAGCAATTAGGAATATGAAGATGGGAGATGATAAGAGTGGTTCATTAATCAGGTTTAAATGAAACCTGTCAAGAGTGTGTGATTGAATCTTTTCACAAACCAGACCGACGGAGAAACCACATCCTTCCTGTGAAAAACTTTTGCAGTTATAATAGGGTGCATGCAATGTTTGCATAGGAATTCAACTAACAGATTTAAAAATATGAAGTGACTGTCCACGTATCAATGTCTGCTAATTCCTGAACAAGACATATTGTTGTGCAAGTGTAAACTTAAGGAAAAGAAAGTGAAACACTGATGTTTAGTAGTACAGACGACTGAATGATGCCTGAATTTAATTTCTTGATTCAATTAGTGTTTTGAACGACAGTGATCCTCAGGGGGGCAGCATTGTTACCACCATCACTGAGACAGGGACTGAAGAATGGGTAGAGTTTGTCAATGAAGGAGCAGTCAGTGAAGGAGTAGATCATATCTGCAGTGTCAGCATCATGGAAGGTCACCAGACCCTCATCATAATCCACAAACACCCCCACCTTCTGAGGCTTGGATTTCAGAGAGACAACAACATCAGGGTCTGCAAGAGCGATGTACTCATTTCCGTTCCTCAGCTGCAGAGTCCAGTAGCCAGCCAGTGGGCTCGATGTGATTTGTCCTTTCCTGTTCGCTAATGCACTGACAACACCTAAATCCCATTTTGTTTTCCCTTTAACCTCAACCTCATAGTAAAATCTGCCAGAAGAAAAATTCTGCTTCCCCAAGACCATGACACAGTATGAAAATCTTTCAGGATTATCCAGGAGATTCTTCTCTACATCACTGTGATTGACTTGTTTCCCATCGTCAGACAGGATGAGTTTCGGATGTGCTGTGTCGGGATCGAGAGTCACATCCACTGCGTACTGCTTCACCCTCTTGAGTTCAGCCTCAAGAAGTTTCAACATCTCTTTGTTAATTGTCTCTTTAAGCTGAGCTGCAGCTCTGGCCACAGTTCCCTCAAACAATGGTAGATGGAGGCTGACTTTTTTCCAATCCTCCATGGGTGGAAATGTATTGAAGGATGAGAGGTTTTGGAGGAGCTGAAGGTGACTGCCAGAGCATGAGAGCTGTTTCAACTCAATGTTTCTCTTGGTCAGCTCTGAGATCTCTTCATCCAGCTTTCTGATGAAGCCCTCTGCAGGTTTTGCAGCATTTGCCTGTTTCTTTTTGATCTGTTCAGTGAGCTCAGTCAAGCCTGTTTCAACAAGATGAATGAGATCAGTGAGGACCTGCACACCATCTGCTGTCTCTTTGTCTGCAGCCTCCTTGCTGAGCTTAGCCAAATGCCTGAACTCGTGTATCTTCAGTTGCCTCTCTTGAATCAACTGCTTAAATTCATCCTCCATTCTCCCCAGCTCAGTCTTCTTTCCTTCACATTCTTCTCTTAGTGGCACAATGTCATGTGACTCGTGGTCTGACTCGCTGCAAAACTGACACACGCACATCTTGTCAGTCTTGCAGAACAGCTCCATGATTTCATCATGCTTTGTACAAACTCTGTTCTCTAGGTTTTTCAAAGGGTCGATGAGCTTGTGTCTTTTTAGACCTGACAGAGTCTGGTGTCGCTCTAGGTGAGTTTCACAGTACGATGCCAAACACACAAGACAGGATTTAAGCGCTTTCACTTTGATCCCACTGCAAATGTCACAGGGAATCTCTCCTGGTTGGGCAGTCTTTAAACCATTCTTTACAACTGATTGTCTGAACTGAGCCACCATCTCAGATATGAAAATATTGACATGCAGCTCAGGTATTGTAGGAAAAAGCTTTTTACACACAGGGCACTGACATTTTCTGTTGATCCTCCAGTTTTGAGTGATACAGTTTTTGCAGAAGTTGTGTCCACATTCAGTGGTGACAGGAGTGTTGAACACATCCAGGCAGATGGAGCATAAAAAGTGCTCTTCAGAAAGTAGACAGGTGGCAGCTGACATGTTGGAGACACTAAAGCACAAAAAAGTGAAATTGAAATAATGTCAGCGCAGGATTGATGAATTGTTGCAAAACTTGCATTTATGTGGAATTATCAGAAGATTAGTTCAAGTTATTTGGGGTGATTGTCTTTCAGAAATATTAATTTGTAAAGTGAAATGTCCCATTTACATGAGCTACAATTAAAATCTTGTACTCACCTGTTTATATGAGATGATTACTCCACAGTGTCCTTGAAAAATGCCAGAAAAACAGGCTGTAGTTTGTCTTTTTCAGAAGCAGAGAAAAGTAGCAGCTGCTGACCAGCTATCGCTCTGAGAAGTGTGTGACTGGGGGTATGTGACTTCTTTTCTCAGTGTTGCTCCACCTCTTCCAACAATGCATGGTGACCACCCCTGAGGGCAGTCTATTGTTTTTCTTTCTTCAAGCCTGTCTAATTTATCCAGTTCTATAGAAAGTAGATTGCTGCAGTGCTGCATAGAAAGTCTACAAAACACAATAAAGCAGTAGCTGTTTAACATATCCACTGATATTTATGTTCACTGTGTGTCTGAATGTAAATGGAACTTTACAATTTTACTAATCTGCACCATCTAAGCATTCAGTTAACCTCCCAGCTATTTGTGCTGCTCTACTGGACATTTACATAGCTCAACTTATTTCACTTTTATATTCAGGGGTCTATGTGGAGGGCAAAAAAACTTACTTATATCACTGCATGTGTTGTATTTACTACACCTTTCAGGCCTTGGAAGAGGAGATGGACCCCTTCTGTATTTCTCCCTAGTGATATCGGATTAGAATCTAATGTTGTCCTGGAATTTCTTGCTCTCTTGAGGACAGTGTTGAAAGAATTTAGTTCTTTCTTTTAACAAACCCTCTTATAAGACGTAACCACATCACTCACTGAAGGCCATATACCTCTGTAATTGTTTGGAAAGTGGTTAGCTATATTGAGTTTGTTAAATGTCTGGTGATTGCTTTTTTGACAGTGAATAATGATGATTAGGTGCTGGTACAGCACCAGACATCATGGTTGAAGAAAATACAGCCTGTAGTGCAGGGAAAGTGCAGGTGTAGATAGCGAGAAACTGTAAAGAAAAAGGCTGCGACCAAGTTATGAGGTGGTGGAACAGTTCCAGTGGAACAGAGGGAGGGTGTGGGTGAAGGTCCAGACTTAGTGGCTGTAGGGGTCAGTAGGGGGAGGGAGAGCAGAGAGACACCCAAATTGCTCTCAGCTGCTCTCACAACCCAATTTAGCTTTTTGTGGCAGGGCACGGTGCAAGTGTCATACCACACAGTGATGCAGCTGCTCAGTGGTCAGGAAGCTCTCTATGGTGCCCCTGTAGAAGATGCTCCTGATGGGGGCTGTGGATCTGGTCCTCCTAAGTTTGCAGAGGAAGTCGCTGCTGGTCTTTGCTGGCCAGTGATGCAGTGTTCTTTGACCAGGAGAGGTCTTCTGATATGTGCACATCCAGGAACTAGGTGTTGGTTACTCTCTCCACAGCCCTGCCGTTGGTGGATAGGGCAGCATGCCGGGTGTGTGCTTACCTGAAGTCTACGACAATCTCTATCTTCTCCATGTTCAGGGAGAGGTTTTGTCACTGCACCACTTGGCCAGGCGGCTCACCTCGCTCCTGTAGTACGTCTTGTTGTCGTTGCTGATGTGACCCACCAAAGTTGTGTCATCCACAAACTTGATGAGGAGGTTGGAGCTGTGTGACAAGTGAAGAGGAGGAGGCTCAGCATACATTCTTGGAGGGCCCCCTGTTCAGTGTGATGGTGGAGGTGTTGCTGCCGACCCGTACTACCTGTCTGGAAGTCCAGCAGTCAGTTACACATCGAGGTGTTGTTCCCCAACCGGTCCAGTTTGTGTAAGTTTCTGAGTGATGATTGTGTTGAATGCTGAACCGAAGTCGATGAACACCATTCTAACATATGGGTCTTCTCCAGGGCCGAAGGCAGCTTGTCAGTATGGTAGCACCCAAAGAACAGGCCATTTTGTTGAAGAGGAGGGGGCTGTATTAGCTGACTGACACTTTTAGTTCGCTACCTGCCCTAGTCACCATCTCCTCACCAGTCATCACCTGCACACACACCCATCCATAGGCTCATTCACAAGGGGGTTTTGTGGCCACGCACGCGCACACACACACTCACTCACTCATTGCATCCACACACTGAACTGCTTGAACTACACATTGGAGCTAGACACATTCCACAACACCTGTATTACAGTAATGGTTCAAATGAACATTTTTATTTAACATGTTCCACTGTTGACTGATAATACTACTAATACTAATACTACTAATTAGTATTATTAGATAATAACTAAAATAAAAATTATCATACTGATCATCATAATGAGAAGAGGAATTGGATTTTACTTGCGTCTGATCAAATATGGCGCCATCGTTGCTGTATCACAGCAACAGAGTGTCAAAACGACAATAAGCTCCGCCCTGCCATGACGTTTCTCATACCCGGAAATAAAGGCGGAGTGAGCACTCTCGTATTTTCCTCCTCTCTGTCGGCCAGACAAACCAGACACAGGAACAACATGGATCCAAACACGACGATTTTACGAGTCAAGCGAAAGCGGGGGACCGACCCCGCGGATGCTTTGTTGCTGGCATGTAAACGTATTCGACCGGAAACGTCCCAAAGCACGGCCGAACCGGTACCTGAGCCCAATGAAGGCGAGGTGGAGAACTCTGTCTTTAAACTCGTGGCGACCGTAGCAACACAGGTGAGAGGGCCGTTGGTGTAAGCCACGGTGATAGCTAAGCAAGCAGCTAACGCTCTCAACGCTGCTGCTCCTGGAAAAAAATTACATTTACGCAGATATTAAGTTAGCGTGTTGCCAAATGTGTAACCTTGTGGTTCACAACATGATTAATTTACAATTTTGTTATACAGTTACGGTCGTTGTTGGAAACAACTCGCCGTTTATGCTAGTTGTTGTTAGCATAGCAATCAGGCTAGTCAACACCGTTAGCCAACATTAGCCAGATACCAGTTCAAAATCGCATTAGCCCCGTAACATTGTTAGCTCATCTTGTTGATGTTGGACGTCGACGTGACATGTTCGTAGGCCTTGAAAATCATTTGACTTAACCCAGAATCCACACAGCCGCAGCTGAAAACCAGCAATTTAACGTTAGACCTAAAAGTCGCGTCTATAACGTTAGCCAATTAGCTTCGATATGTATTCACTAAAAAAGCCCACACATTTGTTTCGGTGTAATTACAATGTTATTTTAAGCCGCAATATATATATATATATATATATATATATATATATATATATATATATATATATATATAGCGTGTCTTTTTACACATTTTAAAAGAAAAAAAGGCTTGGTTTTTCTCGTTGATGTTGCGATCGTTGAATTTATAAACAAAGTGTGTGTAGTGAGCTCTTATAGTAACTATTTCATGATGTATACATGCGTTTCTTTAATATAGATGTTCGAAATTTAGGCCTGTTGACCGATCATTGTCACGCAAGAGCCCTATTGATCACCATTGTCTTCTCATTGACAGGATGCTCCGGTTCAGACTCAGGTCCGGCAGGCTTTGGCTCGGCCTCGCATGGCTCACGCACTGCGTCCCTCTGCTGCCAGTTCCCAGAGGATAATTGGGGACCTACGGAGCACAAAGTGGAGCACCCGGAGGGAGGAACGCTATAGAATACTCTCCAGCCACCGCACAGGGCTGTCAAGCCCAGCTGAGCAGCAGAGCCCAGAGACAGATGCTTCTGAGAGTGCAGGGGAACCCGGGAAAGCACAGGACAAATGTTGGGGTCTGGGTGATATCCAGGTGGTCGATCTCGTACACGAAGACGCGGAGGAGCAGGGCAAAACATCCGGCAAGGTGAGATGATTGTCATTGTGGCTCGGTTTTATTTTGCCATTTATTGTATGTTGACTTCTAACTTGTGTTAAAAACAAAAGGACACAGCTCTCCAGGAAGAATGTGGTATCACTCCAGGAACGAATATTAAAAAGAAAACAGTTTTTGCTCTAGTAAACATGAATGTTGGTTTTAAATGATCAGGTAGATGAAATATAAAAGCTGGTATCCAAGTAACTAAATGATTAAAGTGCATAGCAAGTCAGAGTAGTGAGCAGTGATTTTTGTCTGTGACCACCCCTCCCTTCTCCCTTTGCTCATTTTCTGACTCGGTTTGTAGAAAAGTAACAGCTTCATAGTTACATGGCAACAGTGAACCCCTGGTCTCCCCTTTGTCATTAGCTACTACGTTTTACATAGTCATACAGAACTTGACAGGCTAATATTTTGTTTGAATAAGTCAAAAAGAAAAAACTGAGGAACAGTGTGGAACAGTGTGACTTACTCAGCCATGTACCTGTTAAGTTTGGTAAATATAGACCCGCTGATTTTGTAGCTGAAACTACCCAGTTCCTCCGTCTGTGTCAGTGGGGATGGGGATTGCCAGAAAGTATTTTATAACTTCCCAGTTATTGATATACAGAAAAAAAAAAAAACAATATATCTATAACGTGTATAGCAGATTTGTATAGTGGTTAATAATTTATTCTTTCACTCCTCTTTTCTTCTGAAGATGGTGTCCTCAGACCCCGAAGTCATCCTGTGCAACAACACAAAGATGCTTCGGGAGAGTTTGAGCATATCTGGAGAGAGGTTGGGGGAAGAGCACCGCGAGCAGGAGGATGACTACGTCTACGACCTGTATTACCAGGAAGCGATCACACCAGGGTGGATTCAGGACATCCTGTCTGTCAGGGCCTACACTGACGAGGGAGAACTGGTGTGTGTGGATGGATGGACAGACGGATGAATGAGTGCTGAAATCGGAGTGAGTGAATGAAGACATGGGTGAAATGATGTAGATGTTGGGCCAACACAGGGGGCCTGAGTTCATACTGCTAGTGAAATTTGTGGGTAAATAAATCTCATCGAGGTGCAGCTGAGCTTGTTGCTTGTAAAATTTGATCCTGCCTCTGGTTAATATCGGGGTTACTAACACTGAGCAGTGGCTCAACTTAAACACAACACTGTTTTAGGTCAATTGGTAAAACAAACTTTTTTTTCCACATGTTGCTTTTCTGATGCCAGAGGCCAGGGTTAAGTGAAGAAGACCATTGACCTTTTATGTACTTCAGTGATGGTCTATAATAGTAAAGTTATATGAGTGGCATTTCTCTCCGTATTATGGCCTGACAGCATTTCCAATGGAGTTTTTTAAAAAGTATATTAAATATTTTAAGTGCCAATCAGGTGGGTAGGTAAGACAGTTGAGTTTATATCTTAATCATTAAAATGGGATCATGTCTATTTGATTATTAGCCACGAAATTTAAAAAGGAGCCTTGCACATAAAGGTGATGTTGTTTACCTCAGGTGCCCGACCTTGTGGTTCATGAAGAGGAGGTGTATGAAGACGAGGATGATGAAAACGAGGAAGGAAACTGGAGGAATGATTATCCTGATGAGGAAAGTGATGGAGACAGTGATCGAGAGGAGCGCTATGGTGGTGTGTATTTACGAATGCGTTATTCAGATAATGTGTTTTTTACCAAAGCCTGTGTAGACAGAAGCTATAACACCTCCCTTTTTTTTTTTTTTTTTTTTACAAAAACAAGATAAAGCTAAGTCTGTTAACCAGTTCTCTCTCTATGGTTTTAGATAAGCTGGATAGTGAAAGCGAGAGTGCTATTGATTGTTTGGAAACATACGCAGGATCTTTGTTTTTCCCACAAAGACCCAAATAAAGTACATAATAGAGAGGAGCAGCTGCTCTCTGCTCTTTGTTGACTTTGTGATACCAGACAGACAAGTCTTGAATCCCACCCACCACCCCAATGATGTGTGTCTAGAGACAACATCGACTCTTACTAATAATTAAATTTGCATGTGTAACCCAAGTTCTTTCTGCAACAAATTGGCTGATGTCTACCTCGTTTACGCAGGGTACTGGGAGGAGGAGCACTCATACAGCCGGAGGAGCTGGGAGCGCTACCAGAGGGAGGTGCTACACGAGCCCGGCTGTCACGACGATGAGGAGGACGACGACGACGGAGACAAATACAATTCCGATTAATCAACCCCCTTTGTTCCACATCCCTCAATGGATCTTCCCACTGCCCTCTCCACAGATAACACCGTACTCCATAGACCTCTGTGTACGTGAGGAGGAGAACAGCTGCGAGATTGGCACTTATCATGGAAACATGTCTGGAAACGCATCTTCAAGTGTAGCGACGTATGTGTAGCACTCAGATTTTATTATTTAACTTCCAGTTTCAAGTCAAATTGGCAAACACCCTGTAATATTAACAGTCCACCGTCCTCAAAAAGTTCAGTTTCATGTGCCAAAGTATTACAATGTCACGGCGTTATGAAGCGTGTGAACAATTGAAATGTTAACCCACATAACAGTAGGCACCTTTTTAGTGTTAACTCATCTCTCTCTTTGCTACACAGACAGTTTTAAGGGGTAGGTGTTACTTCCACAAGGATCCAATGTTTGTTTGTTTGTTTTTTTAAATTGTGGTGGAGTGAATTTGTACGTGGGTGTCCGTTCAAAGTGGATGCGTGTTAGAAAATATTGCACACTAGTGTGGTATGCCTCGTATGCTTTGTGTTGTTGACAGTTCTGTTAGTGAGACGTCTTGGGCTGTGCGTGGTTGCAACTTTAGGATGTTTGCATTTTGTGCACGGTAGTGTGTGTTTGTGTAATTGTGTGTGTTAAATCTTTTTTTTTTTTTTTGAGTGCTTGAGTTTGGTTCAGAAATCCCCCCCCTTTGAGTTCAGATTGTTTCTCTTGGATGCCTGTTGAATTCAACTTTTGTAAATATGTAGATGTGTATAAAAAGAAAGCTTTCAAAATAAACATGGCACATGTCAGTGTCTATTTTTCCCTGCATGATAAACAAAAAACAGGTTCATAATTGCATTAATCAAACCCTCAAAGATCATACAGTTAGATTCATAAATATTTGGACAGACAAGTTTTTTTTCTAATTTTGGTTCTGTACATTATTGCAATGAATTTTAAATGAAACTACCATGCAGCTGAAGTGCAGACTTTCAGCTTTAATTCGGCGGGTTGAATGAAAAAGATTGCATGAAAATGTGAGGAACAAAAGGCTTTATTTTTTTAACACAGCTGTTTGTTTGTAGGCCTTTCTGTTTGAAGTTTAGTCAATCAGTTTGACTGCATTTAGGATTTAAGCAGACAGTTTGTCTCTGAACACTTCACAATTCATTTGGCTGCTTCTGTCCTGTGTCACATCATCAATAAACACTTGTCTCAGTGCCACTGGCAGCCATGCACACCTAAGCCATCACGCTGCCTCCGCCATGTTTCACAGATGATTTGTTATGCTTTGGATCATGGGATGCTTCTCTATACCACATTCAGCCTTCTCCATGCTTTTTTTCTTGCCATCATTCTGCTAGAGGTTTATCCTAATGTAGCAATTTCTTGGATGGGTTTTTCTGTTTTTGCAGCTTAAGGATGGCCCGTTTCGACTGCACGGTGACCACATGTTGCCTGTTCACAACAAAATCTTCCAAATGCAAGTCGCCACGCTTCAAATTAACTCTTATCTAATTGATAATGACATAATGAAGGAATTGCCCACACCTGCCCAAAGAAATACCCTTTGAGACCCTTTGAATTACTCTTGGTCCCTTTAAAAAGATGGTGGCACATGTTAATAAGATGGAACTCCTAAACCCTTCATCTAATTTGAATGTATATACCAAATATCAAATGAAAGCTGCACATTATGTCCATGTCTATTATCTAACTATAATTGGAATATGTTCCAGTAAACAAGTAAAAAAAACTTGTGTCAGTGACCTAACTGAGGCTAAATGGTCCAAAAATACAGTCAACACTTTTCATTAAAATGAAATGTTTTCTTACAAGTGTAGGAATACAAAGAAAGACACAGTAACTTTACATTCTCATCACTGAAGTGAATGTAGTGGAAAATCAGTTTTCACAGTGATGAATGTAGTGACTTTATTTTAGGTTTAGGAATAAAATCTCATCAACCTTCCTCGTCTTGGAAATGCTCATCTCAAAGCTCGGTCGTCCTAACCTGCTGAGAGCAGACAGAACATGCAGCACGACGAGAAGAAGAGCTGAGATACAACATTTTTTCAAAAACACCAGTTCAAGTATGTCTCAAAAACTGTGCGCTGCAGAAAACAAGCATCTCGTTTCATCGTTAAGAACAGAGGATGTAAAAATGTGTCACGACTTGACCAATGGGACTTAATGGTTTAACACTACCACGGTAATGAACGACTGGCTGTGTGCCTCGACTATTTTGACCCGAGTCTCAGTCTTGATGTCTTGAATGCAGCACATTGCCAAGGAATGATTTAGTGATTTAGTGAACTGATTTTGTGTGTCAAAGTTAAAAGCAAATACAAAGAAACAGGAAGTCTCCAGCTTCCTACAATAGTAGGCGGAGTGGATTCTGTAGACGTTAAATCATCCTCTGCCAAAACTCTTTAAACATACACAAAAATGATGAAACAGCAAATTGGAGTTGGCATACAGCAACCAGAGTTAAATGCTAAGAACAATAATAGCTTAAAAAATCTTCCAGCTGATGGCACCAAAATCACATAAAGGCAATAAAAGTAGGATGATGAGTCAACATCTTCACATAGCAGCAGTCAAAAATATACGTTTTCCCTTTTTTCATACAGGAAATGAACGATAAACAGTTTGCGATACCTTAATCCTTCAGTGAGATTAAGCACACTCACACACATTGCTAACAATATTTCAGTTACAATGACTTAAATCTTTAATAATAAAGTTTCTTTGCATCAGAGTTGGAGTCCTGTGGTTGTTGTGCGCAGCACCTGTAAAATCCTCATTGGCACATACTTACAAAGGCATTTATATCAATTATATATAAACTAAGAAGATAAATTGTTTTTAATAAAGGTTATTAAATAGTGTGATAAGAAATTAAACTTGAATATCCACAATAACAGTACTGTTCCTACTGAAGTTTGAAATCCTTGAATGTCCTGGAATTCCAGGGCAGGTCTGTGGTAGCATTTTCAGTGTTGTAAAGAAGTTGGTAAAAAAAAGTGTCACTGTTGTTTGGTCCCCTGATGTCACCCTCAGCTCTGAGGGTGACAAGACTGCTGGGTAAAGTTTCTGAAGTGTACTGGATGCTATTCGCTCTTGTCCATCTCTGTCAGTACGCAGTAGCAGGTGTACTGGGTGAAGTGAGTCAGAGAGCCTGCAGCAAAAGACAATAAGGCGTCAGTTGAGTCTGCAGCTGACATGACAAATGTGTCAGTTTGGCTTTTAAGTGATGGTATGGTTTGGTGTGTGGTAAACTCACGCAATAACTTGGTGATGACAGGCGGTCGTTTGGATTCTGGTAGATAGACACCCAGGAAGTAGACAGGGACACCTGACAGGGCAATGGCGATGCCAATCAGAGAGTTAACAGTGTCGCTGTAGAGAGGCACGGCCACCAGGAAAACAGCACACATGCAGAATACCACCGGGTACAGTAAAGTCAGCTGTACAAAGAGAAGGCAAGAGGGTGAGCACACTAAAACAGAGATAAACAAAATCTGATTCTGGTTTGATAAATTAACCAGTCTGACCTTGAGAGGTCTGGGTCTGTCTGGCTCCTTCCAGCGGAGGTAGATCTGGCCAGCGATGGACAAACCCATGAAGAACCAGTAGCTGAAGCTGTAGTAGTTGATGAGCTGGAAGACGTCCTCTACTGTCAAGTAGATCAGTGACATGACACACTGGAGGAAGAAAGAGGGTGAAAACAGCTCAACATGTCAGGAATCACAGCCTAGACCTTACAATATACCACCACCTTAACCCTAAGTGTACTATAAACTGTATGTGTCAGAGATCCATGTTCATACATTGAAGATGAGAGCAGGAACCGGAGTGAATCTCTGTATGTGGATCATGGACAGAGCATCTGGAAGGTGACCCTCACGGGAACCAACAAAGAACAACCTGGATGTAACACACATGAATTAACACAGATGTTGCCTGTGTGTTATATTAATGGGTACATAATTCTGTGTATGTTGTACCTGGATGCAGCAATAATGGAAGCGTTGAGACCTCCATAGCAGGACAGAGCCACAGCGATGGGGATAGTCCAACTCATCACGCCGAGAGTATGATCTGCGAAAGTCTGATGCAAGTACGTGATCCGGTTAAGCTGCAGTTTCAACTCACACACATAAAAACATTTATAGAAATTTTACATTTTATTTGCTCACCACTGCTACTGCATCACTGGCCAATATGGCACTGACATCCAGAACAGCATAGTAGGCCACATTGGTGAGGATGTAGATGATGGTGACAATGGGCATAGAGATGGCGATGGCCAGGGGAAGGTTCCTGGAACAATGTGACACTGGGTCATTATCAGGTTAATTCAGTTATTCAGACTGACTGTTAGTGAGCAACTGAAAGGGAAAAATGACCTTTCAGGGTTTTTGATCTCCTCTGTGACAAAGTTGAGGGTGTCCCAGCCAGAGTAAGAGAAGAGGGCAGAGTAGAGCGCCAGTGCGATGTCACCAGGATCTGTAGAAGATCCCTCAAAAGACGATTCAAAGTTGGTGGTGTAACCTAAGACATATACAAAACAGTTGAAGCAGTCAACAGTCAGTAACATGATTTACTTTGTTGGAGTTTTCCTATTTCAAATCAATGCCACTCACCCTGGCACAGTTTGACGATGCCAGTGGCGATGATGACAATAAGGGCTGCCACCTTTGCATAGGTGAAGATGTCCTGCACACGTGTGCCCCACTTTACATAAGCAGAGTTGATGAATGTCAGTAAGCCTGGGGAGAGAGTAAAGTTTCATAGATGTGATTAGTATAGAGTTCAGCAGAACACAAGACTTAAACAGATCTCTTGTACTTACATATACAAGCTGCAGCGATGAGCCTCGATGCTACATATGGAGGTTCACACGTTGGGAAGAGCGGCTGCACCAGGTAGTTTGCAAATGTAATGGCTATGACCGCCTGGCTGGTGGGTTCAATAATTAACAAAGACGTCCACAGACGAATGAACGCGATGAAGCCGCCAAATGACTCCAGGATGTACGCGTATGATGCCCCTGATTTGGTAATGGTGGTGCCCAGCTCAGCGTAGCAGAGGGCCCCCACCACGGAGAAAAGACCCCCGATGACCCAGATGATCAGCGACAGCCCATAAGAAGCGCTGTAGATCAGCACGCCCTTGGGGGAGACGAAGATACCGGAGCCGATCATGTTTCCTACGATCAGGCTGACTCCGTTCAGAAGCGAAATCTCCTTCTTGAGCTGCATGCTCTCTTTGGGAGGCTCGGAAGGAGGTGAAGAATGGGCAGCGCTGCCGTTCAACCTCTTGGTTTCTTCTTGGTGGGCGGCCATGGCGCAGTAGTTTCAAGGCTGAACCAGCGGAAACGAAGGACCAATTGCGGACAGTGTGGGCCCTTATCCCTTTCTGGAAACACATTCATATGTACAGAGTCATTGTTGGTGAAGTAAAGTGAGTTAGGGTTAGGGCACTGGTAAAAGTAGAGGTCATGAATCAGTGATGACTCCGTCTCTTAATTTGTGTCCAACCAAATCACTCCTCCCATTCTCCCTCCCCCAATCCTCTCACCCCCTACAAAGTGTTATCTGTCCATCACAGCAACAAGATAACCCCGAGGGCACACACTGTCACTCACGGTTAGTTAATAACACGAACAACACGTCTCAAAATGTCTACACATTTTAATGATCAAAGCAAAATCATCAATGACAACCATACTTTAAGGTTGTCATGTCTTAGAGGAATAAAATATTAAACTTACTAACATGACAATATTCTCATCTTATGACCAGGAAGAACGAGAATCTCCACAGACACCTCATAACTTATGTTATAGAGGAAAAACAGTGAAACTGAGTTGCAGATGGTGCAGATAATTACATCCGCTGTCTCTTAGAGAGGGACAGCAGGTTGGAACAGCAGGGACAGAGCTGTGTGTGGTGTAGTGTAGGTGTGGAATTTCTAATTTCTAAGACAATAACAAGACTGAACCAGAGCAAAGGCTGAGTTATCACAGTGTGTCGCCGCGTCTGTGTGCATGTGAAGTGCACGCTTCAGTTCAACCATTAGACATCTGTTCCTCGTGCCCAATTCACCACTGCACCACCTGTTTATCTGATGATAACAGACCAATCAATGACTCAAACATTCACACTGCTCTTATTGACTCTAAACTCACAAGAACAAAAGAACATTTTACTGACGTGTGAAATTCGAGCTAGGAGCTTGAGGTGTTGCACTACATGTGAACTATGTGTCAACCTTAGAAATGTGTGAAACATTATACATTATATCTAGGTTAACTATTCTTAAGACATAACACTCTGTGTGGTGTGATTTATAGTCAGACACCTACATGACATCTTTACAGGCGATCAATTTTTTTTTTTACCTGATTTGAATTTAGCCCCAGGACCTTCAGCACATGTCAACTAACCCCTTGTACTGATCATTTTGTAGCTTTGTTATTCTCAACTAGTGTGAGAGTATGTGTTTGTCTGAGAAACCAGATCCTCATCCTGTGCAGCTGCATGCCATTTGAGGTTTTCAATTTGCCGCTCTGTGCAAAAAGAGCTGTAGCAGGTAAACACGACAGAGGTCTGCTGCTTAATCTAATGTGTGACACTGACAGAGCCACTCTTATCCCTGTATTATGTTCTCAACACAGTACCAAAGCGTTGTGTTTGTGATTTCAAACACAGAATGCCATCTGTAAATGTTACAGCTGTCAGAGGGACTTCAAACTATTTACAGCACATGACACATGTACATTTCATTCACACTTGCCCAGTCTGTATTAAACAATATGTCAAGGCAAATGGAAAAGTGGATGAAAACAATATAATTTAAAAGGTACTGGATGTGTCTCTTACTCAAAATCATCTTAAGAAGTGGATGATAATTCCTTATAACATAATAATGATGAGATGAGCTGCCATCATAGCTCTAATTACCCACAAACGGTTTTAAATTAGCTTCAGATTTAAAGCTAAATCAGAAAAGATCCGTCTATTTATTGATATAGTGTTAAACCGATATATGCCACATTATAATAAAACCGTGAGCATTCGTGTTCCAGCTCGTACCGGGCCGGTGTCAAGTTTCACTCGACTACTACACCACACTTCCGCGAAAGATTTTCACAATAAAACCACAACTTATGTCTATCGCTAAGCGCAACTTCAGTGGAAATACGGTCCTCTTTCTTTCCCTCTCTCAAAACTGACGTTTACCGAAAAAGTCGAGTTTACATTTAATTAAAAAAAAAGAAAAGAAAAAGAATAAGAAACGAAGGTGGGGTTTTTACAGATAAGCGGGAAATTGAAATAAACGGAGGCAATTTAAAAGGAAGAGACTCGTTTACATGTAATAAGAAAAGAATGGAAAAAGATATAACAGTGTGCTGTAATGATATTAATAATAGAAAGGATTTTTATGTCATAACAGTGTCAAAAATAATACTAACATAGCATACTCTTTTTAAACGGGATGTTGTTAGCTTATTCTGTTTCGACATATCTTACATCTGAACGTACATCTTAGACGAACATATAACATCTGTGTTCACCTCGACCCAATAAAAAAACAATCAAAATAAACAAATATGAAGTCACAAATAACTAATTGTGTCTTTCACGTTAAACGTCATCTTCCCGATGTCCGGTACAATCTCTGTTTTCTGCGGCTCGCTTGTCGCCGGTGCGTTCACTTCCCTTTGTCCCACTGCCTCTAAATTCAGGTAGATCATCAGTCCTCTGTCAACATCGACCAAACAGACGCTGTCTCGCTTTAACACAAACAGTTTCAGGTCATTTTCCATCCAGTCTTACCTGGGCCGGTGGGTTTTCCCCCCTTCTTGCCGGCGGGTTTTTGACAACCGGCCAAACAGGGTGTCCGCTAACTAACGCATCAGCAGCCGTAAACAACTGGCTGCTGCTGCTGCTGCTCATGTGTCAGACGTCATGTGACGCTGCCATGCTGGAAGAAGAGCATCACACACACACACACACACACACACACACACAAAGAAGAAAAATGAAAAGCTCATTGTGTCAAAACTGTTTTATGCTTATTTATTTTTATTTACATCATGCGTGGACTAAACAGCCATTAGATATAATTACTTAGTTAGAACCCCACCCACCGACTCAGATCATCATCATCATCATCATCATCATCACACACACACACACACACACACACACACACACACACACACACACACACACACACACACACACAAATATAACACACAATAATGTTAGTATTTAGAAATAAAAGACTACTGACATTGATTATATCTTGTGAAGTGAATGAAACCATACCAGGGCTGGTAAAAAAAAAAAAAAAAAAAAAAAACTAGTCCACTACTCCACTAGTGCAATGCACCAGTAGTAGAAAAGACCATTGGTACTGGTCTACATTGGAGTGCATTGAAATTTTAAGGGCAAATAATCAGAGACTGGTTTCCAAATCTTAATAAAGCAATCAACATTTCTGAGCAACAGAATTTACTGCAGGTTACCCATCCATCATCCATCATCCATCCATCATCCATCCATCCATCATCTATACTTAAAGGCCTCTTAAAGGTCATAGCTTCAACCCAACAAGGAGCAGAAATTTGTGGCCAATATTTGTGGGTGCTTGTTCATTAAAGAGGCAAACTAAGTGAGAAAAGCCTCAGATCCTTTCACACTGTTGTCTGAGAGATGCTGCTTAGCTGCTCCAGATATCACTCCAGTGTCCAACAATTTAATTCCATCCTCTTGCAAGGTTTGTGGAGGTTGGCAGCAGGAATATGGAGCCAATTTGTAAATTATTTCTTCCCTCATCCCTATCGCTCTAAAAACATCTACTCAAACAGTTCCATGAGATTGCCATTAAACCCAGTACTGCTGCTGTGTGAAGAACAGTCATGTAATTAGAGCGGCTGCGTTAGGAATAGGAGGGCATGGAGGATGACCCCTGAACGGTATGTGGCATCGCTATGTAACTGAAGTGACAGGGATGGTTTAGCACATTTACATGTGCACTCTCAGAAGTGATAAACTTCTTAAGTACTGAACCCATTCATCATATATTTTAGCGTTAAGAACAGGGACGTGCTGGAAAGTTACACGAATGTCCCACCTTAGCTCAAAATACACCTTGGTGACGAAAAGGGAGTAGGAGATAATAAACAAGATGAATTGGGTTGTTACATAATTATGGTAAGTGCAGAAAACATGAGGTTTATTGTGTTGTTTTATTTTTTCCACATAACAGATACTGTGTTGCAAACAAACCAATGCAAAATATTATCAAAGACTTATGTTATGTTTCTGTCGCCAGAAAAATCTACTTTTCTGGTGAAGTTGGAAAATAAGGCGCCATTGGATTTCTATTATGAAGCAGCGTCTTTTTTATCTCACCGTGACTTGTTGTGTCTGCTGTGGGTGGCACCAGAGATAAAAAGAAAGAAAGAAAGAAAGAAAATACTTGTATAAAAATAGCCCACTTTTCCGTTATGCACCGTTAAGTCAACTTGTTCCAAGACGCCACAATACTATTATGAACGTAAGCATACGTAGCGGAGATGGTGAGTATTTTATTGGCAAAGAAGAAGCAAGTTTGTGACGAGAAAAACAAATCTAAAAAAACCTCCAGGGAGGAAACACACAGGCTGAGATAAGGAGGGATGACGGAGCAGGAAAACAGCGAGCTTTGAATGTGCTTACTGTGCACTGCTGCACACACACACACACACACACACACACACATTCAGACAAGCACACAGCCCTCAGCTCTTTGTAAAAGACTTTTTTTATTAATACGCTGCATACATACACAAAAACAAAACCATATATACACTAAGCGAAATAAAATCTGACTTTAAAAAGTAAAACAGTGCAAAGGTCACAGTATCTAAAACCTCCAACTTGGGCTCTGCTTGAGATGAAGGAAATGTCATAGACTTTGAAATGATATATATGCAAAAAAAATAAAAAATTAAAAGCTCTATATTACTTTGTACATAAAAAAAGACATAGTGCCAGACATACAGTTTAAACTAAGACTTGACTGAAATGCATTCTTTGAAGATAAAAACCTTATTTATCAAATTTGAATTAATATCCAGTATTAATTTTGTCTGAGTCATTCGACTGTCTTCTATAACATTCGACTATTGTTTTACAAAGCTGTACAGTTTACATACTGTTTATGCAACGCTTTCTATTATACAAATCCTCAAGACAATTCACTGATGTTTAATAGCACATTTTTAAAACAATGGCAATCTAAAGTGCTACTCAGACTTAGCTAGAAGCTATAAAAAAAAAGGCGTACAAATTAAAGGTCTTAAAATAAAAAGCTTATCTAAGGTTCAAGGAAAGCTTCAATATATCTGTTAAAAAAATAAAATACAATGGAAATCACAGTATATTTATCTGCAAATGTTTAACTTTAACTTAACCCCAAGTTCCCCTATCTGGAAATAAAACATAAGCTTTTTTTCTCCAGCTTACAATTTAAAAATCTCAAATACATTTTTTCCCTCTCTTTTATGTCTAGAACCAGTCTAGGTTTTGTACAAATACAGACTCCAGGCCTGTATTATGACTTCCTGAGTGCTGATGATGTTTTGTCCTCTTCACTGTCAGAGAGAAGAAGAATCAAGTATCTTTTTTAGATGCGTTTCAACATGTTGATAGGTTCTATCACTGGTTAAAATACTTCCAGCAAGGTTGTGATTATAGTTAGCTAATCTCCATCCATTTGCTTTACAACTGTGAGAGCCATACGTAACTAAAATTAAAACAACAGTAGCATATTTCTATACTGTCACACAGCATATAACATATTCAGTCCTTACGTTTCTAAGCGAGCTGCATTCTTTTAACTGGCGAGATCCTGTTTCTTGCATCAGCTGAGTCAAGCTTAATTCCCAGAACTTTAGCTGTAAACTAATGTGAGTATTTGTGAAATGCATCTGTGCAAATTCGGCAAATTCAGCAGGTCAATTGGAGAGATGCTGAATAAACACAAGAAATGGCTGATGGAGTGATTGAAGCCCATTAAATCTGAAGCCCATAAAACTTAAATTGGTTCTATTATAGTATCTAGCAAAAGTGCTAACCTCTCATTTTATTGTTATTACCTCCAGCTGACTAAAGGTGAGTTCTGCAAAATTCAATGAGGTGAGGTCTGTGATTTGCACTCAGTGTGTTTGTGTTTGCCCACCCAGCTGGTCTGTGATATTTAATAAGGTAAATGTATCAGAAGAATGGCAGTTGTAGGATATATAGTGAGATACTTGTTAAAGTCACTTTGTCACTCAGATTTTGCAGTATTCTGACGACACCTGGCAATACAACTTCAACTAGATAAACAGAGAATTTACAGTGTCAGAGGTGGAATATAGTCCAGCTTTCCACTAGTTTTTTTTTTTTTTTGGTCCATTTAACTCTTCTCTGGGGGTTGCAGCATGTGTTGCCTCGTAGAGCCACTGCTGTTGGTGCCAAGTCCCGGTTCACCTGCCTGTTTCCGCATCCACTCCAACATGTAGAACCGAAGCATTAGGAAGAAACCTGCAGAACAGAACAGGACCAAGATTAATCATTATTTTTCCTGGCTACATATTTCCCCTATTTTCAGGATCACTGGAGCAGAATACCACACACAATGTGGAGGGGTAGGAACACATTAAAGATCAGTCTATTACAGATTAACAGTTTAATATGCTGGTGAATCAAGTGCAGACTAAATAACATGTTAGAATATAAACTCTTTCTCAGTGACTGGTGTGCAGCAATGCACAATAGGGTTAATATTGAGAGTTTTTGGATCTGAACCAAAACCACGTCTGCTGCTTGGGAGAGGAAACAGCTTTTTTTCTGACAGGCACAGTAACAGAAGATTAACCAGGGCCATTGTCTCATTCCCACGCTGACACAATGGACAACTGGCTCCAAATACACTGAGACAACAATGAAAATACCCCCGTCCAAAGACTGACTGTATATACTGAGGATAAAGCTACTGTGAGGGTGGTAATGATGCTGAAATAATGACACTAAGATGTGGTTTCAACTCTATGTCTTTTGGATCAGTGTGTTTGCCTAGGTCAAACCGTTTAATGCCTGAGCAATCATGCAATCATCATGTTGATATAAAGTCCAATCTGTACAGACTGAAACATATTTGGACTGGAACCATACATACAAGCACAGACCTTGGAAAGAATTGAGGATGCAGGAGAGGAAAAGAACAAAGTCAGACAGGGGTCCGAAGTCCAGGAAGGTCAAACCCCAAGTCGTTCCAAAGAGGCAGCTGAGGCCCCATATACTGAGAAAAGCCACACGGTTCTTTTTCCATTCGTTTCTGTTGCGTATCTCCCTGTAGACCATGAAGAGCATCACAAAGCCAGAGACCACCAGGATGACCAGGAGCGTCATGTTGGTGAAATAATGAGCCAGCAGGGCTTTCAGTGTTTTTGTTTTCATCCAGCACCTGGAAACATCAGATACACTCAGAAAATGACACTACAAAGTTTCAGAAAGGTTGAATAAAATTCAAATACTATACTATTTTTTTTTCTAAAAACATTTCACGATGTGCTGTTTATTTATTCACTAACAAGATATAACTGCATGTTTCTCCACTGCAGATATCTAAATCCAAATAATCCTGCTTACATCTGATAAGGGTTGGAGACATCGTCGCTTGGTGTCACCTCCCTCACTCCGTAAATGTCACCTACTGCAACCAGGATTATGACAGGAACAGCAGGAACAACTGGAAACAAATGATCAAATGTTATATATTAATCATCACATTCAATCATGTTCACCTTAATATACCATGAAGTATATTTATAACAGAAATGACGCTGTGTGCTCACCAAAGCCGGTCAGGTTCCACACATAGGGCTTCGGGGAAGGAGTGAAAATCATGTTCACCAACCAGAAGGTGTGGAAAACTTGTATACCCATCCAAGTGAGGGAACTGAGAAGGCTGTAGTGGAGACCTGCCCCCACCCAAGCACATAAACTCTCCCCTCCAATGTTGGCCAGGATCCCAGTTAAGAAGAAGAGTAGATAGAGGAACCCAAGGGACACGGCGAGGCCCATGTGGATGGGAATGGACTGGTCCTTGGAGCGCCTGCTACAGGTAGAATGAAAAAAAGTAGTTACTTAATTGTTAATAATAATCTACTTTTAATACTGCCAGTGTACTAATATTAGTAATGATAATAATAATAATCCCAATCTAAAAGGAGCATTACCTCTTCTTGCAGAGAAAAACAATGAGAGTAATGCAGCTGATCAAGGACACCAAGCAGCCCAGAGATGTAATTGCCGTTAGTACCAGGAGGTGGCGCACTGGTCGAGGCTCTAGTTGCTGTCACAGGACACACACAGACACCACAAGGAGTGTAAATAGTTATGTCTGTCTCTGTGTATTTTGTGTCTGTTTCTTTACAATATGTGAATAATAGTGTCTAATATATATGTTAAATCATGTATAGATATCGTCTATATGTCGTATATATGTCTCACCACGAGCACAGTAAAGTAAGTCAGATGGTTACAGAGACATTCGGTGTGTTTTTCTCCTCTCTGTTGAGTCACACATCCATCCTCCAACCAGTTGACCTGCAATGGATCTGCACATAAAAACGTACTTCATTATCATCATATGGGAGTTACAGTATATATAGTAAATGCAGATTGTCTAATGAATATTTCATCATACCTTTCCTGGTGTCCCACGAGACACATTTCCTTGAATGTTTTTTCTGAAATACAGATTAGAGAAAGACATGAATTGTAATGATTCCCCTTTTAAAAGCTGCAAATTTATGTCAACTAAGTCACCACTAGTGCATTCTTTGATACAGTCACCGAAGCAGGTGTTCCACACATTACGTTAAAGAATATGGCATGGTGAGGGTCACCACATCACCACAGGTGCGTCAGTCACAGCATAACAGGACAACACAGATTGGTGATACTTAACTGTGGGTTTATGACTCTGTGTGTGTGTGTGTGTGCGTGCACTGCAGCGAGGAAGCAACAGACAAGGTTAGGGTTATTACGAGTGGTAAGCTGTGAGGTGAAGTTTCTGCATGTGTTCTCTGGATTGACGCAGAGCAGAGAGCAGATGGTAAAACTGAAAACCATCTTGTTTTTTTCGAATGTAGCCTTCACAGCAAACCACAATGAGCGTACACTTTCAACCAGCAAATCATTTGCTCTGGTTGTTCAAATCATGGTATGTAGCATCGAATACTGGATTTATTTTGAATTAAAAAATTTTTAACAGTAAAATTTGAATATGAAATCATATGTTTTTTTGTCCTTAATGTGACAGTAGGCAACATTTTTGCTATTGTTATTGATTGTCATCATTTGATAATTATATCAAAATAAACAGCCTATGGTATTATCAAGGAGTTAATAAAATGTCTTTTCAACAGTTCCATTCACCTTTCTGGTAAATATGGGAGCCATTCCTCCTTTTATGGTTCTCAGAAATAAAATCTATGAAATGTTATTTCTGCAAAATGTTTTCATGCACATTCATCCACACACCACTGCCTCAGATTTTATCTTAATTTCAAAACACTTATGTCAACTCCTAATGGCAACAGAGTAAACACCCTGTAATTTCCACACTGATGTACTGAGCTTAGTCACAGAACAGGAAGTAGAATGTGTCTCTTTATAACCAGCCCCTGCAAGTCACTAACAGTTCACAGGTCAGATGGAGTTGAAAACCAACACAGCTAAGTAAGCGCACAAACTTACGGGTATAAGATCGTGGTGAAAGCTGATCCTGACTGGTTCAGGCAAATCGGCGATGATCTCGTTCTCCACAGTGATTCCCACCACATCACTGAGAACCCAGGCCTCCTCGTGACCCTCCTGGAACACACAGTGGAACAAAAGATATCAGGCTTTTAGCTTTCCTGAAACAAAGAGCTGTTTGACAGATTAGTTTGGATCAAGAAAACCAGGCGTGCAGGTGTATTGGGTCATGGTGACGCGTTGTCTTGGCCGCTGCCAGTGTTGACCGAGGGCAAACAGAGCCTCACCTGGAACAGGGAGTTGTTTTGAAAGAACGTGCAGACCACTTTGTTCGTATGTTGTGCGGCTTGTTTTAGAGCAGGGGGGATGTGGACGGTGGCAGTGGGTTCTTTAGATACACCCGCTGTGGTCTGAAAAAAAAAAAAAAAACACACAGAAAGTACAAGACAGTTAGAGACATCCACAAGGATTTGGATCCATTTCATTCATTTTCATGAAAATACATGCAAAGTAAACAGGGGAACTATTGGCTATAAACTGACAAACAATCTTCTTAATCATTCACACGAACACACGCTGAGGGAAGAACAAGTCGGCCAAAATAAAAATGAATACACATTTTCAGATTTCGAACTGACTCATAGACAGGACCTGCTCCTCTGTTAGCGAGTGTGCATCACAATTCCATGGAGTGTAGAGGTGTAATGAGTAGATTGTGTGCAGATTACTGGGTACTTGTATAAATGACCCTATTTTAAGGCAGTTTGGAGAGGAAAAAGTCAGCTTTCAACATCCATCCTCTACTTGTAACTAAATGCTGCTACCAGGCACCTTGATGTGGCTAAACTCTCACCTATTTCTCTGACCTAAATCACTGCCACCCTCGACCTGAATGACTGCTCACAGGTTTATTTAAAAACCTGCCAGAACGTGAGACCCCTGATTAAAATTCTGAATATAGCCTATAAAGTGAGGAAACCTTCTTCAAAATAAAGGAACAAAGACACTTTTTCATGAATCACTGACTGACACTGTGACTGTGCAACTCAATTTCACAAGAATTAATTTGTTATGCATGTTGGGAGTAACGTGAGATAAGAAAGAAAATAAAAACACAGTAGCTCGATTGTGTAGTGCAGCTCAAACTTACAAAAGCTAGTCAACCAAGTCAACTTAGTTCAATTTCTGCACACATGTATTTTATTTTCTCTTTCTGTCTCGAGAGGAAATGCACTTTGTTTAAAAATGCAGATTATATGCAACTCAGACAAAACCCAGAGTGGTCACAATACTGCTGATGTGGCCTTTGCAGCCTATTCTGCTGGTAACAAACATGTAAGGAGGAAAATGGTATTAGTCTAAAATTTTCTTGTCATCAAACCACGTTCAAAGACCAGAACCAACATCCAAACCCTGATATATTATTATTCCTTTGTGCCATAGAGCTTAAATTTTGCTCAAAAACTAAAACAAACACATTAATCAATGTTTCATCGATTGAACACAGACATTGTAGTTTATTTTGAACTGAAGTTTAATACACGGTTCTGCTGTTGTAACTAATCACCAGTACACAAATGCAGCAATGAAAATGAAATCACTTGTTTCTTTGGGGAAATTACAGAGCCTTTGTGATTATATAATATAATAATTATATAATATAATTATATAATAACTGTAATGCATCCCTTTTATTATCAAAGTATAGTGGTTTTGTTGTGGTAATGAATATGTAGTTTAAAATGTTATCTTCAGTGTTGATTAAAGTTTTGATTTGTATGGAATATACCATGTGACATGTTTGTCTTACGGTTGATGTGACATTTTGGCCTCTGAAATCCTGCCCCTCCATGTCCACCTCAACGCTTGTAGCGCAGGAATTTTCAGTGTCCCCAGTCCTAGACACACAAACACACACACGTCATCATGAAATACAAGTTAAAAACTGTGCATAGCAATGTTATCTTTGTAACTTCCCACCCTAACATCCTTCACAGATTAACTTCCTGTTTATGCACTTCATTACTGAAAACAAAACATCTTCACGGTGGACTTGGCAAATAAGATAAACTTCAAAATGAGGGAGGTTGCTAATAAAAACAGTGTTTCATGCTGCCTCAAAACTCAATTTGACGATGCATCTCACTGTGGAAACAAGGAGAAAATAACACGTTAACTTGCCTGGATCTGCTGGATTTGTTGCGTGCTTGTTCACATAAAGCCTCTGCAAAAACACACAAAACACAAATAAAAACAAACAAATTAATTTTGACATGTTTGACTAAAATATTACAGATATACTGTAGATCACATCCATTCTTTCTTACTGCATATGATGGCCTCTCCCCTGAATTTGTAGCCTGTGCGTGTTTCCTTGGTTATAAAATCTGTTTTAATTGTTCCATTGAAGATGCCAAAGATTGCCATGTCTTGTTTACTATCATCAGTCAGATCAGTGCAGCAGGACTCCTGCAGCCTGTCCGGCCAGCACAGAGTCAGGTTCTTCCCTCTGACCTGTACATCATATTAAAAATGACACTTCTTAAGGTCTTGACAAATAGTTCACACATACTTGAATGTTAATGGGTCTAATGATGAGTGAAAAATGACCTGGGTTAAATTCGCCCCCTTTTTCTGATTTACCTGCAGCTTCAACTGGTCAAGCAATGGTTCCCAATACAAACAGAAGTTAATGTCCTTGTCTGAATCAATTCCAAACATGTGTAAGGGAGTGACATCAGACCGACTACACTTCGATGTGATCTGCCCATTGATGGACAGATAACTGTCATTGGCTGAGATGGACATCGCACCGCAGCCTGGGGAGACGTTGACGTTCAGGTTCAGGGAGCCACTGCCGTGACGCCAAATTCCACAAAATTTCAAGTCCTGGTCATTTTCAGTTGAACCTGAAGGAGAGAAAGAAAATGATTTAATCTAATATTGGTTCTGATCTCAGTTTGTCAAAAGACACTATGATGTGGAAACTTTAGGAACCTTGGATCAGTTGTAAGGTTGTGACACCAGTACTGCATGTGGATATCGGGCAGGATCTGAATGATGCATTATTCTGTGCTGTGTTGCGGGTTAGAGACATGGCCAACTGTGGAATTTTCTCCAGAGAAAAATGACTCACTATTATTGTGCGTGCTGTGATAATGTAAATACAGCAGCTTCAAACCATCAGAAATGTTGATGTTAAAATTCCTGTTTCTAGAAATGTTGAGGACCCAGTTAGTGCTTTCCAGGTGAAATAGTGCACAGTTGTGTGTTAAGTATTAGTAACCACTTGTTCTTGTAAACCACGAAAGTAAAAATGCTGTTGTTGTTGGCTGACATTAGATGTCAATCAAGGCCTCAGGCTTCGCGATACTGTCATCTTCTGCCCTTTGCTCACATGTGGTGAAATTATAACTTACAGAAAAGTCATACAACAAAGCCATTAGCTTTAGGTTAATATGTAGCGTCAGCCAAAAATTTACAATCCAGCGTTAGGTCAGAGAGTAACGCTGCCTATTTTGTAGCAGTGCTGCTGTCGCCCAGAAAATCTGGCAGCTCAATGAAGCTACTTGATAGTCTACATGAACAAAAATGCCATTGTGTTTGAGGCAGATTTAGAACATTATTTTATTTTTCTGGCACGATTCATTCAGCTAGAAACACCTCTTTGTGCCTATAGAGGTTTATGTGGGTTTGTCTTTGCTCTTTTAGTTGCAGTCATGAAAACACTGCAGAACAGGAGCAAACAGCACCGATGGCCTCTGCACCACATTCATACCATACACAGGCACCGCAGTAATACGTTGGGGGTTACCCAAATACCAAATGGCTTCATGTAAAAGCCCCGTTTCTGACCGCTTTCAGTCTGTGATCTGGTAGTGTTTTTACAATACTTTCAAAGGGCAACACACAACTACAGATATGACATCTCAATATCTTATTGACGCTTACTAGAGCTCATAAGTCCTGCTTTTCTTCAGGATACTGACCCACCCAGCTGTTTTTGTACAAGTGAAACTGCATTGGTAGCAAGTCGAACTTTCCTCATATGACTGCAAAACAGTTTTCTTTATGTAAGACACACTTTAGTTGCCTAATGCCCACAAAGAGAAGTTATAGCAACTTTAAGACCCATCACCATCATGCCGATGTGATCACAGGAAATGTTCCAATGTCTGATCACGTTATCTAACCCCGCAGAGGAAACATGTGGTTATGTGCCTTAAGTTTCTGTCTGTTCCACACTGCTTGTAGAGAATTATGTCAGTGTGTGACTGATATACTGCATACAGAGACCACAGACGTATCTGACACAATTAAAACACATAAAGAGCTGCTTTAGATAAATGTTTTGTTGTTTTTTTTCTCTTAATGTGATTGTCTTACCTGTAGCAAGGAGGATGATCAAGATGAACACAAACCTCAGACTGTGTGTCAGTTGGGAAGCCATGGGTAACAGCTGTCAAAGAGAAGACACAGACAGTCAAATACACAAGCGAATCTATAGTTTTTTTTTCCTGCACAGTCAGGGACTGCAGTCAATTAGCAAATTAGAAACCCCATTACTAAAGTAAAGGATTGAATGGAAAAGCATCCTGTGCACTTTTTTTTTTGTTTATAGCTGTAAAAGAGACACACAATGAAACACAAACGTACTTTAAATCTCAAATCTCAAGTCACTATCTAGAGTTTGACGTAATGAATAAAGCTTTTGCAACGATAGCGCTCTTAGCCAGACTCTCTGCGTCTTTATCTGTGCTCTTATCAATGAATACAAATGAGTCCAGGCTCAGAATATACACAGGGACCTTTCTACGCTGTTATCAATGGACACAGGCTTCCCCTTGAGCTTGGGCATGTTTGTGTGTGCCAGTACATTCACGCTTTCAGTCTCTCTATTGCAAGTAGACTTCTCGCTCTTCCAAGGGAAGTCTGGACATACTGTATATAAAATGCAGAACAGAGTTCCCTTGTAAAAATAAATTTGCATCATATTGGACTTTCTGAGACCAGACACATGGCATTTCTTGCCATTTTCCACAGAGACATTTTCAGTTTCTATTAAAGACACGACTCATCACAGACCAAACAATTCCCAGCACGTATGTATTCAAGGTTTCACATCTCAGTCCACCCACTCTTCAAGCCTGGAATGTGCACCTCCCCATTACACCTTTTAATTTAAAATGCGACAAAATAAACAGAGCGTGTGCTACTGTGTGGGGTTTTTTTTTGTGCAATGCGTGAGATTGTGGAAAGACGCAGAGACATCAATTCTGGATGAGAAACAGATCAGCCGCAGTCATCCTCGCCACCACAAGGCAGACAGGAACCTGTTGAACCACAAAGCAGAAAGACAGCGGCAAAAGAGAGAAAAAGACAGACAAAAAGAAAGTGAGAGACTGTAGCCCAGGGGGAGGGGGGCACCGGGGGGCTGGTTATTTATAACTACGTACGCTAGAGAACACACCTGATACTCAAGATGGACCAAAGCCTTGGACAACGACACTGTGTCAAACTGATAAACAAACAGACAAAGACAGACACGGGTAAAGATGCGGCTGTGAACTACAAGTTACTGAATTCATTTGCTGATGTGGCACATCAAGACTAAAATTCATTTTAATTCGGAGATTACAGTGTTGCCTTGTATGAAAAGCCATTCACACAAACACAACTGTAGTGCTAACACGAATCCCTCGGGGAGACACTTTGCTCTCTAACCTTTAGCAGCAGAAGCTATACAGCTAGCAAATTCCTCAGATAACAAGCTGTCTGGGAACTCTGCGCCATGAAAGTCATGATTCACGCTCAGTGAGTGACTGGTATCACGTAGCAGAAGTTGCATGAATATTAAGACCATCGAGCTCTAGCTTAGCGCAGCAGAGGCTAACCTTTCAGGCTTATGTGTTAGCATTTACCATCCATGCAGGCTTTATCACCAGTAGATCAGTTATTTGTCGGTTAAATGAAGAATATTGGCACAAATATGTGCTGCTAAAAGTATTTTTCTTTTTGGCCTCAGGTTACATAAGAAGCCTACCTCAATCTGTGCACTCAACAGCTAGTCACCAAAGGTTCTTCTTTTTTATAATATATCCATATCTGGATCTGTTTGAAATAAATATGTTTGTGTGTGATCATGAATGAGGACAAAGCCAACTTATTGTTCTGTTGGTGTAATCAGTTTATTTCTTTTTTCATTTCTAATTATAACAGTTTTGACAGATCTAAGTGATGGATAAGCTTTGGAATATGGCTAAAACCCTGCAAAGATGACACCAGAAAACACACTGGGAAATGTGTGATCAGACAGTTGTCAAAACTCGCCATTTCCTACTAGAGATAAGTTACTCACTGCGATTAGAGGGTACTCGCTGTAAATTCAGGGGAATTTTAAAGTTATTTTGAAAACAGTAGCAGGCAAGAAATGTAACAGAAAGGAATGTTGCCTGAAACAGGACTACATCTAGGACTACATCCACAGTCAAACACTGACAACAGCTTCCTTTCGTTCATCAGCTCATCTCATCAGGGCTCAAAAAAAAACAAAGCATTTCTAATTATCGTGTTAACAAATATTTATGTTTTTATTTCATTTATCCTGAAGATTCTGGAAAAATAATTATGATGCAACAGTGACTCATTCTATTCTGTCTTAATTATCATCTTAACTATTAACATAATCAAATCTACACTTTATTGTCACATAACATTCAGCATTAATAGGATATAGACTACTTTCACTTCAATTTGCGTTCATAAATATGAAACTAGAACCCTTTTTTCACAAGACATAACTGTGGTTTTGACACTTCCCTTTCCACTAATTCAAGATAATGAGCACTGAGAATAAATAAGGTGTCAGGGTGTAACTTCACAGTGGTTTGTGATACAGAACTCATAAAGACATGTGTCATATGGAGGATGTGAATGATCATAACTACACATAACATTTTTTTTAATCAAAACTGTAGATGGAAAATCATAGCCAAAGATAAAGCTGTTTAATGACTTTGTAAAGTGCAAACAGCACAACTTGTATATCAGCCTCTAAATTGCATTTGATTTTATTCTTTTTCAGCAGGTCAAGTCCAGACACAAGATCGGACTAATTCAGAACTATCCAGAAGTATGTAGTCATGTTTTGAGCGAAATGATGATACATAACTCAACAATAACATCCAGTCAAGCATCAAGCCTGTGGTAAAATGATATACAGTATTAATGTGACTCAAACTGAGACTTGACAAGCTTTGTCGTAAAGCAGCGTCACCCCACCCACATACCCAGAGCTAGTGTGAACAGTGCGAAGGCTCAGTTCTCGATATATTTTTGAAAGAGGCCTAAAACTGTCTCCACCTTAAACACAAATATATTTTGTATTCTACAGTCATGGAGAAATAATTAGACCACCCTTGTTTTCTTTAATTTCTTGTTTTAATTCCTGCTATAACTAAAGGTACATTTGTTTGGAAAAATAACAATAAAAAAAATTAGCTCATAGGAGTTTAATTTAAGAGCTGTTATCTTGCCATTTTCTATAGTTTTCTTGATAATAACCAAAATCACTTAAGTTCTTACATCAATAGCTATGGCATTGTACTACCAAAACAGTGCTTTTAGGCATTCCATTTTTTTCGTTCCTGAAACCAGGCATTAAAATGAACAAGAAACTGAAGAAAACAAGGAAAACAAGAGCGGTCTAATAATCTTTTCCATGACTGTATATTAAGTGAATGTGTGAAAATGTGTGTCCTACATGAAACCTTTCGTAATGTTAACAATTTCAAAGAGTTGTTGTCATTTCACTAGAGTTAAACATTCTGCACAATATGAATGCAATAACACAATAGCACACAAAATAAACACAAAGTGGCATTTCAAGAATTATTTACTTTCTTTCAGTTCAGACCTTTATATTCTCCTTCTCTTTTGCTTTTTTCAACTGCCTCAGCAAACTGAATTTGCATGACGTGTAAACAAACTCTCTTTTTGTCCCCACACCCTCTCTATTGTCCCAGCACGGCACCAAAGGCATCAATTCAGCGCAAGAATTTCCCGTTTTCTTTTACTTCACAGCTCTTACATGAGTTCATGTGAGCGAGA
Source organism: Polydactylus sextarius (assembly GCA_016801845.1). NCBI lineage: Eukaryota > Metazoa > Chordata > Actinopteri > Polynemidae > Polydactylus > Polydactylus sextarius. The sequence goes on from CM028906.1 coordinate 12,182,574, forward strand.
GACTCAGGAGTCAGACGTAAGACTGTTGGGTATGAGACGATGCGTTGTCTGTGTGGTTTATGTGTGAACTACTTCGGCACAGTTCCCCTTGTGTCGTTTTATCTCTGCACCATACAACAGTCTAATTCACTTACCAGCATTAATCATCTTTGGGAGTCTTGTAAGACCTCATTCACAGTGGCATCTCAACCAAGACTGTGTGACAGCAGATAAAGATGACAGATAAAACACAGGCAGTGATTCAGCTATTCCTCGAAATGTCCATCATCAGCCATAAGTTTGGGGTTAACATTTTTTTTTTTTGTGAAGTGTCATAACTATAAGATCGACTGCCACAACATTTAATTTCCATGGCGCCCAGGTGATAAATACCAATAATTCTAACAGCATCATTTTGTTTTGTTTTGTTTTTTTCTTCGTTTGATTTTTTCCAAGTTTGTTTGACCTGAAAAACTGTATTCAATGTTTTGGTGCATTAGCATACGCTAGCAAATCTAACGTGCAAAACAAAAACAGTAGACTTGGTGAACCACACTCAGTCAGTCACATGCCTTTAAACGTAACACTACAGGAGTGAGTGAACTAACAGAGAATTCTATCAAAAGGCTGATTTAGCTTTTAATTTGCATCTGCATGTCAGATCTTTATTTGACACCTTGATATAGTCGTGGCCTATTTTTTTACAACTTGACAGTACCACTTCCTGATGTGAAATTTTTTTTTTTTTGCTAACTGTCTGACTGACTGTCTGTTGTTATTCTGAATATTGCCAGAGCCTGACCTAAAAAGAAACTTGACATCATAGACTTTGCTCCTGCAAGAGTTTTTAGTCCGGCATTCACCCTGCCCCGCTACAGGCGGGCAAAGTGAAAGCACAAAGAATGTGCATGGAAGAGTAACTCAGGGGGAACAAAAGCAGCTCTTTGTTGTCAGGACTAAGAACTGAAGTGACAGTGAGCGTGAATAAGGGTCAAAGATCACTGGCTGGTTTGAAAGTTGTTTAAGCCGATGATTAGAAGACATACGCACACAAACACTCCCTGAAAAACTATATATAAAACTCTATAATCGAAAAGTATGGTAACATGAAATACATTTTATTGGAATCATTTGCCAACTCTTTTTAGTTTTTCCTTTATGAGTAGTGATGAAATCAAATTCATAGCATATGTAAAAAAAAAAAAACAGAAATAGGTCATTGTCATTCTGAAATGTGCAGTGACCTTGTTTGTCTGTTTTGCAAAAATGTGCCACTGTGGCATTATGGCATTCTGCTGCCATGTTTTGCTCCACTGGCAACACAGTAACAGATAAGCTTTGGTTCCTGTTCCTAAGGTATAACGTGCACCGCTGCTGATACATAGTAGGAGTGGTTCAGAACTCTCGTGTGAAAATGGCATGGTTATAGTCAAACACTGAACCACTACGGGGGAGAAGCTTCAGAAAGTGAGACTTATGTAATAACTAAAAGAAATTAGTCGAAATGACTGGACTTTGTTTTTTTTTCCATTTCATCAGCTGTAAAACCACAATAAAAGCAGCGTCAAAGCAGGCGTGAGCAGGAAGCGCTCTGCACACAAAACTTGAAGTTGAAGTGAAAGAGTAGGACTAAATATGGCTGATGTGGGAAGTGGAATGCTCTCTAGGCTACATTTGTGTAGGGACCTTGCATTCTTTGTGATAGTACCATAGTGATGCGGTGCATGTGCTGCTCTATCTGTATCTTGATGTCCTCTGCGAGGAAATTGGAGGAGCAGGTGGAATGCTGCAGATATTTCCTTCGGGCATATGAATAAATCAATAAAACAACAGGCACTCAGGCACACACACACACACACACACAGACAATAGACAGAATATTATTAGACCTAAAATCACCCAGAGCAAGACCTTAGGTAATGGTCACGATGTTCACACTACCCTTAGGGGTTTTCTTTAGCTCATTCTGAAAATTTCTGTCAGTACCCAAGAGATTTGGGGAACACAAGGATATTTGCATATCAAGGGTGACATCAGATGCCCCTCTGATCTGTGCTAGTTTACAAATACATTAACAGAGTTTTTTCTTTTTATTACTTTCCACATTTTTTTTTTTCACACCTCATTTTTTGCCTTCTTTTCTTCTTCTTTTTCTTTCTTCTTTTGCCTTCTTTCTTTCTTCTTGTGATAGTTATCAAGCAGCGTTCGGGAAACCACAACCCGTGATCAGACAGAAAGGGTCCTCAAAGTTGCTACTTACATGACCTCCGTTTAAAATAAGCGTGAAGTCAAACACAGTCTAATGCTGCTGCCACAACATTTAACAAGAATAAAGGAAGTCACACCTGGAGAATGATAATGTACATTGAACGGTATCCTTCAGTGTACAGTAAGCGTTTTATTTATGCCCAAAGCATCAGGTTCACCTTATAACCTTATAACTCTTTTCTACGTGATACCGAAAAAAAATAAAATAAAATACAATTTCTCATCGAAGAGAAACAATATCAAACGAAAATAGTTGTATGTATGAACACTACAATAAACAATGACTACATGAGAAACGAGAAAATAGTTCGCTAAAGAGGGTGTAAATGACTTTAGGAAAATGAAAATTTTTTTAAAAATATTATTATTTTAGTATCATATAGCCAATATTGTAGCCAATATTATGTTTATTTTTTATTTTTCTCAACAATATTTAAAGTTACGCGAACTTACCTCGTCTAGAGTTGTTTTCCCGGGTGCAGTCTGTGGACGGATTCTCCGGAGGATGCACGTCCAAATTCAACTCAAAACCGACTTTAGTTTGACCGGAGACAAAGGTAAACTTCATTCGTTTTCACTGGCTTGTTTTTCCTGTCATTTCTGTCGTGTTTCTAGACGGCCGAAGTCTTTTTTTTTGTTTGTTTGTTTTGATTTTAAAGAATAAAAGTCCGGAGTACAAAACCGAGCTGAGCTCGACGTAGGCGTGATGCTGTGAGCTCGACTGAAACGTGAGTGATAACAGAAGAGCTGCAGCAGCCTGCTCTTCAGTCTACTGAAGGACGCTACTTCCGGTGACTTTCAAAATATATGACTTAATTAAGAAGCATTATTATTATTATTATTATTATTATTATTATATTATTATTATTATAGTTGTTGTTGTTGTTGTTGTTATTGTTGTGGTTATCATGTTTATTATATCCTAGTTTTGTTTGCTTTTTCCTCAACATGAGCGTGTTTTCTTCATCAGCATTCATGTGAGCAAATAGGAACTATCTGCGTGCCATGCCTTCTGACAATTTTGAAGGCAAAGTCATTTCCAGGTTTTTCTCCGCTGACTTCCCGTTTTTAAAATCAGGTGTAAAACGAGGTGGTTGTACGTAGAAGGAGAAGGAGAAGGAGAAGGAGAAGGAGAAGGAGGGGCTGAATAGGTTGCGAGGGATTACAAGCAGCAGTGGCAGTGCACTCTGGAACTTCAATCCAAGAAATGGCCAAGATCCTGAATTACAAAACATTCAGTGTTCAGTGTTGTGGTGAGGCTTGTTCTATCCAGTCTTTGGTTAAATTCAGGGAAACATAAATACACCTTTGGTATTTCATTTTTTTCTGTGAGATTATTGTCATTGAGTCAGGAAATGCAATGCTTCTGTGCCACAGACACCTGGCACTCATAGGTTTCAACTGTTACCACAGACCGCAGTTTTAGTGTGAGAAAACTTTGAACACTGTTACATAAAAAAAAAAAAAAAAGAACAAACAAACTTTAGCTAGGAAATGTTAAATACCCTCAGGTGAAGTAAGAGATTCTTTGCTAAATTGGTGTGGGCAGCTGTGAAGTTCAAGCCTCTGAAACATAAAAAAAAAAAAAAAACATAAACCGAATATTCATCACATATGAAACTTGTGATTCATCAGATTAGCAATTTCTTTCATGCAAAAACAAACTGCGGTAGACAGATAGTATCAATAGCGCTGCCCAGTAAAACGGTTCTGAGCTTATCATTTCCTGTCAACAAGGATTTAAAATTCCGGTCACCACAAGATTTTTTTCATGCTCCTCTATGCCAGCCTGACTGGGTTGCAACCTCTATGCAACAGTGAGTCAAAGCAGGGCATGGATCTGTGCGTACTGTTGGTATTAGTTATTTTAGTTCAATATGTTCTATGTGAAGCATGTGATGAGGCCAATAATGCTATTAAATTTTGAATAAACTTGAGTCTATGTATTTGCACTCTGCTAAAATTTAGATTAAAGACATGGTGGTAAAGTTAATTTAGTAAATTAAGTTAGTAAATACCATGTGTGTTCTTGTCAACGTGTTCTTGATTCACATTATATATATATGTATGTGTGTGTGTGTGTGTGTGTGTGTGTGTGTAACTCGAGAGAGAGAATTTGTCTGTCAGAAAAAACATGAGGTGGCTATATGAGGTCCTCACAAGCGAAAGTATGACAAAGTGTATGTGAATGTGTGTGTTTGGCACAGGATTTGTCAGTTGAACTGTGTCGTTGGGTAATAAAGACTGCACTGTCTCGGTGTTGACAGGTGCGCTTGAAATCACACAAATGCGCATGCAGACACACACACACACGCATATACAATGACTCAGTTAAAAAGTGGAGTGGGGGTCAGCAGGGAGAAAATGAAACAAAGGGGGAAGGGAAAAGTTGAAAGATGGGGACTGGATAGTGAGAGAAAAAGACAAACTAACAGAAAAAAAGCAGTAGTGAGAGAGTGGGAGTCAGCAGACAAACTCAAACCTACACAAGCTCTTATCTTATCATTCATCTCCATATAAAAACTACAGCAGACACTGTCTGTGTTTTTAGCATCCTTTCTCAATGGATGAATTGTTAGGCCTGGTGTTAACAGGGCTAGGTGCAGCAGCGCGGAAAACGAAATGTCTGTGCATGTTTGCCAGCAGAGAACAATGTCTTATATTCACATGCTGGCCCCTGAGTGTGTCATACTATCACCTGCCAAAGTCTCCAACATTCCAAATATGATCAAAAGAATTTGTGACAGTCTGAACTTGAAGAAAATACTTTTGTGGTCTGTCATGTGACAACGGTGGTCAAATTGCATGAATGGTAATCTGACAGGAAGTAAACTGCAGCACTTTGTAGTTGATCTAACATCCTATCATTGTTTCTCAAAAGCAACCACAAATGCATTATACCCAAAAGCAAACTCAAAACCCGTCAAGCTGTCATGTGATGTTTGGGACAAATATTACATTGTTAATGAAAGGTTCTGTTTAGTGAATGACTGTTTCCACTGTAAGTGTGTAAATAAGCAGTAAAGTAAGGGTAAACACTACACACACAGAAATCTAATAGTCATGGTATTGACAATATTTTGTATGCTGAAAAATGTGTTAGTATTACTTTAATTATGTAGACTTACATAAGAAAAATTTTTTTGCACCAAATGGAAGACCTTAAGAGTCTTAAGGGATATTCAAAACTACTCTCACTTTATCCAAAGTATAATAATCCCAACTTCACAAATATAAACTTTAAAAAAAACTTCTAAGTAAGTGAATTTCAATATTACTAAAGACTTTCCACACACACATATGTCTTTGCTTTCAGTGGTTAAGACTCATAGGAGCCCCTTTCTTGTTAAATTGAACAACAATGGTGTTGGGGCCTTTTGGGTCTTAGGCTACATCCACTATGGTTTGAATGACTTTACAGCACTGTTATAAAAACAGAAGGTCAGCATTCACAATGAAAACAACAGTTTTACAGCAGTTTAAATCACTTTGACACCTGTCACAAGTTCAGCTGTCCTTGGAGTTTTGTACTCTATATAATGTGTATCAAGAACACGTTGACAAGAACACACATGGTATTTACTAACTTAATTTACTAAATTAACTTTACCACCATGTCTTTAATCTAAATTTTAGCAGAGTGCAAATACATAGACTCAAGTTTATTCAAAATTTAATAGCATTATTGGCCTCATCACATGCTTCACATAGAACATATTGAACTAAAATAACTAATACCAACAGTACACACAGATCCATGCCCTGCTTTGACTCAAAGTTGCATAGAGGTTGCAACCCAGTCAGGCTGGCATAGAGGAGCATGAAAAAAATCTTGTGGTGACCGGAATTTTAAAGTTCAGCTGTCCTTGGAGTTTTGTACTCAAGCACTTTTCACCAGGTTTTGTTGTAACCATTCACATCATTTTAAAATTAAATCCATAAAGGTTTTACTACAGTGTTTTTTTTTCTTTCTTTTTTTCGTGCTTGTCATTGGGAGTGTGCATGAGATCATGCTGTGTTTGTGTACACGGACTTCGCTCACAGTGGCCACCACATTGAGCTAATATTAATTTGATTTGAATAAATCTAACATGTTCATGGATATAATGTGGAAATAATAGAAATAATGTTTTCCTGTACAAGTTTCCTGTACCAGTTTCCTGTGTAACTGGTGGGTTGGTTTTTTGCTCATGAGGAAGTTATAGTGACGGTAGGTATTAATGATGAACCATTAGAAGTCAGGGAACAAGAAAGAGCAGTAGAATGACTTTGTCATGTTATGCTGACAGAAGATTGAAGGCTACACTGACTCACTCTCACCTCTTGAGGTATTACGAGACATGATGGTTGGGGCTAGCTGGTTAGCATGTTAACTTGGTCAGGTCTGGGTTCATCAACATTATGAGCCTAAAGAATGAGGTCAGCTGACTACCTGAATATACTGAATGACCAGGTTATTCCATCAATGGATTTTTTCTTCCCTGACCGTACAGACATATTTCAAGATGACAATGCCAGGATTCATCGGGCTCAAATTATGAAAGAGTGGTTCAAGGACCATGAGACATCATTTTTACACATGGATTGGCCACCACAGAGTCCAGACCTTAACCCTTTTGGGAATCTTTGGGATGTGTTGGAGAAGCGCTGTGGTCCGACTTTCCCATCATCAATACAAGATCTTAATGAAAAATTAATCCAACAATGGACAGAAAAAAAGTGTTGTGACACTGCAGAAGCTTATTGAAACAATGTGTAAAGCTAAAGATGGTCCAACAAAATATTAGAGTGTGTGACCTTTTTTATTTTTTTGACAGCAACTTTTTTTTTTTGGCCAGGTAGTGTATTTGATAGATGTCTTTAACATAACATCAACATTACACATTCTGTGTAAAAAAAAAAAAAAAGTTCAAGTTGTTTTTTTTTTTTTTTTTACATTTAACATTAATGTACATACACTAATGTACATTATGCCTTGAAGGCCACTATAAAGAGCTACTTTTAAACTCGCTCATTAAAAACATAAAAAAAAAAAAGTGAAATGGCAAACCTCTAGACTAAGTGCAAAACATGCTAAAATATACCAGAAAACTATTTTCAGAAGAATAATAAGGTTAATAAGGTTAGAATAAGGTAACAATGGTTGTTATATATACACCAAAAATTATCACTAAGCCAAAGAAAAACTGTAAAAAAGTTCATAACTGAAGTTGATAAAGATGTGAAAAGAAGCCATGAAGTCTACAAGAAAAAAAAGTACAGTTAACAAGTTCCCCCATGAGGCCCCTCTCAGACCATAATGTTAAAGTGCAGTTTACTACATTTTGCCACACATGAGAGTGGTTCAAGGTGTTAAAGCATCTTGGTCAGTTTCTTACTTAACATCAGTCTCACATGTCAAGACAGCAAAGCAACTCAGTACCTAAATGTTAAATTTAAATACCTAAAATTAAAACATGTGAAGCACTTTCATGTCACCTGATGAGAATATGACCAGACTCTGTGGTTCCCCTAAACTTTTTGTTTGAGTTATTTTTCCTTTTCTCAAGTAAGTAGCTATCACGATTTCATCAGTTAGCTGCTAGTGTGGTCTATCACTTTGTAAAGTCAGACGTTGGTCAGGATATGTATAGATAGAATTAATAAAATTACTATATGAAAATTGAATATGAAATAAGATCTAAATGGTATTTCCAGGTCGTAATGCTGTCAACCACGAACAAAGTCAAACAGGAATGCTCCCTTAATTATAAATGTTAAATAACCATATGCTGATATTACAAATAAGGGAAATCAAAGTTCTTAATTTCAGATGGTTTTCAAAATAAATTATTTCATATAGCACTTAAGAGTAGTGTTTCATTTTACTCACTGTGCATTCAGATACTGATGAAATTCAGATTATTATAGACCCTCTTGGTGGTTATACTTTCAATGCTTGGTACAAAACACAACATTGAACGGTAACATAATAGTGTACATCAGTTCCACATGGAAAGTAGAATAACTTCCATTTCTGACATCTCTTTTTACATAGACTTGTACTGTAATCTGTATAACACTGCAGTATTTTGTCTGGTGAGGTGATAAATATACCCAAAGATGAGAACGCAGCTTTTAACCTCCTCCTCTGTTCACACACTCCTCCTCCTTCCTTTTTGTATCCTGGCAGGCTGCAGAGAAGCTCTATTGATCACGGGTGTAAAAATACTAGAAATAAGAGGAACAATTGATTGGGTTTTGATAGAAGTTTAGTGCTGAAGAGCATAAGACAGTATATGTCATGACATGTAGTATGCCATCTGCGATGTGTTTAATTATCTCAGATGTCTTTCAACCTGATTATCTCTCATCTCATTTTATTCTGCCTCCTTTGTCTGGAATATAGACAAGGAAATCTGCAGGCTATGTGGGCTAGACTCACACACACACACACACACACACACACAAAGAGAGAGAGAGAGAGCTGCCTTTATGCATTATTAAAAGATTGTTAAACCAACATCACACACAAGCTATAAACCACACACCTGGGTCCTCATCTACCAGGGCTTTGTCACCATGGTGACAACTTGTGTGTGTCCTGCTAGAGACCAGCTGGCGGACCCTGGCTGTGATGTTGCGATGGGGGATGATGTTTGAGTGTGTAAGAGATTTGGAGCCAAAACAAAGACAGATCATATCGTTTCACACAGGGAATTACTCTTTCAGTCCTTGAGATGTCTGTTTTTGCCTTGGGTTACACATAAAACACAAAAGGGAGAGAAAGCACAGCAGATATTAGCATATTGATTGTGTATTGATTACTACTTGCAAATGAGTGTTTATTCTCCAATTCATTTTGTGTCATTATGGTGGTGGGAGCAGTGTTGACACTCCAGACAGTGAACCATCTGTTTCCAGCTATGCTGCTACATGAAATGTAAGGAACATGCAGAGACACGCCAGGCTGTCTGGTTGACAAGCAGAGCTATGTGTTTGTCTGATTTAACATGATTACAGACTTTCTATAATCAAAACATCCAGGCTTCTCTTCCATCATTCCTCACTTACTTAGTCACTCTCTCGATTGACTTTCTTCTCGCCTACCTCTGGACCCAGCCCTGATTCCACCTTACATTTGGCTTGTGCATGTAAACCACATGTTTACAAGCCATGCTCACAGAGGATGTTAGATTAAAGCAACTTCCACATTCTAAGGCAGCATGGTTTTACCTTAAGAGAAGCAGAACTGTGACATCACATACAACAAAAACTACGCAGGAAGGATCTTATCAAATCTGTGCTCTGCTATCAGACACTGCTGGTTACATGGTCTAAAATGGATCTACACTTACTCTTGCATGATATACACCTCAATGTGAATCAGGATGCCTGATTTCTAACAGTACATTAATGTTCTCGTATTCAGTCCATATCAGTTGATGCACTTACAAGGATCTGTGTGTGCTTATATTTACACTCAGTTGGCAGTTTGTCCAGCTCAAGCTAATGGAGGCCAACAGCAGTAAATCCTACACTAATAATAATTATAATTTTTATGTTGAAACTGTGTTTAAGGTATTGTTGGAGAACGTAGTCTGTGACGCTGTTGAACTGGTTTGCATTATATTAACAGAAGTTCCTTTTATTCCAATCAATTCAACAAGAGCAAAACAACAGATGCTCCTCTCTGCATAATGCAGTACAGTTCAGCTGAACATAATGACATCTGAGAAAGAGGTTTAACTGCATAACTGTCACATTAGACTGTAATAATAGCAGCTATGTGTGTGTAAAAAAAATGATAATTGCAGCTCTGTCCACCTAGCGTCCCTGCACCCTGTGTCCACCATAGTGTCAAAACATAATGTAAATTATCCATAATAACAGATAAATATTTATTAAAGTATGACAAAACAGAAAATGTACAGTATTCAGCTACAGTGAAAACAAAGGTTGTGTTACAAAATGTAAATTGAAGAGATGTAATCAGGGGGAGACGCGACCTGATGTTAAAGATAGTGTTAGAATCCTCTTTATTTACATAAGTGTGATTTTACATTTAACTCTACTATAACTATGCTAAGACTTTACAACCCACCACAAAGAAGTAGTGGAAACAGAGATATTTTTTTCTTAAATGCTGATTTCCATCAAGTCCTCGCTTCTATAAAACTGTAGCACCCTCTAGCAGCTTTTCCCATCAAAAAGAGGAAAGAGAAGGGAAAGCGAGTATATGAAACTAATTTAGGAGAAGCAACAAGGAAGTGCTTCACAAATACACCTGAAACATAACCACTGCTTCCAGCAGAGGTGACACACTCTTGCTATAACTGGATTTACACCTTCATTAAGTACAGGAGAATGTTTACAAGATAGTAATCACAGTTGGGTGGGGCAGATGATGTGGAGGTTCACCCCCTTTGTGCATCACTGGTCACTCTTCATCACTATTCGTCCATTCTGGGCCAGATCGCCAGCTGTGCAGGACACGGACATTCAATAGCTGTCTAGCTGTCGTCAGCCTGCAGCATCTTCTCAATCTCTTGGTCCCACTGGTCGTCTTTGTTGTCTGACTCGGTCACCACCTCGTACTCCTGAAGCTCCTGCTGAAGCTCCTTCTCCCAGTCTGCTGACTCATCTGTGTGTAGAGGAAAGTAAAAGGTAATAAATAAAACAATCACAGACTGAGTAAGAGCAGTAAATACTTCCAGATGAATGAAACATTTAGCTGAATAATCAATAGAATCTCTTAGAGAACCATTGGGAGAGGGGGTGCTGTCCTTCTTATCCAGCACCAGCTGCTCCATCTCTTTCCTCAGATCCTCCTGGTTGATGGCCGTCGGGTCGAAAGCATCACTCACAAACTCTGACACTCCGGGGCTTGTGGACATGTCCTCCTCTTCCTCTGGATGTGGCTGACAACAATGCAGACATGTGCGAAAAAGCAATTCACTGTGTTAATCTTCCTTGGTTTTTCAGCACTATGTTGGAAAATAAGATAAGACAGTCTTACCTTCTGTATGTTGTTGATGGAAACTGGTGGTGTTTTTGGTCTGACATTGTCTATAAAGGAAAAATATAATGCTGGTTGGTTTTATGCAAATTGCAATGATGTGTTGGCTTGACTCCGTAAACTGAATGACAATGAGGTGGATTTAACAACACCCTAAAAATTCTTGATAGTATTGCTTCCACCAGAGTCAGCTTCTGAACCTGCATCATGAGCTCCACCTACAGGGCTCAGTTATACCACAGCCATGCTGCTTTACTCAAATGACTCCCAATTTCTTTCACTAGAAGACTAAAGCCCTCGCATTAGAAGATAGCAGAAATGTGTGACCTGTTCCTAAATATTTCTTTTTTCTAATGCAATGTTTTCAAATAATTACATGATTATAGAATGCAATAATTTCCCTGGTGAGATCAATAAAGTATATACAGTACTGTGTAAAAGTTACAGGCATACATATTTAGCTTTCACTTTCTTCATGCATAGTTCTGTCAGACTAGACATGTCTATCAGTGATCTGAGTGTGGAACAATGACTTTGTTATCAGCTTATTCCTTGTTGGTGCTGAGTTACTGAAGCACTGCTGAGGCAACTAATCTGGGGATGGCCAGAGTCTGAATCCAAAATCAGTAGTACATTTTATGTGCTCTTAAACGCTTTGTATTATAACCACTGCTTCCAGCAAAGGAAGCAGTGTATTTTCTAAAGATAAGAGATAAAGAGATAAACATATTTAAATCTTTACAGCACTGCTAAAACAAAATGTGTGTGTGTGTGTGTGTGTGTGTGTGTGGGGTGTTACCTATAACTTTTACACAGTACTCTATATACCTATATACTATCTATCTACATTGTATTTCATTGTATTTATAAAAGAACAATGTGTGAACATTTCACATCAGTGACATCATATTTTTTTTTTCTGGAGAAGCCACATGTGATAGAGTGAAGTGCACAGAGAAACATATTTATTACCAACTGTTGTATTTTATATATTTTCTGCCCAGTGGTTTGTAAAATTTTAATTGAATATAGTTGACTTTATGAGTCTTCTAGTGGAGGCATCTATAACCTTGTGTCAATGTTCATTTCATTTGACCCTCTTTATATGCAAACTATGATTACTATATTTGGAAACTAGTGTTAATTCACTGATTATGTCTTCTGATAAATGTTAATTATGTTTGTGCATGAGAGCCACTAATTTGAGTTGACATTACAAGTGCTATTAATTGTCACATCTTTTCAATAACATGTCTTATAAACGATGGATCAGGCTGAAGTATTGATATGCAAACACAGGCGACTGAGGTCATATCTAGATCCCTGCTTTTGTTAAAAAAGCAGATTGGATTCTGACCTGTTAGGACGACTTCCTCAGGTGAAACAATGGCTCTGTCCTCGCCGTCCTTCTGCTGCTGCTGAGCTGCCAAAGCTGTGAGCTGAGCTGACTGCTTGATCAGAGACACTCGGTAGAAATAATTCCTCCAGAACATCTCCTCCTTCACACTATCAAATACAAAAACAACACCACTCATTTAGTGATATTTAACAATGGCCATGCAGGTTAAGGTGACACACCCTGCAGAGGCAGGAGCAAAATGTAAAATACTATGTACACACATATACATTGGAAAATGAACACGTACAGTTTGGGGACCAGGTCAAAGCGCATGCGGTTGAGGAGCTCGTCTTCCTCCAGCATCACTGCAGCCAGAGGATACATCTGCTCCATGTCGAAGTGAAACTGAACGCCGGCGGGAGGGTCTCGCAAGAAGTTCCTCTTGTCCTAGAATGAGCAACCAGAGAGTTCAGTTTCTATGACAAGGGTAATTATTGAAAACATTTCAGATAGGTGTGACTTTGCTTACGGCTGACAGAGCGAGGATCTGTTGCTGGATTGTCTCCTCCTCATTGTATCCAACCCAGGGAGGCACTGCTGCTTCTAGACACAAACATTAGCACATAAACACCGTCAATGTCAATACCATCAGACTGAACAACTTTTTCACACAATTCTTCTCACCATTTTCTCATCAAAAATTCCTAGGGATACACAGCAATGTTTACCTTTAACAGAATATAAAACTAATTTATCTAAGATTACTTGTAATTAACTGACTATTTATTTTAAGAGTGACAAAACATTTCCCTTCTGATGTTACCTGATTTTTTTGATTTCTTCTCCTGGACAAACTTCTCTTGTTCCTTCTGAAAGTCTCCCAGAAAAGTCTGTCAACAAAATACAAATAGAACACAAAAAGATGTACTTATAATTGGAAGTGTAGCTTGCAAAATGGGATTATGTCATGGTAGTGTCATGTAAAGCAAATTGTTGTCTGTGACGTAAAGAAACAAGAGAATCTGTCCCCATAGTAGAGCCAGAATTTGCTGTTAAATGCAGCTACACTTGTCAAACAAGCCAAGAGGTCAACATGCCTTGTCTATGATGCCATCAATCTTCCCTTCTTCCACAGTCTTCTTTATGGTCTGAGCTGTCTCTACCATGGACTCAGAAATCTTCTTGGTGGCAGTGGAGGCAAAGCTGAAGATGTAATCTACAGTTGATGAAGAAGAGACAACACAGGTTGGTCACAAGATGATTTCTTTTTTTAATCTTACTTATTTCTATCAAGAGAAATAAATTAATCAGATGACAGACAAACTTCTCCTGTTGACAGATACCCTCTTGATGACAGTAGACATTAAACATTAAAGCTGAAACAGAGGGTTTATTTAGCAGAACAGGATGTGTACCTTTCACCAACAGCTACATCTGCTGAGTGAACAAGGCAGAGGGACCAACGTCAAGCTGAATAACAAATCCTTAAACCTCTTAAATGCCAATGTACTAGGTTGCTTAGCTTGACGTAAACTATAATATCTCCACAAAAACAGCAAGGGGAAATTTTTTTTATGAAAAACAGTTTTTTTCCTCACCGCCCAGTCCTTTGTTTTGTTCTGAGTTTTCCAGGTTCGCTTGTGTTTCTCCATCCTGCTCAACTGGCTGCTGTTTGTTTACCTCGTTTTGTGCCTCGACCACCTTTTCTTCCTGCTGCACGCTCAGCTCTTCTGTGTCATCTGACGTCTTCGTGTCCGTCGGGCTCTCCAAACCCAGCCACGTCCCTAAACCTTTGAACATGTTGGTCGAAACAAAACAACGTTTAGCTTAGAGATATGAAAAAACAACAACAATCTAGCTAGTTGGGTGACTCTTGACTTTCTACAACCAGGAACTACACCGACAGCTCCTCTTCTTCTCTGGTTCGTTTTGTGTAGTTCAATTTACGTCTTACTGCCACCCGGTGGTCAAATGGTGGAATGACGCCTTCTTCAGATCTGGCTCAGGGTGAGACATATTTGTCATAAACGTGGAAAAATATGTAAACATTATTATTATTATTATTATTATTATTATTATTATTATTATTATTATTATTATTATTATTAGTAGTAGTAGTAGTATTATATTGTCACATAATTTTCCATATAAGCCAGTTGCCAACCGCCATAAACCCAGAAGAAGAAGAATGCCGACACTTCACCAGCAGGTGGCGGTACTGAGTCCACAATTGTTGCACTTGTAAAACAGCAAGACGAGGAGGAAGTGAACGGCACTGAGGTTAGTTCGCCATTGATTACCGATCCACTTCTTTAAATGTGTTTTATGTCTGTTAATGTCTGTTTTAGACGTGTGATTCACCGTCATATGTCATTCCTGTTGAGCTACATGTAGCCGATACTGTTGTTGGAGGATTTTGATAGAAGGATAAGCCGGTTGTACCAGCCAGGCTAGGTTAGTTGTAAGAAGACGAGCTTAGACCAAACTCTTTATTTAATGCAACGGTTTTAACGTAGTGAGTTTACAACTCATACTTTAACAGGGATTATAATAAAACTCTAAGTATGTTTTGAATAAGCTGTGTGTTAAGTCGTGTTCGGCGTATGAAAGAAAACGATTTGTTGAAATAAAAGCGTTGGTTTCTTGGATTCAGTCATAGGATGTAAGATAAGAATAGTTGGTTTAGTTGACAGTAATAAACGTATAAAGTAGACAGTTTTATAAAAGATACAAGTCCTAATGTCAAAACTAGACCCTGGAGAATATTTTATGTCTAATATCTTGTACAATTTTCCTCCTCCTTTCTTCCAGGTGAAAGATGAAGACTCTGATGGTGTTTGATTTTGATCACACTGTGGTCGACGACAACAGTGATACCTGGGTTGTCAGGTAAATAACCCACCATTCAAACTCCACCACAAAACATTAGTAGAGTAGTTTTTTGTTTTAATTCTGTAAATCAAGAGAATTTACATTACAGTTTTTTTTTACATGTTAATCACAAGCAACATCACCATACGGAGCCTAACTCACACCCCTTCCAGTGGACCCACTGGGTCCTTAGATCAAAAAAAAAAATAAAATAAAATAAAATTACATTACATGATGGTGACGTAAATTTTGCGAGACAAGAGTTGTAGTCCGCTACATGTTCTGTCACAAAACAGTCCTGTCTCCATGTCAAAAAATATCTTTAAAATTCACAAACATCATATGTGAAACCATGGCACATTTCAAATGGGACCAGAAAATATTTTTTTGTCTCCATAGACGCTAGTTCATAATTTTTATGATCAGAGGACCCATAGACTAGAAGTAGATGGGTGTGACTTAGGCTGCCCATTTACTCTCCACTGGATCTTTTGTTGTTTGTTTGCAGATGCCTCCCAGGTAAGACTCTTCCTGATTCTGTGAAGAATTCGTACAGGAAAGGCCACTGGACTGAGTTCATGGGCAGAGTGATGAATTACATAGGTGAGAAATAACTGTAACCCAGTGTTCATTAATCCATGTACAGAGCTGCTCAAAAGTTGTCGGTCATTTACAACCTGCTCATTTTTTAAGTTCTGTGATTTTTTTTTTTTTCATCCATTCAGGAGACCAGGAGGTCAGCCCTGACAGCGTCCGCAGTGTGATGGAGACCATCCCCTTCACAGCTGGAATGACAGACTTACTGACATTCATATCGCAGAATAAAAGCACCATTGACTGCATAGTCATCTCTGACTCCAACACTATGTTCATAGACTGGATCCTGCACGCAGCTGGTCTCCAGACAGCAGTCGACCAAGTTTTCACCAATCCTGCCAAGTTCAATGAGCTCGGTTACATGGAGGTACAGTGCTACCATTCTCATGAGTGTGGCCGCTGCCCCGTCAACTTGTGTAAGAAAAAAGTGCTAGAGGTTTACCTGTCAGAACAGGCTGATGGAGGCGTGGAGTACAGTCGGATATTCTATGTGGGAGATGGTGGGAATGATCTCTGCCCTACTTCCTGTCTTAGAGGGCATGATGTTGTGATGCCCAGGAAGGGCTACACACTGGAGAAACTGCTGGCCAAAGTGGAAGGTCAGAAAGATAACACTTTAAGAGCTAGAGTTCTTGCGTGGAGCAGTGGCACTGACATACTTCAGGAACTGAAAGCAACTATGCAGTCGTAGGCAAGGCCAGTGGAAGACAATAGTCAGTCACTTTTAACTGAAATATTGCACTTGTAGCAAATATTGAATTGGTACTGTGGGGTGCCATTGCTGCTCACAATATTTGTTGACATTTTACCACATTATAAAGTATTATATAATTTTAAAAGTACAGTTATTAGTAGTTTATTTAGTGGTGGGTGTGGGAAATGCAAGTATGTGAGCTCAATTACAACAAATACATTAAAAAAAACAAAACAAAACAATTATTACATGTGCACTATGTGTGGGACATTGGATCCTAATTTAGTTGTCGTACACGTATTTTATTCAAAATCTTTTAGTTGTTATCTGGTGCCTAATCTAATGGTGTGAAATCTAGGGTTTATAGAAACGTCTCAATTTGACACAACAATTTGAATGTAGACAATTAGACAATCAGACTGGACTAGAATGGAGACAATATCTTCTATGGTGGTAACTAGTGTGGAAATCTCCTATAGGTTATTCTATAGGCTTTTGGGAAATATACTTATCTGATTTCTTGCTTTAGCTGAAAAAATTTGTTCGTAGTCTTCAATCAGCTCCAGCTCCAGCTGCCAGGCAGTTATCTTAGCTTAATATAAAGACTTGAAGCAGGAGAAAGGAGAAACAATGTGTTATTAGTTATGATAATAATTAAAATCGTAATTAAACAAACAGAAAAAAAGAAGTCATGTGTTTCATATCTCGCTAAGTTAAGCTAAGCTAAACCCACTCCTAGCTCTTTCTTTTTCATACACAACAAATCTGAGAGTCTTTATAAAGTTTTTAATCTAGTGACCAGCAAGAAAACATATAGACGTATTTCCCAAAAACTATTCCTTTCAGGGTTTCTTAACTGCAGACGAGTGTCCTACTATGAAACTGGGGTTACCACCTCCAAACTTATACTTAATGTTATTATAATATCAATATAATACTTTATGATATTACCTTTTTTCATCCTGTGAAGTTTTGTATGGGCTTGTAAGATATTGTCTTTTTTACAGTAGACATTTTTGACTCGGTAGAGGAAACACATGATACAAACAACATTAACAAAGTCTCGTTATGAGTGTGACAGTATGAGCAAAAACAAGACCTTAAAACTGTAACAGTGAAATTAAATTCAGTCATCATTTGTACCTGTTCTTTTCCTGCTGTGACATGACAAAAGTTTCTTTGCCTATATATTACAAATATGACTATATAATATAACCCTATATAATAACCTTCACATGAATTTACCTCAGTTTTCTTACAGATTAATAAGATTAAAGAAACAATGGACAAAATAACAGATTATTTGTTTTTTAGCTATTATATACTTTTGTTCTTAATACGATATGTTCTGCTCTGTGGCTGCAAATGTTTTACCTTTCAGTCATTAACATGAAGATACTTAGATTGTTTAAAACAGGTTTGGATGAATCTGATCACTTTACTGACTTTAATGGTGTAAACCACAAATATAACAGTGTAAGATGAACAAAAATGCTCAGGTCATAATACAAAACCCTGGAGGTTTAATTGTGTTGAGTTCTGTGGTGTGTAAAATCAAAAGCCATTTTTTTAAAGTCTTAATATTGTAATTCTAATGATGCAATTAAAACCAGAAACCTCGTGGATGGATTTTTTTTTCTTGATGTATTTGTTCACTGAGTGACAACAAAAAAAGAAGAAAAAATGCCCAAGACATAATAGATATAATGAGTTAAAAGAAGAAAAATTAGAAATGTGATAATAGAAAACAAGGTATATTAATAGACATTAGAGGAAAGTGGGACATACTGTAGATAAATGATGTGCCAAGGAAAGGAGGAAGAGTGAAGAGGTAAAATATAAAATGAGACAAAAAGGATCTATTTTTAAAAAGAAAGTAACTAGAAATGTAACGTTTCAAATAAATTTAGACTAAGTGGTCTACACTAGCAGTTCTGTGAGGTTGCGCTAATGTCAGGATGCCAAGATGCCCACAGTGTCTGTAAGGTATATTGTTTACTACTATTATTGTTTACTAAGTTCAACCAGTAACAAGATTCAATAGAGTTGGTTCTGTGAAGATGCAATGACAAGATGAAAAATGTATGAAACAAAGTATAGGTTACAGAGGCATCATTGTTTTTAGTTTCTTATTGTTTTTCAAAAAGACAGATACCTCTTATAAAAATGCAAAAAATACTCATTCCCAAGACCGTCAGAAAAAAAAAAAAAAAAAAAAAAAACACTTGACAGGCACAAATGTGATTTTGAAGTGCGCATTTCTTCCAAGATCTCACAGAGACAGCTCTTGCCTAAGATCTAACCTGGTATTATGGTCCAAGATTCAGCAGGCTTTGTTTACTGTCTAAATTCACTCCTCAGTGGGAAGCAGCTTTAAGACAAGGCTTGCTGTATTAGAGGAAGATGCTCAGCTGCATAAGAAACAGCCAGGTGCAACAGTGAGGCTGTCAAACTAGGACACATATCTCAGAAGTTTGGAGTAGTTCAGTGTTCAGGCTAGAAAACATGGCCTCCATCGTGTTATGAATTGTTGCATTTATTTAAGATAAGACCATTAATAGTCCCACAACAGGGATATTTCCAACATCAGTATCAGCAAAAACTATGAATTAAAAAGAAAAAAAGAAAATTGATAAATATATTCAATAAGAATAGAATTGCACTGATTGTAAATGGATGGCATTTTTATGGTCTCCTACTGACCACTCAAAGCTCTTAACACTACAGTTGGCAATCACCCATTTACACAGCACCTCTACATATACATATACATTGTGCACTTCTTACCAATGACATTCACGCCGATGAAAGAGCCAACAGGGGCAATATTGCTTGGAGACAGTTCGACATGCAGAGTGGAGGAGATGGAAATCAAACCACTGACATTCTGATTAGTGGATTTGCTCCTGAACCACAGCAGCCCCCACTGTGAAGTTTGACAGCGGCAGGACCTCATACATCTCTTTCACACTCTTTGAATGAAGGATTCTGTCACTGATGGAGCTGCTCAGTGCAGTCAAAGGCCAGCTTCACACTGTCTCGAGCCGGTGCTAAATGGTGCCACGTCAGGGCTGTCTCGGGAACACTAGCCCCAGATTTCTGGCCCGACCAAAACATAGGGCCACTCGGCCAGAGAGGGGCTAGAGGTGGCGTCAACGTCAAAGCCGGGTCAACCCATTGCTGTAGGTGTAGAAACAGCAGGTAGAGGCACTGAGGATGGCAGTACAGAAATGTATTTACAATTTGAGCTGCTACGGAGAATGATCGATCGACAGCTCTGGACGTTTCCACAAATGGGGGCTGGCCGAAGGGCAATCCAGAGAGGCTAGTGGCCCGAATCTGTTGCCCATGCTGAACACAAAAGTCTCTGGGCTAGACCTGGGACACTAGCACCTAGGTGGCCCCCAAATGGCCCTGGTCCGGCCTGGCCCCCTGTGAACCTGGCTAAAGTGTCCTGAAAGTGGTGGAGCTAATTCTTGGTCAGTGAGTTCAGCAAACATCCTTCTACCCCTATTATCTGAGGGGTTGTCCCAGGATAAAGCTGGTCTTAGTCTAGTCTCTCCCTGTCCACAGAGGAGATGTTGCTGGATTCTGTGGGGGAAGCTGATGCGACAACAGTGTCAGTGAAGAAGATTCTCCTATTGCAGGTGAGGTGAACTTTACATTAAGTTTGCAGTGTAGGGGGTGATTTCATCATGAAGTCGTCCCATTCAGTGTTAACCATGCATAACCCTGCCTTTTCCTTCTACTATACACTCATTATGTATAGGAAAATCCAATGTGAAATAACACAATGGGTTCTGTAAAGCAGTTATCAGTGTATTTAACTGGAATGGATTCAACAGATTTAACATGAATTCAGCCACAATCCATCTTAAGTTTTAATTAAGGTACCGCAAGCATTTTTTCACATGTGTAAAAACAGAGTATCCAAAAGTGTAAATGGACCCTACACTGGATTTTCATTTTCATAGAATGTTCAAAACCATTAACATTCTTTCATAACAGTTTAATGTTGTTCCTTACACAGTATCATTGGTGGAATAAATGTGGCTAAATGTGTTATTTTGAGATATTTGTTTTTATATTTGTGTAACAGTCAAATGTATTATTCAGTTCCACTGTGATTAAATATGAGTAAAGTGATTTGCTTTGGTAAGAAAAATCTAAACGTTCTCTGGTTCCAACATCTGAAATATCAATAATTGCTGGATCACTGTACGAAGACTGCAGAAATAATCAGTTAATCAGTGGATGGTTGTTCTTTTACACAAAATACAATTAATAAATCTAACTCAGTAACATTTTTCCTGCTAGAAATTGTGAAATTTCTGTCTTATAAAAAAATCTGCACTGAGTTTCGGAATCAGTATTATCTATGAACTGGCCCTGCTTACTTAATAGGTGTATTGATTAAACTCAGGTCAGGCCTAAAGGTCTATTGAGTGAACCATTGGCCTGCTGCATCCGTGTGTTTACAGCCTGTATAATCTCATTTCCAGTTCTGTTGTCTACAATGGTGACAATACGGAATGCACCCATGCGATCCTGGTTGATTTTATTAGCAGAGTAGCGCTGTGACACAGGTCACACTTTATTAGGGAACAAACCACTAGTGGACAGACTGCGATGTGATCACTCAAAGACTTGAAGCTCTGAAGGCTCATCACTCACAGACACAACAGGAACAATCTTTTGTTTTGGTCTCCAAAATAAAAGTTTATGTCTTTGTGCCTGTGTGATGGTAGCAACTATGGCTGGAGGGATTGTGTTTGCAGGTTAGTTATCTGGTTGTTATGATTGCAATATCTCACTAACGTGATGAGGGAATTTCTCCAAATTTGATACAAACCTTCAGTTGTACTCCACTCAGGGTTGAACTGATTAGATTTTGATGATCAAATACCAAAGATCTAGGTCATTGTGACAATATAAAATGCTTTTCTTTTTTTTTTGTCTTTTTTGGATGTAATATTTCAGAAATGCCCTGAAGGAATGTTTTGGAATTGTATACAAATTTTTACTTGGACCATCCCCAAAAAGTGTATGAAAAGTAGAGTGAATTGTGGGAACATCTAAAGTTTGCCATTTGCAAAAACTACACATAGCACCACCAATGATGCATCTTATTACTAAAACTCCCATATTAAACCACCAATTATGACATAATGAACAACCTTATACTTTAATGGAACCAAGTATTTAGCTGATTCTGAAAAAAGGGGAAATAGTCAGAGAAAAGAAGATCAATGTTTCATAAAAGAGCATAATTGTGTGACAAATTCAGTTCACTTTCTCAGTGTCATTCACAAACATGCTGAAAAAAGCATTTGGCTGTTGAACATGGGCCTATTTATTTTATTCTTTTTAGGGGCAAAATGTAAGTGTTTTATGCACTGAACAACGAAGTTAACACTATCTGCAGAATGTGGAGAAAGAATAACAGTTTTGATGTTACAGAGCTGCAGTGATATCTCTTGATGTTTGCATGTTGTTCCAGCAATTACTTACCACAACTACCACTTTGACTTAATGGATTAAGTCCTTATATATTGCACAGCAAGTTAACTGCTCCTTAAGGAACTCCTATTAAGAAATAATTTCAAGTAGCTAAAAAAACTGTCTCTCAGTCATGTGAGGCTGTGCATTTTTCAACCTTCTGCTTCTCTACAGGGGCTTTGGAGTACATGAGAGAGGGAGCTATCTGTTACAATCAATGATGAGAAGTGGGATGATACCAGGAGACATGCTAAATCAATTTCAGTCTGCAATCAGGCCAAAGCAATACAATTTGGGATTTTACACAGAATGCACACATTTCCCATCGGTAGACAACATTTCAACCCCGCTTTTTTTCCCAATGTGCCTCATAGAGAAATTGTACTTTTTTGTCTTTTGTCATGCTGTAAACTACAAAGCAACTGGTCCAGTGGAATCAGAAATGGACACAGTGTCCTTCATCCTACTTCCTAACCAGACAAATAACAAATAAAAATCATTTCAAAAAGTCCTGTTCTCCCTCATATTTATTGCAGTAGAATAAAGAAACGGTGTCAGACACAGCCATTGCTGTTTGGTTAAGAGTCATTAGGTAATTTGATATGCCAATGATGCATGATATATTGGCCCACTGATATATATTGGCCAATATGTGACGTTTTTTAACTTATTTGCATGGGTCCGATGTCAACAAATTTGCTGACTTTAGCCTCCATATTTAGTTGGGTCACTGTGTGTAGGCCCATTTATGCTCTACGCAGGATATGCATATGGAGACAGACAACCTTTTGTCTGTCATTGAGTGTGTAATTTGGTCCCTTTTCTTACTGATCTGTAGTAGTAATAGTAATGTAATGCACCGGAAATTGTCGAGACAGTTTTGTGCTCACGTGTGACCAGCGAGAGGAACAAAGAAGAACAAAGAACAAAGTCTTCTTATTGTGACTGTATGCTGTGATCTCATTCGCCATGTTTGTAACTGTTGTGATGTAAAATACATAAGTGGAGGACAGGTTTGATGGGCAGCACGGCAGTGTGGAAGTTTGCGTGTTCTCCCTCGTGTCTGCATGGGTTTCCTCCGGGAGCTCCGGCTTCCCCCCACCACCAAAAATATGCAACATTGGGCATACTAAATTGCCCGTATGTATTGATGTGAGTGCGAATGTATGTTTGTCTATAAGTGTTGTTCATCTATATGTGGCCCTGGTGTACCCTGCCTTCGCCCGTAAGCAGCTGGGATAGGCTGGGATATAGGGATATAAACGAATGTCTTCTCTCAGTCTCTAAGTTTGTTTTGTGTGTTTGTGGGGGGAACAACAGTAAATAAACAATCAATGATAGCCAATAATTGTAATGGAAAGAAATGTATCGCCCTCTACTGTTCTGGCGGCTTTACAACACCTGCCAGCCGGCAGAGAACTCTTTAAGAGTTCATAGCTCTTATTTGAACTATGTAGATCTACTGTATATAGAGCCTGCAGCCCAAATACAACTTTATATTATTACTTGGATTTCATGATATCTGTTGATTTACATATTTTCTACTTGTCAAAACTAAAAATGAAGATCTTGTCCAAAAAAACTCGCTGCACCACCGTAGTGCTGTTTTGTTATTTTTCGTGGTTTTCTAGCTGATCCGAAGAGGACCTACAGAGGATAGTGATGCTCACTGTTATATTAACATCCCTCTTCCCGAGCCTGGAAGACACCTGCTCAAACCATATAATTTGATGAGCAAGCAACATCAAGACGCAATTAAAATCACGTCATGGTCACCAACTTTTCCTCAGTCTTTCTACAGGCAGGTTCACAGTTCAAAGGAAATCACACTACAGACCAGAGTTGATATTCTAAGACTATATTCACTGCTGACACCAGGGCTGCAGCCGAATCCTCTGTATGCACTATGTACCAATTAGTGCCAACTACTCGACTATTACAGTAGTAGCTTCCACATAGCAAGTTGGCAATAGCAGGTACAATTCGGACCTATTACAACACCGCCATCTTGCCTGCCCTGTGACCCGGATGTTTGCATCAATGTTATGGTATTTTTCAACCTCCCGGTGCTGGCTAAACAATGTTGGTACCCTGATGACTGATGCAGTCACAGACATGGAGACAGACATTTTCCAGAAATGTTAAGGGTTCTGCTTCCTTCATCCTAGAGATCCTGGGCACATATACTTCATAGTTCTTTTTAATTCAAAGTTCTGGTGGTTCTGCTGGTGGTGGATGTTGGGAACTTGTCAGCATTGGTAGACTACATGTGTTCATCCATACTCTCCATAAACCAGCAGAATGTGGAGAGCTTGCTGAGGGCTGCTGAGTTGCTGCAGTTTATAGTGGTAAACAGGGCCTATGAGGCCTTCACTGTGAATCTGCTGAACTGAGACAACTGCTTTGGCATGCTGTTGTTCTCCCATGCCTCCTGTCCTGGACGAAAAAGCCCACAAACTGTTAGCAGGAAGGTCAAGGATCAGCTCTCTTTATTTATTTATTTTCATGTCATAGTTTTTTTTTTTTTTTTTTTTTTTTTTTTTATTGTACTGTGATTTTATAAAGGTTACTCATTTAAGGTGAGGATACTTCAAATAAACTTTACACATGAATAAATGAGTGCAGACAAAACTCAAACTTAACTTAAAATGTTAATTATGGGTTCATTCCTAGGGATATGATAAATCATACTGATATATTGTCCTCCATTCATGCATATTTTTGCTATAAGCATGACTTTATTCCCCATAGAAAATTCCTGAGTACTTAAATCTCAGGAAGGATTCAGGAGTCTGAACACAGGATGTGATAATAGAAAAGGAATTTGTAGAACTAGATTAGTGGCAGAGGTAATTGTCAGGTGGTCACAAAATTCGTATGTGAACAAAGCATCTCTCCCTCCTGCCAGTGGATATTAATCCTTTAAACCTTTGTAGTGCCTTGCAGAAACCCCGCTGGTTGTGATGAGCTAAATGACTTTGACAGCTTCCTTTTTATGTTCGTCTTAATGCCCATGTTAATACCCAAAAGTCCTCTGTGAGGTTTTACAGCACTACATAAGGCTCTAAGTTGACATTGTTTGGGCGTTACCACTGCCACTCTTTTTCTGTGGGATGAAGTGATGTAGCAGAACAGTGGAGCAAAAATCATCTAAAAGACAGATGAATGCTAATGTTGCTGCATGTGTCCTTCATGTGTAAATACACTTACAAGTAAACACATTTGCTATATGTATTGCAGTAAAAATAAATGAACATTAATTGAGAGACAGGAAACAGGGAGGAGAGTGGGGGAGAGACGTGCAGGAAAGTTCAACCAGCGAACAACTATATGCCAAAGTGGTGCGGCTTAACCATTTGGCTATCCAGGTGCCCTGTTTTATTAGTGTTATCTAATTTATTACTAACATGTAAGACCTCAATGACTGTCCTGATGTGACATCAAATTAGAAAAATAGCTAACCTCTTACTAATAAAAGTATACTTCTTCACAAGAGGTATCAACAAGCAACAATTGCTTGACTGCGCATGCAGGCAAAATAGCAATTTTCATCTCTAGCCTTAATGATTTCAAATATGTCTATATTTACATAAAATGACTGAAATTGAAAGCCAGTCGTCAAGTGTCTGCTCCCTGGGGAGTGCAAGATGTGCCTGGTGTCTTTGAACAGCAGTAAGTATCTGGTGGGGGGCCGGACCTCCCTCGCTGAATGCTTTGACCCACACCCAGAGGACTGGGTCTCAATTGGTAGCATGATGGAGAGGAGGATAGAGTGTGGGGTGGGGAGCATGCTGGGCTGTGTGTACATCACTGGAGGTTATTTCTGTTCCAAAGGGACCTACCTGCAGAGCACTGAGAAATATGATGCTCATGCAGATACATGGGGCGTAATTGGAAATTGAGATGATGCTACATGTTTGCACGGCTGTACCTTTCTTTACAATGGCAGAAGCATGGAAGGAGAGACAAGTGAAACACATTGTGACAACTCTTGTTTGGAATTATTGTAATGCCAATTGGTTGACCTAATTTAATCACTTCACACTATGACAGTGTAGTACCAGCTTATTTAAGTTTTCTGTATGTTTTATTTATGTGGTTCTCCTAGGGTCTATATACTGAACAGGGGCAATTGATCTGAGACAACAAGGGAAGCCAAACTTCCTCTAACATTTCACACAATAAAGTCAAATATGCACTGTTGAAAATGGAGCAGGGGTTTCCATGAAGCCAGGCTTTTGCATGATGATTGGTGGAACTGTCTAAAAGGCTGAACCCCTCTTGATTGGCAGGGATTTGGAAACAAGCATCAGCATCAGAGCATTCAGTCCCTAGCGGATTTCCCAGAGTGAAGTCGTGGCTAGGATACATATAGGATAGGATAGGATACTTTTTATACACCTAAAATGAGTTTCCCCTGTTTGAAAGACCAGCAGCCGCCACTGATACTGAACTGCTCCAAACCATAAGAAAAAACTGAAAAAGAAGCTGGAAAATGGATGTTTAATGCCCATTATCTCTGGGGTTGGTTGACATTCTCTGAAATATGCTTATTCACTTTTTTGAGAGAATGTACCTGAAAAACCTGCCATCCAGCACCTCTAAAGCTTACTAATTAACACAGGAAGTCACTGCTCCACTAAGCTAACTGTCTCCTGGCTGTAGCTTCATATTTAATGAACAGTTATGGGAATAGTATCGATCTCATCTAACTCTTGGCAAGAAAGTCAAGTGTATTTCCCAAAATGTTGACTGTTCCTTTAAGGCTTGTCATAGCAGGAAATGTGTAGGTGTAAGTAACATTAATAAAGTGTTCCTAGTGAGCCAGCAGGATACTGGAACTGGCTCACCTAAATAGAATGCAACAGTCATTACTGTTATTAATTACACTATGACTTTCTGGATACAGAATGATATGACAAAATGTCACAGGAGACATTTTGACTTGTTGTAGTAGGAACAGGGCAGGTGTTACTAATGGCATTAACAATTGCTCTGTTCTGTTACTGTATCACACATAACAGTGTGAATTACCTGTAATTCACTTTATCATTTACACTTGCGTTTTTCCTACAGCAGTCGGCTTCAGACTGTTGAGCCAGGCTGGGCCAGGGTCATTTGGGGGCTGCCTAGGTGCTAGGTCCCAGGTCTACTAGCCCTATAGCCCCTGTTCAGATTGTCAGGCTACTAGCCTCTACTAGCCTCTTGTTCCAACAAATCAATTCCCAGATGGAGAGCAGAGGACGAACATCATCATGAGACCAGAACTGTTGGTCTATCGTTCTCCTTCGCAGCTAAAATCGTAAATACATTTCTGCACTGCCATTTTTATTGTCTCTGCTGTCCACAGAAACAGGTTGACACTGCCTCTAAATGAATGAATGAATGAATGAATACTTTATTGATCCCAGAGGAAAATTAAGGCACACAGACACAGATTGTTCTTATTATTACTATATAGTAAGGAAAAGAATAAGAACACCAACAGAGGGGGAAAGTGACTTAGTGCAAAATATACAAAAAGGAGCAAGAGTACAACAATGCAACTGGGGCAAACTGCGAGGGGTTGTGCAAAAGGTTGTGCAGTGGTCTTATGGTGGGGTGGAGTGTGTGTGTGTGTGGGAGGGAGGGTGTGTGTGTATATATATGTGTGTGTGTGTATATGTGTGTGTGTGTGTGTGTGTGTGGGATGGGGTTAATGTTTGAGAAAAAACTGACTGAGGGTCCATTGCACCTCTCCCCTTCAGTAATATCTGTAATAGAATAATATCTGTAATAGATTAGATTGATCATATTTTCAACTGCATATTTGTGCATATAAATATCAATGGTGGTTACTGGTCTTTCACACAGGGGAAGCTCATTTTAGGTGTACCTTATAAAATGCATCCTATTCCATCCTATATGTATACTATGTATCCTATCCACGACTTCACTATGGTAAATAGTGAAGTCTACTACACTCTGATGCAGATAAAAGGGGCCTTTTAGACAGT
Source organism: Polydactylus sextarius (assembly GCA_016801845.1). NCBI lineage: Eukaryota > Metazoa > Chordata > Actinopteri > Polynemidae > Polydactylus > Polydactylus sextarius. Next base: position 12,210,815 of record CM028906.1, read on the forward strand.
TCCACTAATCATCATACGAAAGCCTGGCTTCATGGCCAGCCCACTGCTCAATTCACCCCCAGTGGTGCATGGCTTCAAGGGCAATGACGATTTTCAGCATTTATACAATCACCACCTGGCTTTACTGCATCAAAAAAAAAAAAAAAAACATTGCATAGAAACCCATAGAGGCTCACAGTCAATGGGGTTTCATAAACAGTGCTGCGCATTCAGAATCATCGGAAAATTGTGTCGGACAAACGTTTAAACACATTCTAGGATGTTTTTTGTTTTAACATAATGTCAATTCCAATTTAATGTAAATTAAACGGTGAATATTTAACCATTTATTGTGTGAAATGTTAGAGGAAGTTTGGCTTCCTCTGTGTCAGAGCCATCGCCCCTGATGAATATGTCTGAGCTTATGCACACACTACAGGTGTTTATATAAAATTTTATATTTCAGTGCTTTGCACACCTACTCAGCATCTTTTAAGACCATGAATACAGCATGTTTGTTGTTGGGTATGTGGAAAGGAGTGAGGCTCCGTGGGCTCTTGAGGAAAGACAGACATTCTCTTAAGCATAAATGCTAAAAACGGTGATACTGACAGGATCTGTCACAAAGAACCACCAGAATTATCACCTATAACATTTTTCAGTGACTCTAAGACTACTAGTAACAACCTTAACAACAGCACATTAATTGATTAGTACACCCACAAATGCTGGAATTTGTTGGATTTAAGGGTGTGTTAATCAGTTAATGTGCTGTTGTTAAGGTTGTACTAGTAGTCTTAGAATCACTGACAACATTTTCAATATTCATTACCAATATACATAGTATAATATACAGACTTATTCTGTCCTGCCCATTTGATTTGATTCAGACATCTATGTCTCCCTTGGGATGCATTGTCTTAACTTGGTAATCTGTCATTTTTTCCATTTAGTGCTATTGTTGGAGTATGAGCCAGCATTCTAACATTTAAAAATGTGTAATATTTCTAATTATGGTACATGGAACATGGTATTATCAGAAATGCTTAGAACTAAAATGCTCATTTCACAGGAATCAGAATGTAGGTTTTTAATACAAACAGATCCTAGGCAGGTAAAGGCACACACACATTTAGAGGGGAGAGGGAAACAGTCCAAACACTAGAAGCTACACCAAGAAAATGCTGCAACACTTGTCATAGAGAACGAAGCTGAACTGGCAGAGAATGCCCTCCAAAGCTATGATACCAACTGGGGATCCCATCAAAGCACTTTTCTAGGGAATCTATGATCCCAGAAAACTGTTTTGCATAATCTCTGATGTCTCCTTGGCAAAGAGGTAGTGTTACCATCAGATGGTGTAAGTCCAATGACAAAGTCAGAGGGGATATCTGACTAGTGCCAATGAGGACCGGGTGGAGGAGGCCAGAAAGAGCAATGACAAGAGCTTGTTCCTGGACTTGCAAACTAGAAGTCCTTCTTGATGACAACAGTGGCGCTCCTGATCCCAGGAGAACATGAGAGAAGCCTGGGGTGCACCCAGTGGATCATGTGAAAACAAAGGGGTACTGGCACAAATAGCCTAACAGTTATGGAGCTTATGGAGAGAGAAGCTAAGTCAATGTATGAGCAAAGATAAGTAGAAGACACACACAATGTTGGAACACTTGTCATGGAGAATGAAGACAAACTGGCAGAGAAGACAGAGAGTACACACTAAAAAATACACACCAGAGGAGGGAGAAACAATTAGACACAGGTGCAACAAATTACAAAAAGAATATTGTCACAAAAACAAGAAACACACTTTGGCAGAAACTGCAAACTTGTCATGAGACAGAGGCACATGAGACACTGGACTTTCAAAATAAAACAATAAATCATGGAAAACAGAAAAAACACAACTTAAGAGTCATGAGGTGAACAGTTTGTTAGCATTATTACATTGATTGTAGTACTTCACTGACAGAGCCTAAACACAAATTTTAATTTTAAAAAGATATAGACTAACAACTGACTTGATACCATGAGACATGATTGCAATACAATTTTCTGGAAATCCCAACTGCAATAAAAATAAATTATATAATTCAATGTCTAACTGGTATAGTCCCTTGTGTTTTAACTTGGAGAAACAGGGTCTTTATCAAGCAACTTAAGGTTGACATATATTAATTATACCTGGGGATAGCCAGTATGGCTTTGGCTATAATAAAGCTAATATGCCTGTGTAAATTGTGTGAAACCATATTAGATATGCACAGAACCCAGTCTGAACTAACATGACAAATGCTTACCCTTTTCTACCAATTAGTCCCAAGTCTATGCTCATTGTTCTCTTTGACAATAATGGCCCAGATCTAAATCTCCTTGACCCATTTCATTTCAAGTTCCACTGCTATGCTCTGAAGGCTGGATACTAGGTCTTAATAACTCTTTCCTTTCTTAAAAGTTTGGTGCCATCTGCACACAGTCTCTATGGATAAACACCAGGGCAATGAATGCAGGCTACCAGGGGATGGCAGTGTTGCTCTATGTTAAATCTGAAATGTCTTAGAAAAAAAAAATACATAGTATGTGTGAGTGGGAATGGTTTATACCACGCTATTTTGAGGTTTTCTTTCATTCTGAAACCAAACTCAGAGGAGCTTTGCTCTTGACAAGCAAGGACATTAACAATCATAAAATCAATAAAAGAGCTGATAGAGAGAAGAAAATCTTTGTGAATTACCTTTAGCTATTGCCTAAGTAAGTGTTCATTCTTCATCAGGTATGTGGTGGAGGCTGAAGCCCCTTCATCTAAACTGTTTTTACTCGAAGAATGCTGTATTATTTCTTCTGAAAAAAATAAATAAATAAATAAAATGTGGTATTCAACATAGATCTCAAAACCTTTTGATGTGTTGCTCTTGAGCAAGGCTTTTAACCCTGAGCTACTGGAGTGAATGCTTCTGTGGGGGATTTATATGGGTTTTAATTGTAGTGGCAACTCCACTTTTACTTAGCAACATGTTTAGCAAACTAACCCCAAACCACAGCATGCTGCAATAAAAAAGAAACCATATCAAATATTTCAAAGATTTAATCTACAAATGCTAAAATGTTCACAACTCAAAAAGATCTCAAATTTATTATATTAATGTGTTACTCAAGGTCTCTATTGCAACCATTAATTGTTGTCTTGTTGACTTGTGTATGAGCAAATATTTCTAGTGATATTGTAATTACAGCTGTGTGTCAGTAGATATTAATTAAGGTCAAAAACTGTTGAGTGTCATAAAGAAAAAGAGGATTGATAAAGGCCATAAGAAACCAGTTTCTTTTCCCCAAAATTTTCAATTCTTATTTCACCCTGTCATCTTTCTCCTCATCGCAGCTCAGCTTGATGCCCTGATCCTGGTTGTTTTCGCCCACTTAAAGCTGATAATGAAATGTATGTACTGGGCAAAGCAGGTGATTAATCAGAACAGATGTGTATCTAGGTAAGTGCCAGAGCAAGTCTCTGGAGCGCAGCGGCCTGAAGGCCCTAACTTTACACTGGTGTTAGTAGGGAAGCCAAGCCCTCGCCTCTCACCCCGTGGCTGTCATTGCCAACATATATGCCAGCCAGCCTTATTACAATTAATTAGCCGGTGCTGAAATGTCCTCACACTTCAAAAGTGATCATGTCTGATCTCGGCCAACGAAAAGGCTGCTGGTGGGCTGTTGTCATGTTTGCTGGCCTGATAAATCTATGGTGACATTTTACTGGCACAAGATTATGCTTTTATCCTTAAAGAAAACCACACCAATTGTCCTGTGATATTTTACACTGAAATGAAGTTGTCTGTATGTTGTTCAGGCTTCCTAATACACAATTTATTTTCCATATTATTTGTTCTGTCTCATGGTATCCTCACAATATTCCTATGGTAATGTTACAATATACAGCATATTAATAATCTCTATTAAATAGAGACTCTATTCATACAACCCTTTTTAAACACAGATTAGAAATATCCAATAATGGAGAACAAACAACAATACACAAATAAAACAAATAAAACTATATAAATAAATAAAGATGTCATATTAATAAAAGGTATTATTATTATTATTATTATTATTATTATTATTATGTTCAATATTTTAAAGAAAAATGATGGAAATATGTAGCTGTTCTACATTGTACTGTCAGTATATATCAGTATATATCAGTATATATCAATATTATTACTGAAGTTTTTAATGGATGTTCCATATAATTTATCCAGCCTAGTCCAGCCAACAATGTGATTGTTTACAACAATTCATTTTCTTGAGGGGTATTAAAATGGTCAGTCTGTGAGAGTTAGACTAAATATCCTTATAATATTGCTTGCTTTATGTCTTAAGATTAATTGGAGCTTTCATACTGGATGTCATTCAGTCTACTCTACTCATCACATGACTCTGGATTTCCAAATTGGCCAGAGCAGATGCCATCTCTTAGTTGATTAGTTAAAATGGAAATGATGCACAACCAATGTTTGGTCCATTGCAAGAGACCACATGCACACACTCGGGCTGAACGTAACTCTCCTACATCGGTTGCTTAATGAGATATCTAGTGTTCACCGATGTAAGCCTGACTGGTATGACTTTGATTTAAAAAGTGTATTTTTGTATTGTTTGTGTGTCTTAGGGAGGACAGGATCTTCACAAAATATTTGAATACTGTCTAGACAAGGCAAATTTTCTGTCACAAAAACAAACAAACAAAAACAAACAAACAAACAAACAAACCCCCAGCACATTTTGTTTGATGGTGTGTCAAATACAAATGTGTGAAATACAAATAGAATAATATCAAAGAATATAAGAGGCTTATATTTACAGGTACAGTAGAAAATGACACACTGTCAATACTCATTCACCGTCAGTGGTTGATGCATGAAGGCAATTAAAATGTCCTGTAAAAGTATTGTTACAGTTACGTTATTACAGAGGAGCCTCAGAATGATGTTTAAAGAAAAAGTAGATGGAAAAAAATACAAGAAGATAAAGGTTGTGGTCGTGTTGGACAACAGGAATAACACACTGTGACCTGACCATTATTTGTCAAATAATAATAATAACAATCAGCATTATAATAATAACAACAACAACAACAACAACAACAACAATAATAATAATAATAATAACTTGATTAATTAATTTCATGTATAATAAAGAACAATTTCCCAAACTGTGACCTGAACACAGGTAATAGAGAATGAACAGAGGAACAAAATGTGACAGTTCCACAATTTACAACGCAATATTGTGGAACTGTCAAATTTTGCCAAGTGGACCAATGTGGTATTCTTATGTTTTGGGATGTGACTTTGCTCACCTACTCACATGTAGAAATTAGTGGGAGAAATTGCTTGTCAATGTTGCAAGAATTACAAATTGTTCTTTGTAATTCTAGATTGTAATTATAGTGTTTGTGGACGTACATTTACTAAAAATACTTCTGGATCGCTGATGTGAAACAAGAATTTCCCTTTTCGTATAGCCGAGCAGCTAGTGGAGAGCTGAAGGCCAGTTCTGTAAGGAGACACAACATCAGCTCATGTCTCCAATCACATGGCATTAAGTAAACTGAGGTACTGGCATTTCATTCATTTCCTTCTCTGCAGGCTGTCATTTTGCTCTCTGTTCACCCATATCTCTGTGAACTCATAATCACTGTCACTCAAAACAACCTCACCCTCTCATACACACACACAAACACAGACAGAGAGAGAGAATTTGAATCTCCCGGTACACACAGTATTTGCAATGCAAAAGCCATGTTAGCTCAAGAGCACAGCGCAAACAAACTGCTGTCAACATTTCCACAAACTAAACTTTAACAAGTTCAATACTCTCCAGCTATGAAAACATAATAAATAAACCCATGGATGTCATCATTACCAGTTTTGTTTTTGGCAAGTCTGAGATAGTGGAGACATGCTGTGAACTCAAACGTAGTTTACAGCATATTTCCAATATAGTCGTTGATGCCTTTTGATATGGTGAACTTGATTCAACTTAATCGTTGGCTTATTTTTTGCATCAAGCAACGTGAATGTAAGCCCACGTCCAATCCTTTGTCTATATTTTTTTCAGGGCTGGTAGCATTCAGGCGCTGCAACAGATCTCCGGTGTACCGATGTGGCTGCAGAAAAAAAAAAAAAAATCAGGTTCACCCAGTTATCTGACACTTCTCTAGATCTGAGAGGCGCAGCTTTCACTCACAACCACACCAACAATAGGCCTACTAGCCAAAAATCTAATCAGAAACCTGATTGGCTTATACTATTGCTCATCAACTTGTCACTTTATTTAAGAAAATAGTGGAGGGTAAACTCGCGCATCTATCCATCTCGAGGCAACTATATGGTTTGCAGTTTAACCAGTTACGTATTTTCAGAATCATATAAATCAGCAGTTACACAACAAACCTAGCTTTGACTCACACTAATAGTTATGATTTAAATTAAGATGCAGCATATATGTAATTCAGGATCAAAGTGGATTCAAAAATATTTTTTTATCTCTCCATTCACTGTCATTCTTTTTTTTTTTTTTTCAACCCAAGGACCCAGTGGGTCTACTGGATGGGGCCTTAGGATCCCTATAGGCTTATATTGGGTTTGTTTATCTCAGGTCTGAATGTTGTCCATTTATTTGCACAACATTCACCATAATCTATCATTTAAGGGGCTATTGTTTCTTTTTTTCCCACAGGGGAGCATACTTCTGGAGCCTGCTTGACAATAATGACGATCAGGGTTATACACAGGCTGTTTATATATCTGTTTATTTATATATCTGGGCCCATGGGGTAACAAGTTATGTGTTAAAAGTGCATTGGATACAAAGCATCCTCACCCCTGCTCACTTCCCGGGTATGTAAAAACGTTCAGGCTCAGGAATTTTTTTTCACTATCAGCCATGTTTTTTTTCACTAAAAGAATGAGAACCCATCAGGCCAGAATGCAGACAGTTGCACAAAATATTTAGTTTGTCTGTGTGATATTACCAGTAGAATGCAAAACAAAATGAATGAGTCTAATTACATGATGTGGAGTTGATTATCCAACTGTGTAGGTTGCCATATGTGTGATGTAAATGTACAAATGCCATCTCAGAGGCAGGTTCATTGTTAGGAGTGGGACAGACTCAAATTCAGAAAAAGGGGATGGTATTAAGATCAGACAGAACCCCATTTTCAGAGGCAGCAAAAGAGAGTTACTTTTCTTGCATTGGAAGCAGTCCAGCATGATTTTTTTTCATTTTGTCAGGAGAGAACTATGTGATAGGTTAGGCTACAACTGGGCGGTGCTGCACACACCATATGTAAATCCATTTCTCATAGTTTTTTTTTTTATTTGCATAAACTCTTGTTACCCTCACCCTTATGAAGTGAATAGAGTTTAGACTGTCCTCAAAGTCAGTGTTGATCTGCACCCTTTTTTTATTTACTCTTACAGCTTTCATAATGTCTTTTTTTTTTTTTGTGGTCACAGCAGGCACTTGTTTTCATATAAATCTGAACCTGACTCTTATCCAAATCAATTGCAGTTTATGATTCTTGACTTGACACCAGCCTTACCCAAACTATAACCAGCAATCTCTGCCTACTCCTGGCTATAGGAATTTCATGTTTACTTTAACTGTCTTTGTTACCCATAACAAGGATGAGAAAGACCCTTCAGTAACATTCACAGAACATGACACCTCATTAACATGACACAGTTAAGGCCCATTTATGCTCTTTGAGTTAAACATCTCAGTATTAATTTCACCTTTTAGCACAACAACTCAAAGTATACAACACAATCAACAAAAGTATAGATCTGATAACAATAGAAAATCTATGGGGTGACCTAAAAACAGTTGTACAAAGGAAATGTCCAGTTTTGCAGGAAGATCGGTATATTTAACCTAATAAAATAAACAATTTCTAATTCTGCCTTACTACATTTTATGGGGACTTGCCCTTGATACTTGATACTAACACATTATTTGACTATTTCAGGTCTCAAATAATGGTAAACAGTTGGTAACCTATCCTTTTGTGCATTTGCAAATACAAATCTGGCACAGCCCGCAAACATTTTTACATATGTAAAAAGGGAAGTTCAAAAGAGAAGGTAGGAGAGATCGGAGGACCAGAATCGCCACACTACAAAGTCCAGTCACCTCTGGGGAAACATGTCGACAAAGATCAGCTTCAGCAAGTTCTTCATCTTCACTCTGAAGTTCAGCTTCAGCCTCTGTATATCTGTGCAGCGCTCTCACCAGCACAGGAGGTATGTTCATGTACCAGACAAGGTGACCTGGTATGAAGCTCAAGCCTATTGCAGGGAGCATCATACTGACCTGGTCACTTTTCAAGACAGGACTGAACTGCAACAGAATCTGTGCAGTGAATCCTGTTGGATTGGTCTTCGAAGGAATGAAACTGAAACTAATGTATGGCAGTGGTCTAGTGGAGAGGCAGTCACCTTTGGAAACTGGGCCACTGGTGAGCCTAACAACAAAAACGACGAAGAGAATTGTGTTGTTATGAAAGAGATTTTGTGGTATGATGTAAACTGCGATTCTGAGTTTTCATTTATGTGTTATGAAGTCCAGCTGATCTTAGTGAAAGAGAACAAGACATGGGAGGAGGCTCTGAAACACTGTAGGTCTCTTGACATCAGTTCAAATAACATCCATCGCTATGACCTCATGCACTTTGGAGATGACAACTTGGCTGCCAGCGAAGACATCCTAGATGCTCAGACAGATGAGGTATGGGTTGGTCTACGTTTCCTGGCGGGAAACTGGTTTTGGGTGAATGGGATGCCTCTGCGGGAAGAACTACCTGCCTGTCCTTCACCTGGTATGTACTGTGGAACAATAACCAAGACTCAGAACAATTTGCAACTCAGTAACTGTGCAGAGAGAAGGATTTTTTTTTGCTCAAGGAACTAGAGTAGTTCATTCAATGTCTTTGTAAATGTATGATTTTTGTGTGTTAATATGTTAGGCATGCTCTGCATTGGTGTTCTAAAGTTGGTCACATATAAGTTGAAGCACTTACTCACATATTGTAGAAAAAGAATGCATGTCATATATCCTGTCTAAACAAACAACTATGGAAATGAAAATTTGTTAATCAAAAAATCAGTCGTTGAGTAGTTTAAAGAACTAGAGTACTATTACTAGAGTTTTGCATGTTAATTTAGAAGGTATATTCTGTATTTGTTTCAAATTTGATTTTAAATTGTCAAAGACAAATAAGCTAAATCAAATAAAACTTTGGTTGTAATCTCTGTAGTTTGTTAGATACATTAATCTTGCTCTTGCACAAACAAAACTGTAAATCTAAATTTGTCATAATAATAATATCTGTTGTTTTATCCACACAGTTATGTAAAGACATTGTCTGATCAATTGTCCTTTGAGATCCATAGCTAACTGTTTTATATAATATATTACTCTTTAGAGGTGACAGTTTTTCTTCTTCTTAATCTATAATTTGTAATGTTCGTAATAATACACCACTTTTTAATGATAAAAAAGTTATCATCTTCACATGTCTAGATTTTTTGTCTACAAACAAGAATGCATTTTTAAATTAAAGTTATGCCAACATTTATCAATATATGCTGATAGCAATATCTGACTTTTCTGTGAAAATAGAACGCATTCAGTGACAACACTTTAACTCATGGTTTCCTGAACTTCTACTAATGGGATCTAAGGATGACTAGTTATGGACTATGAGTAAGGTTTGGAAAAAAAAAAAAGGTTTGCAAGAGGAAGCAAACGCTTGTTTGCATTAAAGTCAGACTTGCTTCACATCAATCCAACATTCTGTCCACCACATTTGTTATACATATGTAATAGCAGAAGCAGAAAGTTTAAAACTGCTTTCTGCATGAACTGAATGTAAATCATGCAGCATCATATCACCACATATCACGCATATTAGGGCATTCCAAAAGATTGTAGGCCCTGAGAAATGTGGTTAAACTGGTTAAGTTTTTGACAATAATTTTCACCTCCATAATATATAACACATGGTTTTAATGTTGTGTCCAATTGGTATACAGATCTGAATATTTAGTCAGAATCTGCAGAACATTCATAGCTGATTACTTTGTCTTTGTTGTCATACAGCAATCTACAAAAACTTTTAAGTTTTAATGCTAGAAAACTGTTGTGTCTTGAGTTGAAAGTTGCATTTGAATTGCACAACACTACTGAATGAAGATAACTGGAGGGTTGCTCTTCAAACCGCTGTTACTACTAGTATCTACAACATACATTTTGAGTCATGATGGGTAGGCACTGTTTTTTAAGTGAAAAAAAAAATCTCTGTACTTGCTCCCTGAGGCTGCTCTCTCATTGGCTCCGTCCAAATTCTTCCTGGGGGCCCACATTTCTGTGCCCCTGGCCAATCAATGTAGTTTTACGTTCTTGTTTATCGATTGTGATTGATTCTCAACACCTGTCCTTCAAATCAAACCTCAGGTGTCAAAGTGCACAAGCACGAATATCAAAACACTGACTGTGTGATGAGAGGAGAGGTAGAAAGATGCAACCAGACACAACTTTAGAGAACCACCAGGTTCTACAGCAGTGACATAAGGATGTCCTTCGGATTGGATAAGTGTGGCCGGATGGTCTCAAAGAGAGGCAAGATGATCAGAACTGAAGGGGTCGACCTACCAGAGGGCAACATAGGTGTTATCCAAGACAGCTACAAGTACCTTGGTATGCTGCAAGGAAGTCAGGAAGTCAGCAACAACCACATACCTCCAGAGAGTAAGGCAAGTCTTGAAAAGTCAGTTGAATGGCAAGAACAAGATCCGAGTCATCAATATGTACGCACTGCCAGTCATCAGATACCCTGCTGGGATCATAAGCTGGCCAAATGAGGAGGCTCCCTGAGACTGTACACTAAGCAGAAAGAGGGAGGCTGAGGACTCGTGAGCGTCAAGGCCACGATCCAGGATGAAACATCAAACATCCAAAAATACATCAAGATAATAGCCACAAAGGATGAACTGCTAAGTGAATGCCTCAGGCAGCAGAAACCCAATAAGAGTGCAGAGGAAGAAGAGCAGACAACTTGGAGGGATAAGCCCCTACATGGAATGTACCACCGTCAAATTTAAGAAGGCTGATCTCGAAAAGACCTACCAGTGGCAGGAAAAGGCTGGACTTACAGACAGAGGCACTAATCATGGCAGCACAAAAACAGGCCCTAGGTACAAGAGCCATAGAGGCCAAGATCTACCACAGTAGACCAGACCTAAGATGCAGAAAAGCAAATGCAAAGATGCCCCTGAGACAGTCCAGCACATAGTGGCAGGGTGTAAGATGCTAGCCGGGTCAGCGTACATTGAGAGGCACAACCAGGTAGCTGGAATAGTGTACAGGAACATCTGTACCCAGTATGGAATAGAAGTACCCAAATTCCAATGGGCTGTGCCACAGAAGGTGGCTGAGAACAACAGTGCCAAAGTTCTGTGGAACTTCAGCTTCCAGACTGACAAACAGCTCTTGGCTAACCAACCGAACATAGCTGTGGTGGACAAAGTGCAGATGAAAAGTACCAAGAGTTGAAAGAACAGCTGGAACAGATGTGGAAGGTCAAGGCGAGCGTGGTCCCCGTGGTAGTAGGAGCACTTGGGGCAGTGACCCCCAATCTGGGAGAGTTGCTCCAACAGATCCCAGGAACAACATCTCAAGCCTCAGTCCAGAATAGCACAATCCTAGGAACAGCTAAGATACTGTGCAGAACCCTCAAACTCCCAGGCCTAACACGAACAGGAAGAAGAACTGTACTGAAAACTAATAAAAATAGGGCTCTTGGTGATCTATGATTGAATCGCACAATTCTGATCCTGGGTACACTTTTTACTCAGGGCGACATGCAACTCACTTAAGAATTGACTATTTCTTTATGTATAATAAAGACTTGCATAGACTCAAGGACTGCAAAATAGGCCAGAGGGACCTTTGCGGTCACTCTGGGGTCTATATAACTCTACACTTTGAAGGCAGACAGCGTAAAACACTTTGGAGGCTCAATAATGGACTCACTAAATGACACCATGTTTGTGACTGCAATGGTGACAGAACTAGGAATATATTTACAGTAAAATGATAATGGGGAGGTTAACCCTAATATATTAAGGGACACTTTCAAATTTACAAGAAAGATTGAAAGATCTTGAACAGCTTTGCATTAGTAATACAGATCATGACTTTAATCAACAAATAAGAAATGTTAAACAGGACATAGATAAGATAAAATACTAAGCGAGGAGGTGGAGAAAAAAACTTGTATGTTTTTTGCAACAAAGATACTATGAATCTGGCCCCGAAACAGCAAAGCTATTAGCCGGGAGACTCAAAACAAACAAACAAACAAACAAACAAACAAAAAAACAAGCAGAAAGCACTATTAATAAAATAGGAGACCCTGCATCAAACGAGACTACTAGTAATTAGGGTGGGCGATACTGGGAATTTTGGTATCAATCCAAAGTTTTTGCCTTCAGTTAGTGATTATGATAATGATAAAACAAAGGACAAAGATTTTAGGCAAATAAATATGTTTTTATGAACTAATCACAACAATATAAAACAATACACTATAGTATTATACTATAGTATAGTAACAGTATAGAAATAATAAAACCACAGAGAGGGGTTGTAATCATCATTATCTCAGCAATGCTCTTTGTGAATTATCTAGGTGAAATAACAAAATGATTAAAATATTTTTTTTAAGATAAAAAAGTCTGTAACTGTAATCTGCATGTAGCCTAAACAGGAATAGTATTTTCCTTCAACAGTAAAAAGGATTATTATAGTCAGCTATATTCACATTTCAGCTTTGAGGTATATATCTTTATGTAAGTGTATACTTTTGAGTTCCAGTAAAACAATTAAGATTTTTTTTTTTTCCAACTGGCTGAATATATGATAACAGTTTAATCAGTCTGTTAAAATTGCATCTCTCATCACTAATTACAGTATGAAAAACATCACTTTATGCTGGAGATTACCTGGATATTCTTGATTTTTTGGCTGAAAAGCACCTGCTGCAGACCCCAGTCTCTTCCCCCTCCTCTTCCTTACTCAACTTATTTTGTAGCTTGGAGTTCTCTTGAGGGTGAACTGCTTTTATATGTTTATTTAAAATTGGTGGTGTTACCACAGTGTTGAATGCCTTTCAACACATTACATGTAGCAGTGTCCTTATTAGCTGCTAGTGAATAACAATCACACAGTGCTTCTCTTTCTCGCAGAGGGAGAGAGAGGGGTGCGCTGTTTGCACAGAGATTTGGAGAGAAGCTGCGCTCACATGAACTCTGAAGAAATTTTAGTAAGTTGCTGGATTTGATTCTGTTGGGTGGGAAGTTATTTATCATTGAAAAGATTTGGTTTTAGTTAAAACTTCATCAGATGCATTCAAGTGCTATATTCTTCCCCAATGGCAAGAATAAAGGTTAATGGTAGTCCCTCTGCCTTTGCTTTAGAGTAGGGATGCAGGCAGGGCTGCCCTGCTAGCCCCAGCCTCTTTAACCTATTTATTGAACTTTTGGCCCATGCAGTAACACAGGAGGCAAAACTGACAGGTATTGCCATTTGAGGAGATGAATACAGAGGAAGTCTTCATGCAGATGATGTTCTTGTTGCATTAATGAATCCGGATTCTTCCCCTCTGTCTTAATGAACATTTTGGAAATATATGGATCATACTCAGGGCATGTTCTTAATGTGAGAAAAACTCAGGTTATGACATTCAATTACACACTCACATAGGAATTTATCTCCAGATATAACTTCAAATGGCACTCAAATAAAATTCAATATTTAGGAGTTTATCTGACTAAAGATGAATCACGGTTATTTGATGCTAACTACAGCAGGTGTAACAAAAAATACATGAGGACCTAAGAGGATGGAGTCTCCTTCCTCTTGACTTTGGTGACAGAATCAGATCAGTTAAGATGAATGTCCTCCCTAGATCGGTGTACTTGTTCTCATCTCTCTCCATAGAAATTTCTTAAAAATAATTTAGGGAATGGAATATGCATATTTCACGATTTATATGGAGTAATAAGAGACCTAGGGTAAGATTCTCCACACTAGTTACCAAGGGAAAAGGGAGGCATGGCCCTCCTATCATTAAAGGACTATTATATATCAGCCCTGCTGAGACCTCTTGTATGCTGGTGTAACCCTTCTTATGAAGCCAAATGGAAGACAATAGTCCTCTCTAACAGACATACCAATTCAGCCACTCATTGGATGTATTGATGGTAAACAAGGAACATCACAGACAGACAGTCACTGGGTGAATTTTTCTTTGGAAATGTGGCTAGAGGTTGTTACTCAACTGCTCAAATGGCCGGCATATGACCCTGACTATAAGCAAGCACTGTATAATTTTAGATACAGACAATGTGTTTTTGCAGGCATCACCTCTTTATGTATAATAGTTAAAAACTGGACACTGGTCAGCTTTGATCACCTGTGTCAGACTTATGGACTAAAGCCCTATTCGCACAGGATTAGTGTTACCTGGGGACGTCTGGTAATTTGTAATAATTGCAGAGGATGTCTGTGATCTTAATCCCGTGCGAATGCACCATGTCTGTAATTTGTAATGTAAAAATTCCACCACAAATGACCTACCATATTTCGCCAAACACCGACATCCCGTGATAATAGTAGTCCGGTGCGAATCTGCATCTCAGTGATTGGGGGCTATTTTTTGTTTTTATTTAACCCTAACCTTTTTCTACCTCTTTTCCAGTTGAATCATGGAGGCTGCAGTAGAAGTTATTACAGTTTTGACAGCATTTTAGGTGAAAATTCAGGAGTCTTGTCATCTCCATACACAGTATGGACACTCATTCTCATGCTGTTCTTTTTTTTTTTTTTTAGTGTAATGTACAAATGTTTCATTAATAAAAAGTTAAAAAGCATTTCAAGATTTATCATGACAACAAAGGTAGCTGGACATTATATTGATACTCTTTTCCCTCTGGTTACCTTCCCAATGGTTAAACGTGTACCTGTTTCTGTCTCGGTGTGTTGACATCTTTCACAAGACAGCACTGAGGAAGTCATTCAGTGGACAGCGGGTTATTTGCATGGACACTAAAGCTGCAATGTTACTGTGTGCTATCTTTCATATAGATTATTTAGTGGCGGTACAACAGAGTCTGTTCCCCTCTCACACAGAGCTGAGTTATTGTACAGAGAAATTGCAGATGGTAGGAATTAAGTCCTGAACCATTGAATGTGACAGAGGAGCTGGATAAGTCTGTTGAAAAAAAGAACTTTGCTGTCTTTGTACGGTCATAGAGAGGATGGTATGGATTGTTCATGACTCTTGTTTCTCACAAACTCAAACCTCTCCAGTTTATGGTCTATGATAGTTTCAACCTTGTGGATAATGTTGTCCATTCTCCTGCTGTCTCTGGCACAGATGCTGCTCCCCCAGCAGACCACAGCACTGTAGATGACGCTTGCAGTTACCCACTGGTAGAAGATCTCTAACATCTTACTGTACACATTAAAGGACATGAGCTTTTTTTTTAGAAAGTAGTCTGCTTATCCTCTTCTTTTTTATTATATTTTTTTAGGCATTTTTGCCTTTAAAGACAGAAACAGTGAAGAGAAACAGGAGACAGGGAGGAGAGTGAGGGAAAAACACACAGGAAAGTTTTGAGATTCAAACCAGCGAACAGATGTGCAGCATATATGCCAACATTGGTGCGACATAACCACTTGGCTATCCAGGTGCTCGTTCATCCTCTTCTTGTAAACAGTGTTGACATTGTCCCTCCAGTCCAGTCTGTTGATCAAATGGACACCCAAGTACTTATAGTGCTCCACGACTTCAACTTCCTCACCTGTTATGATGTCTGATTGCTGTTAATCTCCCTCTAAAGACAAACACCTTGGTTTTGTCCACATTTAGGAACAGATGATTTCTGTTGCTCTATTCCACAAAGCTGTCACCAGGTCTCTGTACTTCTCTGTACTTTGGTCTACAGCATCAATGAACTTTAACTCACCATACTGGATTGGTCTCCAGCGGACTGAAACTCAAACTGATGCATGGAAGTGGTCTGATGGAGAGGCAGTCACCTTTAGAAATTGGGGGATCTGGGAGCCTAACAACCACTGTGGAATAGGGGATTGTACTTTTATGAGAGAGGAATTTTAGTATGCTGTAAAATGCGATTTTCATTTTTATGTTAAGAAGATCTGATCTTCGTGAAAGAGAACAAGACATGGGAGGAGGCTCTAGAACAGTTCAAATAACATCCATTGCTATGACCTCATGCACTTTGGAGATGACAACTAGGCTGCCAGAGACGTTTCCTGGCAGGACGCTGGTTTTTGGTGAATGGGATGCCTCTGCAGCAAGAACTGCCTGTCCTTCACCTGCTCCTGGTATGTACTGTGGAACAATGACCAAGACTCAGAACAATTTGCAATTGAGTAACTGTGTTAAGAAAAGGAATTTCTCAAGGAATAAACTAGAGTAATATTTCAGACACAGCATATGTTCTTCCTCCCTCCTTCGACCCCCACCAGTTAGCCCTCTAGTGAGCCCTCTACTGTATGACTTGTACACCGACGACTGCTCTCCAACCCACCCAGCCAACCCCATTATAAAATATCCAGATGACACAACTGTGATTGAACTCTGTGACAAGGACAAGACAGCGTACAGGGCCGAGATAGAGAAACTGTCCCTCTGGTGCTTAGAAAACAACCTGACCCTGTACGTCCTTAAGACTAAATAACTCCTTATGGACTTCAGGAAACACAGACATGACTACACCCCCCCTCTTCATAAATGGAGAACGGGTGGAAACTGTCACCAACCTCAGGATTCACATCTCTGCTGATCACTCCTGGACTTACAACATCAGGGCCCTAGTGAAGAAGGCTCTGCAGCAGCTACACTTCCTGCGCGTCCTCAGGAAGATTAACCTGGACAGGAAGCTGCTGCTGGCCTTCTATCATTCCTCTGTGGAGAGTGTGCTCACCTACTGCCTGGGTGTGTTGTGCACAGTTTCCACAGCTGAGGACAGGAAGGCGGTGCAGAGGGTCATAAACACTGCCCCAAAAATCATCGGGTGCCCTCTGCCCACTCTGGAACAAATCTCCACATCCTACTGCCTCAGGAAAGCAAAGGCCATCATAGGAGACCCCTCACACCCCACCCAGCCCCTGTTTGACCTGTTGCCCTTTGGAAGACACTACAAGTCAGTCAAGTCCCACATCACCAGACTGACAAACAGCTTCTTCCCCTGAGCTGTCCGGACTGTTGACACCCACGGACACACACAGATTCACTCACGCATAGACAGATAATAACCCCCCATCCCTCAACAGCCTCGACCTCTATCGCCTCATCTACCTCCTACCAAAAAGATTTACAGCCACTTTTCACTTTACACCTTAACACAAATACACATTTTTTAAATTTAAATCTGAGTTCCCTATATTTATAAATGTATATTCTGTTGCACTACTTTTTGTGCATTACTGCATTAGTTTTTACAGTTTATGTTTCGTGGTACTCTTTCAGGTGTATATAAATTAGAATTTTACAAGATTTCTTCTTTTTTTTTCAAATTTTATGTCTCTATTTTTTAAGAGAATACCCCTTTTTTGATATGTTGTATTGTTTCTTACCCTATATTGTGTGTTGGTTTTGTATGACACCACTTATGTTTGTTTTTACTGCCTGTCACTGTGATTGTTAATCGTTGTCTTGTGGTGCATGGTGACTCTCTGGGAGCACCCTCAGTTTCGTTGTGCTCTCACTGTACAATGACAATAAAAGACTATTCTATTCTATTCTATTCTATTCTATTCTATTCTATTCTATTCTATTCTATTCTATTCTATTCTATTCTATTCTAATTACTTCCAGCAACAAGTCAAAAAGTTCTGGAAGGCTTTGAATTTTCCAATTATATAGATATAGATCTGGAGTGCTCATCTGTGTGTGAGAGCAGAGTAGACATAAATAACATAAATAACATGGGTATCTTAAGCATGCTGAGGTGAACAATCATTTACTGAGTTAAAATTACTATAATCTGTAATTGCTTTTAGCCTGGCTATTTACACTGGCCATGTCTGATTTTCTCCTTGTCATTCAATTTAGCTCATTCTAACTCCCCTAAACCCAGACCAGAGCATGTGAGCGGAGCGTGTGAAATATAGTCGGAGCGCGGCACAGGTTTGTATCCAATGACCGGGGCGATCGCTCCGCCTCGTGGTTCTGCTCTGATACCGCTCACACCACGAGTCTAGGACATGCACAGGGCTATGCACACTTTTAAAAAGACTGGGCTACAGTGGGCCGCGTGCATTTAAAGACCGGGCTGACACCTGATGTGCCATGCACGCACCGCGCCCGCAGACATACTTGGTGTGAATTACACACACGCTCCCGCGCTGCTCACAGACAAGCTTCCGCCTTGCACCGCTCACACGCTGTGCGGTGTGAATCCGGTCATAGGCTACAAGTTTCTACTGATAAATGACAATGAAAGATTTAAAACGAAATGAAACCGCCATGGGAATCGGGTATTTTGCCTTAAAAAAAAATAAACGCCTGTTTCATAAAGACAAAAAAACGCAAAGTCTGTTGAGCCATTTGGGAAAATTAATGCCGGGGCTATTATTTGCAGCTTTATGGTATGTCATATACATGTCCTGTCTAAACTAAACCGACAACTATGTAAATGTAAATGTTTTCATCTTAGAATCAATCACATAGTTTGTATGCTACATCTACACAGAATTACTTAATAATAGCCTATTTATTGTATAATTTCAATAACCTCTTGTCATTGACAGTGAGCGTGCAGTAGCGTTGGTTTAGATTGACAGATGAATGTTCTATTTAACACACTCCTTGAAGGTGATATGTCTTCTTCATTTCAACTAGATATAAACCAGTCAAATATTATTGGCACTGGTAATCATACCAACAGTTTTAAAGTGATCACGTCATGAAAGAACAAACATTTTCATATAATCTGGATAATGATTAAGAGATCTGATGGAGTGCGTCATCCCCCCTTCCACTCAGTCACATCACTGTGTGCCTATCCTTTTGATCAATAATGGGATTTTGGAATTGAATACCAGTCTTTGCCTTTCCACAAATGTCATAGTTTGTCAAAATTGTGATGAAATGACTAGTATGTCCTTTTGTCTTGTGTCTCAGAGTTCTCTAAGATGGCTTGGAAAGTAAGTGAACAAAATATTGCTAAGTTTGTTTTCATTAAAGTCATCTTCACTTGCTAATGCTGTAAAAGTCCAGAATATGTACAGTGACAAAAGTTTAACACATCTTTGCTACAGTTTCTGTTCATAAACTCTAAGGAATGATCAGTTTTGGTTGAAGGTCATGGGTAAGCATAATTAAAAAAAGCAAAGTCTGTAATGAAACAAACAGACATGAAACAAACCCCTGGAATTTCCATGAAAGTCAGATCTGCTACACACCCAATCTTATATAATAAATGATCTATTTAAAAAAAAAAAAAAGAAAATTCAAAGTTAGGCTAAAACATATAAATTAAAGGTTAACCTCACAGGAACAAACACATCCACCCAAGAAACATTGCACAGATCACTTATTACACAGTATTTAAAAGCATGAACACTTGAAGCAGCTTAGTAAACATGATCCTGATTTTTGGTTGTATTAACAGCTTGTACATCAGTTGAATAGAAACTGTTCTTGAGTCTGTTAGTTCTTGTTTTAATGGCCCTCTACCATCTGCTGGATGGTAGCACCTCAAACAGAAAATGACCTGGGTGAGATGTGTCCTTCAAGATGTTCTGTGCTCTCCTGAGGCAGCTAGAACTGTCTAGATCCCACAGAGTGGGGAGACAGCACTTGATGTTTTTTTTTCAGCTATGTTGATGACCCCCTTGTTTGCCACAGTGCAGCTGGGATGCCACACACAGAGGGAATACATATATTGTATTGTATAGATATATTATATACCTACAAATATATACAAATTGCGTAAACAAGGTTTACAAAGTGGTGGAATAGAGAATGTTTTGGGAGTATAATTGAATTGATATAATTTCATAGGTACATTCAACTCTACATTCAGAAGCCTCATTAGGGGCCAGGCAGCCTAAGCTGCCAGAACCCTATTGTTTTCCTGGATGTTCTTCTTCTTCTCCTCCTCCTTTGAGGAAGTCCTACTTCCCATGTGCGAAAATGTCCAAATTTTGCACAAAACTCCAGTCCCACGTCATATTGCCTCAGCTGCAAAAACAGGTTGTAAAAGTTCAAAAATGTGAAAATTCAAAACAAATCAACCATATGTGATACAGATATGCAACTTTCACCAAAATATATCCCCAATAATGAAAATTATTTTGTGTATTTAAACCTATTGCAAATTATGAAGACAATCTCTGTTGTCACTTTTTTTTTTTTTTTTTCAAAAACTGTAAAACTTATTAAACCTATTTCCTTCCAACAAAATCATGGCTGGTAGTGGCGGTGGATCAATAAGAAAGGGTGACGTAACATATTCTGTAATATGCTCAATGGCAGCATTTTAACTCTGCTCTGTAAAATCAGCCGTGGGTAAGGTTAATAACAAGCAAAACCTAAAATGTCAGGTCTGTGACAGGAGGCAAACACTTCTTTGCATTAAAGTCAGATTTGCTACACTCTCATCCACACTGTGACAACCACATTTGCTACACATAGGAAACATTGCACTGCGTAAACAATGTTAAAAATACTAATTTTATTTTTTGCTGTCAGGTATTTGCCTTGAAACTAGTTGGTAACTGTTATTTTTTTATAGATTCTTATATATTCATTATATTGTATTCATTACTATGAATTTAATTTGTTTATTGTTAATTTCAAATAGACAGACAGGCAGGTATGCAGGCAGGCAGACAGAGAGATAAATAAACACCTTTATTGATCCCTTTGGGAGGTTCCCTCAGGGAAATTGAAGCTCTCTCTCTCTCTCTCTCTCTCTCTCTCTCTCTCTCTCTCTCTATATATATATATATATATATATATATATATATATATATATATATATAGACTCAAGTGTAACAGTGCTGTATGTGATGGAGCTTCAGTTTCCCTGAGGGAACCTCCCAAAGGGATCAATAAAGTTGTTTATCTATCTGTCTGCCTGCCTGCATACCTGCCTATATATATATATATATATATATATATATATATATATATATATATATATATATATATATATATATAAAACATTCATTGTCTTGTTGGACAGTTGAATTCAGCTACATCAGGGATTCCCAAAGTAGCTGAAATATTGATTGAAAAGACAGAAAACAGTTAACATTTTAACAGCACCAGACAGTTTGGGATGAGTCCAAATTCACAGAAGTTTGTTAACTGAAGGTAGCTGCCATCTTGGAGCATCTTGGAGAATATTTTATTTTAAGTTTATTTGTTAACTTATTTTATTTTATTTTTTATTTACTTGGACTTTGGCAAAATAAAAGGGTAGCTACTAAAAGGGTAAAATCAAATGATTTGATCAACTGAGGGTGTAGGCGGTTTTACCACAGACAGCCAGCATCATGAGGAGATGATTTAGGCAAAAAAGTCAAAAGTCAATTTGCTAAAAAATGACTTGATGACATGTATGATATGTAACTATACACAATAATATCAGTTATGATTACTGCAGATGGTTGCACATAGTTTTTGTATATTGTGCACATGACCACAAGTGTCCAGCTGGTCTGTATATATATATATATATATATATATATATATATATATATATATATATATATATATATATATATATATATATTCGTACAGGCTGCTGATCTGTTGGTCCTGCACTTTGGAAGGAGCAGCCTGTCACTGAACAGGCTTCTCTGGCTTCTCTGGCTGCTGATGACAGTGTGCAGAGGGTGGCTGGCATTGTCCATGATGTCCAGCAGTTTTTGTTTTGTTGTTCTCCTCTCTGCACTGTTACCAGAGGGTCCAGCTTTGTGTCGACCACTGAGCCAGAGCCTGCCTGATCAGCTTTTCCAGCCTGGAGAGGTCTGCCTTTGATGTGCTTGTGCTCCAGCACACAAATAACTGTCAAACCTGTTCTAAAGGTTTAGAATAAACCCCTCTGTCCACTCACGGAGTACATTACTGATTGGTGAATTCATCTTTCATAGGCCTATAAATATAGGCCTACAGCTGCAATTTACCGCAGTATAAAGTGATTTCTAAAAGTAGACAAACTACACTTCATGCTTTGGATTGATTTGACTAGCTACCTTGTCTAGCTATTAATCACTCCTTTTACTGGTAAACCAGAGGTAGGTAACCCTCCCTTTCATTTAAATAAAAGGGTACAGCCCAATGTATTTTGGATATGTAACCAGGTCAGTCATGTCGAAAAAAAGCAGCTTCAGCAGGTTCTTCATCTTTAATCGGGAGTTCATCTTCAGCCTCTGTCTGTCTGCACAGCCCCCTCACCAACACAGAGGGTATGTTCATGTGCCAGACACAGTGACCTGGCATGAAGCTCAAACCTATTGTAGGGAGCATCATACTGACCTGGTCACATTAAGAGATGGGACTGAACTATCTGGCCAATGGACTTCTCTTTACTCATTTTTCTGTTATGAAGTTGAGCTGATCTTAGTGAAAGACAATAAGACATGGGAGGCTCTGGGAACACTGCAGGGTGCATACATCTGAATTTTTTTGTGCGTACAGAACATTCCAGCTTTGAGCATATGGAGCATTTCAGTAAGAAATCCATGCAGTTGTTAGTACATGAGGCCCCTGGTCTCTTGACATCATTTTAAATAAAATTCATCGCTATGACCTCATGCACTGTTTTGGAGATTTTTTGTATATTACTACTTTAAGCATGCTTTGCATTTGTGATGAGAAGAGGCATCTTTTCTATCATTTTGAATGCAATGTCTATATATTGTGTTTTGATAGGTAAACTCAACTGCAAGTCTGGGACGGAGACAAACCCCAGGAATTTGAATGACAGTCAGACTTTCTCTACACCCATCCACCACTCTGACCTCCACTACTTGTATATTGTGTGGTCTCAAATGTAAATTGTGAGATGCTGAATCATTATTATATGGACATATATATTCAAAAATGTAACATAACATCCCTAGCTCAGAAGCCATTAAGATGTTTGTTTTGGTGGGGATTTTTAGGCATAATCACACTACTACTACTACTGCTACTGTGAGTTGCAGTCAACACCAAAGCAACAAAAACCTGCCATAATAACATTGATCCCTCGCCATTTTGCACTTCACCTCTTGCGGCTTTGATACATTGCGTTTTTGAATTATATTGAAGGAGTTTTCACCATATTGTGGGATTCTTCAGCCTACATGTAGTTTTTTTTTTTTTTGCATTTTAATTATTTTTGTGGTAAAATAGGTAATTTCTAGCCTAAATAATAATAATAAATAAATAACAATATACATACAGCAATATACAGTAACACATTAATTAAAATGGACAGCATTAACACTGTGTGGTATATAGTTACTACTTTGTTGATTTTCACCTCTCGTGGGTTCTGGAATCTAACCCCTGTGATAGGTAAGAAACCACTTTACCTTCATGCTTATTACTCTGAACATCCAATGCTGTGTCTACTGTTTGTGAAACTCTTCAACATGTTCACTAACACTAAGAAAAAACAGAACTCAAATTTAACAATTATCAGTTTTCTTTACTAATTCTTTACTAATGTTAAAATACTGATTAAACTGATTTTAATTATGTTATAACACATTCACAGCACAATGAGCACAATGCTAATATTATATTTACAGTAACACAATCTAGTGATCAGCCACAACTTTAAGACTGACACAACTGACATAGTGAAGTCAGTAGAGTCTAGAGTCATTGATCATTTTATTACAGTACAATATTCTTTCTTATTTGTTCTAAACATCTAATTTGTATAATTTATATAAGCATCAACTAAACTTGCAGTGAAAAAGATTTCATTTTATTCAACAGACATATTTAGTTACTTATTTAGTAATATAGACTTATTTAGTTATTTAGACATATTGAGTTGATACACAATTAACACTTTTGAAATGATGTTCAGAGTTTTTTTTTTTTTTTTTTTTGTGTGTGTGTGTGTGTGTGTGTGTATGTGGTGGTTGTGGGGACTGGTGAAACCACAGGTTTAAGTCCACTTTCCTGCTGCTGGATGCTGCTGGAATTTGATGCTGCTCTAAAGTTCTATCTGGTCTCGTCTGTTTACCTCTTGTCACCTGGTCAATGCTGTGGCATTCACTCTTGTGCACTTGGACCTTAACTCTGGGTTTGAACCTGAACTTTGAGTTGATTAACTTGGAGCTGCCAAAGTCTGAGTTTTCGGTTTCAGAACACGTGATAACAATAAGTGTACTGAACTCTGAATTCAGTTAACCCTGAATAGAGCGCGCTCATGAGAAGACAAAAAAGACCACATCATTGAATCACATCATTGAACTCAGATATCAGGATCAGCAGAGAACATTTGTGGATAAATGGCTACTAATAAGAAAATTTGCACTTCTGGTTTGGCATGAGAGAAACTGGAACTACTAATGACAGCATATACAGAGTATGAGTTTTTTTTTTTTTTTTTTAAACTAAAAAAGGTGACACTGTTGTACAAGGAACAGGAGCAGCTGCGGCATGAAATTGCTGACCAAGTGAATGCGCAAGTATTGATGAGAAGAGATGTTGATTACTGTCTAAAAAATATTACTAGTTTTTGTGTTGCACATTTTTAAATGTATCTATATAAAAAAATATCTACAGTATATAAAACCATTCAAAATGTGCACTTTTCTCTATAGAAATTGACTATAATCTTCATTCTTACAGTTTATGATGGTGTCATTGTCTTGTGAAGCCTCTTATAACAGACACCCATGTAAGATTTTGTTTTCCTTTTCTTTTTTCCATTTTTGGTGTATAAATGTAAGATTTCATTACAGGATAACACATTACAGCTGCCACATGAAGGGCATATGTAGAGCAGTCTATTGAGTTTTGCACTTTAACACAAATAAAAGGCATCAGTGTAATGCAGTAGTGATATACCATAATAACTTTTTACCTTTTCTTTTCTTTGTTTTTACAGAGCAATGCAGAAAATCTAAATGAAAATAGAAATATTAGAACATCAGTTAAAGGTGGGTCGGCACAAGCTGATTGATAGTTAAACTTCATTTGACACAAAATATTAAAATCCTGTATTGCATTTTGACTTACGGGAAATAAAGAAAACTTGAAGAAATGATTGTTATTTGTCTGTATTAGATATTGAGTCTCTGACAGCTCTTCATCTGCTCATCCACTGGATGGTCAGGGTTGTTATCAAGGTCAACCTCTGGTGCAGCAACACAGTTTTCACTTTCCATTATTGCAATATTCTGGAGGACTCTGCATGTAACAATATTACAGGCTCTTTCTGGGGTGACGTGGAGGCCATGAAGGCATTGGAAACAGGTCTTCTGTCTGTCTAGGGCCATCTCTATTCTGGCTTGTGTCCAAGTTATTGACTCTGTGGGTCAGGATCAGGATCAGGGTATGGAGTTAGTAGATAGTGCTGTTATGGGTACCCCCTGTCTCCAAGTAGGTAACCACTGAACTCTCCTACAATGAAACAGTTTGAATGTTAAATTGCAATATGAGCAAAAGATTGCTTATAAATATTAGGATATATCTATACTTTATATAATTACCATGAGCTCGTCTAGCACTCAGTGTAGATTCACGATGATTTTGATATCAAACTTTAAGCTTGATATCTTCATTTTGCACTTGCCATTTTGCTGAACACAGGTAAAACACTGAGGTGAGGAGACATTTTTTTTTTATTTTTATGGGTCGATGCAAAACATCAGAACAAAGATGATGGCGCCTGTGGTTTTTGTAATGACTCAATTGTGAAAAATATGACAATATTCTATATTTATTCAAGGATGTGTCTCTTCCCACTCATGTTGGTACTTTTGCAAGTGTTTTCGCTTTTGAGGACATGGTGGAGTAGCTATTGGGTGTAGCGGACATTTTTAAAAGGCGTGGGTTTTGTGAGCAGTGCCGGTGTGTGGTGTCTGTCTCTAGGCAACCATGACAGCAGACACAGAGGACTGGAGCCGGGTGGTCCTGCAAGGATACCACCACAACAATTTAGCTGTCCCTAGCATTCACTGTGTATTTTCTGTATTCAAGCCCCCAAGTTTAGAATATAATAGAATATTTTAATTTGTCCCTCAATGGGAAATGTATCTGTTTGACAGCATAAGAAATTATGAAAATAAATTAACAGAAAATAAAAGTTAACAGAAAAATAAATAAATAAATAGTTTATATAAAAAAGAATAGGTGCAAATCTCCAGAGATAAGGAGGAAAGCTCATTACATTACACTGGTTACTTTATTCTCTCAATTGCTCTGAGAAATTGCTCTATTCTGGGTGCCCTTTTTATTCTTTATTGAATGTATGCCTATGTATCTGCATTTTTATACTGTTACTTTTAATAGTTACTATTCGTTACTGTTAATTTATTTTGAATTTTGAGCATAAACATGTTTTGGAATGTTAAGAAATTCATATTTTTTTTAATTCAGATTAATAAATTGCTATGGATGTGCAGACACTGGTAGAATGGTCAGTAAGACAGACGGGACAGAATACCAGCAGACATAATGCTTTCAGCTGTGAGGCAGGTGAAGCTAGAAGGCAAAAGCCTTTGTGGCACGGCTAAAGAATTTAATATTAACTACAGGACACTGACCCGTTACTGCCAGAAAATGTCAAATGATGACAGAGGATGGAGCTTCCCTACAGAAAACTGTCATTGGCAAAAAAAAAAAAAAAAAGGATGTGCAGAGAGGACATCCATGATGTGTCTGAGCGAAATTAGAGATGAGAATATTGTTGAAATAAATTATTGACTGCTATGAAAAATGGAAATGCTCAAACAGAAAATCATGATAGAATGTCTAAACAGTCAGATTTCTGCGGGCAATTTATGTTCCGATATCGGCAGGTTTTTCAACAAGGACACGCTGTGTCTGAGACGCTACCTCCTTCAGTCCATTTAGAGGAGAAATTCAAGATTAGTGTAACTAAACCTGCCAGAGAGCAGGTTAGTTTCACAGGGTCTGTAACTGTAGTAACTGACACAGAGTTCAGCTGAACTCGCTTTGTGAAACCAAAAACTCTGAGTTTCCCTCAACTTTGAGAACTAACTCTGAGTTTTCACTAAACTAGCTTTCTGAAATGGGCCCCAGGTGTATGATTTGAATGACAGGTGTTGAGAATCAATCACAATCGGAAAAACGTAAAACATCACTGGTTGGCCAGGGGCGCAGTTGTGGAGAGAAATGTGTGAAGTGTGAATGTGTGAATTATTTTGGCAAAAAAAAAAAAAAAGCTTCCCGGATGTAAAGCATGCCATAAACAAATTGTAGTCAAAGGAAAAAATGAGAGACAACCACTCAAATTTGTTTGCAAGTAGAGGTAAATACACAGTGACTAGATTAAATTTCATTGTTTGTTTTCCAGTGTTTTCCTAACATAACATTGAATGATTGAATTGGTACATTAGCGTGTCATTTAATTTAACTGTGTACGAGTATTACACAGGTTCATCTTTCAGTGCAATGTGATTACACGGCATTCACCTCACGTTACATTATACTGTTCATATATATAAACACAGTGTGAGCTTGATGGTCAGTCAGTTTCAGCTTCAGTGGGAATATTGTCCTTTTTCTTGTACTTTTTGGTAACTTGACTTTGTTGCTATATATTATTGCAATGTTTGCATCAAAGATATAAATAAAGGAAACTTTAAGACCTACAAGGAGTGTTGTGATTTTACACATTCATAGTGTTGTGAAATCAATGAACACATAATAATCGTGATAATCGGAATATCGTGATAAGTTCTTTGACGATAATCGTGCCAGAGAAATCTATAATCGTGACATCCCTAATTTACACACACAGTAATTAATCAAATGCTGTAGCAGACTTGTCTGGTGTGAATTACACACATGCTTCCGCACTGCTCACAGACAGCTTGCGCCCCGCACCCTCACGTGCTGTGTGGTGTGAATTTGGCCATAGACTACAAGTTTCCATTGATAAATGACAAAGAAAGACTTGTAACAATATCGGAGTTCCTTTCATTCTGTCTATGCCTCCTTCTTGCTACAGTAGCCACAGCCATTTGTGCCAAAGCTGTGCCATTTAAGACATGTCTTTCAAATGTGCTAAATAAAGACAAAATTAGTGAACCAACCGATCGGTGTCAGGTTTGGTAAATCACATTACATATGCTATCTCAATCTGTTTCTACTCCTCCCAATATTTCGAGAATTTTGGCAGAGACGCCCATATTTGCATAATCATTAAGGCAAACACTACTCAAAACTACTCAACTACTCAAAAAATGTTTACTTAAAAAATAAAATAAAATAACACACACACACACACACACACACTTATTATTAAAGTGACATGTAATATAATTAAGTAGATTTTAAGTTCTACAACTTTGACTAAAAACTATTTAAAAATTTGACTAAATTTAAACAAAAAAGGTGAGGAAATGGAAATTAATATCTGGTGGAAACTGATTTATATTCATTAAATATGTGAGTGAAATTGAATGTTTACTAATTATATGGGTGAAATTGATATACATTTACTAAATATCTGGATAAAAATGATTCACATTCACTAAATTCAACACTTTTATACTCATATTCTTGTTTATATGTATTCAAATTAATTATTTTAATTTATATTTTCATTGGTATCCAATGAATATTGATCTATTTAATAATATTACATTTGACTTTGTTACCTTAATTTTTCAGTATTGAATCTACTCAATGTGTGCTGAAGTACATCCCAGCACACACCCTTTTACTCACATTTAGTTGTGCAACTTTATCTAAACATGTTTATTCAACATTTTTCAAAGGCAAAATTCACAAACTACACAAGCTACATAGACAGATTTATTAAATTTATCATACTTCTTTACCTTACTTCTTCACTTCTTAATAAAATTGGACTCACTTGAACAATCGCATTGGTCATTTGAACAAATCCAAATTCCTCAAAGCATGTCAGCATCCCTGGTGTACACAGTGGAACCACAATGTACAAGGACATGACACATGACAATGGTTAAATGTATTTTCTGAACAGCCACCTGATTAGTTATCTTCAGCAATGAAACTCAAGTATTTGACAAAGCCTCAAAATTCACCATGTGTCATTATGGTGCAAAATGCTCAGGGCAGGACTGAGAGTAAAACCCAAAACCTATCAATGAGTAAAATGCAGTAAATTTTCAGCATCTTAGAATGTGTTGATAAAATGCAGATAAATTCTACTTAATGATCTATAGCTGGTTTTATTCAACCAAAAGTGAGTAAAAACCAATTAATAAATAATTCAGATATGTTAAATTCAGCTTAATGTGATTTCAAACTGCATTTGGTCAATTTTATTATGTATAGTTACTTCTATTTATTAAGTTAATATTAATTAACCCCATTCTCAGTTTTTTCAGTGTATTTTTCCCGTTTGAGGGACGCAGTCCTCATTGCTTCTGGTTAGTAGATCAGCTTCAACATGTGTTTGCGCATGCAATCAAGTTTGCACTCGATTTTTACAAAGGAAACCTTTAGTAAATCAGGGCCTTTATATGTTGATCTGCCATATTGAACTAGCTTGGCTGCAGTTAGTGTTTCACACTGAGGAAGCGTTTATCTTAACATTTTTCTGCTGTGACTCTCATATATGCATTGATTTTAATCCTTCTACTTGTTATATAGGCATCCAACAGACAAGGGATTGGAAGTTCTGTCTGAGGCCTGGGTGATCACTACCTTTGTGGCAGAGTTTGGGCTTCATCTGTGAAGGATCATGCATTTTCTTCTCTAAAAGAAAAAAAAAGTCCAGCTACTGTGTGTGGGATTAGAGGTCTAAATTTCCATTTGATGTCTAGCTTCAAATAAAACATTGGCAAATGCTTTACAATTTTCACTGTAATCTCAAATCTGAACTATGTTTCTGGTACATGTTAAATGCTTTTTGATATGATGAGTGATGTTATATGATAGTGGGTTATGGATTGAATGCAATACAATACGTCAATACAATATGTCTGATTAACTGGTGATGTGAGGTTTATTTATCAACAACAAACAGACCCACACAGTAAAGAATATACTTGCTGTTAAAGATACATGCCATATCTATCCTGCTTTCAGTTGGTGCATCGGTCGCACACATTGTTAAAAAAAATGGTTATAACTGTCGGGTGTGTTCTCCCCAGAATGAGCACGGACATGTGGCTAGATGTCATTTAAATTGTCTTTCATTTACATACACATACACCCGCCAAGTCCCTGAGTCCACCGCTGTTGCGGTCCAGTCCCTTAGCTGGGCGTCCTGTGTCCTCCATGCGGCTCTCTCTCTACTCCAAATACACATCAAAGCAGTCACAATCAGTCACAGCTGTTGCCGGCGCTGCTATCCACCCTGCCCCCATGCTGCACCTGTCCGCCCTGCCACACTCCACCTCCACAATGGCAAAGATTCATTTAATTTTTAATTAGATGCCTGACATACAGTGACATACAGTGATACAATGACATTCATAATGACAATGACATTGACATTCACTTAAAATAATAAGGTAAAAGAGAAAAAGAAGTTATGAATTCTGAAGTTATATAGTTGTGAATTCTATACACCAATACAATTCTATACATCCATTCATACATTCATTCATTCATGTTTTTATGGTTCTGACTGTGCTCTTGATGAAACACATTTATGTGAGATTTATGCACTTTTTATGCATATTTAGACACTTTTTACAATGTTCTTGTCAGTAAAACATATTTCACTATGAAATCAATGCATTCATTGATCCATTCCATTATTTACTTTTTCTACTTAAAACAACAGGTACAATACAAAGTATAAAACTATATAAAGTAGTTTAAATTAATAATACTAATACTACTAATTAATAAATGTATTATGTTTTATTAATAATTCATCATTTTTTATTAATTTCTCCAGCTCCAGAGGAGGGGTTCTGGAGCTGGAGATTATCAGATTATCATTACTACGTGAGATTATCAAACTCCACTGGCTGTGGAGCTGTGCATCTTACAACATTGCAGTGGCATACAAACAGTAATGAAAATAATGGACTTATTTGGCCTGACAGAGCCAAATAAGTTGTGCTTTCCATTTTCATGGTTAGGATATGTAGCAGTCATTTGAAATTAAACTGAAGAAGCTCTGTAGCATCACTTGCCAAAAATATGTTAAGAAACGGTGCTGACAACAAAGGAAGGAAGTTCAGGTATGTTTGTTCGTTCGAATGGTAATTGTTTGTAAGATCTGGGACAGCCCATATATGACCAGAGAGAAAATAACAGAGACCACTGATCAGAGCTGCCACAGGAAAGTCTAGTTGCCTCTGGAGAGCCATGTTAAGAAAGAGCAGTTTCAGCAAGTTCTTCATCTTTGACATGAAGTCCATCATCAACCTCTGTCTGTTTGTGCAGCTCACTCACCAACACAGAAGGTATGTTTTTGTGAGGCAGACAATGACCTGGTCTGAAGCTCAAACCTTCTGCAGGGAGCATCATTCTGACCTGATTACTTTAAGAAATGAGACTGAACTAAATGAAATGTACTATCTGCAAAATACAGCTGAGAAGTGGTGTATTGGTTTTAAAAGAGACGAACATGATATTGACGCCTGGAAGTGGGCTGATGGAGAGGCAGCCCCATTTACAGATTGGAATACCAATGAACCCAATAACTACAAAGGGAGGGAGAACTGCACTGCTTCACATAATATGTTTTGGAATGATGTACCATGCGATTTACAGATTCCATTTGTTTGTTATGAAGATCTGATCTTAGTTAAAAAGAACAAGACATGGGAGGAGGCTCTGGAACACTGCAGGTCTCTTGACATAAGTTTAAAAAACATTCATCGCTATGACCTCATGCACTGTGGAGATGACAACTCAAATGCCAGAAAAGACATCCTAGATGCTCAGACATAAGGTGTGGGTTGGTCTATGTTTCCTGACAGGACACTGGTTTTGGGCGAATAGAATACCTCTGCAGCAACAACTCCCCACCTGCCCTGCGCCTGGGATGTACTTTTACAAATGACAAATACACAGAAACTTTTGCAACATAGTAACTGTTTGGAGAGAAAGAATTTCTTTTGCTCAAAGGAAGAAATTTCAAACAGGTGTGCAAAGTAATGTCCTACTTGTAGTGATTCAGAGTAATCAGAGTTCAACACTTCAGCCCTATAGTTAGTAGTAATCTGTATCTTGGACATATTCTACATTTTTAAAGATTATAAAAGAGAAAGATCTCAGTCATTTATCCATGACCTGTGTATTGTCTTTTCAATATGAGCATGTACATGTCTACTAAATCCATTGTTTGTGATCTTTGTGACAAATTAATAGGTATTTTTAGTTATGATTTCTTTCAAAGTTGTAGTCACACTTTGGAGAAAATTGTGTGTCATTGTCATGTTTCACACCTGTGTGAAACATGACAAGTGTCTACCTAAATTATTGGATTTATGGTTTTTGAATTAGAAGCCTCTAAATAACAAGTGTACAGCTCAACTGTCTCTCTGGGTCCAGTGTTAATCCAGAAAAAAAGATTTCTTTTTTTTTTTAAAGAAATTTCAAGTTTTTTAACTCGCTGTTTTTGACACTAGGAACAAGCAAATTATATCAGCGTGTTCACTAAAGTTTTGTAACACTGTAGCTTTTTGTTTCATCATAGCATTGTAGCATTGTAGTATTATGGGGAAAGTCGTGGCCTGGTGGCTAAGAAAGCAGCTTTGGGCCAGAAGGTCACAGGTTCAAATCTACCAACTGAGAGGTAAAATTTCGTTGTGTGCATGGTGTGCTGTGTGTTCAGTGACAAATGTAATCACTTTCACTTATACTATCATCATAGCATTGTAGCCTCATAGTGTCATGACTGCAACAGAACATTGTATCACTCTTGTGATTTCCCGCAGGGGAACCGTCTAGTTGGAAATTACTGTAATTTGCCAGTGTGATAATCTTGCTCACATATAAACTGAAAAGGGTATGTACATAATGAAGAAAAATTAGTCTTTGGCATTTATCCTGTCTTGAATAAACAAATATGAAAATGGAGATGTAAATTTGTTATAATCATAAACATGGTTGAATCCATCCACAAACCCAGAATTACTTTTGTATCTTATTATCTTCATCTGATTTCAATAAACTGTTGTCAACAGGGATCAAGCAACTGTGTCCTTTGTTCAATCTTTTATTTAACAAACTCCTTGAGGTGACATTTTGGCATTGATCTCATTAAATATAAACATAGCAAGTATCATTCTTATTCATCTGGTGGAAAGCTCAAAGCAGTTTCACACTACATGCAACTGATGTTACTCTGTACCTAGTCTTAAATCATCTATTTATCATACTCTCCACAACTTAAGGAGTAAAAAAAGGAAAGCAATGTGGAAAAACAGTGTATTGACTTCTGTTCATAAATGACCCCCAATGGCCAAAGGCATCTCAGAGACAGAAAATTCTCTCCAAGTTGTACACATCGATCTAAGAAATCTTTTGTCTTGTGAGCAGGAGTGTGTGATGCCCTACATAACTGCACCTCTCACCTTTTCTGTCATTTTACAGGACAGGCTTACCTGGAAGGCCCTGTTTAACAGTGAAAGGCACACACAATCCTATTTGAAGGCAGCTCTGTGGATTTAGCCACTTTTTAAATTCAAATCACTCACACCGCAGTGTCACGACAAGGGGAGGGTGGGAGGGAATGGTGGACTTAATATAAAACCCAAATCCCATTAGAGATGGACCGTAGGAAAATGAGGGGTTGGCACTTTGTCGCCTTACCACACGATGTGAAGAGGGAACTCTTTGATGGGGGTCAGAGATGATGTCCCATATTGCACACTTTTTCCTTTTTTTGTTTTCACATTTCTACCCATCAAACTGGAATCGCCAGAAGTGAAATGTATCATTACAGGATCTGTGTCCACAGAGGAGCAAGGCTAGAAGGAGTAGGTGACTTATCTGCCACAGACATAGGTCTTTGGGGTAATAACGCATGCATGAGAAGCTGTTTCCCTCCTATGAATGGGGTATCCATGTCGCTTGGTCCCTGTGTAGCCTGCAGACTCTCTGAAGTGGTCGACTTGGCTTGGCCTTCTTGTATAATTAGTCTCCTGAACCATGTAGGATGTGTTTCTCGATAGCTCGCCTCTTCTACACTCTACCTGTTCCTCTCTCTGTCTCTTTTTCTTTTCTCTCTCACTGAATTTTCCTATGTCTTTCTCTTTCAAGATCACAAATGCACACACACACATACACACACACACGGCATGCATGTAGCCTTAGATGGTCAATGGTGGTATTAATTTCAATCTGGCAGTTGGCCTTCATACAGAGTTGTAAAGTGGGAGGAGCACTCCAGTTCCAGAGTTAAAATTTTCTATCATTCAGTAATAGCTATAAATTATTACTGTAAATTCCGAACTATAAGCCGCTACTTTTTTTCCACACTTTGAACACTGTGGTTTATACTACGGTGCGGCTTATTCATTTTTTTTCGTGGCGCCAAAAACATTTTGCCAAGTAACAGCTGACCAATAAAGTTGATAAGTACTAGTTCACAGAGGTCCAATGAAATTGCATGATAAATCAAGTGCACTTTCACAACTATTGTAAATCACTCATTTGTACTCACCCTCATCAACATGGAAAATACTAGAAGAAAAGCATATGATGCGGCTTTTAAGTTAAAGGTGATCACTCTGGGGCTTGGAGAAGGAAATCGAGCTGCCGCACATAATCTTGGCATAATGAATTGATGGTAAGAAGGTGCAGACACCAGCGTGAAGAACTGACAAGAAGACCTGATGAACATTTTTGAGCTAATTTTTCATATCACAACGTTGGATACCTGCGGCTTTAAATGCGGTGTGGCTTGTACAAGTACAATTGATTTTCTCTCTAAAATTAGAGCATGCGGCTTTTAATCAGGTGCGCTCTAGTCCGGAATTTACGGTAATTACTGTTTTAGAACATGTTTGCTTCTCAGGAAATATTTGACAAAAGTTTTGAAAAAAGAAAAAACATTCAGTCATCAACTTAAAAATTCATATTAGACAGTTGAGGCTGGGGTAAGCCTAAGGTTAAGCTGTTGAGGGAAAACAATCTGCAGCTTAAATCAACTGATTTTTGAATTCTTGTTATGATATATGAAGGATTCAGTAACTATCGTTACATCGTTAAAACTGTGCTATTACTGAATTCACAATATTTTATTTGTGCTTCTGACACTTCTTTAGTTGGGTATGGTTATTTAGGTATCCAAAATCATCTGCCATGCCCAAGGATGCACAGAACAAGATTCCTTAGAAACCTCAGTGTTTGTTATATTATCTGGTGTCTTTGATTAAATGTTAATCACAATAAAGTTGTTTTAAGGCAGAAAAGGAGCAAGCAACTGTCAAAAAATTAAAAACATGCAGGGAAGAACAGGAAGATATGAAGACTGAGAAGATGGGTGTTTGGGAATTAGGTGACCAACAAGGTAGGAAGGGGTGGGAAGTGGTAGGGTCTGATATTACAAAGGAAAACAAAACAAAAAAAAAACAAACAAAAAAAAACCAAAAAACAAACAAACAACAACAACAAAGGCAGATAGAGGATAAAAGAATAACTGAATAAATTTTGACAGCAATTAGCACGTGATATACTGATTACTCAACTGACCTCTAAAACTACAATTGCCCCAGCCATTAATGTATAAACAAATGGATAGTCAGAGGTATAAAGCAGAGTTAGGTCATGTTGAAAAATTTGTGTCATATACTACTTATTTATCCATTATTGACATACAGTTGTACCTTTGTCTTTGTCTTCTTTCGCTTTATTCAGTGGGTTTGAGTCACAGGTGCAATAGCCTCAGGAAGGAGGCACAGACTCTCTCCCCAGTTACCTCCACCAACTCCTCTGGGGTACCCTGAGGTGTTCCTAGGTCAGCCTCGAGACATAGGCCATTTCTCAATGTTGAGGGTGCTTCCTTGGCAGAATGCTTGCCAGTCCACAGTCTAGTGTGGAAGTATGCATCATCCCTGCAAATAAATAAATAAATGAATACAAAACACATATAAAAATACACGTGTATTATATAACAGTAAGATAATGAAAGTATAAATTATCAAACTATTATAAATTTCAATAATAGCAACGCGAACATAACTGCAACAAATACAACTGCAAACAAGCAATATATTAGCAATGTACGTTTGTGGTCATGGTTAAACATACATCAACAACTCAACAACAATAAAATAAAGTACTTCTATTTGAATGAGTATTGCTGCTGTTTCCCTTGTGCAGTGGAGGATTGTGGGTGCTTTAACAACATCAAGCATGCATCAGTGCAGCTTTGAACCAAGCACTCAGTCCTTGGTGGAAATTCGAAATATCCTTGACATTGCAACAGTGCTTGGTGAGACTCAATGACGTGGCATCCTCAAAAAAACAGACTTGAAGGATTCTTCCTTGACTTTGAGAAACAGTTATAGTCTTGTTCTGGATCTTTCCCAGGGTCTCCTCCTGGTCGGGCATTCCCAGAATACCTCCCTCAGGTGAGCAAAATAAAAAAAACAAAACAAAATAAAACGTCTGGTTAACTTTCACAATAAAATAAACCATATTCATGGCAGATCATATTTAACTGCACTACACCTTGAAAATGTCATAATGGATGGAGGCAGGCCTGAAGTCGAGGTTTTCAGACATCATTTCACCCTGTTGAAACTATATAGAAACTACACCCTGCTATATCATGTGGTTGTGCGTGAATTCGTAAGATCTTGTGATGCTGGCTGAGCAGACCTGAAACACATCCGGTGGGTGCTGACAGACGATGGACTGCAGATCTGAGAAAATGCAAACATTCTGCAAGTAAAATGCAGCCATTGGAAATCCAGGGTAAGGCTAAGCCTGGGCATACGGTGGAGGAAGATAATTTTGGCCGCTTGTAACTGCAATCTCATTCTTTCAGTCACTAATAGGTGAGGGTCGGAACGTAGATGGACCAGTAAATTGAAAGTCTTGTCTCATGGCTCAGCACCCTCATCACCACAACAGATTGGAACAGCAACAGCTAGTGACCCTAGAAGCTGTGCTGTCAGGGGCTTTAGCCCCTGGTAGGGGCTCCCTAGGCAAGTGGTCATAGGTGAATAAGACAGACTAAAGGCGCATTTATGCTCTATGCAGCATACACATATGGAGACGGACAGAGCCTTTTGTTCGTCATTCAATGCATAACTTGGTTCATTTTCTTAGAGCATACTGAAAGTGTCTACTCTCCACCGGAAAGCGTCTACTGCGCTGCCCCTTTTTTATCACTTTCTTAGACTGTGTGCTGAGATCTGCTTCACCGTCACCATGTTTGTTATTGTTTGAAACTTACATCAGAGCTTGGAACTCTGCACTTAGCACTTACCCATGGGGAGTATAAGATGCCTGATGTTTGAAACATACGAATGTACTTACATAAATGGAGCATAAATGGGCTGTAAGACTGGTTCATACACCCGTGACGATGAGGACAGCAAGGACACTGAGCACCCTACACAGAACATCATCGGGGCCCACCCTGGAACCAGGCCTGGGGAGGGGGCCCGTTGGCAAGCACTTGGTGACCAGACCTTGTGTGATGTGTGATGTCATATTCTAACACAATTATAGTAAATGAATGACAAAAAAAAAAAAAAAAAAAAAAAAAACATGGATGGGATCAACACGGGGTCAACATGGCAATCTATATAGAATCTGTTGAGACTCAGTCCTAACCCCAAAATAAATCCTTGAATTCTGCAGCTGAGCAGATAGTAATTTGGATGTATGTACAGAGGGGTTAGATGGTTAAGGCAGTGAGAGCTCATAGAACTCTGGCAATTAAATTTATCTCCTGACAGTGTTATGCTTTGACCTGGAATGACACCTAGTGTATCTCTAACAGTTTAACAGTACCTGTGCAACAATTTGTTGCAAAGGTAGAAGCCTGCATGCAACATTGAGGTCATCTGGTTCAAATCCCCAGACTGGAAGGGAAAAATCTTTGCGTAGGATGTGAATGATTTATTCTCTGACCTTCATCAAAAACTACCAACAAGGTGCCTTTAAACAAGGCCCTTTAACCCTCAACTTTGTGAGTGGAGCATCAATAAGAAAGAATGACTTTACACCTCACACATGTGGGTGTGTGGAAATGGAAGTATACAGAACAGAGAAACAATAAGTGTGTTACATCAATTCTGTCTACATATATAAACAATAAAAACAATAGTTTTGTGTATTATTTACATGTTACTCATTGTGCTTTAACACACATTGGGCATCCTACATTTGTTAAGGAGCAATACTCCCACATTTCATCTATGCTCTACTACAATGAAGATTGTTCCTAAGTTGAAGAAATAAATGAAGAAATAAATGACTGAGACATGGGGGGAGAGGGTAAGCTGACTTGACTTGCCTGCCTTGTTACAGGAAATAATAATTACTGGAGCATTACACAGTAATGCATCAAACGATCATGTCAGGTTGGACTGTGCATGGGGAATGATTAACAAGCCAGAAGAGCTGTCTCACCGTCAGAAAATGGCCACTGGGCTGAAAAGGACAATCACCTTTCAGGGTTGCACTTTCCTTTAACATAATAACATTCTCAAATAAATAAAAGCTGATGTTGCTGTTCTATCAATGTGAATTTTTTTCTGTTACGTGCAGCAGTTTTTTAGTAAAACAAATTAGTTCATACCAGTACGATTTGTTATAGAAGTAGTTAGAAGCTCTTTTTTTCAGTGGTGTAAAATATATCCAACATGAGCATTGAAAATCTTTATATTATTTATCACCTTGAGGGCTACATATGAGTAGAATTTTTCCAAAGTAAAATAAAAACACTGATTATGTCCGCTGACAAAGCAGTGACCGGTAATAGGGTTAGAGGGTCACTGTTGGTTTTAATGCTCAGAGATACACTCAGATACAGTATGTGGTTCCCACACAGTTGACCCTGTTGCATATAATAGATGATAAAATTAAATAACAGCTAGTTGTTAGTTTTCAGTTTTCAAATCTCAGTTTTGTTAACCATGTCATAGCATTTTTTCAGACTATGTTGCATGCTGAGGTGTATCAGCATGTCTATGACTTTTTGAGTGACAAGTCTTTCCATCACTGCTCCTGATGAGTCAATAAGTGTGACTGCTGAGTTAACTCAGGAGTCAGAAACTGTGAGCTTTCATGTCATTCGATTTTTGATGTTGTGATTCTGATGTTCATTAATTATTTCTCCTGATTTGATATGCTTGGAAATATATTATGTGCCTTTTAAGGCTGCCATAATCAATATATGTGTTTACAAAGGATCTCACTTGTAGGTGAATGAATCTGCAGATTTATTCAGCTTTATGGACTGCTTTAGAATCTTTCAACTCATTGTTTGGACTTTCTGTGCCTCAATTCCACTATTTGGTTTGCAGTCACAGCTCTTGCCAGTGTAATTTCCAACAACAGAAGAAGTCTAATAAACCCTTTGTGCACTACCTGCCCTGTGCGAAACAGCACACTGTGAAAGTCAGCAACTAGCTGGTTAAAAATGTTAAATGGTAGGAGCTAAATAGCCAAGAATTTCCCTCAGGTATCAGTGGAGAATGAAAGCAACTGTTGTAGTGATTTTCTTTGTCTCACACGTTGGGAACCACTGCTCTGAGGATATGCAGTGTATACCTTGTTTGAAAAGCAGAAGAACTGAATTTTTACAGTAATAGCTAAACCTACCATGGCAATAGATAGACCAAACAACATCTAGAACTGACACTCTTATTTATCATCATACTAAAATACTGTAAACTTAAGGACTCACAACATCCCGTTGAGGTAAAGTTAAAAAAGTTCTCACTAAAAAGAAACTACATCTTTTCATGTTTAATTTAGTCCAATAATATACAATGTCTTGACAATGTTGACAGTGTGAACAGAAAATTTATGTAATGTATACATAATGCTGAGATAAAAAAAAATCTAAACAAGAAATCTCAGATATTCTATTTATCTTGGTCTCTTCAGTTCATCATTATCAAAACTCTACTACAGCAAACGACAAACCATCCAGTCATAGAACATATTGCATTTATAACTGGAGTTCCCACAAGTGGTAAATGTCCCCTCAGCTGGACTTATATAATATATTTAAAGCACGGAATCCTATCTTACTTCTTTAATTAATTCCATAAATCATTATTAATAACCTCTAAAGCTCCCCATCTGCATGGTTATAATCACCATAGTCAATCTTTAGTGTCAGGTTTGATTGCCAATCCATGTCCTTCTCTAATTGACCTTGTCCAGTGAGGAAAGAGCAGACAATATTGCTTTTTCCCACTGATGCCCCACTCATTTCAAGTCGAAATGAAGACTTGAAGACTGCTCCCAGTTTGTTCAGCAGATTAAAATCAATCACTTTATCCTTTAAACAGCTGAAACCATGGCTACTTATCAAAGATTATGTGCATAAATGTGCAAAACATTTTAACACACACACACACACACACACACACACACACACACACACATACATGTGTATGTGTATGTATGTATGTTTGTATGTATGTACACACACACTATATTGATACAGTCTGGGTTCGGTACACTATAAATTGAACAATATACAATTTTATATTTATTTTATCAACTTCTGACGATGCACCCTGTGCTGCTCAGTGGATCTGCGCTCGACTATTCCACCTTAAGCTGCATTGTCAAGCGCAGATCCCCTAAACAGGGCCTCCCGCATTCAATAGCTGTGTTCCTGGTAAGATATGGGCACCAGGCACTTTCCAGGAACGTCGTCTCACTCAGGCTGTTTCTCAATTGTGAGGAAGCATCCTTAAAAGATGCTTTTTTTGAGGATACCACATTATTGAGTCCACACAGTGTTCCAGTATCAAGGCTTTGTCAAAATTTCAATGATTTCACTTGATTCGTAGGACTTACATTGACTCGAGGCTACACTGATGTATTCTTGATGTCGTTAAAATACCCACAATCCTCCACTGCACAATGATAGCTGAAAGGAGCAGCAGCAATACTCATTTAAATATAGTTACTTTATTTATTTTATGACTTATTGATGTAAATTTAACCATGAACATGAACATAAACATACATTGTTAATAAATTGCTTGTTTGTTGACATAAAACTAAAAAATCTACTGGACAAGATTATTGGCACCCTTAAATCAATATTTGCTAGCAGACCCTTTGGGGGAAAAAAACTGAATTCAGCCGCTTCCTATAACCATGAATGAGATTCTTACACCTCTCTACTTAAATTTTAGACCACTCTTCTTTTGCAAAATGCTCCAGGTCTTTTGGATTTGAAGGATGTCTTCTCCCAGCTGCTTTTTTTTTTTAAAAATCTCTCCACAGGTGTTCTATGGGATTTAGATCAGGACTAATTTCTGGCCATTTCAGAACTCTCCAGAACTTTGTTTTTAACCATTTCTGAGTGCTTTTTGAAGTTCGTTTTGTGTCATTGTCCTACTAGAAGACCCAT
Organism: Polydactylus sextarius; assembly: GCA_016801845.1. Taxonomy (NCBI): domain Eukaryota; kingdom Metazoa; phylum Chordata; class Actinopteri; family Polynemidae; genus Polydactylus; species Polydactylus sextarius. The sequence continues at coordinate 12,252,616 of CM028906.1, forward strand.
GACCAGCTTTCTAACACTTGGCACTACGTAACGCCCCAAAAATCTTTAGTAACTATCAGATTTAATGATGTCATTCACACAGTGAAGACATTTGGTGCCAGACATTTTTCTCGCAGCAAAGCAACCCTAAATCATCTGTGAACCTCCACCATATTTGACTAAAAGGACCGTGTTCTTTTCTATCAAGGCCTTATGTTATTTTCTGTAAACAGTGCCATGATGTACATGATCTACCAAAAAGCTCTGCTTTAGTCTCCGGTGTCCACAGCACATTCTTTGAGAAGGATTGTGGTTTCATCACATAAGTTTTGGCAAAGTCCAGTCTGGCTTTTTTATGCCTTTGTGCAGTGGTGTCCTTCTGGGTTTCCTACTATAATGTCCCTTTGTCCAGTGTGAGCTGACGCTGTTGTACCCTGTGCCTGCAGATCAGTTTCAATTTGTTTGGAAGCTGATTGAGATTCTTTATCCACCATTCAATCCAATTTTGCTCTTCCATCCACGTCCAGGGAGATTAGCTACAGTGCATGGGCTGTAAACTTCTTGATGACATTACGCACAGTGGACACAGGAACATTAAGATCTCTGCAGATGGACTTGTAGCCCTGAGATTGTCCATGCTTTTCCACAATTTTAGCTCTCAAATCAACAGACGACTCTTTGCTCTTCTTTCTTTTCTCTGTACTCAATGTGGTACGCACAACACAAAGGTTGAGTCAGCTTTTCTCCATGTTAACTGGTTGCAAATGTGATTACCACATAGCCAGCACGTGTTACTTGCCACATGTGAGGTTAAATACAAACTACAGGAGTATCATGTGCTTGAAATTTAATTATTTCTTTTAATGTTGACAAGGTGCCAATAGTTTTGTCCAGGGGATTTTTTAATTTTTTTGTCAAATTTTATTAAGTTTGAGTTTTTTTCTCAGTTTATTTTTGTGTCGTTCCAATAAACAATAAACAAAACATATAAACATGTGAAAACCAAAACATTTGCAATTTCAACAATTTTCTGAAAGAAGTGCTGCATTTTCTGACAAAACTGCAGGGGTGCCAATAGTTTGTATGTGTATACACACACACACACACACACACACACACACACACACACACAAATGTTGATTGATAATCTTTTTATTGAAGTAGCCCAGGTGTCAGCTGTTCAAATAATAAATGTCCCATTGCAGCCTGACAGTTGCTAATAAAAGGAAAGTTTAACTGAGGCTGCTAACTAGCAGACTATAGTTTTCTTTTACAACTTGACAAGGAGATGTGATATAAATATGATAACATAATGATAATGAAACTTAAACAACAAACTCAATAACTTTTATGGCAATTAGTTTGTTTAGTTTACAGCGCAAATAAACATACATGATTATTACCATAAATGTGTATCATGCTATTTTAAAGTTATTTTTGTCATTTTGTCAATAATGTTAATAAGTTAATAATAGATCATCTCACTTGTACCTTAATTACATTCATAGTTTGACATAATACATTCCAGCAGATTTAAATTGCAGAGCCATGTGAACACTTTTCATTCAACAACACTTCATTTAAGAGGCTCTGTGTTGAGACAATGCTGCAGGACTAAGCAGTGAATGGTTAAAAGTGATAGTGGCCAGACAGATTGTGCAGCTGGAGAGATGAGGTGTGACACATGTGACTGTGACTTGCCAGTATCCTGGCTTTACTGTGTATATCCTGAAATGTTACCGTGAATAAAAAGTACACATCGGACAAAGGCAGGCATATACAGAAGACATAGCAAAGAAAATGTTGTCCTGATGTGACACTTGTATAAAATGTAGAGAGCTTTGTCAGGTCATTATTTTGCTGTGTTTGCTAACATTGTCTTTGGGGCTTGCCAAAGAGGAGAAGTTATGGCTCCAAGGGACATGTCATCAACGTTGCAGCTACCGACGCAGTTACACTGGAAGAAATAGACTGGAAAATGTGCTTTAGGTAGAATTTATACAAATTTTTCAGCACTTTTATTTCATAAACTTTCCGCATGTATGTTCAATGTCAGACTGCTTGTAGTTATATTCATTCTTGGGGAAAGATGACACCTTTTTTGAGCAGAGATGCTGTTTGTATTTGGAGACAAGCTTATCTTATGAACTGTGACAACACCAGACTGGTTCTTGTCAAAAAAGGACATTGTTTTGTTTGCTTGAAGGGTGGATCTATATCTTGGACCCCTGACAATAACTCAAGAGCTGTTAAACAACACATATCTACAAAACATTGTCTCTGTTCAGTTCTGGGCCCTTGAAATTGCTAAGGAAAGGGGCCCTGATTGCTGAAACTGACTGTGTGCACTGAATAAGTGGCAGCCATCAAATTAAACTTAATGCCACATAGCTGGGTATATACAGAAATGGATATTTCCCCCTCTCCGTTTTCAATAATATCGTCAAGAACTGTTATGAGAATGCCAAACCCACAGGGTGGCAGTGTAATGAGGCACATAAAGCCAGGTTAGCCAATCAGAATCCACGTACAAATGTCGCAAAAACTGAGTTTTCTCAAATCTCCGCTTTGGCCAGAGGTTTTAGAAATAATCATTTTCAGTGATATAAATCTCTGTTCTCATGTAAAATGAGAAGCAAAACTGCACAGATATATGCTCGTTTACCTAGATACCAGGCTATGTGTAAATGGAGCATTAGTTAGTAAAGGATAACTTGCAGGGCCCATACTTAGGCTTCATTTGATTATTTGATTTACTGTAAAATGACACAGAAATTAAAACTGAGGCTACTGTTTGTGGCCATTGTAATTTCTTACCTTGTCAAAAACTATGCTATACATAATAACTTTTCAAAAGTGACCCACTAAGACACACACACACACACACATGCACACACTTACAAAGCAGAGTGATTTATTTTAAGACTCAGAGAGTCTAAGAATGCCATTTAGTAAAGATGGCAGTGGGTAATAAATCCTCATCAAGTCTGGTACATCCTGTTAGCTTCTTCTATCCTAGTGACAGCTTTTTAATAAGCTGTGTGTGGTCTTGTATGTGTACTTGACATTTACTAGCTGACATTACCCCTCCCTGTCCGTCAGTGCACATTATGCATATTCTAGTAGAACCCAAGCAAAGAATTTGAATTTACAATAACCATGTCATCTGTACTTTTCAAGGTCTACAGGAATGCAGCTAGTCTGTTTGTTGCAGTAATTGATTTCTTTTCAGCTGCGCAAATGAGTTTCTTATTTCTTTGGAAGTTATTTATATGGAAATGGTGTGATGTTGTGACTACATTAGTCGAGTTATTCTCACCTCCCTCTAAAGTCAGTACCTCCTGGGGAAACTCCCTTTGTTGCCATTTGCTGTTTTGCAGATTCTGTCAGCAAAAATTAATTGGTGTCCATTTTAACTCCCCTCGAGCCTTAATTTCTATGAGCAGAGAGATACCAAGGCCCAATTAGGTGGTGTAAATAACATTTGCTCTATAATTGCTTCAATAAAGATTTATCGCCTTCTCTTCATTGTCCTTATGTTAAGGCATTGCTAGCCAGAGGAGACTGAGGCATGGCAAAGTTATCTGGCTGAGTGGTGAAAAGAGCGTATGTTGCTGAATATAATAAAGACAATTTTGCCTGTATCTTTGAGCATTATTCCTGTCTTCAGATAGGTAGATTGCATGGAATTGGGGATTGTGTGATTTGTCTGAGGTTGCCTCTGGATCCTACAATAAAAAAAGCAAAAGCGAAAGGACAGTCTCATTCACAAGGACACTATTTTTCTTTAAACCTCCTCTGATGAGTCTTAAATGTCTAAGTGAAAGTCCATCAAATGCAGACTTGCTCTGAAAACAAATGTAGGCTATAATACATCATGAGCATCCCCAGCTGACCTTAACTGCCTTTACCTTCATGACCATTGTAACTTCTATTACTGTTCCAGTTATCTTACTCTTGAAAGTGACACTCGTAACAGGGGCAAATTGCCCTCTTGTAATTTGATTGTTGATTTCTGACAATGGCACATTTTATGCAAAGTAGCTAAGTGGCTAATAGTATCCTAAAATGCTTGTGATAACAACAACAACAACACAAAAAACTTAAAACAGACACAATAATGGCCAAAAATGAAAGATTATTGACTGTTTTTAACCCAGCAATATTGCCCCACTTACAGACTTTGCTGCCTTACAATGGTTAGATATGCCTTGTATTTTCATAACCAAAATTTTTTTTTTTTATATCTAAACGTGTCCGGGATATTCACTTTAAGTACAGTTTATGAGAAGAATGAGGTCAACCACTACAAAATAAATGTAAATGTATGCCTCGATGTGTGTATGCAGAGATATCATAATTTTTTATATGTGTGTGTACATGTGTGTCTGTTTGTGTTTTATGCTGAAGGATACTGAAAATAGTTCATTCACTGATAGCCAGCCTATTGTTACTGCATTGTACATTCTCTCAAAAACTTGAAGCTGTACATCAGAAAGTGCGTTTTTTTTAGAAACCTATCAGGGTGATATATGATTTAAACAATTCATAGTTATATTAATGGTGTTTAGAGATATGGTGATTAGTGTGAGAGAGCTCTGGCTGGCATGAAGATCCACTGCTCATCAGAGTCCTTGGAAACATCAGTTTGCTACTATTACTAAAAGCCATTGCTTGCCTGTTCATCCATTTCCCTTGTATGATCCAAATAAACATGGCAGTGCTTGGTCTGCCAGGTGGATCTGGGGCTCACCACCTCATCTCCTCCGTTCCTTTTCCCTTATTAATAGCTCCTCAGGAGAGCCAGAGAGGTCTGTATGTCAGGTTTTATCTCTAGAGAAGAACAGGGGAAAACTAAATGAAGCCTGAACTTGAGAACAGCCCCATCTAAACTTCTCAAGGGGATGCTCGGAGCACATTAAGAGAAACATCAGTAATGTGCAAAACAAATGGAGGGACGTGAAAAACCCCTAAAGACTTTCCCCCACCAGCTACGTTGAGTTGATGCCATAAATCTCAGGACCCCTGTGCACACTGTTGTATCCAGTCTGGGGGAGAGAAATGGGGACTAACAAGAGCCAGGTTTCTTCTGTATGGAAACAGTGTAACTGTCAGATGGAGGCTTTTCATTTCAGTGCTTAGCTCCAAACATGGGCTGCTTGTTGTCTCTTTGCCAAAGGCTTTTCAGACTTGATGCTCTAAACAGTTAGTCGAAAAGTTAAAGCAATTATCCATTGTTGCTGTCCAGAGAGTATTTCTCCTGCCTTCAATGACAGTCTGTTTGTAACTACATGATTTGGATAAAGACTAATTGAGTGTGAGTAAAGCACAGGAGCAACGGGATTATACTAATAAAGATGTATTATGGCTGAGAACAAAGGGCCTTGGCAAGGTATCCGACCACAGGGGCTTGTGGGTTGCTTGTGGGTAGGGAAGGTGGGCGGTACGCATTGAGATGTACATTTTCCCTGATGAAATGTAGGCATGATTTGCAGCAATATTGCAGATTACATTCTAAATGCACTTAATGATGGAAAAGTATCCAGGAGGAAGTTTTATGGTCAGATTGTCTAGATTTCTCTACACAGAAATAGCCTTTTTTATTCACAGTGTAGTGGTATAGTTCTAGGGATGACAATATTACTCTTGATCTCTGCCATCACTTTGGTGCATTATAACATGGATTTCCAACAGACGCTTCTTGTCCTCAGAGGATGAAGCCTGCTGATTGTGATACTGACTTTAGTGTTGCACTACCAGGAGTCCGACAGTATTGCTTTTCAGTGAGCATGTTTTTTTTTTTTAATTCATGGTGGCCTGCAATGTTATTTGCAGTATATACTTGCTGCTGTTAGTGTTTAACTCTAAGCATTTAACACAGCACAACTGTGAGCACCTTCACAGAGCCCAGAGTCCTGTTAAAATGTGAGCCTGAACAAATCTGTGCTTATTATATACATATATATATATATAAATCTAATTTTAGCAAACAAACAACCAAGCAGCCTGCAATGGACCTGATTAGTTTGTTCCCGCTAGCAAGCAAAGGCAGAAAATATTTGAAATTGCAATTAGACACCTTTGAATACCCAAATCAGCAGCAGTTAACATGCCAAATGCCATTTATCAACCCAGTAAAAGTAGCAGAGCAGTTTGCAGATTGGGTATGAATTACCATTCTCCTCCTTTCCCTCTAGCTGTTGCTCATGCCGAATGGTCAGAGTGGCTTGCCTGGCCTCATTTGCTGGTTAATTGCATTTTATAGTTGAGCTAAAGACCTGTCATCTGTTTCTGTGGTTTCATTTATCTTACAAATAACCTAGAGAGGGTGGGTTAAAGTACCTGTGCAGGCCAAATAAGCTCTTTCGCTGAATTTCTCGGCTTTTATTGCAGATATCGCTTTTTCACACCCTATTTCATGCCTATGATGAGACAGAATTTAATTTTGGGAATTAATGCAGCTGAACATATTAGGGAAAATAAAATATGAACAAAGGTATCTTCAGGGTTGTGAATTCCAGGTGTCAATCAACATTGCTGGAGCAGACCTTGCTCCAGTATTAGTGAATTTTGTCCCACTTTTTTGAAGCTGTAAAATCATTAATAGTCAAACCACCTGAACACATGAGCAACATCAAAATATCTGGTCTGCTACAGTTCACAACACTGTTGCATCTTCTTTTTCCCTTCAAGGTAGGGTGTATTCCCACTGTGAATGGTGTCCCCACTCCTTGTAATTATGCAAATGACACATTAATGAGGTGTAATTGTGAATTCATAAAACAGCAGGGATAAACTGTATAAAGATGCCATGCCTTAATAGGGGTAGTGGGAAGCTTCATCACTGAAAGGCTGAATACGCTAATTGTTTACCCACCACTGCTACTTTAAGTAGCACATATTCATTTTAGGGCCATGCAGTGTGGTTATGAGTGTTTGTACTACTTAATGAATGGTTCTAAGTGTTTATCATGGCAAGCAACATTTACTACACCAACTATAAATTTTATAAGACACAAAGCCACTGCAAGATTCAACTATTTAGCCTTTAGTTATTTTTTCCTGTACTGCATGTAAGATAATTAGTGAATCACATTACTTCTTGCTGTTACCTGTGGCCTTTCACAGTTGAGGTGACACGGCACAGCAGTTTCACAACCAACACAGCATTTAAAAGCTTCTGTGGTAACACTTAAAAAGTCATCTACTTAAGAATTAATATTAGTACTCGAGTGCTTAACTAATGCAGCATTCACTAATACAAGGCCGAGGACAGTTTCAGTCAGAAACTGCAAATGTTTCAATGTCCAAATTTGTCTCAACTGAAAATGTGAGCATTTTCATTTTTGAAAATGTTCAAACTCACAGTAGGATTTTCAAAGCAGTATTTGTACCCATTTTTGTCGTCTCATTTCATTGGACTGCCAAATGTTGATATATGTCAGTAAATGTCCTTATGGGCCATACTCATGCTTGCTATAGCCAATATGTACATCCAGTTAACTACAAGTGCTCTTTGATTCCTATTTCCTTGCAGTCACCATATTTGATTTTTTGTAAATTCCCCCCAAGCCCCTGTTAAATTTCTGTATATGTCCCTTACTATCAGGATCAATAATACTCTTTGTGTTGGTTTACAGTGAATGACAAGAGCACCATATACCCACGCCACTGGTCACTTATAATAGTAGACCCCTGACATACATGTCCTCTGATGACTCAGAGCAGATGGTGGTGAGAGTCTTTCTTCTTTGATGCCTCTCATTCCAAAAACCACTTTCATCTTCTTTGTGTCTTGCTGTACTGCCCTCAACCATACAGTTAAAATATAATTTGCAGACATCAGAAAATGTCAGAGTCAAACTGGGCACAAACACACATTCACCACAGACATCATTCCCTGATTGCTCAAAAATGAAAATTAATAGTTTCTAGGTTTTAGCATTCACATGGGGCCTATCCCCTGACCAGTAGTTAAATAAGAAGATGATCCAATTAAAAACTATGATGAAAAACTAAAATATTTCAAAAGAATGACTTTTGCACACCAAACCTTCAGTGTCTTAAGAGTATAAAAAATAAGTAAGCCAGACCATATCATGAGAAAAAAAAATACCCTTCATTTGTGGAAGATGTTACATTTTTTTCCATCATCACAAAGAGAATGACCTGATGTTCTGTTTTTCTTTTTTTCCTCATTGCACAAATGCAGACATTTCCCTGTATTTTTCTTATTCTGTACAGCATGTAGAAGCTTCCTGCAATCCCATCCTGCAACATGTCAGGTATTATGATGTAAAATAATCCCCTATAAACAGTGAGGTGTTTTTTTTAACCTTCAACTACCTGGGTATATAGTCTTATACTTTTTTAATCCTCTCCAAAATTGACCGTAATATGATGGCCTTCTTCACAATTCTCCCCCTTCTGTTACTGCATACCCTGATAGGACATAAAAGTAGAGGAAATATATTCAGTAGGCAATTTGGGTTAAATTGAAATCTGAGCCAAGGTCAACATAGATGACGTAAGTAGTTTTAAAATGTTGTCATGTAATTCCAGACAACAGACACCACAGCTTCAACTTTGAGCTGTAAACTTCACTGCAAAGGGTCTAATGATTCAATATCAGAATGACATTTAACATGCTTTTGTTTGTTTGTTTGTTTTTTATCCAATGATGATGATTCTATATTATGTTTATAGCTGAGATCACCTTTGGTATAATGCATAGGACAGCATAAGATTCATAATTTGCATCACTGGTCAATAACCACTGTAAATCTCATTAGACTTAGCGAGAAGTTATCCATGATATAAGATACTATGTGGGAAAAACATGATGTTAGGTGACAGTCTGACATTGTTATGTATGGTTGATTTGTTTTTATCTTGGCTTATAATGAGAGTAGAATATATATATATATATATATATATATATATATATATATATATATATATAGCAACAGTGCTCTTCTCAAAGTTAGATATGCGTTTAATTCCATCAAATGTGGCAATGTTTTCTTTGCTCTATGTTTATTCTATTTTTATGTCTTTAGACACTATTTCTCTTTTATTTGCTTTGTAATTCTATTTTTGAATTAAGAAATAGATAAAGCAGTATAGATCACACAGACTCGAGATGACTAAAATTATGTATTTCCCTTTATGTGAGGATTATTTATAATTAAGTGAGCTAGCGATAACATTATTAAAACATATTTGTCTCATCTGTGTAAAAGCTCGAATTTGTTCAGTTGTATTATATAAAGATAATTACAGAACTGTGTAATATTCTTGCAAAACCATAAACGTGTGCATTATTTCAACAGAACTTACAACGTTACCAATATTTCTTCTGTAATTTAAATAGATTAATGCTCCTTGACAAGCTTTTCAGGAGCATGTTATTGTCCTTTTTGGGGTTTTGGTGTTGAGACAAATAAACCTGTTTGTGTAGTCAGGGATAATTTGTCATTTCTGAAAACATTTAAAAGATATATATTCTATACTAAATTTCAATAGGACTTGTTTTATCATTGTTTAATATATGCTGATTGAATTGAGCCTTATCACCTTTATTATCATAATTATATCTGACATATAAGTTTTCCAATTGCTAACAAGTTTATTAATTTTCAGGAAGACATCTCTGTTAAAAGCCCACAGACACATAGTAATGTAACACGCATCCTACCCCACTACTAAAATTAAGTGACCTTACTATGAAATACTATGAAATGATATCATCTCCCGAGCTGGATCTGAGGTTTTGATGGGAAATCAAAGGCCCAGTAGAGACAGCTTGAAGCAATTTGAGAATAATGATTCAATAATCCTTTAACAGTCAATGAAAGAATGTATGTGAATTACGTGTAAAATTAGTGCATATGCAAATAAAACTCAGTTATATACAATACACCCATCTAATGTTGCATGGGTGCCATCAGTAGGTGAAATGTACCAGTAATCAGTAATCATTCAGGAGCATGAGGACAAGGCATGACATGGACACAGTGACCTTTCATTTGTATGAAGTGAAGACTCCAGTATTTTAGAAGGTGGTGAAGTTTGTTATATCAGAAAAAAATGAGGTGGAGGCTTACAACATCCCTCCCTGGTGTATCATCATAACACCATAGTGGATCATTACAGAACTTGCTGCTGTGAACACAGAGTTGTGTAATGCTGAAAGAATAACATCTAACAGGACATCTTTTGTCAAATAACCAGAGGCAAAAACACAGAACCTGAATCGGTGTCTGTACTGCTCAGATGTGATCTAACAGTCCCCCCCCATTCGGATGATACATATTAAAGACAATTTTGAGCTTGAAAGACACAATAACAACAATGCAATTACATGTTATTGTTTGGCTGTGATGACTGTCTGGGTCTAAAGTAGCATCGTATTTTTATGATATTAGAATAGGTTCTGTTCTTGGGGATCAGATGCATTTATCTGAAATGGAATCCAGCTTTTGTGTCATTTACATTAATGTATGAAAAAATATACCAGAATTGATGATTAAGCGAGTGTGAAGTAATCACTGAAAGCCACAGTGACTTGATCATTAGCTCATGATGAGCACCAGGAACACACAATACCTTCATGCATACATACAATACATGCATTATTTCATGCATTAAATAATCATATATGATGATATAATGCGTGATGATTTTTAACCTTATTATGAAAAGTGAACATCTGTAGTTGAGAAGCTCCAGATTTTTCTTCTTTAGAGCAGTTTGAAATGGAGTAATTTAGGATTGAATGCCCTTTTGACAAACTCCAATGAGTAGTCTGCTTTCAGGCTGGTGCTATTTCACAGGTTTCAGACTTGAGCTATGGTTCAATTTTCCTGTAGGGCAAATGGAGTTTTTTGTCTCCAAAACTCTGTATATATATATATTTTTTATTTATTTATATTTTTCATGTCTACGTCTGTTTGGTAATTTCCTTTCACCAAACGAACTTGTTTGCATTGATGTGGGAGGAGAGGCACTGCTGAGCCTGTGTTTATGCTGATTAGGCAGTGCAGTGCAATTTTGGTGCTTATTTTGGCATGAAATTGCATTTGCATTAAAACCTGATCAGACCACCTGTTATCGCAAAAGCAGAGGGCAAATTTTGTGTCTTAAACTGGCACATGCACACAAACACCTCCGAAATAAAATTCATTAATGTTAAGTGTGACCTATTTCCGTTCACTCCACTTGTTTTCATCATATGTGCGTCAAGATACACTTTTAATGAGACGGAGGAAGATTACTCACAACATCTTTCACATGAGTGTAATTCTGTGACCCGGAGCTGTTCAGAAACATCAGCGCTGCTGTTCTGTGTGATGACTGAGCTGCCTACGACAACTTGTAGAATGTCACGTCTTTTCTGCGTAATTGATTAAACACCTGTATTTCTCACCCAGCAGCAGAAATGATACTTGTGTTTCAAATGAAGTCCATGATTTTAGAGAAGGCTGTGCAAAAATATTACACATAAATAGCACAGAGCTATTATGTTTTATAAATCTGTGCCCATAGCGGACTGACAAAGAACAACAAACTGACCGGTTATTTGCAATTATCTATAAATCAACCCTGACCTGTTTATACAAGACCTGGCCTGATCTGTAATAAAATATAGCCTGAGGGCAACAGCGCTACAATTCAGACTGCAAGAAGACGGTGAAGTGTGTACTGACAGGATACCTTCGTGTCCCATTGTATAGATGCACACCCACTCTTAAATCTTAACTGACCTTGCGCATTTTGTTGACTAGTAGCAAGCAAAGTATAGCGAGCAAATATACCAAACTGTATGGATGAATGTCTTTTCAAAATGAACAGCAGGGGAGGAAGCACAGTGTTTAAATGAACTTGCCTCTAACCTCAGCTGCTACACTAACACACATCAGCTGCCTGTTAGTTCTAACACTACCAGCATATTTGAGATATTATTGTAATGGGCTGGCTGTTGTTTTAAATGTGCTTTATAAATAAAGCTTTGTGGTTTCAAACTGACGCTATCATCATGTTCCTGCCCAGTGCTTCTCTTGTTTGAATAGCAAATGCACCTAATCCTATCTGTGCTCTCATAAGCGTGTGTGCCCAAATTAAGCATGGATGGGCCAATTGTTGCTGTGTTGGGGCAGAGGAAAACAATTGCAGAACTGACCTACAAAATTCTGGTCTGGTGCAGTATTTTACTTATCAATACATATAGTAATACACAACACACACACACACACACTTCTTGCTACACACACATGGATGCACAGTAGTTTGTCTGTGTGTAACAAGCAGATAATATTAATAATAAATTTTACATTTGATTGAATGGAATTACTTTGTGGCAGCCTTGTGTTATTTGAGGCTTGTGCCACTTGTCCAACACATGGGTCACTGTATGTGTAGTAAAGACAAACAGAGGCTGCTGTGCTCATTGTTACCACCTGGAAAATCTGCCACAAAAATAGTAATGCACCAATATGCACCCACACTAAGGTACCTGACTCTTTAAGGGAATAGGAAATGGAGTTGATTGCTGCATGTTATCCCCAAAACTGTGGCTGCTTTTCTATGGTTGAACTTGCAAAAGTGAATATAAATATGCCCTTAATTTGTTTGCACTGTCTGCTATAGAGTGTTAAAATGGAGTCCCTCTCTTTCAGAAACCTCAGCTAAGGCAGAAGAGCTGTGTGAAGAGCTCACGATTGGTCATTACTGAAACTCACCCAGACCCCACCTGAGTCTGTATTCCTCTGACTGTAAATGTATTCAGCCTCTTTTCCACATTTCATGGATATTTTACTTGCATCTATGCCCTATTTAAAGTAAATAAAAGTACTTAAGCAGTGAGTGTAATTATATACTTTTTGATGATATATAAACATACTTGGAAGAATTCTTTTCTGTCCACAGATTTAACATTTATCAAAGGCCTATACCCTTATTCAGTCTTTGCAATATTAAAGTCCCCACAAACTTTTCACATCCACTGTAGATCATGTTTTTCTTCTTTTCCTTTCACTCGGATGTTTGAGCTTCACTCTGCCAAATGATGTATGTGCAGTGTGTTTCACATTCGAAGGCTGTTTTTGCAGCTGTGCCAGAGGAAAAGTTTCTCTGCGCTCATCTTAAATCTGAGTTTCACACACGTATAGCGAGTGACTTGGTGAGCCTCCTGTGCACGAACACTAAGAGTTTTACTGTGCAAACATGGTGGGAACATTCCGTTTCTTTGTTTTTGTGACCCTGTTGGCACAGTCCAGTGCACAGTCAAATGCTCCCACACCCCTGACAGGTGTGCCAGGTGGCAGGGAGTGTATCCCTGGACCTGGCACACCAGGATCTTTCCTACTTCTGACTAAAGTCATTATATTTAAATGTTGTTCCACTCTGAATCATTCAAGTATTTACATGAGAGCAAAGATTGACTGGAGAAGAAGTATGAATATACAAACAATCATAGATATAAAAATAAATTTTAGTTTATCCAAAGGTGTTGAACTCACAGCAACTGGACTTGATTGTACATTCTTGAGGACACTTCCTTTATTACATAAGAGGCTTCATCAGTTTAGAAATGATGAAGCCCATGAGAGTCTCATTCATCTAGGTAATAGTATCAGTAATATTTCAGTTTACGGGCTGATATCTTGGCTGACCTTTGGCCTAATCAGTTTTGTATGCCTCTTGTTTTTGTTTTTTTGTTTTTCGCCAGTTTTTTTCTTGTGTGTGTAAAGAGCGATTATCTCCTACATTATAAGTGTACTTACCCTCAGTTTTATCTGAAATAAGGTAGCAAGACTCTCCTCTTGACTGATTGTGTTTTTTGCCTTGTATGACCTGTTTTTATTGATGCTGCCATGCCCTGAGGTAGCCATTACTTTGGTTGTATCAGTGTAGTCAGAGCTGGTGTAACAGACAGAGCTAGGAAAATAAGGGAAAATGAGGGAAAATAAAGTTTCTTGTTGGTATTCATACACTACACAAAGGTGGCAGCGAATCTGCTGAAAAACACTGAGTGCATTATTTCTTTCTGGTGTTAGCGGAACGAGTTGTCAATGGTGGTGAGTTACAGAGTGGCAGAGAGGGGCGTGCTTTCACATTCATGACACATACAGATGTCTGGAATCAACTGCACATGTCAGGGCTTTAATTAGTTTCAACATTAAATCAATGGCTGCTGATTAATAAGGCAGGGGCCAGTGTGAAGGTTTAGGCAGGTTACTGAAACAAGGGAGCTTGCTTAAGAAGAAAAACTAATTGTATGAATTATTGAGCAAGCTGTCCATTCTGAGCAATGATGCAATTGGTTTTTTGGTGGAAAAAAAAAAAAAACAATAAATAAATAATAAAATGAAATGTACTCACTGGACCTAAAATTGTCTTTAACTCAATTTATATTATGGTAGTTGTGGGAGCTTCAGAAGCTTTTTGAAGCCATAATGAGAAGCCATTATTATTTTTGGAGAGGTTTCTGAAAAGCATTTTCAGCTGAGCCAGGGACACAGAAGAGTTAGGGTTAAGTAAGTGGTGGTTAATGCTATTGCACTTCAATATAGATTACTTGTCATTTTCTAATCTAGTTAATGTTTTCAGATTCATAATCAACTTTATAATAATAACGTCAGTGATTAAAGTTGAAGTCAACTGGAAGTCGTGACAGATGATGAGAAGTTGACAGAAATTGGTTCCTAACAGGTTTATATTATTTCTTGTGTGATGAAGCTATATATTTATATGAGGTGGTTAGATTTTTCTCTTTAGATCCAGGTTATTTAATGCAATCTGTCCCCTATTTACTGTAGCAGCTGACTGTGAAAACCAATCTCCAGAAAATGTGTTTAACACAAAACTTAAGTGTCAGTAATGTGCTACTTGCTGTTATTCAGATGGAAACCCTCAGTGTGCGCAGTGGAGAAATAATAAGTGCGCAGTTTTCTTTATACTTCAGAAGATTTTGAATACAACAGATATGAGAATGGGCAGCAGCATTTTGCTGTTTGTTTCTTCTGTGTATCTCAGACACAGCAGAGATCAGTGATACTAGTGGTGATTTAAACGTGCAATTCAGAGATCAAACATCAGACAAAGAGGCCGACATGACCGCACATGACACAGGATGTGGCTCTGACAGATTACTGCTGCCAGTGGTTCTCTGACTGCCTCTTAGTATTTCTTATCTTGCATTACTTTAGTTTTACCTCTGGATTTTCCATTTACTCTATCACTGTCATTAGTATTGACATTTTTTATGCCACACTTGCTTCCCCAAATGCCAAATAAATATGTTTTAACATATGTTTTTTTTCACTGTGTATTTATTAACTTTATCCAATTTACAAGCCCAGTTTATAGCTTGGGGCTTACCACTCTGCACATATGGAAAATAAAAGTTGATATTGCACTTTCTGTAGGTACTTTTACAAGACAGTACTAGGGCCTCCTAAAGAATGAAGAAGTTAAGTCTTACTTTTCATGCTGCTACGTAAAGAATAGACTACCTCATGCACAGACGCTGAATGCTGTCATTGGGTGCACTGTCGCTCACCTAATATGAATGTAATTTGGATACAGGGTTAATTAGAGGTGTGTGTAATGTAATGTTTAAAGTGATGCATCCATATTTTGCATTTCTTCCTTCTGTTCTTTAGTTATTTGTTCATTTATGTAGTCACTGGGGCAGTTTATCCTGATGATGCATTAAAGTCACTACTCTACAAGCACCTATTATAATAATGAATAAACAATAAACAACAATTTGGCTGCTGAACTGTTTCCTTTTTATTCCAAGGAGCTGTCAACATCACATTATTCATTCTTTAAAGAAATGCTTATGCTCATTTATCGTTTATATTGTTCATATATCATTAGGAAATATTTAAAATCAATTACAGACATATGTACATATACAGGGTGTCTAAAAAGACATTGCTTGCCCATAGTACCACTTGCTGTGTGTATATATATATATATATATATATATATATATATACACACACACACACACACACACACACACACACACACACACATATATATATATATATATATATATATATATATATATATATATATACACACACACACATATATATACATATACATAATTAGAGTTAGTGTTAGTGAGACAGTTAGCATAATGCACTCGGTTCTGCCTTCAAGTTGTCTACCCATGCTGACTTTCGACTCTTAATTAGACAGGGTTAACAAAAGGAGAGTGACCCCCAGGCGTCACACCTCTCTGGCATGTGCCACCGCTGGAAGGATGTTGTTTTATTTCACTCACCAGCCCAGTGGCTACCACCTGTGATTAATGTGTCCATGTCAGAAGCTCCTTTTGCCAAGGTCTTGTGTGACAAGTCTTGAAAGTTCAATTGTATTCATGGTAAGCAGAGTTTCATTCAAATGAGTGAATTAGAATTGCAAATGTCACTAGATGGTTTGGAAGTTCAAGTACAATGTCTTATTAGGTAGGGTTAAAAAAATATCTAAGTAAGGTTGTATATGTGTGAAAACACAGGAAGAAAGCATGTCAGTTCATTTTAAACAGAATAAAATGGAGGATTAAAGGCTAAATCATATTTACCAAGAGAAGGTAGAATTTTCAGAGATTAAGGCTAAGAGCCTGTTGGTCAAAATGAACTCTCAGTCACCGGTCGTATCATCAAAATTCATTTCAGTACCTTCTTGCTCAGATCAACCTGTTAGGACTCAACCACTTTGCAATGTCTCATTTCAAGTGCTCCAAACTGTGATGGATAGAAATAGACAATTCCACTACGGATTGCCTGTTAATCACTTTGGCATTTTTCTCCCAATGTGCCAAATATTTCTTGGTGTTCAGAATTTTCATTTGCATGCTAATGAAGGTGAAGGGCAGAAGCCACTAATTACAATCCAGTAAAGGCCTGCCTAATGGTCCACTAAAGACATAGCATGGCTGAGCCCATAATTCCATTATGCAAATGCATAGTCAGGAGTGGAAAACCCACAGTCATTGGAAACTACATCGGCTGTTGCTGAACTTCTTTGCACTTAGTAAGGATGTAAAACAATAAACTTGTCTTTGTAGCCTCTGTGAATAATGGCTGAGGACATACTGTAAAAACACTTATCTCTACATCCTGGCTCTGTGAGCGAAGAAACTGCTTTCTGATCAATGACTGTGTGCATAATTGTGGCAGCACCGGTGTCATATACTCTTCCTGGTGTTGCTCACAGTATTAAAGCTCAGAGCAGTGCAGGAATATCACCAGAATTAAATGTTACACATATTGAGTTCCATAAATTTAGTACATTTTATGACATTTCCAATGCACAACTTTTATTACCTTATGGAGTATTTTTGTACTACTGTGTTAGATAAGTAAAGTGAGCAAGTAAAAGTGAAAATAGCAATACTGCAATGTATAGAAATATACATTTGAGCAATAAAAATGCAGAATTTGACCTTAACCTGAAACATAAACACATACCCTGTGTTTTCTGTGACTGCTTCACAATAGAAGTTTTTAGTGTACAGTAGAAAATGTTTAGCTTGCATTAGTAGCACATTAACAGCTTAAATGCAGCTTTTGGAAACCGAACAGTAACCAGTGAAGCTTTCACCCATATGCAGGCATTATTTCTACTTAATCCCTTGGGTGTGTGAAGGCAATTTGAATCCATCATGAGAGTATGCTACAAATGATGAATGCCACTATATAAAGAGATAAATATAGAATGTAAATATACTCCTTGGTTCTTTTGATTCTGTACATGGCTGTAATCACACAGAGCATCAAAAAGGGATTTTGGAGGATGGAAATACCTCCATCTGCATCCCTGAATGACCATGAAGTGATGCAGGAGGAGGGTGTAGCTTGTCTTAAATTACAAAAACAACAACTTTGTATCTGTTATATAAGATAGTTGTTTACACTACATGCAAATCTCCCTATTCTACCTGATTAATGTATCCTGATTTGTACTTGACATTGTTTCTAATCCAGTAAACTCCCCTAAATATTCCTTTAAAAGGCAAGCAGGGTAGCAACTGTCTACTTTAACTTTCAACAGTAACCTGCTGCTCAGACACAGTATTGTCACCAGGGAGCCAGGTAAACAAAAGGGAATTTTTTTCACTCTTTGAAACTCAGTTAAAATCAGAAGTTGCTTTACTTGCAAAATAGGCTTAAGAGTGCAAATGTGTCAGCCTTGGTGAATTAATATAAAAGCTGAGTCAATTGCACTTGGAGTGCCATTGTTTGCACCGTAGCTTATGTACAATTTTATTAACAAAAGAAAAAAAAGCAGCATGCTACATCTGAAAAACAACCACATGCAAAGTTGTCTCTGCTCATAACACTAAAAAAAACTTTTGGATATTGTGCAGGCTTGACACTTTGGCCAGCGTTATGACATCTACTAGTTTTATGTATTCATTAATTCCTGCTTGGACATTCACTAGTCTCACTCATCCATTCAGACAGACAGATGAATAAAAAAAGACTAATTCCCCCCCAGCAGATATGGTTCTGTCATTGAGAGTTAGTCAAGTGTCTGTCTGATTCGCTGCAACCTGCCAATGATCATAGCTTCCCCGGAGGATATACAGCAGCGCAGCAGGTGACAGTCATTTAAAAATGTTGGCTTGTCTCTGGATCCCCCACATCAAAGACGAAGAAACAGGACTAATCTCTATTCAGGTCTTACTTGTAGCATTTTCTGTGCAGTTATAGAAAGATCACACAAGCCCTGGAACACGTCTCTATTCTGTGCTGCAAACACATTAAAAATGTGATTATGTGATTTACTTTCCTTTTTTTGGTTAAAAATGTAAAAACATCTGACAGTGATGGAGTTTCTTGCTATAAAATACATACGCACGTTGAAGATACAGTGTAACAAGTGCACTTGATTCTTAAAGGGTGAACCAGCAAACCCAAGTGCTATATATATATATATATATATATATATCATAGATACACAAATAAACAAAGATATGTGAGGACATTTGGAATTTGAAAGTTAGGTTCAGGTTTTTTCAGTCATAAATAGAAGTTATTGTTAGTCACGTAAAAAAAAAAAAAAAAAAAAAATGTATGCAGTTTTCTTACAGGAGTGGTAGACTACTTGTGGTGGTCCACAAGTGCAGACAGAAAGCTGACAAATGTCAATGACAGTAACCTTTGTAAATGACTGAAAATTTATGGGCAGAATAAGAAAGCAACATGGCTCACATCTTGACAAGCAAGCTACGAGCTGAGTTTTTCAGTCAGTTCTGCTTGTAAGACCTTTGAAAGCTAAATCTCTGCTGGTTCTCAAATTTTGCAGGAGACTGAGGCTGCTAAGA
This sequence comes from Polydactylus sextarius, assembly GCA_016801845.1. NCBI lineage: Eukaryota > Metazoa > Chordata > Actinopteri > Polynemidae > Polydactylus > Polydactylus sextarius. The sequence goes on from CM028906.1 coordinate 12,271,943, forward strand.
CCCTCTGAGGCCTCATTCTGTTAGACAGTTGCCCTGTGATGTCCAAGTAAAGCAGTATCCCTCATCACTAGGTGAGCCACACCCACCATTTTCACCAGTTACTAGTTCTTGCTGTCCTTGGTTTTGAAGACAAAGCAGATACAAGTCATTTGATGTGAGCAATGTGAACTTAACCAGGGTATTCCAATGCAGAGAAGGTCATTTCTCTCTATAATTTCATCCCAGTCATACAGTAAACAAATACCAAAAAGTGACATACGAATTGTGAGGAAAAAATTTGATGTTTTGTGGTTGTGGTCTACAATGCTGCTGTTGAAGAAAAAAGACTTTTTTTTCCAAAACAAACAAACACAATAGAATGGCACATTTATATGTAATGTTTGATGGGTTAGAATCCAGCTGAGGCATGTTGCCTTCTGAGAGGGGATCAAAGATGTCAGAGTGTAAATATCTGATATCGTACATCATACTGACATCACTCCTCAGGAGCCTGTTGACAACTGAATACACCTGGAGGGAGTATAGAATGAGATATGGTATAGTAATTATGGTTGGAAACACCAAGGGAGAGATGACAATGTCTCTAAAGCCAAAGGTCTAAGACCTTCCACATCTGCTTTGGAAGACAAAAGAAAACAATAAAACTTTTCTTTCCAGTCCATATGGCCAATTAGAAAAGAAATCCTTAGTGAGTTTGGCCTTAATTATTTCTCTTCTTCTTACAATGAATGGAATCATTTTACCGTAAAGGACTTCTAATCAAGGAACAAAAATGTCACATTATAGCAATTCATGGTTGGAGATGTGGTTGTCCCTAGTGTAGGAAGTTTAACAAAGTGCAGATGTGCTTAAGTGTGTCTTCCTATAGACAGCTGTTGAAAACAAAAGAAAAACACTTGTTGTGCACAAATCTGTGGGAATGTATTATGAATAAATAAACTACCTGTCAAATGCATTCCCCTTGGGTGGTTTACAAAGCAGCCTCTTGATGTGAATAAATAAATTGGATTGAAATGGGATTGAAATCTGGAGGAGAGAGGAGAGAAAGGCCTGCTGCGAGCATTCATTTAGTCATCCCTCACTATAACTTTTAAACAAGACTTACTGTAGCTCCTCAGGGACTATACCATATCAAACACATCTAAAAAATACACTGTGGTATGCACAGTCACACAGGTATATGAAGCCTTAAGCCTGATTTCCATAGATTAAAGGCCTTATTGCTTATCCACACTGGCTCTTCTTATGTATTCCATTTTGCTATGGTCTTGTTAAGCGTATCAGCACTTATTTAGTGTGAAAAGCCAAAGGGCCCAGACAGCTTAGTTTGTGTGTACTAAATGTCTAATGCATTTGCCAACTATTTTGAAGAATTACAGACTGAGAACTAAAAAGACTTTTATATTTATTGCTTTCCAAATCCCTCCTGCTGTACACATCAGGGAAATCTTGCAAGAACTGCCTTCCTTCTACTCCTGTCTGAGAGAAAAAAAACTGGGTTTCTTACAAATGCCGTCTTCTCCCCTTTTTGGACATTGATGAAGATTTAGTCTTTAATTAAATGTCATTTCCCTACCCCACTGCCAGCTTTTTCTTTGTTTATTCTTTCCAGTGTCTTCATAAGAGAGCTGTCCAAGTCTGCGTTTATTCTCTCTCTGCTAGTCCTGCGAGTGTCCTTGAATGCAAGCTGCTTGTATGAATGAGCTGTGTCATTTAGGGGATTGAGAATGAGAGGAGAGACATTTAACCTCGCACTCCTCTCGTCTTTTTGCAATCTAACCTCACACGCTGTAGGTGTCAACTTGCTCAGTCTGAAATGTAACGCTTGGTGCATAGCAATGGCCCTGTCTTTAGATGCTGTTGGCCCATGCAATCCCTTTCAGTCATTCTTCATTACACAAGAGATGGAGAGGCTCATCCTATCCCATATTGCTCCGACTTCTTTACCAGCACCGGTATTTAGATGGTTTGATCTCGATCTCTCTCTCTCTCTCTCTCTCTCTCTCTCTCTCTTTCTCCCTCTCCCTCACTCTCTCTCTTTCTCTGGCTTTCATCATGAAAAACGTGTTTTTGAGTTTGGAACACAAGTCTGAGCTCTGTTATTTTCTTGCAGCTGTAATCAGCTGCTATAAAAGATGAGAGGAAGTCGAATGTTATTATTCTGCAGAGGTATGTGTCTGCATAGGGTAAACCACGTTGACATATTTATTTAAAGGATATGGCCAGCATTATTATGTGTTAGTTCATCTTTGAATATTTTTTTCAATTTTTTTTCGAAAAAAAAAAAAAAAATATATTGATAGGTCAGTGGAGATAGACAGGAAAGTAGGGAGAAGAGTAGGGGGATAACATGCAGAAATGATCATCACCGCTGGGATTTAAATGTGCGATTACTCTCATGTATATATCTATATATATCTATATTATCTATATATATATATATATATATATATATATATATATATATATATATATATATACACACACACACACATATATATACATATACACATACATATATATATATATATATATATATATATATATATATATATATTTTTTTTTTTTTTTCTACCTTGTTTGAGGCTCTTACCCTCAAATCCATTTGTTCCTCCTGAAGATGTAAGGCTTCAGAGAGGCCTCACAAGCATAGTGTGTAGTTTTATATCTAAGAAAAGGCACAGTAATTTCCCACGGCAGTTGGACACTGCACTTTTGACCAAAAATCACTCATACAGGAGTAAATAGTCCATTGTCGGAGACTATCAAGCCAAAGATGAATACATGTTTGGTTCTCCAGTGAGTAGCCTGTATACAACAACAGGAGAATGACTCCAGTGGGACCATCTTGCCCAACGCAATGGTGAGGTTCTATGGTGTGTTTTGGGTGAATAACAAGGGTCTATGCTACAGAGAAATAAGATATATTTCAAGTTTTTTACTTTTTAGTAGAACACTGGACCAAGAGTCTACCTTCATGCAAACAGCCAACTTGATTAATTTATGTAATTGAGCAAATGTCTTTCTGACAAAAACTGTTTGTCTTTGATGGGCAGTTGATCACCCATTTTACTACAGTGTCAAACAACAAATGTTCATTTTTCACAAATCTGAATTTGACAACTCCCAATGCAAAAGTTCTAATACAAACTTCATTTAGAAAAGCACTATTCTATGAGTGGATTCCATGTGAAAAGCAGAGGTGGGTGTTTTTTCTTTGATTTGAGACAGCTGTCCTTGCACGTTGTGCAAGATTGTTTTAGTAATGTTTTTCAGACCTAAATTGTCACCTGAGGTAAAATTAGATGAATTCGAGTGTAATCGGTGATTCAATTTCTGACATAATCTTCTCAAAAGCGTTTGAACAAAATTTGAAAATAAAGTTCTTGTGACAAGCCCTCATGCATTTATGCAATAGATCAAATATTAGGGTATTACAACAAGTTGACACATGTGCTGCAATCTCCCTGAAGTCACAACACAATATTCATCTCTTACAGCTATAAATGGATCTGCAAAGCATCTGTTATTGTTTGATAAGTCCCAACCATGAAGAGATTTAGGTGTGCTGTCTGACACTGACGTTGGATTAGAGTTGAACTGACTCTGGAGTGACTAAATTGCACAAGACTTTCTGGCCTGCACCGATCGAAAAAAAAAAAAAAAAAAAAAAAAAAAAAGAAACAGACAAGAAAATGCCTTCATGCTCCTAAACTCTAGCCTAGACTTAAAATTAACCGCACCCTTTTGCAAGACGCACCTCCGTCCGTATGTATTTTCAAAGCGTGACAGCTGGATTGCTGTTGTTTCAGCTCTCAGCCAGATGATCACTATTTGGAACAGCTTTTTAAAGCGGTGCTGGCAGTCAGTGCTGCCTGGCTTGACAAATAACCCTTAAGCATCCACCTACTACCCTGATCCAAGAATATGTGTGCTTCTGCAATCCCTTACTTGCATTTGATAAGACAGTGGTGAATATGCCTCCTGACGACTAAGTCCATCGACCCTCCGCTGCTGGTTTTGGGATCAGATACAAAGAGGCCAGGGGGAGTTCAGTGGCAGATGGTTTTAAACAAGAGCTGGGTGGTAAGCTTTGACTGACAGTCCCTCAGTGGCACCCACCACCCCCACCACTACCTTCTCGGTCTCAGTGATGGCTTAATGGTGTCAACAGGAGAGATAGGGTCCTGACTCCTTTATCTGGACAAAATCTTAGACCCATCACCTTCTCTGTTTGCAGTAATTGCAGGAGCAGTGTGGACTCTGTGGGGGGAAAAAAAAGGCAAAGTAAAAGCCAAATCAAAAGGCTCAGCTTCAATCCTCTTGACCGAGTGGGTCAAAGGAAATAAATGACTTTCCTTTGACCAGCTGTACATCCATCTCTTCAGTGTCACCACTGTCAAGGACACTGGGCCTATCTCTGCTTCACTCTTGCTCTGATAAAATGAAAACAGACCAGCAGTTACAAAAAATACCATTGCCTTTCTTCTGCTCTCTTATCAATGAGAAGCTATCCATCTGTGACCACCATCGCCACGTGTCCACATCTCACCCACTTGTCAAGTCTTATAGTCAAGAATAATGCATGAGAGAATGTGATGGACTTGTGATCTGTCATGGCATTTTTAAGTGTAGAAAAATGTGAGTCCTCTACACTTACATACATACATGCCTACACATCTGGCAATTTCAAGTTTAGTTATTGTCTATGTATGTGTGTCCGTGTACAGGCAGTGCAGATCCACTCCACTCCCCACCTGAGAAAGAGAGGGAAGGAGGTGGTATTGGCACAAGCAAATGTGGCAAGTGGCAAAGCAGATGGCTCTCTGCTTACCATCATTTCCTCTCCCATAATGCTTCAGGAGCGTAGCGCACGAAGCACATACAACACTCTGTCTCCCCATGGGAAGAAGTAGCTACAGGGTAGTCATTTTTAAGGAGTGAACAAGCTTAAGCACTGAACAGGAGTCCTAATTGTTTATGAGATACCCAGATCCAGTTCCATCTTTTTTTAAAATTTTTATTTAGAATGTTTAAGAGCACCAGCAGAAACAAAACTAAACATAACAAAACAAACAAAAAAAGGAACGATTTGCAAGAAGAGCTGATGCTGCGGATGATACCTCTCCTTCCTGTTTAGCCACCTGCCTCGTTAGCCACCTTGTAGCTGGTGCCAGTGAACTGGACAGCAAATCCAATTGGAGCTTTTCATGATGTTCCCTTTCTTCCTGGCTCCCACTGTCCTCTATTCTTTTCATTGGCTGCCCAGGCACCAGATGGAGCCCGTCGTCTCTGCTCCACCTTCTCTCCTTTTGAGTAGGCAGAGCAAGACCTGTTTACACTGGTGTGGCCAACACACACACACACACACACACATTCACACACACACATTCACACGCTGACTATATATTTTATCTTTCATTTCATCACTTTTGTTTGGTCACTTGATCATATAAGTCTCACAACTGTCCTGCGATTGTAGTCATTACCACAGCCTCTTATGTTAAAAATGACACATTTGTTTCATTGTTGCCACGGTGACCTTATTGCACTCTGTCTGCATGCAAAATACTTCCCTTCTTGTTTGTGCTTGTCTGCCTTCTGCCTCACACACACCCCAATGAACTCTCTGACAGAAGCCTATGCATTTCCGTTGTGTTCCATCAACATTTCTGGTCCAAACAGCAACAGCAATACCACAAATAGCAGATGGCGGTCATTTGGTTTAGATACTTCTACTCATCTGCTGCCCTACTTCTGCTGGATCGACACATGCTGTTACAAAATATAAGAATATATTCATGCTTACATGTATATGAAGTTGACTTAAATTAAAACACTCAAAAAAATAAATAAATAAATAATTTCATCTTTACAAACTACCTATAATCAGAATAAAGAGATTTATAAAAAGAGGCTTGCACAGTAAAATTTGGGTTTGTAGGAGCTCAAATGGCAGAGTGGCACTCCCTTATTCTGCCTGTAGATGGCAGAGAAGAACATGGACAGTACAGGAGGAGGTGCACATTTTTCTTTTCTTTTTTATGACCAAAGTTATTATTTTTCATGTTTCCATAATATCACAGTGAAATGTGTGACAGAAAACACTACATAAACCCACAACAAGATATTTAGTAACAATGGGAAAAAAAGAATAAACATGACAGATACAAATATACTGGGAATTATAATAATATTACAAACATTTTTCAATGTAAAAATGTGCTATCTGAGAAAGACAGACCCTGAGCATACCCACCCTTAAATGATCATACTCAGGGATGCCATCATTCAGTGTAATAGGCAAAAGCCAAAGTACAGCAGAGGACAACAACCTGCTATCCATCACTATTTTACCAACACTTGTATGATTACACAGGCTGTCACTGAGTAGCATAAATCAAGAACTAAACCCTTGAGGTTATAGAATAAATCAGCAAACATTAGCAAAGCCTCTCCATTTTTCAGATAATGAAGACAGGTTTATAATCATCTCACATTCAACCCAATATAAAACCCCACGGTAAATAAACCATCGTTTTTCATGCACTCGCTAACTTGCCTTATGATACGTCTGCGCTGTAAATAATCGTTCCGTGTGTGCACGTCGATATATTTCACTACAGACAGGTCAAAAGGCATTATCAATGCCTTCTACCACAGCCAAGAAGAGTTGCTGCTGCAGGTGTTTGTCTGTGTGTGTGTGTGTTTGGGTGGGTGTGCATGGCGCATCTGTGTAAGTGCACGGCTGAATGTGTCTGTGTGTGATATATAACAGCTTTGAATGGCACAGCACTGCAGCGATGTAATTGGCTTTCAGAGAGAGGTAAACAGGACTGCAGCCACGTGGAGGGCAGCTGAAGATTGACCTTCAGAGGGGCGAACGAGAGGAACAGGCGGGTGGCTACCTTCTGCACCTCACTGCGCAGGCTGTCATCTGACTGCAGCTTTGACACCGGAGCTGTTATTTTAACTTTTTCTTTTTCTTTTTCTTTTTCCTGGTGGGGTGTGAGGGTGTGTGTGTGTCGGGGGAGGGAGGTGGAGGGGGGTAGGTTAATACACGGAGTAGTATAATCAGATCCAATCTCCAATATCCCTATTACTCATGTGAAACACTTTGCAGGAAAGACACCTTCTTCGAGGATCACTGGGTTCCTCGTGTGATTGGGGTTATCCATGTTTCACTGATAAGGCTGGGCAGTGTCTCTTGTCTGTGGTGATGCTCTCTGTGCCACTGGAAGTGTGATTACTACACATCTACAGAGGTGAAAGCAAGACTCCTGCTGAGAGCTTCTAAAAGGTGTCAGATGCAGGGTAACGCTGTTGTATGAGCTTTCAGCTGAGAATTTTTTACCTCCCTAACCAAGGAGAAAGACTTTCAGTCTGTGTGGCTGCCAGTACATGGACAATGAGGAGCTATTTGTTGAACTAATGTGGATGATATAATGTGGATGTGTGCATCTGTGCGCATTTGTTTGTTTATACTATATGGGCATAAATGCACCATTAATCAAAAAGTCTGCAATATTTAAATAGAGCTGAAATAGAGCTGGACTACTTCACACACACACACACACACACACACACACAGAAACACATGTTCTTACTCGCCAGTCTATAGCCATCTGCTTGTATATATAATAGTAATTGGCCTTATGCTTGGTTTACAGTGGCAGTTTATGATGGATGTTAGAGATTTTAATTGGGAATAAGTGCCTGTTATTGGGACATCATTACTTTACCATGTAGATAAAAGCAGCATGTGCCATAAGAACGCCAACCTATATAATAGGTTTCATACATATACTTGCCGAGGAATTGCTGTTATTGTGATTATAAAAAGCCATCAACTGAATCTCCCCCTTCCTCTCCTGTCCTGGACAGACTCATGTGATAGATACAAAGAGCAGTGAAGTGAAATGCACTTGATTAGCTTCAGCTAAGACGGCCATCCCTGTACACTGATGACTTTCTTCCACTCAATCTTAATTAGCAAGTGGAGATGCTTCTGCAGGTTTGATGAGGTCAAAGCCATTCATTTTCCAGCTCAGCGGGGACTTTTTTCGTGTCTCCCTTTTGTATTGACACTCGGGGATAATCATATCGGTGACCTCTCTCTCGCTCGACTACACCTCTGCCTCTTGCCGAGCATCACAGCGCCCAGTCTCGCCTGAACTGAGAGGGAATCAACGCCCTCCAATACCTCTGCTGAAACAGAAAGAGAGTGAGAGAGAATCAATCCAAGTCTAAGGCTTTCTACTGAAAGAAAAGGGGGTGTGAGAATGATCATGTGTTGCCTGATACCTCAGCTGACAGATAAAGGTGTTGGGTACAACAACACCCTTTGCTGCATCTGCTTTTGTTACCTGTAATTCGACAATGACATCCTGATTTCCAAGATGATGAATGGCAGTTGGGGCTTGCAATGCGCTGGCAGAATTCTCAGGAGAAATGATTTTACAGCACAAAACCACCAAGTAATTTACTGCAGAAGACGTTTGATGCTGCACACATTGCAGGTGCTTTTGGAATTGAATGTTCAAAAGATGAGACAGGGAAAGTAGTTTTAGTTTTAGCTGAATTTGTTGTAAGGAAGTGGGCAGTCATATTATTATTATTATTATTACTATTATTACTATTATTATTATCATTCTTCTCCTTATTCTTTGTCTTCTTCTTCTTATTATTATTATTATTATCATCCATGAAGTAGAAACAACCTCAAAATGATATAAAGCATGTATGTTGTCTGGTAAAAGTGTGTATGTGTGTACTGTCAGCCTGGCTCTTCTCATATTTTGGTGTGCTAATGATCTTTTTTTCTTATCCCCTCACAAGACTCTTGTTTTAGTCTGCGTGATAATAAGCAAAGACAGAGAGCCAGGTGCCAGGTGAATTGTTCACTGCTTGTGTGTGTGTGTTTGTACACTTGTTACACTAGTTTGAGGTTGTTTTATAAATAACACTTGAATGAATAAAGTGCTGATGAAATACTTAATGCTTTAGAGTAGCATTTACTCTAAATCTGGTGGATGAAAACAAGCCAGAGAGACGAAAGAGGAAGTGGGAATATTAGAGGAAAGAAGTGTTAAATTATGGCAGTATTATTAAATACTGGCATAAACACAGGAAACAAAATAAACAGTACAAAGGACGTTCATGTTGTAAGAGATGATCAGACATTACGTTACATTAATTACTATAATTTTCCACCCTTTGAGGACTATGTGTCATAGTTGTACAAGCTGTACTGTTGTGTTGTTTTATATTTTCACTCTGAAGAAAACATAGCAAATGCAAAGAGGTAGTTTGTCTTGGGAAATTCCTGAAATGCAAAATAAAGTGACAAAGTACACACCAAACTCTTTTCATCAGCCTGCCCCTGTAGGATGACTCACATTTATGACTAATTGCTACACTGCTACTAGGCAGTTTCCTTCAACAGCTACAGAGATGTCCAGGGTACTACCTTCTGTTCCAATTCAGAAAAGAATATTTAATTACAGTCTAAGTCTTATTTTTACTCTCTGGTTGTTGTTCCAGAGCAGTTGGTGATGAGATTTTGCTCAGCAATGTAGTTGCTGTGACCTTTAAGCCTTGAGAAAGAAGGTCCGGTGGTACAGCCACCACGAGGCAGGTTGTAAACAAGATGGCAGTTTTGTCAGATTAGTCACCACTTTAGAGGTTAAAAACAGTGTTAAAAAGTGTCGCGAATAATCCCTCATCTCACAGGAAAACTGTGTGCTGGCCTACATGTAAAGTCAAAGTCAAAGTTAAACCACGAAATCAGTGTGTGAACTATGATGGACAGTTAGCATGGACATTTTGGGTTGTAAATCTAGTGTTTGCTGTCATTTTCCCTTCCCTGGGGATCAGTTTTCATCCTTTATACTCTGATACTATATATTTTGAGATCTCATCCCTTAGTAAAAGAAATACAATGCAGTGCAGTCAGTCAGGGCTTTCCTTTATGACCATTTCTGGTCAAAATGATCATTTGTGAAACATTCATTTCTTTTTTACTGAATCACAATGAACATGAGAGTCAGTCTCTGGTTCATAGAGTTCCCACATGTCGTATGTCAATAACAGACTTGTAGCAGCTATAATTATACTGTCACCTAGAGCTCCTGTTATGACATAATGCAGACAAGATATATATTTTTTTGCTATTTAGGCACCAGAAATGGACACTGAATCAATGTCAGAACATATGGGCTTAGTGATGAACTTCCAAATGTCAGTGCTCCCGAATTAGAGTGATTAATTATGACATTCAGACACACAGAGGCCTTGAGTTACTGAGAAAAAGAAGAAGAATCAGCATATGGTCTTTAATGTGAGGCTTTACTATGATTACCCATTTAAATCATCTCTTTCTTATGTTTGACAGTCAAGGCCATATGCTTTTCTTCTTGAGAAAACATTTTGAGGGAAGTGGTTTCTTTAGCCACAAACACTTTCTGTACACACACTATCAAAGCCTCACAGCCTCTCTCTCTCATAGATACACTCACTCACTCACACACACACGCACACACACACACACACACACACACACACACACACACACACACACACACACACACACACACACACACACACACACACACACACACACACTCACACACTCACACACAAACACATACACACACACATGCCACTACAATCCTATATCTTTATCTAGCATTACCTAAAGACTTCTAGACACTCCTGGGCAGGCATCTCCCCTGAGGCTGGTCTGTGCAGAGGGACAACTTGATGGAGTGGGGCAGGATGGTGGTGAGACAGACCGCACAGCCGGGGGGACTTGGACTGTGACATATTACCTTTACAGAGCAGCAGCAGGGCCATTCACATGAAACCTATTAGCAGAGATGTCTGCAGCCAAACTGCACCCAGCTCAGCTGTATATGAAAGCCACTACTGTGCCATCATTATTGGCAGTGTGCACTTACACTTACAAAACACACACACACGTAAGCACATTAACCATAAAATGTTCACACACAGTGATAGGCAGTTGTGCACAATGAAACTTAACTGCACGGCGCCTCAAGAATAGTTTGACATGTTGGGAAATATGTTAATTTGCCTTCTTGCTGAGATGTCATCCATGAACACCATTAAAATAGCGCAGGGATATGAAAGGACAGCCTAGAAAATTGCAGACTACAGTAGCTGCCTATAATTCAACCTGCCAACAACACAGACTGGCACCAAACAGCTTGCATCTAGGTTCCATGGTGAAAGGCCACAGAGCTAAAATGAGTCTAGCATAGGCTCAGGACCAGCTACTGTATAAGAGAATGGGATAGGTCTGTTACATGAAGGAAAAGGCTGATGATGGTTTATTCCAGAAACTTATGTCACATCTGCCTGGTGCAGTAAAAAAAGAAGGTCATTGATTTTACTGAGGAGGCTTAACCATTCCAACATGTCACAAGCAAGGAAAGACAGACACAGACGTTCCAACTCTTGCATTCAGGAGCCAAAAACCACTAGCAAAAGAAAAGAACTTACCTGGAGGCAAAAGGAAGATAATTCCACAAGGAATGGAACATATGACAGATGGGTGAAGAACTTGTCAGACGTGAATCTTATCCAACCAGAGAAGGATGTTCACACCATCACATTACAGCCTTTACAAACAGTTGACCTCATCACAGTGACAGAATCAGCCTTAAGGAAAAACAATTTAACAGAAATGTAGAGTGAGCAGCTCAGGTTGAGAGAATCTGCAGCCCTTTCCTACCTAATCATCCACAAATAGATGGAAGGGAAGCTGTATCACAGAGGTAGGACTAAATCATCCTCATACTACTACTCCCCCTTTAAACAGAGATCCCGCCAGGAATGAAAGAAGCGTAGAAACACTTATTCAGAGATAAGCCTGAAGTGTGTCCAATCTGTAAATATAAGAATTTGCCCATCAATTTGTTAAAGCAGCTACACATAGAGAAAACTATTATTCATAAACAACATCATTAATGCTGATTATGTACTGGACTGTTTGGTTAAAATTGGTCCTGGCCAAGAAATAATTTGGCACATTTCTGCTAATCATTTTTACACTTTGTTTTTTTTTTTAGGGTAAAATAGTGTCTTGTGTTTTTTTTTCTTGATTGATTTGATTGGGCACAGAGTAAACAAACAAAGATATAATGTGCTAATTTGAGAGTAATATAACTCACTGTTTGCCCCCTGTTTCCATTCTTTGTGCCAAGCGAAGCTAATTGGCTGCTTCATTCTGTTGTTAAGCTTTGTGTTTAAGCGTAAATTTCCCTTTAAGTAAAGAGCAGATGTTAATGCAGACTCACTGATCACTACAGCTTTGCATCCAATAAACACAAAATGTAGAACTTCACAGAACTCTGGGCGGTAATAAAAACAGTCATCACATTTTTACACATTCACTGTCATGATCTCACACACACACACACACACACACACACACACGCAGTCGGACAGTATGCGTGTGTGCACACAAGCATTTGGCTGCCAGTGGTTAGCTGAGCAGAAAACACAGAGCTGGTGTTCAGAATGTGCTGACAGCAGTGTGGTTCCATTAATAACATATAACCCTCTTCACATATGTTGATTTCCTCCCCGTCTGCTTGTTTCTGACAGAGACTAAGACCATAGACCAGTGTGTGAACTATACATATGTACATACATCCCTAAGACATCAAAGCAGATTAGCATGTGTTCATCTTGGATTATAATGAAGTCAGGCATTAAATTCAAGGACTTCTGAAATATGTGAACTTCAAAAATCACCGTAGTGATATGGTAATCCAATATCTAAATAGAGCCGCGAAAGTATGTGAGTGAAAGAAGTGTGCTTCAAGTAATTATTACAGAGTACAATTCTGTTGTGCTTCTACTCACGCTAATACACAACACAGAGAAAAAGGGATGTTTGGCTGCCCTCATGTGGATTTCACAACAGCAATGGATATGCAATGGGAAAGGATTACCATAAATTTGTTTTTGCAGGGACGCATTAGGAATTGAAGAATGTAAAGAAGAGAAGAGATTATTACAATCTCTGTGTGTCAGGGGATTTCTTGCATCACTGTATGTTTCTATTTTTCTTCTGGAGAGATGTGAATGAGGAATGAAAGTGTTAGTGAAAGCGAAGGAAGGAAGGAAGGAAGGAAGGAAGGAAGGAAGACGCTTGACTTAAATGTTATTTTTAAACAAACATTCTGAATACTTTAAAAGTAATTAGTCAAAACCAAAAAACTTTGAATGATTTAACAAAATGACATTTCATGCAGTAACTGCAGAGAAATTTGGACCAAAGTGATGGAATGACCGACCAGTGCTGCCATTCTCTGTGCCTTCAGCATGGCTGGAAAGTATTGGGAATAAAACTGAAATTTCTACTCCAACAGGACCTCAGTGGAGCTGAATGCAATGTACTGCAGCAACACTTTTCACACAATCTGGGACATTTGTCTCTGTCACATACACCACAACCTTGGCTACTTTTTATCCACCTTTTACACCTTGGAGAGAGCAAAGTGTGCACAGAGAGGTCTTGTTTTTTTTCTTTTTTCTTTTCTTTTTCTTTTTTTTTTTTTATCCAGGGATATTTCAGCTGATGTAGAAAATTACAGAGGAGATGCAGCAAGTTTTTTCAAAAATCAAAACTTTTCATTTTATAATTCCCCAAAAATGAAAACTGAAAGACAAAAAAACTGATGAAAAAATATCACACTCAGCAAACGCACAGTAATTGGTGTTATCTCTGTTCTGTCTTAGTTGTGTTTGGTTTTATGCACTTGCAAAGATGATGCGTTGTAGTCAGGCTTTGTGATTCAGATACATGATATGAGCAACCACACAGCCCGCAAAGGAATGTCTAATTAATATGAATGTACAGCAGCAAACTACTAAATTATGATCAGGTAGCACCGGGGACTCAGTGGGAGCACCAGTGTCCTGACACTTTGCTCACTCTGATGATCACAGGTACAGTAAGTGCTTGTTGCATTTTCAGGCCGCTTGCCCAGTCTGCCTGTAAAAGCAGACTTTCTGTTACACTGCAGGTAGCTTACATTAGGTGTCTGTAGCTATCAATAATAAATGCAATGTGTTGCATATTTAGTGCGCTGGAATGAATTCACACAATTCCCAAGAGTGATTGATACAATATATTTTGCTCTGATCAGCAGGGCCCTCGTGGCAGATGAGGTGGACTTTGTGAATAAAAAATGTTGCTGTATTCTCACTGAGATGACATATAATGAAGGGTAACTCCACTGTGCCTTCATTCTGGGGAACTGCATGCATACAGAAGCTTTTCCTTTCACAGTTAATCTTACCGACCTATAATGTGCTTTTATATTTTCATTATGCAGCCTACGCAGAGGTTTTTAAAGCTGTTATAATCAATATTTTTATAATAACACTCCGTCAAATGATGCATAATGTGACTAGGGTTGCTCATAACGATGAACCCACAGAGAATTATCGCCCAACTCTGCAGCTCCTCTTAACTCTATGGATGTTTTCAGCATCTTATAGCTAATTGGGCTGCATGGCCCACAACTTAAGTGAACTCTCAACACACTTATAGTGAAGCTATTCTCAGAGAAGAGGCTTCAAAAATATATTGTATGCCTCCTGTCCTGCACAAAATACCACACAGACAAAGGTAGCAACCAGCTGGGGAACACAGTCGAGCATTTTGAAGCAAAAAGAGCAGTTAGGAGCTTGTCAAGTCCAAACTAAAAAGAGAGAGCACTAGACTTATATTTATCACATGGCCAGGAACTCGACTCCAAATGAATACTAATGCTCTGTATCTGCTGGATGTTTAGCTTGTTTCCACTGCCCCTAAGTGGCTAAAATAATTCATTCATCCATTACCCAGACCGCTTATCCTTTGAGGGTTATTTTGAGTTTAAGAATGTGTTCATTTTCAAAATCAGTATGCATATGTAGTAGACACACAAACATAAAATTTTATTATGATTCCATCATACAGTGTTTCAGAGAGTCTGTTCAGACCCATGCTGTTGTTGCTATGTCTGCACAGGAAATGAAATGCTGTATCTTGCCACAACAACCTGGAAAACCCATACTGTGCATGACTTTGTTTACACTGGCCTTCTAATACGTAACAAAATGCTATTGTAGGTATTACACTGAGTATTAACAAGACCTTTCAAACTAATCCAAGAATTACCCTCAACCGACATAGAGTAAACACTGTGCTTTTGTTCTCTCCATTTATTAGAGTCGTGGATAACGCGGCATCAATCCACGTCTGTGCACAAATGATATGTCATTTTTGTCTCCTTCCAAATGCATTCATCGTAAAGCTTTGCAACATTTTTTTCTCTTTTCCTTTTTTTTTCTTTTCTTTTTTTTCCTGGAGGAAGCGGCTTGGAGCTGTCAGGGCCTGCGTGGCGATAACAACCTGGGGTGGAGAATGACACCTTGAGAGTGACAGATGAAAAGGAATCAAATTCTCCCTAGAGCCAACTGTATGGAACTGATACAGGCTTCCCCCACCATTTCTCTCCCCACAAACAGGCCTCTGTATTAACTTATTCAAATAAGGGGTCAAGCTTTAGCTCAGACACCAGACCTGTCCCAAAGAGCAGAGCAGAAAGAGGGAATAGAGTGAATAAGAGTTGAGGAGAGAAAATTGGGTAATTGTACTTCTGAATTAATGCCTTTTAATCTCCCTCAGCACTGAGTGATAATGAAAAAGTACAAATGTAAGAAAGTTAGAATGAAGAATGGAAGCAAGAATGAATGTGCCTTTAAAAAAATGACTTATTAAACTAATCTGAGGGCAACCAAACTGAGGCGTCTTCTAAAGAAACCTCTTAAGGGACCCTTCTCAAGAGTCCCTTCCCACTTTACCCATATAGTAAGGAGTCAGGCTGGAATCTGCACTGCATTCATCCAGCATCATTCTGATATTTACCCCTGGCTGCGAAGGGCACTTAGAATGAACTCTTACCTCATCTCTGATCCTTCAATTAAGTGTGAGCAAGACATGGTGTCAGGGTAGGGCTGATCTTGCTTTTATGAATGTAGCTGACATTATAAGCAATGCGTGTTTTACTCCTTAAGGTTGAATCCAAGGAAAAGGTAAAGGTTGGGTGACTAATGCGCTGCTGCAGAGCTCAGAGATTGTTCGCCTGGCCCGAGTGCTTCGTCTGCCTCTCACTCTCCCTCTTATTTCTTCTGAGAGCAGGGTCCCATGCTGTGCTGCAGATTGAAGACACTGCGTTTGGAAATCAACTGCTTGGCTAGGTAATTTGGCTAATGGACTAATCTCAGCTAAACTTTTATAAATGAGGGTTTTATGAGGTGAATCTGAGAAAGAAACATTTCGCCAATGTCATGGATGATAAACATGCAATTGAGCAATCACATTGAGATGAAAGCTGTACTGCAACTGTAGGGGAATGGAACTCTGTGTCCTTATGTCTCTCCGTGGTAATAATGACTAGATCTATTATATGGATATGCAATCTCAATTTGATTTTTAGGCCCAGTAAATCACAGAAATGAATGCATATTGTTTTATTTCTGGTGAAGAAGAGCACTAAAAACTTCCAAACTTTGTTGCAGGATCGTCACTGTGATGAACATTTTATTTCTGGTTATAATAAATTCCATTACAATTTCCCCACTAATCCCCCAGTAGAAATTGCCAAAGAATGTGTCTACTTTAATGAACTTATTTAAAAGTTTCCTTTGAGTACATTGCGGTGAACGTAAAGCATTTGCCATCTACCTGTGTGGATCTACGGGATGTGGGGGTGTGTTTACCCCAGCCACTCTTATTCACATCTAGATTTCACCACTCACTGCACTGCAGCAAGCATCTGCATAATAAAGAAAGGAGGCACTAAAATACCACGTGGAGTGCCTTGTTTCATTAGTCTGCTATTCTCTGCCTTTAGGAGACTGGAGAGCTTCATCATGTCGGAGATTTATAAATGGCCCACATTTGCAGAAATGAAATGATTAGGTTTGTGAAAACTTAAATCCAAAATAAAAATGCAAATACCAAGGCCCTGGTTAGCTGAAGGCTTTATTGCATGTACATCTACGTTGCTTTTCTATTTACTGTATCCTTAGTCATTTTCACTTGTCACTTTGAAGAATAATGCTAGACAAATCTCATTTGAACATTTTAATGGATCCCATCAACCAATCACAGCCAGAAAAGAGAAATGGGTAGTGAGGTGAGGGAGAGAAAGAGAGTTCCATCTGATTTTAATTTAACATGGGAGCACTGCTGAATTTAATGGCACTGCCTTTGTGTGAGTCGTGCTCTTTGGATCTGTATTTTTAGTATTATGACTATTATGACTCCACACAAAGCCTTCATGCACAGGAAGGCAATTTATAGCTACATTTCCACATTATGCAACTCTTATTTTGTCCTTCATCCCATAGCTTAGAAAGCAATTTCTGGCAATAGCACAAACTTTGAAGCCAGCGTGGCCGCTGAGTGAACTGACAGACAGACAATATGTCGGTTCTGATTAGGACTAACCGGCGGTGTGATAGAGGCGGATGGGGCCAGCGAGGTCTGCCACGCCATCTCCACTCATACTGCTTGAAGGAACTCCAAATTGTCTCACGCTGGAGGTCAAAAGCACCCTGGATGCAAAGCTCTCTCTGCACACACACACACACACACACACACACACACACACACACACACACCTTGTTTGCCTGCTGACTGTGGATATTGCAGATCCGTGTCCAGTCCTCCAGCGATGGGCTGATGATTGGCAGGTAAGTGGCTGGTCTGTTTACAGCATGGCCCTCAGATCCAAGCCCACACTGTCCTTGACCTGAAGCCCTACCTGAGCTGCATACATTTGGATTAAACGTCCTTCCCACCTAAAGGACTTAACTCTAGGTTTTCATTTCAACAATAACCTGGCACACACACACTGACACAAAGAGTTAGTAATAACTGAGAAGAATAGGGTAAAATATAATATTTCTTGCTTTGGTAAATGTAACAACTCTGAGAAAATATGATCATTTTAAAATAATTTCTGTCCAGCATCAAATATGTGATTGAGCCATATCTATATAAAAACTTATTGATTATTAAGTCTGCTCAGAGTCCAAAGTAAGTTTTATTTAAGTAAAATTTCCGGTATCCATTGCAGTTTTGGTCTGTACGCACTACCTTAATACAGATTATTCATTTGACAGCATGGCACAGCCAGCCTGTGTTTGCATTGGAAACTCAAAGGAGTTTGATACAAGCCTTCAAAGATTAGCCGCAGGCTGTTTATGTTGGGAAATTTACTTTCTTCATATTTAGTGCAAACTATGTCCTCTCTAGGTGCCTCTTAAGTTAAAATTCTTGTACAGTCCAACGGACTGTAGAAGGGAGGAGGCCTGCAGATTGACAGTCTGACGAAAGTGCCTGGAGGAGGCCTCAGCATGTGTGCACATGGACACTTTGTGTATGTGTGTGTTCTGAAAGTTTTTCTCCTGCGGGTGGTGCTTTGATGGCAACTGGAAGGCAGTTTACTGCCACTCAACCCCCTACTATCTGGTCGCCTCCAGGGAGGATCTATGTGTGTTCTGATGCCCATTCTTCCACTCATGAACCCACACTTGTACACAAACACACACTATGTGTACAAGCACATCCCTGTGTTGGCATATGCCTGCCTCCTACCTGGCTCAGCCCCATCATTACCCCCAACCCCGCATTCCACCCTCCCATCAGCAGGAAAACACCTGCAGTTAAGGTTGTGCCCCCTCTGCTGCATTAAAACTAGACTGTATTCTTTGAATAGCCACACTGTGCTCTGTAGGGTTGCCAACCGTTCTGTAATTTTCCGTATTGGAAGTATTTTTTATCTTCCGTATTTGGAAGATAAAAGACATGTTCCATATTGAATACATACGGAATGCAATTTGTTCCATCGTCTTATTGTAGGACTTTATCATGGGGTTATATTACAGACTCTAGCAGTACTCCTGGGCCATTCTCAGCCCCAACAAAATCACACACGCTATATAGAAGCTGAAAGAACAATTTGCAGTAGTCGAAAACAGGTGTTCTAGTCCTCGTTTAAAAAAAAAAAAAATTCTCAAAATGTCTGCAGTGGCTGCAGAAAATAATAGAGAGCTGGCACAATGTTTTTGTCAAACATCAGCAAACATCACTATCAGTAATCAATTATTTCTGAAGTGCCCTACAACAACAGCCCTACAACAACATTCTTATTCATATTAATTCATATTCTTAAATATTGTGTGGTTATAATAAGATAAATAATAATAATAACAATAATTATAATGGCTATAACAATAAAAGATGACAACCAGAACATATTAGTTTACCAGCAATAGTGCTAGTGCTTGGTGATGTGAGCTTAACCTTATGGGCCAATTAGTCCCGTCAGAGCTCCAGCTAGTTAGGACCTAAAGACTTAGCCACACCAAAGTGTGAGGCACTGGTATCCATGCTAGTCTCTGGTGTTTACAGGCAAAAACTATATGAAGTCAAATCTCATCCTCTGGCAATGGGAATGGAATTAGTTGCCATTTTGAATGGGTTTACCCCTTTTCAGAAAATTCACATACAGATGCTAATTTTAATGTCAAAAGTGGTATGCATAACATGTTTGCTTGGACAGCTGACAAACAGAGAAAGGCCAAAGAAATTTTCAGAGATGTTGCTGCAAAGTGGTGTTCTTCTTGCCTCATTCCATTCATATAATGTTCATGAAAATTCAACATTTCTCAAGTGTGAGAGACTCACAGGGAACATGTGCGCCTCAACGACTGACTGCAGCGGAGAGTTTCTATGTTCTCGCTGCATCTTTGATTTGGATTTTCTCTTTTTTCCTTATTATATTTAAAAAAAAAACATGCAAGTTAGACATGGAAAGCCTATGCTAGCCTGCAGTTATGAGTGTATATTTCTTCTTTAATATTTAATATTTATTAAACCTTGTGATAAGACTCGTGATCTGTCCATGGTTTTGCTTTGGTAAAGTCCAGACTGTGTGAAGTTAAAGCTGTCTCTATGCTGAAACAAGTAGGTATAGAAATGAGATCAACAAATGAATGAACAGACTGAGCAGTAACTACACAGTATCAGTTAATGAATACAATAGAGAAATGATTCTTTGTGAAAATTCAAACTGTATTTTAGTGCTGTCATCGGCACCACACTTTACATAACCTTTCATCTTATAATTTATTTGAAATGAATATTCCTGGCTGAATTGTGATCTTTCAAGTGTGAAGATACCATCTTCCCAAAGATGTCATGTGAGCAACAAAAGTTAGACTAAAGAGCAACGTTAATCTGCATGATGAACTAATTTACTGCCAGCCCTGCTCGGACAACAGCATCATATTCCCCAATATGCACAGTGATTTTAACCAAAATAGGAATGAGCAGCAGTTTCTTGCTAGGATCTGAAGATACTGGTCTGTATTTTTTATCTGAAAGCACTGTGAGAGAGTGAAGTTATGCCTGTGTCTACGCATGTAATATGGTTAAGTATGTGCTTGTGTAAGACAGAGTATTTTGTGTGTGTTTAGGTGCTGATGAATACTGTCTGTGTAGGCTACTCAAGTGTTCTTGCACACACATGCATTTAGGTCTTTGCCTTTTGGTCTCCACTCATGTGCAGCATAGTTTGCCTCCCCTCCACGCTACATTGCATTATGTATGACATTGGAGTCTGATGGCAATCGGTGGACCTCCTGCTTGGTAACAGTATTTGTCATCTTTGCGACCAGACTAAAGGAGCACGTTCTACTGTAGGCGTATGTTACCTGACCAGCACACTTCTAAAACCCTCTCATTTACATTTAGAGTGAATGCCATACTGTCAGTGAAGCTCCATTCCACTTGGACAAAGCCCCTCACAGCCTCTCTGCCTCCTACTTTGCAGAATACAGAGAGTAAACAATAGTTGTCGTGATGGGGATGCATCAGACACACTAATTTGGCGTTATGGCAAAGTCCTTACCAGAATGATAAGTATTACTTTGCAGAGTGGATCGAAAAGACTAAATCTTAGCGTGTCGAACCTGGCAAAATGAAACTTTTTTTTCCCAATGAATTTTAAAAAGGAGCTAGAGGGGTCCATATACTTCACACTAGGGGGTTCTCAAACCATTTCATATCAAGAACCTACAAATGGAGCCACATTAGACCACAGAGACTATATGATCACATTTTCCTACAGAGTTTGATCATTTAGTTCAAACTTGATTACTGTCTTGAAATCAGGAGCAGAGATATTACTTAAGACAGATGATGTTCAGAAAACAGCAGTACAGCAACGAAAGAAGATCTCATAGGCCACCACTTAAAATGCTAGTATACTCCAACGGAAGATGGTCAAATTTCTTCAGAACCTCAGCCCCCACTGTCACCCACCTACACATCTTTCAGAAGGTGCCACCGGACAGGCTGCATTTGGCAATTTCTGTACCTGTTATCTAACAGTCACGCCAAATTCTTGCAATGATTGGCCAGGTCTGCAGAGGTGAGAAATCTGGTGTTTTTGAGCTACTCTTTGGTGCGTTTTTTTTTTTTTGGTCATAATCAGATCTGAACATAGAAAATTACCCCATTTTTTTGTCAATGGAAAGCTGTTTTTGGCAACCACTGACTGTGTGTCATCATAAAGGAACCTCCAGTGGCTATAATAATTATGACATGAACAAAAAAGGAGGTCAAAGGTGATGCATATAGTGCTATATATTCCGCTTTCGAAAGTGAAGGAGAAAGTGATTGACTAACTGACATTGTTACTCTTGAGCTGCACCACTAGCATGGCTAGAAGCATCTACACTCTTTCAGTCTTATACTTGTACTAATAGGAGTCAAATCAAAATATGATTACTTTTACGGCCGATGCCCCACTGAAATTCATAAAAACCCCTTGGTGGTCCCTAAGCTCCACTTAGGAATCTAACAAGAGTAGGAAAGCTAATGAAGAAGATTGTTTTGTTCTTATGATCAGCACCAATAAATAAACAACGATAAATAAACAATGTCTCGATTAAAACTGTGAGGCTATACCATCTTAAATGAGGTTGGGGCAGAAAACAAGTCTACAACAACAGCTTCCATAACTTATTTAATTGTAAGTATGTTCCCTCAGGTGAGTTTAATAACATTGCTTAAAATCACATTTCATAATTGGCTAAATATTACTGCTGATATTTAAACATCTTGTGGGAGAGTCTTTCACACCACCAGCCGCTTTGCATCACCTAAAGTCAAATGATCCAATGTTGCCTTTGTTTGCAGATGATTGAGTAATGTAACTTTTATTAGTTCTGTTACTTTTGGGGTTGCAGCAATGCAGCAGAAGACAGAGGGTGCTCCGGCTTTGCAGGAAGCACTAATTATACCTCTAAGAGATAATAACTGTATTTATCGTCTGAGGTGTTCATTTTCTGAAGGGTTATTTATCAAATACCATGTGGGATTAGAAAATCAATTCCAAGTGTCACAAATTAATTTGCAGCCATCATCTCACTTTCCCATGAGACAGCAGGCTGCAGAAGCACCTTACTAATGTGGATGATGGTGCTGAATTGATTTATTTTTCCATATCCACCATATCTAATGAAGAGTGCTAATGTGAGCCATGACAGAGGAATAAACATGCTCCGATGTAATAGTTTATCACTTACTCAGCTTTGGGGGGGCACATAATTATTATATGTTAACTCCAAACCAAACACATTATAAAGTTGAGACAAGTTGAACAGTGAATTATTGCCAAAATTATTATTTTTTTCCATTTATAGTAAAGTGTACAGTGCCAGTGTTTTTCCTCACTATTTTTCTCATTAAATCAATGTGGTTCCATAATATGTCATTTTTCTCTGAATCACAGCCAAGAGAAGTGGGTGGAAGATGTATGAACTAAACCAAACCTGTCTATATTAGATAATGAAACGCAAACATGATACAGATATTTATGTTATATGTTATTTTTCAGACAAATGTGCAAATGTGCTCAATGTGCCAGCTTAGTGTAAATAATTATTTTGATATGAAACTGATTTGTGGACTTTTATGTTACATTAGATTTTTATTGTAGATTTTATGAACATTTTCGTGTTCTCTACTACATTGTGACATGTTAATATTACTTATGTGGACTCTTAAAATTAGCACACTGAGTTTTTTTTTTTTTTTGTTCCTTCTGTCAAGTGTTGTATTTGGTACACAATTCTAATCTAAAACTATTTTTGTTTTCCATTTACACTGTGGAAAGGAACTTAATTTCTTTACTGCAACAAAAATAAATTGTTTTAGGTCATGGAGGGAAAAACAAATAACTTTTTAATAATTAATAAGGCCACTGTCATGTCTTGTGCTTCAAGTTACAGTAGCTCTTCCCCAAATCTTACTCAAATGCTAACTGTTGGTAGCACAACAATAGATTCAATGAGTGCATATTGTTTTCTTAGAATGGATTCTGCATTTGCTGTTGCAAATCAATTGAATATGAACACATTTACAAGAGACAATACACAAGGCTATATAGTTTACATTTAAATTAGCCAGTCATATGGAAATAATAAAATCAGAACACTAAAGGCATTTCGACATTTTCAACCACTGACAAACTTTTGACGTCAGACTCAAAGTTTGTTAGTGGTTGGCCTTGACAAGTCCACTATCAAATCCTTGCACTTGTCTGTGTTAGGAGAGAAGTTGTTATTCTCACACCATGTGACCAGACTTGCCATCTTTCTCCTGCATGCAGTTCTGTCACCTCCCACCACCCTCCCCCAATGATCAGCCTAAAGGCTGTAGTGTCATGAGCGGATTTTAGGATCATGTTGTGTGTGATGACGCCAGCAGAGGTGAATAGTGTGCAGAGCACAGAGCTTAAAACACACCTGTGGGTTGCCAGTGGGTTCCAGAAAGAAAAGTCTTGTGATTGTTGAAATGAAGACATTTTTATTTCCACTGCTATTTGTTAAACAATTGATTCCCCATAATATCTCATTTAATATATCAAAAAACTATTTTGTTTTTGTGTCTGTTTGTTATTAAAGTATGTGTGTCTCATTTTTGATGTCTCATCCAGTGAGAAATGGGTAAAATGTTTGTCATGGCAAAGAAAACAAAACCAAACTATAACTGATTATATTAATATTTGTTTTTGTGTTACACTTCCATCCGATAATTACCCAAAATAAATTGTTTTATACAACCAAATAATAATACCTGAATGGGTGAACACATGGCTTGCACCGTCAATATTGTTCTGGTTTTAAAAAGTCTTCTTTCGTGTCTGTCAGTCACCACTTTAACAAAGTTAAACATGTCTCCATTTACTGCAAATTGATACCATAGCGCCCTCAAACACCAAATTTGTTTTTGTTTGCATCTGTTTGTTGCCTGCAGAGCAAACATCTGAATGTGCACTACGTGCTTGTCGATTCTGATTCATAGACAAAAGAGGACCCCCAGTCCTGAGTTGAATGGATAATTTGTTTATATTACTGCTTGAGGCAGTTTCTTTGAATTAGTGCTTTACTCAATAAGCACAGTGAAGTGGGAAAAAAGTGCTACTTTCTTCTTGACTGTGTTAGGGGGTTGAAAAGACAACATCTGTCAAATGATCCCTTGAAAAATCTGTTCTCTGAGGCTATAAAACTCCTCAAATTAAAAGAATAAAGACACTTGCACTGAGCAGAAGCACAACATAGGAAAAGAAATAGCAACCACAAAACAATTCACTATGGACAAGTAAGCAACAAACAACCAGCATTGCACATACACTGATCAGCCAAATTAAAATGACCTCTGACTGGTCTGAGTTTGATACAATGTTGTTGTGATACATTCTTCCTAAAGCCATCATTACAATTTCCTGCAACTGGTGTTCCTCTGACATTGTAGATCGTATATGATAGTGAATGTTTGTTCATCAGTGATGATTTATATTTTGACCTTTTCTGAATCACTCTCTGTTCTTGGACCTTCTTTGGTGGTACTTGTGGGTACTTTGTGGTGTTATGGCGGTCCTTGGTAGGCGCTATAGCCCAGTAATCTGTCAGTAACAATCTCAGTCAACCATTAACTACAAAAAACAGTTGTCAGCATCTGATTTTCCCACTTTTGGACATGTGCATCTGTGACTGGTCAAGGTCTTTCTGTTCAAAAGTATATAAAAGTAGTAGTAGTATACAGTTTTCCTCAAAAATAGTTCTCTGGGTGAGTATATGACAGATGTCCTCTTTTCAGGCGTCATCTATTCTATACTACAGCCTTGCCAAGACTCTGGCATATAGCTTCACACTGCATCTGAGATAGCCTTTGTGATTTCTGCAGTTTATGTGACATGAATAAAAAATATCATCTACACCTTACTGAGGACAGTTGAACACGATGTGCGGTTGTCTTCCTTGGACAGGGGTAACAGCAGACCAGAGGGATACACAGCGTATTTTTAAAAATTGAAGTCCTGCTGCTGGCTTTTCCTGTCAAAGCCAAAGGAGGAAAGTACTATCCAACTACCCACCCACCCACCCACCACACGTACATACACACCATCTTTAAGAGCTCAGCACGACAGCATTTGATATTCATAGAAGGGATGAGGAGGAGAAAGTGAAACAACAGCAGGGGCACTACCTTACGCGTGATATTACATTGTAATTATGATTTGGATGCAGGCACTGAGAAAGCACTGATGGCGCACAACAAATTTACACACACAAAGGTGCAGGAACACTGCACACACCTTGTGGGTGGAGGTACTTGTAACTTCAAACTGCTCATGCCCGCATCATCACAGGAGTAATGTGGGATCAGGCACAGCACAGTGCTTCCTGTGCTTGTTTTGAAAGCAGGGATATGAGGTCCTGCAAGCAGCTTTCCATATAGCTATCAATGGAGCTGCTCTGATTGGTTTGTTTACCATCAATATTTGCAGATGTCAATCTTGGCACCTTTGAGAAAATGGATTTTTCAGCATGAAACAGAATGTTCAGACAGATCATTGGTATTAGAACTGCCAGAGACCGTGGAAGAGACAGAGAGAAGGAAAGAGAAAGATGTAATAAACATATGCACCTGAAAATATCACTGATATCTATAACCAGGCAGACAGAAAGGCAAGACCGCCAGAAATGAGGAGATATAATGAACTGCCCAATAATATTCTCAAATAGTTTGGTCTCCCAAAAAAATGACAGATTCTGAGTGCTTTGTGTTGCACTTTGGAAAGATGCCAGTAGAATATCAAATGTGATTTGTAAAGCGAGAAGCAAAAACCAAAGCGTTTAAGCAGCTGGAGAGGATAGAAATCAAAAAGACCAATCTGGACACATTGATATGGCAGAGAAACAAACACATACATATGTAAAAATCACAAAAGCACTGTAATGCAGTTTAAGAACATTCCTATGGGAGTTTTCAATTCGATTAGTAAAGGTTTTGAGGAGAGAGAAAGAGAGAAAGAAAGAGCTGTCAGACTGCTATGCTGGCACATCTACTCTCCCTCTTTTATCAAAGATAAGTAGTATTGATTTGCTTTGAGGCTGTAAAAAGTATTCGTCTTAAGAGCTGACATTTAATAATCTCCACCTAATCCATGTTTTGCTGGGAGCCTCTTGAGATGCTGGCAAGTCCTCTATTGTTCTCCTGTTCTCTCCTGCATCTATTGTATATATTTAATGAAGGAGTGATGTTATTAACCCCCAATGGCTGGCTCGTAGCTACACATACTATAACAAATAGATGGGTTCAGAGTTTTTATGATGAAGGCAGAAAGAATGTATCAACTTTTGGATAAACAGGCTTTGATTGGTGTTGATCATGAGATGGTGTCTTATAGGCTGTTAAATTCAAGATGAAAGATAAACTGATGATGTTTGTCCAACTAAGGACAAAAGTCATGTCCCTAGTTGAGAGAAGTTTCTTTTTTTGATAACTCCCTGAAAGTGACCTACAACAGTAAAGTCATTAATGACTAGACAGTCAAATGAAAAAGTGTAATCTGCCCCTAATATGTAGTGAAATAGAAGATGTAAAGGTTTGATTCTATTGATGTAGATGTGCTGGTGTATCTTCTACAGAGCATACAACTTTCATTGGTTCAGTTTTTTCATTTCTTCCTACCATTAAACAGCTACTATAAATCACCATCATGGTCAAGGTCATACATTGCAGTGAAGGGAACCAATTGACTTTTGATTGAATCCCTTCACAGTTTGGTCAGTTTAAACACACAGGGACCAGATTGGGGTCAAGTCCTGGTCGGGGGGCCAATGTAATTACCTCTATATAATTAATTGTTTATTTGAATAGTCAGAAGTCACTTCTGACAAGCAATTCTCACAAGCACCTATCAGCAGACCTTTTGCACAGACTCATAAAAACAGTCAACAATTGACTGAACCAATAAATGAAAACCTACAGAGTCAGACTGTGTTCATGTAGACAGCACACAGTGACGCACCAGCTTCAGTTCTTTGCAAACAGCCAACAGTACATTATATGACCTCCTCACTGCTTTCTTGTTAAACACATGGACAGATACAGGTACATATTTAACCATTGGGAAGGAACTCAGGGAGCAAAGAGATTGATAGATAAACAGAGACAGAAAGAGAGAGAGAGAGAAGGGGAGAGAAACATTATTCCAGGTCTAGCTCCATTCTCCCTTACTTGATATAGTTGAAGTATGTCCATCTGTCTTTGATGTCACGGTAAATCTTTTCAAAAACCAAGGACAAAAGCTACCAGTGATACCAATGGTATCCCACTAACCTGACATCCTCCAGAGAGTGGATTCCTTTTTTGTCTAATGGAAAGTAAGACAGTTTCCATAGTTCCAGGACAATAATTAATTCTCATCATTATGGACGGAGTAAATGTAATTACTACATAGCTTGCTCCAAATATTTTAGGAATGAAAACCTCTCCAAGACCAGTAAAGTGACATTTTGCCTCTCTCTGCCTTTCTCTGCTGTTTGTTTTGGCCATTGATCACTTTCGTTTTTAGACTGTAATCCTTCCTCTGAATGAAGAGTTTCTTTTTTATCTGGAACATCAGACTTTTTTTCTGGGACACTTACTGTATGTTTCCACTATACACAGAACCATACTTCTGGTTATTGTAGCTGTGCTACAACAACTAGATCTCCCCTCTTCAGCTCTGACAAATATGCTGATTGAATGCAGTACAGGAATGTTTCTCTGTGTGGCTTAATTAGAATTACATGATCTCATTTGCTAGAGGCTTGAATATAAGAGATATTCAGTTAAATCTCAAAATCCCTACATTTCAGCTATAACAATTTATTTGTAGACAGCAGCATTTTCAGGTTACCTGAAGGCAATCTGTTAAAAGTCTACGTAATATTAAAAACTGACATGGTAAAATCCAAACTGATGAGTCTACTTGAGGTCTAATATAAAAAATACATAAATGAAAAGCAGATTTTTTGTGTTTACTGGAACTTCTTTGTTTCCTTTCTACATTCTGCAGTAACACCTCCACATACCTGAACACAATGACACACTGATTCCCAAGAGATTAAATCAGGAACAACCTGGTCCAGATTGCTTGCTTGCACAATGTAAGATTTGCCCCTGCATTGTGTTATTAATGACAGATCATTTCATTTTGTTTCATGACTGAGTTTTGTATGGGCTCAAACATTTTTGAAATCTCGTTAACAAATACACCACAAAGGCCAGTCTAACAGCATGATCTGCCATTTTACAGACTGAAATGCATTTGTTTTGTCAAACCATATGCTGATGTGATATGTCTGTTTTTTAATGATAAAAAACGAAGATCAAGTCTCTGCAAGGAGATACCATAAGAATCACAGTGACTATACTCCACCAACATAAAAGAGTAAAGTAAAAATCCCTGAATGTCGCTCAGTGTATGTTTGTGCACTTGAGGCCATGACTGAAGGGCCCAAAGAATGGTTTATGTGGTGACTGTAAATTCTAGGCTCCTGTCCATTAGCGAGCTCCCAGCTGCCCCCCGTGCTGGGCATCTCCGCAGAAGTGCTCTGAAACACAACACAACAAATGAGATGTGACTTGTGCCGCCATACTGTTCTATTTATACTGGATGGGACGACATTGAGGGAGAGATGCAAAAAAGCACTCACCTGCTGCTATATGAGGTCTGGTGGCTCTCCAAGCCCATGGAGGAGGCTGTGTAATTTTCACCCTCACATCTAAGGGTGCAAGCGAGACCTCATCCTCCACCCCCCATCACAACCATCCTCACCTAACCCTATCCCCTCCACCCCCCAGGCAAAAAAGAAGAAAACAGCAGATAATTACCTAGTGTGAAATTTCCTCACAGTCGGTGTCTCTGCCACACTTTGTGTGGGTGTCACAGAAATCATATTTGACTGCGGTTTTGAGGACATGCAATAAGGCTACTGTTTTGATGCTTCTTGTAGCTGAGGTGCTCTCCCAGGGGTAAAAGAGCAGTTCTAAAAATAATGGTTTTCCCATTTGATTTTCGTTCTTGACGAATACAACAGGTAACAGCCTGAATAGATGCTGAAACAATAGACTGCACTTTCATTAATCTGTCGCATTCAAATGAGAAAGATGATGTCTGCCAAAGTGAAATTGTGGACTTAAAGATGAAAAAGTAAAAGTCCTGCACTTTATAATTTCCAATAATGATCTAAAGAAAAAAACAACTTTTCTCTAAAGAAAAAAATTAATCAAACTTCTTATGGTTTCAAATAGATCTATTAAGATAATTAGGAATAGATTCTTCATGACTGATCATAAAAAAGATATAAACAGAGATATTTTTGAAAATGTTATTACTCATGATTAAGATAATATCAAACAATAGCTGAAACCATGTTTATTTCAGAATAAGCCCAGTTTAACATACTATTTACATTTCATTTTGTAGGATGTTTTTGTGTTTATATATATCATTGGTTCAAACAACAAACAATAAGAATAATTCAAATGCTGATTTTATTTGCAGTCACTCTGCATACAGCTTTACTATCTGCTCTCATCCTTGTGGAACTAACTAATTCTACTCATAATATCTTTCCGACTCAGGTTTTTTTATTTATATTTCAGCCAACTTCATCGCAGTTGTACTATGAATAAATTTTCCCTATGCTGTTATTATTATTATTATGTTGAATCATATATCTAAAACATTGTTTTTAATCTCACATTTGAATTGCAAATTAATTGAAATTAATAATTGCACAGAATTAAATATTTTTCTCACAAAAAATCAAATATGATACTCAATAAAATATACAATTTTATCAAATTTTAATTTTAAGCAACTCCTTTTCCTTTTTCCTTTGATTTCAGAGAGGTATGATAAATATTGAGGCTGCTTTCATTTACTTCAGTATCTCCATCAACATCCAGATATTAACATCCCTGTTATATCTAATCCAAATGAAACTGTTCCAGTAGGGACTCTCAACCTTCATAATTTTGATTTTAATGATAATTTCTTACCTCTTATCTACTTCCTAGAAATATTAAGTATAAAATGTAAATTTCAAGCTCTTGGCAGTTGATAGTAAGCTACACTCCCCTCCGCATGTGAAAAATTGTACTCTGTAAAGCCTCCCATCACTCAGGCCTCATTTAGTCCATGCCCTCATGACTTCAATAAATGCCAGTTATGGGGAAAGAAGGAGAAAGACGTAGGGGTAGGCTGGATGGTTGGGGATCGTTGCTTAAGAGCAAGGCTCTGGCAGGATTAATGATCAGAATGGCAAACTTGGCTTTCGCTTGCATCAGGTAATCAATGGCGTTGAGCGAGACAGACGTTGCTGGCCGACAGAGGGGCTTGACGAGAGCTGCGAGAGCCGAGACTAACCTCCTCCCATTTCTCAACAAGACAGAGGGCCCCTCGCTGCCAAGCTGACAAGGTGAAACACCGTGGGGACCCAAGTTGAATGGCAAGGGCTTTTATACAGTTTAATGATTTTATTAATCCGATGAGTCAAACGCTTGTGTCGTGAGTTTCAATGATACATTATTCGTTTTAAGTGGCTGTTTTCACCAACTAGATTTGTCCTTGACTGGTGGATATTAGAAACACTGACCAAACAGGAAAATAATTCATGATGCTTGAAGGCAGGTGCAGGCTTATAACAGACAATAACAAGGAGCTCTGTTGGGAAGAAAACACAACACTGGAGTTATATCATTCTGCTATAAAAAGGACAGGGGTTATCCAGTAAAACCAAAGTAAATTTATAAATATGCTGGTTCTGTTCTCTCTTCAGTGAAATGTTACAAGCACATTTCCCCACAGCAAGAATTATTTTTTCCCCTTTGTTTTTCAAAGACACAAAGCTTTGATTGACATGTTGGTTTGTTCCTGGTGTTTAATTGTATTTTCAAAGATCCCACTGGGATCATAAGGTTGACTAGTTGTTGTGTTTATCATGTTGTGCTGCTTTCTTACTTGCCTTTGATCTGACTTTTTCTGCTGTTGAATAAATGCCTGCTTTCATTTCACAAATGCACTCTGATTTCTAATTGAGGATAAAAATGGCCCTCTGCAACTGCAAGACTTCCTCCTTCATCATTAGCAGCCACTGCCATTATGAGACACCACAAATCAGAAAGAAAGGGTCACTGTGTTGACATTTTTATGCTGCACATTGATGCTTCTAGCAGAAACATTAGAATAGGGCACAAACTGTGATTATGTGATGTGATGCTTTCTGGGTATTATATCATTATAATACAATTCATATCATAATTAGAAAGACAGAAAAATCAGTTTTCTATTAGTCTAAAAAAGAGCATGTGTAAGTTATGCAGCATACATGCAGATACACAACTGAACAATACTATCTTGACTGAGATATGATCTTGCATTGTGTATACCCACCTTTTATTTACACCGAGCTACCAGAGATACAATTCACCCTGAAACCCTAGATAGCAGATTAAAAGATTTACACATCCAACCTTGTGAATTTTAAAACAGAATGAGATTTAATGGTCCTGAATTTCTAAGGCTTTCCCAATCTACAGTTGTGATCTGTAAGCAATCCACTTTGTGTGAACACGTGGTCTTAAAATTCACATGATTATCACGTTTCATACATTTTATGTTGATGAAATGTGTTGAAGCCATTGATGCTTATGAGATACTGCATACTATACATACTCATTCTGTTAGGAAAAGTCTTTGCCTGTCTTTATTTGCTTGTGTCTTCCTGGATCATCTCCCTCCTCATTGACTGGTCAACCATCCTACATCCCTGGAGAATAAAGACCAGGTTCACTCAACCAGACTCCACCAGGTCATTCAGATATGTCACCAAATCTACTTACCTGCCGTGCTTTTTGTGAGCTACGTGCAGCTTGTCTTGTCCTGGAAATCCTGCTTAGTCAGCCTCAGACCTCAGCTCCTCTGTCTACTCAACCCCCCACCCCTCCACCCGCACCCCACCCCCTACTTCACTCACCTGCTCATTCAGCGTGGACCTGTAACATCCACTTCCCCACTGGATTTTCTCTCCTCAGCTGCATTGTGCTTTATTTCTTTATGGAATAAATCCTTATAAACTCCCACCTGCTTCATTGTACTGTGCTCTGTGTTAGGTCCGGAAGGAAGGTACTTTCTAATGATCTATAACAACAGATTTCATACTAGGTCAGTGGAAAGTTGAGAGCAGATGCAGATTTTTTTTTTCTTGCCAGGGAACATGCTCTAAAAGTTCAGGAAATAACGTGTACCTACAGATATGTACATTCATAGACAAAAGGAACATGGTGAAACATAGCAAAGGCTACAGCAACTAGGACTATATGGTGAAAAAATCTAGCAAGAACACAAGAAACTATTTTGATGCTCCAGATAAAAAAAAGACACTCTGTGTCCAGGCGAGTCCAAGGGAAAGATTGTAGTCTAAAAAAGAAAACACTTGATGGAGAGGACAAACAAACACGAATCATCACTGATGTAGCTTATCCCCATTAGAGAATGCTGAAAGAAGAGAGGTACTATCCGCGGTGAGCACAGATACATTCATTGCAAACATGTCTCGATGTATGCCTTATTAGCTAGC
Organism: Polydactylus sextarius; assembly: GCA_016801845.1. Classification (NCBI taxonomy): domain Eukaryota; kingdom Metazoa; phylum Chordata; class Actinopteri; family Polynemidae; genus Polydactylus; species Polydactylus sextarius. Next base: position 12,305,024 of record CM028906.1, read on the forward strand.
TTAGAGCAAAAGATTGGCTGTATATGGAAATAAGCATAGATTTAACAAAATAAATTGGCATGAATAATGTGAGGTGAAAATAAACTTAATTCACTTTACACCCAACATAATTTTTGGGCCATTTGGTGGAAGCAAAAAAAGCTGTGAACACAACACTGACATCACCCTGAAACTGCATATGGCAAAGTTGTTAAGCAAGTTGTCCTGAGGTCAGATAGTCACATCCTTGTAGCTATGCCAGATGCCAGATGGAATATATAGTTAGGTTTTTTTTTTATGGTGAGGAACAAATATATATATATATATGTGTGTGTGTGTGTGTGTGTGTGTTTGTTGCTATGGGACCACGTGAGTGGCAGCTAGTTGACAGCATTGTCTCATTTTTCTTAGATTTTTCCTCTTTTACCTAAACTTTTCAACATTTTAACTAAAACATTCTTCCTTTCTATCAGGGCACCTTTTTTCATGTTTTTTTCTTTTCTTTTCTTTTATCATGTTTTTTTTTTCGCCTGTTTTTGTTTGACAACCAGAGAACCGTTGAGCCGTTAGCCTTTTGTTACACCAGTGATCAGCTGATGACACTGTGCTGCTCAGAGATACAACCCGACAAGAGACCCCAGATCCCAGTGGAGATAAGGTGAATGCAGAGCAGGAGTGTATGACTAGGGGGAATGTACGATCTAACCCCATAAGATCAAGAACTCATGGCGCTGACCAGCCTACAGAGGAAGTATCTACCGGGAGAGCAGCAGTAGGTGCCACACTGAGACCTGTCAGTGGACAGGGAGGATAACAAGACCAGCAAGAAGAAGGACATAAGGATCGTGGTGTTTATTAACAAGAGAGACAGTGTAACACCAGGCACATCAGTGTTACTGAGCAACTGCTCACAGGGTATTGAGCTGTTTGGCGTTTGGCTGTATTACATCCAGAGGAGTTCTCGCAGGTCATCATGATAACTCACTGACGGCCGACGCTACAGCTACCTGTGAACTTTGTCATGTCCCAGTTGCAAACACCGCATCCACAAGCCTTCCTCCTCTGTGCAACAAACTATTTATTTCATTTTACGTTAACTTTTTTATTTTTCTGTTAATCTGTTCTCATGATTTTTATGCTGTCAAATAGATACATTTCTCTTTGCGGGACACATGAAATATATTCTCTTCTATTCCATAGACTGTTAATAGAAAAAAAAAAAAAAAAACAAACAAACAAAAAAACATGATCGTCAAGTAAGAAATGCTAATCTACATTATGACCTTCTGCATTATTATTAATAATTTTTAATGAATATTTTTAATATTTTTAATGGGTGAACCCTAATTAATGTGTCATAAACTGAAAGCATGTACTGATGCTTTGTGTGTGTGTTTTTTTAAATGATTTAAACTTTGATTTTTTGGCATAGTCAGGCTTCCATAGAAAAATCTCATTTTGCACATTGTGCTTGAACTTCTTTGATTTTTTTTTCTTTTTCTGCAGCACTTACATTGCTTTGTTGCACTAAAGGTGCTTCATAGCTAAAGTCGGACTGATGGGTCGATAAAGAGTTGTCAAACAAGAATGATATACTACAGCTATATTGCTTACTATAATCTTTTCAATTGTTCAGCTCCCTTTCATCATGGCTTTAGAAGCTGTAATATTTCACACCGGAAGGCTTGAGTCTTCAAGTTGTCATTCCACCAAATCTATAACTCTGTCTAGAAACGACAGATGTATGCAACTGCAGGACAGAAGGTCAATCTAACAAAATCCTTTTAACCTTAACTTGTTCTTATCGTGCAGCCAGCTGCCTTCAAGGTGGGTCACAGTCGTGATGAAGCGGCCATTAGCTCGGGCAGCCTGACCTTAGAAAGGAAAACTGTCACAAACTAAGTTCTCTCAAGTATCCAGCCTCCAAAAACGCATGATCAATCGAGCTGACTCAAGTGTTTTTACGAGTGCGATTCTCAGTCAAGAGTGTCAGCGCGTGATTATACCTCCATCTATCATTGTGATGAGACTAAGTATTGGCTCCTTGTGACAGACTCTGAGGAATAGGACTCGACTTCAAGACAGACTTCACAGACTCACTAGATCAGCAGTCTGGAGCGCTCACGAGAGACGACAGGCGCTCAGCTTTTTCCTTATCCTCTCAACAACCTCTTAATTTATAGTCCAGGGCTTCAGTTTCTGAGAGTTTTGTGGCTGCTGCTTCTGTCCATCCATGCCATGAACTCCCAGTGCCCTCCCTGGCTGACAGCAGTGATACAAGAAGGAAGTGCTTAAGAATTACCGGAAATGGCATTGATCTATATAGCAGCATTAAAACCTCTCCAGCAGTGGGAAGATATAGTATTCACAATGTACACACTGAAATAGATGGAAAGAGATTCTTTTCATCTCTGTTTTCATTGTGGGTGTTTAAAGTGTATACAGTACACAACACTGGATGTTACCTCAAAGCACTTATGAATGTATAAAACCTTTTTATCATCCCATGCAGCTAACATTTTTTTCTCTCTTAACAGCAATAAGAGGCATCTTCCTGAGGAGGCGGACATGATGCAAATTTTCCCCTAAAGAATTGACGCTCATCAAATTAACTGTCCTTAGTAGTCTATTGTTACAATTAGAAGTTAGTGAAGCTATACCTTACATATGGGCAGCTGTTGTCTATTTTCCTTTAATTTGTTGTAATTTGGAGGGGATCGACTTAATGCCTCATTCTGACAAGAACACGTTTTACTGATATGGATTGTTGTAAGGCAAGCTTAATTGATACTGAGCGTTGCAGCAGAATTCTCAATGAAAAAAACGATGAAACAAGTGAATGCCTGACAACCTGACTAGACACATTTCTCCTCTTCACCATCAAGTTATTGGAGATGCACTGACTTCAGAAGCTCAACTTGAGCTTGGCCTCAATTATTTTCTTGTCAACTCAATGAGTTGGTACTGTGTTTCTCTGAACAAATGTGTGCTTGTCAAAATTGCCATTTCCATTGCCATTGGTGACTTTATTTGAATAATATGCAAGAGGGAAAAGGAGACTGAGTACTCCATTCTTAACTTTAATATATTTCTTTTTTTCTGATTAAATTACATGTTTCAGTGAATCTTAATTGTTTTTCGTGAACCTGCTTATGTGATCTGATTTGTAATTTTCATAGGGAACACTATTGTATCACTTTAGAATATCAGGGAAAGTCAGAGGGGACAACAATCACATAAACATAGTTTAAAAAATAAATGGTGCCTTTCAAAAAGGGCACCATAATAGTTTTCAGATTAAATTTCCTGAAAGGGAAAAATTTCCCTTGATAGACTTTATACAGACTTTGTCACATGATCTGAACTGGGGATATTTTTTCACATAAAGCAATATCTAATGAATATATGGACACATTTCCAGTGATTGTCTGCTGTGAGATTGACGCTTAAAATGCATAATCAGTGGTAATTAATCGAACAAAGTGATTAATCACATTTAGCTCCCACTCTGTTTGCATGCAACCTGTCATAATCAATTATTTGTGGGATAAATCCTGACTCTGGAGATAGGGGTGGCAGGAGTGGAGCGAGGTGCCTGATGAAGACTGATGACAGCCGTAAACATGGGACATGACAGTGGGAACATGGTGGAGATTGAATCCGTAACCCTCCGAGCACATCATAAATTATCTCTCAGAATAAAATGATTGATTTGCATTGCTCCTTGCAGCACCTGGAATTGCTGTCCTTCATAGAAACAAACCAAGTGGCTGAACACTATGTGACGTCTGGTATTATAACATGATACCAGGAAAGAAAACATTATAAGGCTAGAGTGTAAGAAGGTATTTATGGCTGGTCTCCAGAAATCTCTTTCTTTTTTGAAGAATCAGATGGACAAGTCTTGACATAGCAGTCTGACACTAAAATATATAATCTGCAAGTTTCAGAAATGGACTGCTACTTTCACCTTCAATCTAACAACCTTGGCTCATTTTCCAACTGCAGAACTTTTGCACTAGGTAAGAAGTAACTTCATCTTATTTAAAGCTGAAATCTGGAACTTTTACAGTGTCACCCTTTCCATAGGTTAGAGGTTGCTGAAATGACAATGACGAGACATGGTTTTGTACAAGCATTTAGTCTATTTGAAAGTGGGAAAGAGTGGCAGTTAGAAAAGTGTATTTCTGGTTTTATGCTGCTGATCTCAATTTGTGAATGTCCTAGATCTCTTTTTTACATACACAATTTTCTTTGTGTAAATGAGAAATGAGATTAGTGTGGTTTGTATCAAATCCATTTTGTTGAAAAAAAAAAAACCCTAATAATATTCCTAATACTCCTAATAATTTGTCAAGATCAGACTGTGCCTTACTATGCCTGAAATGATCAGGTTTACAAAATGTTCATGAAATTGTACCCAGTTTTGAAACTATAGTTGACATTATTGCCAGTCAATTATTGTTCACTACCTGGATTCAATTTGAGAAACACTGAAAACAATGTATCCATGCATGGACATTCTGTCTCAGCTATATTTCAGTTATATTTTGGCACTGCTGTCCTGCTCCTTCACATTAAAAGTGTTTACTTGCCAAAAGGCAGGATGGCTTTTATTGTGAAGTAGCGGCAGGAAGTCTGATGCATGTGTCATAGTTTGGCTCATTAAAATTGCATCTAATGAAATAAACTGACATCTGCCCCCTGCTGCTGTCTTTAAAAGTAGTCATCTAAACTAGTTGTTGTGGCATAATCAACAGCAAAAAACAATCAAAATGTAATGCACTCTGTTCTCTTTACACAATAAAAATATGTGTACACACACACATATAATAAAATGCACATTTTATGTGGAGAATTATGAATCGTAATACCAGGCTGCTTATTTAAAACCTCGATATTCTTGGGGAGGAAATGCAAATATTCCAAACAAGAGAAAGTGAAAGTCTAGATAAGTTCAAACAGAAGCATCATGTTGGCACAGCCATCTTTGCAGGTCAACACTTAAAGCACTCCACCAGTCAAGGCTGTCATCTGGTATCAGTACCTCTGTCCCTCTCATACACTTAAAAACAAGCCCTAACACCAATGTGGACCCCCCCCTCCACACACACACACACACACACACATTAATGCATTGATACACATACATACAGTATATGCACAAACACACAAAACCCATTGCACAACTACAGAGGATTGTTGGGTCTGAAACATTCAGGCAGTTGATGGGTAGTTGTGGCAGGTGACAGAGTGTGCTGCACAATCAGACAAATGGAGTCTGGCAGTTTCCCCTTAGAAAGACTTGCAGCTGTTTTTTTTTTCCTTTCTTTTTTTATATTACTGCCTGACTGCTTCTGCCTTTTACCAAACATCCATTGTTTACCTCTGTTCTATTCAGTCTCACCTCAGATGACAAGCTGTCCATGGAGAGCCAGTTCCTTTCCTTTTCATTCACTCCTTCTGTTCATCCTTTCTTTCGTTCTCTGTGTTTCTGTCCTTCCTTCTGCGCTGTTCCTTTTTAAGCCTTTTTACCATCGCAATAAATGACGAGGTGTTGGGCTTTCTCCCATGGAAAGTTCATCGTTTTATAATTAAGCCTGGCAAAGCTCATGATGAACTGGGGGAATGATCATGTGACAGAATAATATGTGTCTGTGACACTGTCAGCTAATCCTACTACGTGTCTCGATGTAGATTTTAAAAAAATCTACTTGGAATATTTAAAAGAAATGAGATGCATTAGGAGTGAGACTGGTGGCATATTGTTTCAGATTAAATAAAGCTCTAGCTGTTATTGTGATCTACTGAATATTATTTCAAAATCAAAATCAATGTTGTGATTCCATTCACATCCAATATTAAAATATATCTCTGCTCTGTCTCTGATTTTCTTTTTTTCTGCAGAAGTAAGACTGTCACATAACTCACTCTTGCGGTGTTAACATCATCATAAACAAGTCAAATGTTATTTCAGTATATGGGAAGATGTGGACTTTTCACATCTGCTATACTGAGAAAACATATTTATTATTAGATCTGTCATTACAAATTGTTAACACAACTTATATCAAGTTTTCTTGCATCAAATGGCTTGCTCTTTATCTGCAATATCTGCTATGTATTTCATTACACAGTAACCAAAGCAAAATGGCTGCATAGAGCAGCTCCAGAGAGAAGACATCAGGTACACATAGATTTTGTAATCACTTGTATGTTGGGGGTTTTGTGCTTCCATCAGAGATTATCTGGATCCCAGAGCAGGTTTATGTCAGATTAGTCAGAGGATTGATTGATTTAATTTAGCAGCTGTGAATGAATCTGTTCTATGTATACAGGTGTTACAAACTCAATCCTCAATTCAATCCTCAGTCATATCTCTCATAGCTAATATTAGCTAGGGGAATACATTTAAAGATACAACTGTCCAGCAACACATTATTAAGTTCTGTGGTGACCAGTGAACATGATGTCGCTGAAGTTATACAAGTGTATTGATTCAAAGTAAGCCTTTGGACAAACAAGCCATTCTTTTGGTTGTCAGCATATCAATACATGTAAGCAAGTCATTATTGATGGTTGCTGACATTATCGATGAGAGAAAGTTACACTTTTAACCACAATTCCCCTCATGGCAAAGTCATTTGTTTGAAGGATTTTCATTGGAGAGTTTTCTGTATTGGGTTTAATGACAGCTGTGTTTGTTTATGTTTGTTTGTGGACATGTTGTCTGTGTTGTATTCACTTTTCATTGATGAGCGCCAGTTAGATTTAACAGTACTGCGGGCAAATGGCTTGTCATACCTGACAGTGTGTTAGAAGGAAGGAATCAGTCACACTAATGATACAGGTAGACTATAATTCAGTGTCTGTCAATCAGTCAATCACAACCCACATTGTGAATGCACATTTGTCTGCTCTCAGGTGAAAGAATAAAAGCATATTTAAGCATATGATTGATTTCTTGGCTACTTGGGTAGCAACAAGCTGGAAACACAATATTGACATTTATCAACTTTCAGTTGTTGTGTGGCAGATGTGTCAGTGAACTGTCTATGATAATACACACAACATTAGCATTCACTTCAGGTGCATTCACACCCATTGTTGAGTTCATTTGATCTGGACCAAGGGAGTAAATGATAAGATTGTTGTTTCACTTCTGGGTTTCTTTAAGCCTAACCTCATAGGGTCAGTGTGAAAGCATCCATCGTGTTTGACAACCTGAACAACATCAAGTCCAACAACAGGACAAAAAGTCCAATATTCACTCTCCTTTGACCTGTGGTATGGCCTCAACTGACTTGTGGGGGTTAATGTCTGGCTCCTTATCTGCTAAATTCTATGTTTACTAGCTACCCAGTGATTTAATTTATCTGCCGTTTGGTGATGGATAGGCAGAGAACAGTGGTTTTCTGCTACTACCCTGATTTAGGGATAAGGGCGATGAGAAAAATGCGAATAAACCAAAATATGGTAACATGCTTAAAAGAAGATGACTTACCCCAGATTTCCACTGAATATGGAACTCTTGCATTGCATTGCATCTCCAATCCGACATCCAGGTTGCAGAAAGTCGGACCAGAGACGCAGCTGTGCCGCAGCCGGTGGAAACAAAACCACTGATTATAATGGAAACCTATCAGATGTAGGTGACAAAACACCAAGCGTTTTGCATTCAGTAGTAATTGGGGGTTAGTTTTTACTTTACTGCAATAGTTCAAGACAGAACACAAGTTTTTAACCAGCCATACAATTTTATTAGTGGACTCTTTTTTATTTCAAACCAGAGAGTATTTATTTTTATCTTGAATGAATGAATTAATACTTTATTGATCCCAGAGGGAAATTAAGGCTTCTATATGGATCAAGTATTGACAGTTTTTATGAACTGGTATTTGTTGTTTGGTTTGAGCATAGCTGAACACAACATGATGTTAATAGAAAGCATGCAGAGTAAGTGGAAATGAGGTAGCATCTGAGTCATGTCAGCCATAGGTTTCCCATATCATGTCTTCTATTACTTTCTTCCATATATGCCATTGGGTATAATATCCTGCTGACTCAGCTGGCTACCCATCAGCTGTCAAACAGCATGTATTGCACAGACTGAAACAGGGTGCTGTAAAACAGTGGTAGCAAATGTGTGACATGGTATTTTACAGTTTCAGCAAAAATCTCTGAAATGTAGGAGAAAAAAATGTGAAGAGGTAAATTTTGCATGTACAATGTATTTGCAGTGACCTAGAGCTGGTGTGAGAGGCAGGGATCACATTACTCTTCCAGGAAATCTCATTTAAGATAATGATATTTTGGGTTGGTTCTTGGCTACATAGCGACTAAAAGACCAGTCCTGAGATGCTTAGACAGTCCAACCAATTATCTGATAATGATAATGACTGTCACACAACTTAGATTACCTACACTCTTACACCGGATGATAGCCTGATGTTATAAATCTTTACAAGGTGCAGGATTAAATTATTCCCAATAACCCAGTTTTCTTTTCTGACCATATGGTTCGGTCCGTGTTAAAGTTCTGTGACTGAAATGCTTAAGCTGAAAGATGTGGCTCACGAAAGTAATTACTGGCAGGGTCATTCATGCCATTTAATATGCACATAGTTAAGAAGAGGTTAAAGCTGCTGCATAAGGTGACTGATGACAGTGGAAACCTTTGTAATCCAATGTACAACGGCAATTTAATATCAGCTGTTATATTTGTAGACACTAAGTATTTTATCAATAAAAAATATTAACTTTAAAGACATGCAATAACTATATGCAGTCACAGATCTGATCATTTCACAACATGTTGTGTACCGAAATGTCCAAACTATAAGCTGCTACTTTTTTCACATGCTTTGAACCCTACGGCTTAAGCAACGATGCAGCTAATTTATGGATTTTTTACGGGATAATGAAGTTCGTACCACAAAGTGGTGTTAGTGCGCAGGAGGAAGATGAAGATAGCGATCAATGACTTTTCTGGTAGGCTATGTGTTATACTAGTAGCGTATGTCTGTCTGTGAGAAAGAGAATGGAACCGAAAGTTAAGAGCAGTTAGAGCCCTGTCATGTTGAAGTGTGAGCTGGTTATACAAGAGCTGTTAAAACGCGATTTATATACTGTTGTGCTCGATGTGGCTGATAATAAAGACCCCACCTTCCCTGAGATACAGCCAGATTCCGTTTCTGTTTACCTCTGCTGCGGACAAGTACAAAGTGAAGGGAGTTAGCCTCAGAGCTAATGTTAGCTTCGGCCCTGGAGCAGATCACTAAGTCTCCCCTGTGCATTTCCAACTATGGTTGGGGCACTGAAGCAGGAAAGAGCTAACATGTAACCAGCCAGATGTAATCTTTCTGTGTAACATCTTTTTGTGTAAATATCCCATGGATACCTGCAGCTTATAGAGACGTGCAGCTTATATATGTACAATTATTTTTTTCTTTTTAAATTTTGTGGGTGTGGCTGATATTCAGGTGCACTCAATAGTCCGGAAGTTACGGTATATATACACATGTGCAGCTTCATCTGACAGTCTTCATTAACCTGCTATGAGGTTTTTGAGTTCACTCAAAAGGTCACGATGTGACATTCTTAATCTTCAAAACCATAACTGAGAGCAGCTCATGTCATTTCAACTTCAGCATGTCACTGAACAACTCTCAGTTGGCAGTTGATGTGGTGATATTGGATATTATCACATTTTTTCTTTGGAAAGGAATAACAGTAATGTGTGAACTTTTTGTCTGGGAGGATACATCTCTCACCACCTTTTGCTTTTTTTGTCCTAAACTGTAAAACTGCTCTGAGATTGTAGACACTCTCCAGGGCAACTCTCCTTTTCCCCCAAGGCACTTTTAAGTAACAGCCCACCCACCCAAAAAAGTAGCAAAAAAGTAAGTGCTACTACACCCAATGTTATGTGTCAAATATTTGGCTCATTTACCATTTCCTATTTATATCGCTTTAGTGATTTCCCAACCACTCCATTGGTGACAGTAGGCTACAGCTGTATCTTATCTACCTGGCTGACCAATTGCACATCCAAGCAGGCCACCTGCCAACAGTAGAACTGTATCTAAACTGATTTATCAGGGACACCTGGAGAAAGTCCTCTATATTTTTTTTCCCTCATTTGGATTACTGTGACTCACTCTGTTCTTCTCTGCAGTTTCTGAAAAGTGTTTCTTTCCCCCCTTTACAACTCCTCCAAACTGCTGCAGCAATGCTTGAAGGAGAAACGATCTCTGCTGCTGCTACCTGCAAGCTTTAGAATTGATTTTTTAAGATTCCACTTTCATTGCTCAGCTGGCTATGTCTCGTGGCTATATCACAATCCTTGAAGTCCTGTACCAGCCAGAGCACAGTTTGAGACCCTCGGGCGGGGATTTTTTTTTTTTTTGGTTGTTCCAAGGCCTTGATTGAAAAGGAGAAGTTTTGATTTCCTTTAAACTACATATGTGAGTAGTGTAAAAAAAAAAAAACAAAAAAAAAAAACAAGATGGCAGTAGTGTTTGTATTTTACTGTTTGACCTTTTACAGAGACTGTTTGACCTTGAAGTTACACATTCATGTAGAGCCTTCTGAGAACAACTTTATATTAAAAATATATGGAGTTTTCCTGTCTGTTGCCTCTCATCAAATACATCTGCCTTCTTCGGACGATTCAGAAGAAAGGTGGTGAGAATACTTTTGATTCAATTCTGGGCCAAGGTGTTTTTACATTATGATACAATGGCAGCTCACTGTCAGTTTACACCGAGAGACATTTGCACCTTAAGGCAGCTCCAATGTAGGGGTTGACAGACATATTCAAATACCTTTACACACCATAGCAATAATTACAGCTGTATGAAACCCATAATAATGATCATGTGTATGACATAATATTTCATTGGGTCAGATCCAAGGAGTACTTCTTAAGCTTTTTATATGAAATTGTGAAACTAAAACTTAATATGTAAAACTTAAAATGAGAATATATGCAAATGTTTAAAATAACATATATACAATTTTTACAATATATGAAAAACATTTACCACTTTGTGTGATTCCATGGAATTCACGTTAGGTGATGGTGACAGTGCTTTGTATTTAAGCAATGCTCTATGCTATAGTGCGACTGTGAAATGAGGTATATTTCTATTAATTAAGCTATTAAATATTCATATTAATCCAACACATTTTCTTGCAATTTATCAGGCATATTAAATTCTGGCTTTGAGAATTCATCTGTGAAAAAGATACATCATAATATTATTGCTGGTTCGCTGCAGGGAGTGTGTTGTAGCTGTGTGAGTTAAGCACTGTTTTATCCCCAGATAATACTCTTAGATGTGAATTATCTACTTATCAGTTAATCCCATCACACTTGTTTCCGACGGGTTACAGTGCTCTAACGTGATTCCGTCATGTTTTGACATTTCTCATCATTGCATGCGCAAACACATTGTCATGTTGAGCACAAAACACAAAAACACAAGGGCTCATTCTGTCATTTTATAGCATGGCTTCCACAGAGTGAACCCCTTGACTCGACAGTATCCCCACAGTGAAACAGAGCAGGGAGTTTTTATCTGCCGCCACTCTTGGTGACAATTAATGTCAACGATGTGATGTGTCCCAGCTCGCAGGTTGGGGGAGGGAAGGGTTAGAGGTGAGTATAGCCTCGATCTATACAGCAAGAGGAGGTGACGGTGGTAAGGGAGGGGGTGGATGTCTGCTGGCTGAGAAACTGTGGAACAGTGCCAAGTTCTCCATTAGGGAGCCCTGCAAGGTCACTCCAGTATGCAGTCCTTGTGCCAAGCGACCCAAGCTCTTTGGTCTGTCCTATAGGGAGGGAAGGCTGGGACTCAGGGAATGACAGAGAGTGCAACAGATAGAGAGAGACACGGGAAAAGAGAGGGAGCTGGAACAAGCGCGGGCCATGGTCCAACCCATATGGGATGCGCTCCACAGACAGTCGGTGCCAGAGGTCACTGACAAAGCCGACCCCATCTTTGTAGAATGTCTGAAGGTTCAGTGCAAGAAAATGAGTTTTAGGAGGGAATAAAAAATGCCAGCAGGCCGTTCTAGATCCTTAATCAGAGCAAAGGTCCACAGAAAACAAGGGTGTCGAAGCGCAGAAATACTAATGTTCTCCCTTCTTGTGAGATTTTTTTATGGCCCCTTGCCAGCAGGGGAGAGTTCGGAGGGGGTTGGTGAGATGCAGTGCTGTGGGTGGCATTATAAAAAAAGACTGGATAGTAATTCTTTTGCCCTTGAGACGAAAACAAGTAAAATACTTTTGTTTTATTTCCCCGTTTCTCTCTTTCTCTGCTTCTGTTCCTGCAGAATGTTAACTTTTGTCCCCAGAGGGGTGGGGGTGGAGTAATTTACACTTGTTAATATGATCAGTGCTTTTTTTTTTTAAATTTAGGAGAATAAAAAAAGGCAGACTTCTTCACAATAAATGCTGTCTGTGTTTACCACTTTAAAATACCACTTGGTTGTCATAGTGTTAATAACCTCACAAGAAAGCCTGTACACTACAATACAAGTCTATTTAGAGAAAATTGAAGCTCATTAAGTGTGCATGAGTGTGTGTGTGTGTGTGTGTGTGTGTGTGTGTGTGTGTGTGTGTGAATATGCATGGCATCCATGTACCTGTATGCACGAGGGCTTTTCAGCCTAGCATTCATCCTAGCCGCTCTTGCCTTCAGCAATACTAGCTTTAGAGTTTTTAAATTGTAATGTGATAGGGTTCACCTGCAAAGCTACCACAATGAATTATTAAGCTCTCCACTATGGATGAGTGAGTCTCATTATAGCTCCCCTCAGTACGGCAGAAAGATAAGCATGGCTGATTATTCCAGGGTTCCCTTTTGCCTTGCTTTCTAGAGTGCCTGGAAAAGGAAGAAGTCGGCAGTACAGCTGGAGTGAGATAAGATTTTGAATGTGTATTCAGATGTTCTTTCACGCTCTGGGAACTGGATGCAGAAGAAAAGGTATGGCGGCACGATTCGACATCTCCCTCTCTCTCCCTCTCTTCATCCCCAAGCCAACAGTACAGGCTCTATGGTGATAACTTTTAAAAGTGAACAAAGGCATCAAAAGGATGGAGGAGACCCGGGGATTATTTAAATACTAGGTGCATTAGAAGCCCCGGTGTGCTTTCCATCCCTTAAGTCATCAACAAAACCTGCTCCACTTTTCTCACTCGGGCTGAGGCACATGTATACTACTGACAAAAGAAAGGAAAGACGGGGGATAAAGAAGACGCTCCAGCAACCTGGCTTAAAAGTATTATGCTGTGTTATACTAGTGAATAACAGTGAGAGAGGCACTCTATCCGTGTCAAGATAACAAGAAAGTGACCATAACTGGGATCATTATCTAACATCCAAGACAACAAAGGGAAACATTTTTTCCCAGAGTTCAATTTTGTAATGATGGTCTAAAAAAAAAGCTAACCAAATACATTCTATGATAACAAAACAATGCCTTTGTTGTTGCCATGTCCTGCAACACTGACTGCAAAACTAAGCTCAGACTGCAAGCTGAGTTAAGAAAGATTTGTGTAAGTGCCACTAAAGTAGCACGGAGCTTTTCAGGTTTTCTATCAGCCCTTGATCAGCCAATACGATAACATGACACCATATTGCAGAGAGAATCAGCTCGTGGCATAAATTCTTTTCGTCGGTTTGGCATGTTGTCTGCCCCTTGTGGTTTCGTTGAGTGGCGTATCATTAGCGCCGGCTGTCATTGCCATACCACGAGTCAGCACAACAGAGACTGAAATCATTGTGTTTGTACATGTGTGTTACGACGTGACAGAAAAAAATAAAATAATAAGATAAAATAATATATATATATATCTGTTGGGTGGAAAATAACCAAAATAAGAAACTAAATAAATTGCGTAGTCTCTGGTCTGACTGACCTTTTTCAAAACACTATAAAATGAACTGCAATCAAGCCATAGCCATAGCTTGTGAAAAGCTGACATGATGGAGATAAAAGGATCCAACATGACAGCAAAGAAAGTCGATCTCTACGCAGCACAGTAAAGAGGTTTTTCAGCCAGATGAGCAAATTCACTGTAGCAGAACAGTTCGACTTGGAAAATGACATCTGATTTTAACATAATTATCTGAAAACAAGAAAAAAAACAAGATTATCACAGGGTTTACTAAATATCACCTCAGGTGACTGTTATCTGTTTCTAATTATGTTTAAAGGTGTAATAAAACTGTTGAAATGAAAGATGAACGACTTGTTTTTAGAGGCAAGCAACTCAATACAGCACCTCAAAAGGCATTAATGGCGGTAATACTCCTTGCTCCTAAATCGATGCTGAACAAAATTAATATTGGAGAGTAAATCTTTCATTTTCTTGATTGATTACCATCATTAAGAGCATTGATCAGCAGCAAGAAGAAAAAACAGAGGATGGGTGGGGGAGAAGCTTGTAGCTTTTTATCTGCCTCAGACAACATTAAAGAGGGAAACACAGGCTCATCCTCTTCTTGGTGCTCTGTCTGGAACATAGATGTCAGAGAGAAATTTGCAACTGTCAAGGGAACGTGTTTTTGTTCTGACCTCCTCCAGCTAAATGAATGCTCGTCCTTGATTGTAGGAAATGGATGCATAAAGTGTATGAAAAAAGGAGATATGGGTGCAAAGTCTTCAAGGTTAATTTACTCTTTAACTCTTATTAAGTGTTCGTCTGTTGGGGCTTCATTAGGGTGACATGCTAGTTGCAGCTGAGGATGAGATTAACCTTGCGCAGGAGGGGGAGGCAGGCTTTCTTTTCCCATCTTCCATCTATCCTCGTACCGCTCGATCGCCGTGGGGAGGCGGACGCTCGTGCTCAGTAAACATCTGTAGTGCATGAGGCATCTGGCATAACAAGGACAAGGAGGCAGCCACGGCAGCACCCAGGCAATGTGGAATTGTGGGTCACGAGCACATATTAATGGATTAAGACAACAAATGAATTATATATCGTAGCAACACACATCTCGCACGTCTTTAATATGTGAACATAAAACTGAGAAAACTTACTTTGTAATGTTCCAACTTGTCAGAGTATTTAAGATAAGATTTCTAAAAATGCAGTGCAGTTCTACATTATTTTAAAATGATAACTATATTTTCACCCACATCGAAACCTTTCCACCCTTTTCAGAAAGAAGAAAAAGTTGGCTTGGAGTTTAGGTGGAAAAATATATTTTATTGAGATATACTGTGTTACTTACATTTAGATTTAGCATTAGCATTATTAACTTAATATTGGTTACTGTAAAAAAAAAAAAAAAAAAAAGCTGGCCGGCTGACCAGTGATCCTCATGATACACGGTGTCAATCCTCAAAGTTGGGCAATAAAAGGATCATCATTTGAATTAACACTTCCCCTCTCCTGTGGAAGTTAGAGATTTATTATCAAGATGGTCTGTTACTGATATCTCTTAACTATGTTGCATCTTCTTAGGCAGCTTGCCAGTGATAAGTTTAGATTCACACATTCCTAGTTTTTATTCATAGTTGGTGCGTGTCTGAACCTGCAGCTTTATGATGAGGACTATACCTCTGGAGAGCTGGTTGCTGATGGTCAGTAATTAGTGCCAAATGGAGGTTGGCTGCTTGTCAAACCAAAATTTAATATTAATTTCTTTTTCTACACTTGTCCAATACATAAGAGGTAGCATATGGGTGTGGAGGCTTTTTAGGTGTTTAAAGGTCCAGTGTGTAGGATTTAAGTGAATCTGTTGACACAAACTAAAAGTAATATTCATGAATAATTTCTCATTAATATATAATCACTGTTGATACTTGTGGTTTTAGTTTTGTTATGTAAGTTAGTTAATTTATATCTACATAGAAAGTGGATCCTCTTTCACACAGTTTGCCATGTGGCCATGTTTCTACAGAGGCCCAGAATGGACAAACTAACACTGGTTCTAGAGAGGGTCTTTTATATTTATTTATTTCTTTATTTTACCTCAGTGCCACCATAGCTTCTCCTACAATCTTGGATGGAAAAGAGTGAAGGAACAAGTATTCAATTGGTTGCAATCTGTAGCCTTACCAATAGATGCCACTACATTTTGCTTTAGTACTTTAAGTGTACCTTTAAAGGGTGGACAGACAGGTGTAGAAAATGGATGGAGGGATAATGGGACCAGTAAAATTCAAGAAGCCTGAAGTTTAATGACCCGTTGGCCTAAGTGAAGGGAAAAAAGGACAAACTGGTAATTGAAAGTTTAGCTTAATTGACTCTTTCATAAGCACTACTTGAAATGTAGAGTAATTTCCATTACCAATATTTGTTTACATCAAGCTGATTTGAATGTTTTAAGCTTTATTGCACAATTTTGTAAGAAGAAACATGTTAATGGGTTGTTATTCCTTCTAGACTAATTAAATCCACCAACAGACAAGCTTGACATTAAACACTTTCCACAGATGAAAATACACAAGATTATGAGCATGCAGTCACGACCTTAGCTCTGTTTGTTTTTCTCAGTCACGTATTTTTCAAATTCCCTTAACTTTTCCTGGATTTCTAAGATCGTGGGAACGCTGGTCATGCTGCAGCAAACTGACAGTTTGAAGAAAAGATAACAATATTAAAAACTGCTGAATGCAACAGATTTCTCCATAGCTGGCAAATTTAGAGGTCACATTTTCAGCTGATTTAAAAAAGAAAAAAAAAATACCTGGTTGGAGTCTTTTTGCAAACAGTGATTTCCATATTGTTCCCCTAACCCTTGATCTTTAAATATTGCGTGAAATGAATAAAAAACACCACCCAGAAACCTTTAGCTTTTCAGCCCTGGCATCAATCCTATGATGCAGAGTGCCAAAAACAACACGTTTTCCTACCCAGGCAAAGGTGCTGATGCTTCAAAGTGTCAAGCCGAATCCACACTAATGTAGTTTAAGGTTATGGCTGGGTTTCTGAGCAGGTTACGATTAGATTAGTGAAATCTTGCCTTTGTTTATGACCGTGAACTCCCCGTTCGTAACATGCCTACTGTATAAGCAGTGTACTGTACATCCCAGAAAAAAGAGATTCTGCAACCTTCCTCCATCATCAGTCTTTCTGTGCCTACGTTCTGCAGGAAAATGATCTGCATTTTACAGCAATAAAGATATAATTGACCCGTGCACAGCAGGAGACACAAAGAAATGGGATTGATGTCCCACTGAGAAAAATCTTCTCATTCTGGATGGGGGTGGGGGCAGTGTTTCTGACTAAGGCTAAACACAGTGCTTAGGTGTTCATCCCCTCTATCCCACTCCCTACTGCCGACCCTGCAGCTCTATATTTCCACCTCCTGTTTTTCATGTCACCATCAATTATTTTCTTCTATGCTCCTCTGGAAATAAGAAAAATCTCAGTTGCAAGAAATGTGAACACGCAGTGAGAATTGCACAACTCCGGCCAGAAAACAATACTGAGCTCTAAGGTCCTCATGAATGCAATGGAATGGCTTCCAGTGCACCCACTAAAATATTATTTAAAATATTTAGAAACTGTAGTTAAAAAAAAAAAAAACAAACAAAAACATAAAAACATAATGCAGTGCATTTTTTTTTTTTTTTTTTTACATTCATTAGGAAATGTAAGTGTGACCTTAGTTCAAATATTTCTTTAATTTCAAACCATTTTATGGATACACCAACAAACAAACTAAAAGAGTTTCTACAAAACTTCAGAAAGTATTTTTTTCTTTTTTTAAATGTACAACAGCCACAAGAGGGCAGTTAATAAATATCTTAATGGGACCAATAATACGTGAGCAGTTGACACTATCTAATTTGTCTCAAACTATCTGTGGTGTACAGCCGTACAGTGTTCACTGTTTTGTGCAAAACTCTACATGCAGTGATCTTTTCCTTCTTTCAACGCCTCCTGTTAATCTACAGGAGGGTGACAAAGCAGGTGACATCATGCCATAGGCAATTTAGAACAAATTAATCAATGAAATGATTATGAAAAAAAAAACAAAACAAAAAAAAAAGCCTACGACTTGCATGAATTGCACAGAGCTTGTTTTCCAACTTTACACTGAGTGGAGAGAAAATAAATGAGCAATCAAAGTTTGATTTATTACTACAGGAATGTGTGGTTATGAAGACCCAAATCACCACTGTCGCAGGGGCGGGGCTGCATCAAAACACTATTGATTTTTTTTAGCAAAAATGTTTTGATTAGTTCAAAATGAACAGACATTCTCTTACATGAGTAATGCCTCATGTTAGGAGCACTCCTGCAGGTCAGACCAGCTGGGAATGACTTCAAAAGTTAGCAGTTGATAAGATTGGGACCCTTTTTTTTTAAATGAGGAACCAGATTTTCTCTTTTTTTTTATATGAGGTGATTTGTTTGCTGTCTTACATGTGGCAGGACATGAAGGGAGGCTGTTCAAAATCGAGCAGGTGGCACTGGAACCAGCATGGAGAGCGACTCTTTGCGCATAATCTCAAGATTTAAGAAAAAAAAGGAAGAAAGCCAGATAGAAAAACTCAGCCACATGAGCCACAAACACAGCCACGCACCATCTCTGCTTTGATAAAAGGAAATCATGTTTTAATTTACAGATTTAATATTATGTGATGCAGCTTTTATCAACATAACATTTTTTGTTTGGAGATTTGTGTTAATGGGGTTCTGCTTAAACACCAAACGGGCATGTTTTGTTTACACAGAATAAGACTAATGAGAGTTTAAAGAGCGTAGGAGAAGAAAAAGTTGTTTTGTCAGCCACGTATTGTTGCTTAAGGTGTACATTATGAAATGCAATTTGAGATAACAAGGTGAAAAAGCTATTAGTCATTTCACTGTATCTTTAAAACTTACACAATGAAGCTAAGAAATCTCTACTAGGGGGATAAGTGTCACACAGACAGCGCTGTGGGCAGTGAGACTGTACAGAAGCAGACACTTACATCAAGTGACTCACTCCCATTACACAGGTACCACTGTAATCATTAATATGCATATGGCAAATGATTAAATGTGCGGCAGATAAAATGTGACGCAGCATAATGAATGGAAATTTTAAAGCACATATTCAGGCTCAATTAATCATTTAAGACTATCACAACGTCACGTTTATCAGATGGCTGCAGGAAATCAAAGGAGTGATGAAAAATTAAGATGGTAGAATAGCACATTACTGTAGCACCTGGCCAAGTCCCACAGATCCTCGCTGCTGTGCATCAGCAACATAAGGTGATATAAATGCACCTGAGACCAGGACAGTGAAATTTGAATCAATCAAAATAACTCCATGGAAAAGTGGGGGGAAATGCCACAAAAAGTTTCTAAGAATAAAATAAGTGAATAATTCTGATACTGAAAAAAAGAAAACTTTGGGTTATGATGATATCAAACCATGCTTGTTAATGTAAGTGCAGTAAGTTTATAAATCCCACCTGAATTTTGAAGTATTGCCATCGCTACTGTCAGCCTGTGGACCCATGTTGAGTCAGTGATTCAAATCCTCTTTGGTATTGTTTTAAACTGCTCTATCCGCCTCACAAGTGGGCTTTAATTCATCCGGGGAATTCAGATAATATCAAGGAAGTAGTCCATCACTTAATGCTATCATACATTGACTTTCCTGTGATTGCCTAACCTTTCTAGCCCTCGCTGGCTTTCCCTTTTCAAACCACACCCATCTGGGACTTAATTAGGCTAAAATGTAATAGCAAATAGAATTTGAACCATGCAGGCCTATCTGTTACATTTACTTGGGAGGGTGCATTAGATGTATTTTGTAATGCCGCCTCTGTGACAAGGTGGACTTGCTTAAGATGCAAAAGGCCTGAATGTCACTTTTGTTTATTGATTTTTAAATCTTATGGAAGAAATATTTTGTGGCTGGTAGTGGAGAAGTGGGGCGGCGCGGGGCCAGGCTGGGTATGACTGTCATTTGACCTAGCAAGTCCATTTTAAGTGTCTGTGATACCAGCGTTCAACAGATGACTATCTGTTGAATAAAAAGTGAGTTTGTTTTTTTTTGAAGGAAAAAGGTCACGGACAAACTGGTATTTAAGATTGTATGTGCACTCAGAAAGCAAACAAACCCAAAACAAACTCTGCATTGCAACTCAGTGTGTACATTTTTGAGAAAAGAAGAGATCAATCAATCTCAAACATCAATATCCGTTTGCATCCCTTTAGCCGCACACGTTTGCCAGCTAATGAAATCTGTGCATGGCTCCCCTGTTATCGATTTCAGAGAGGCCCTAATTTGCCGCTTGAGATCAGGCAGCTCCTTCTCTCGATCCTTTTCCTCTTCTCTCTCTCTCTCCCTCACCATCTTTGCCTTTTCTGTCTCCTTTGCAAGCACACACACACACTCGCTCACACACACACACACACACACACGCGCACACGCACACACACACACACACACACACACACACACACACACACACACACACACACACACACACCTTGTCATGTGTAACACAGTCATGCCTTGGGCAGCATATTGAGCACTGGCTGCAGCAGGGGGGAAATCCTGTAGGGCAAACTATTTAGTGCAGTATCTGAAGTCGTTAGATATGATTAATAATGTGATGAGAGGGGGGCCCCCAGCCATCAAACAGCTCATCATAAGCACATATCACTTGGTAACTACAGATTCACATTTTTACATACCTTTATATCTGTCATTTTGGACTGCAGATGCTTATCAACAGAGCTTTACAGCACTGTAAAACGAGTGGATGGACTTCAGGTCAGTCCCAGTGATATACGGTACATGGAAGACTTAACATTAATTAGCGACACCACAATAAAATATCCATCAAATAACCACATTTGAAGGCATCAGAACAGCTACACAGAGATATCATAAAGGCCTGCTTCCTCTAGCTCATGGGAGATTTACTATGAGATTTATGCAGAAAGGAATATACAACACTAGAAACAACCAATGAAAACAGAGCAGGCTAGACTTCGTGTTTAAATCTTTTATGTTTATGACACGTGTATGAGGATTTCATTTGATAAAATTATTTCTACCTTGACATTATCTGCAAATAAGTGCCTGTGTAAACAAGGCTCGTTGGTTCACTAAAGATCACTACAGAATGTTTTTAGCGTATTGCATGAATTTCACACATGCGCATAGACCATGATTTTCTGCTATCCCTTCATCAACAGTCACATCAGCAATGTACCAACAATAGAAAGTGAAAAAATAGCACAAATAAATAAACAAAGGCATTCAATACATTTGTTAAAACCATTTGGATATTTAATATACTTGTTACAATCCTTTTTAGACCTTTGACATTTATAATTGATGTGCACATAATGTTTTTTTTTTCCACACACAGGCCTGGTGTGACATATCACTACAGCTATGACTAGGCCATTTAACAACAGGTGGAGAGAAATTAAAATAGAAACCAAAGCTCTGCTTCTATCAAAGCTGAACATGAAAAAACGAGACACCGTTTTAAGCAAAACGTCATCAGTTGACAGTGCACAATGTCTTATTTTTTTGTCCTTTGAGAATATTTTGGTAGAACAGTGTGTCATTTCTATATATATGTTCTCTGTCAAGTGTTTTTGTGGGATTTGTGCTTACATTGTTCCAAGTGCCACTCGACTGACTTTTTGTGATGGAAAACAGTAAACTATTGCTGCTCCTCTATCATTGACCTGCTCTGTGCAGAGTCTTTGTTCAAAAGAAGTGCAGATACATGGATAGAAAAAAAAAAAACAAACAAACAAACATACAACTGTGAGGGCAGGCTGTATCATAGAAGAAATCACACCTCTGGGAAATAACATTAGACAAAGCAGCATAGAACATCAGAGTTCACTGTTGACTTTAATTAAGGTGGTATTAAAAGCATTATGGGTGTAAGTTTAAGTCCTTGAAAGACAGCTAAATAGAGTGACATCAGGGAGTGCCAGATGCTCACTAACCATTCCTGGGAAGCAGTCTCTGCAGCCCCTCCCCCCGGCCCCCAACTCCTACCCCAACTGCACTACAGAGGGCGATCTCCAAATGAGAAACTGAATGCAAACTGAACCAAGACAAGAGCAATATCAGTGCAATGTGTCATCTTTTGGCTGAAACTGATTTGCAAGCACAGTGTGAATCATGGCCATCATGGCTGAGATGCTCACACTTGTCAGAGCCTCTGTTGTAGTCAGTGAAAAGCTTGAAGTCAGACAATAGGAAGAGTGAAGTTACTTATAAAGTTGCCAAACATTTTTAAATAAAGTCTTTAGTATAATCTATGTTGCATCTCATGCTGTCAGTGGGACATTATGAAATAGCAGGTAACAATTAGCATGTCATCACCCACTGCTACCCCAAAAACTGCAGTATACTTCAAGCCCCTTTACTAACAAACAGTAACGCCTCTTTAAACTCAACACTCCAGAGGCTTTTCATATAATTATAATCACATAATCAGTTCAACAGCAATTGTCATATTCTTTGTCTCATCTCATTCTTGCAGCATGTGCATGAAGATGGACATGCACGTGTTGATATGATACATATTTCTATGTAAGAACACATTGATCTGATAGTATTTGTATAGATACTCATTTTAATTATCTATCTATCTATCTATCTATCTATATCTATCTATCTATCTATCTATCTATCTATCTATCTATCTATCTATATATCTATATCTATATATATATATATATATATATATATATATATATTATTGTTTTTGTAACCACAATCACTTAGTCACAGCCACTGACTCATTTTATTGACACACCAATCCTAGGCCTCATGTTACCTTTTACACAAATCCCAAGTTTTTGAGATTTGGGAATTTCTATTAACTGGAGTTGACAGTAAAACACATTGACAGTTGGTGGCAATTACATGCTGTAAAAGGCAGCAATGTGCCAATAAAAGAGTAGAAGAAGAGTGTAAGATATAATCAATACAGGTCACTAAAACAACGTGATTGCTTTGCACATTGAAAAGCCATTAAAGGATCTCCTAAACCTGCAATAACTGATTCTTTGGTCACCAGTGGGGGAGCTAAAACAACACATAATGTGATGTACATGATTAAACAGATGTGGTGCAATACTGGCATGATGAGCCTAATGAATGTAACGCCAGTATTCACTGTTTTTTAGCTTTGTTTTTCTCTCTGTCAATTCCTGTGGGAAATATCTGGATCTTTAGCTGCTAAATGCTCTGCTCAGCTCACCAGCAAGTTGTTAACTTTGTCAGTCAGCAGGGATGCTGGACAGCTAGCATGCAGAGCGTATTGCCATGCAGATTAAAGTAATGAGATGCACAGCCAAAAAACAAAACAAGGGCCAAAAACATACACTTAGATATCAAAAGACCTAAGTGAATCTAATCTTAGTGATCTAACTGAAGAGTCAGGTAATAATCATCTGAATTTGTCACTATAAGGAATCCAATGTTAATGTTCAAGTTGTTATTTAATCCATTGTTAATATATATATATATATATATATATATATATATATATATATATATATATATATATAAATAAATCAAATTACATTACAAGACTTTGCAACAAAATGAAACTATCAGACCTAGTGGGTTCATAGAATTAAAAAAAAAACAAAAAAACAAAACAAAACAAACAACAAAAACATGCAGATAAAAACAGCAGATAAAATTATCTCTGTCTATGGTCATGGTGAGGAAAAAACATTTTTTTAAAGTTTATATCATGAAGAATAGCTTCCCCACCTTCATTAAAGAGGATGTAATTTGATTTACATAATTTCTTTGTTTACATGCTAAATATTTAGAGTGGCAGGTCTACCTCTTAGTGCCATTTGGAGCAGAGACAGATTGATGCTTAGCTTATTACTTTTCAGGAACAGGAAGAGTCTGAAATGTCTTTAAATGGATGAAGGATCATTGATTTCCTTGTTACTCCTGAATGTTGTATTGCAAAAAAGCTCATTCTAATATAATAAATCACATACTACTGAGCCATATTGCCATAGCACTGCACAAATCAGTATCCTTGGGTATAAAATCCACTGTCATAGAATCCAATTTCATTTAACCCTGTGCAATGAAAGTGGACAGTAGCAGCTACATTACTCTTGATGTAAATTCTTCAGTACTCTTTCTCTCTCTTCTTTCTCCCTCCTCTCACTCTCTTTGTCTCTCTCTCGGGTGTTATTGTCAACACTGTTGCTAACTGCCAGTTTGTTCTATTAGTTGTTTTCTATACAGTGCTCATACTTCCCTATTTTGCACAGCTCAAGTGCTATTAAAGGAAATGAACACTCATGGCGCAGTGTGTGCCTTTATGAAACGCTGAGAAATGTTTTGAAAGTAGAAGACGAGTATGACTCAGTCTGCAGTGCAGTGTATTTTTGTACTGACAAACACAACATGGGGGAGGAGGAGACGTAGCAGGCCTCTGAAAAGTCAGAGAAAAGAAGAGAAATAATGTGGAGAAAGAAAAATAGTTATTGGCTTCAAATGCACCGTCTGTCTGGTGGGTCAGGTGTTAATGATGTGTTGATTCATTGCTTGCTGTTCTCTAGAAATTACCATCGCTGTGAGCAAAGCATGTGTGCATGTCTGTTGTGTGCAGATAGAAGTATTGAGACATGTAGGTGGGGTGTGTGTGGGGAGGGGGTTGCAACAGCAGGCAGCAACAGACGGTTAAACCTTTGGAGTAAGACTACATCAGGCCTGATGGCTGCTCCTCCATGATGCTTGTCTCAGGGAAATCTGACATTTCAAAATGAGAGAACAGCTCGTGAACTTGAGAACAGCTGTATCTTTTTTTTTTTTTTCTTTTTTTTTCGTTATGCAGCACATGAGCAATCAGCCTGTCTTCATTAAACATAGACTGCCCCATTTTCCAGAAAGAGTTATGTAATGCACCATATCATGGCCCTAACATAGACTGTCAGACTATTTGGTGTCATTGTTGAAACATATTCATTGCTGGAGACTGTATCAGGGCCAAGCTGAGGGCTAAGTGAGATTTATCAGCACTGTGCACATTGCTAACATGCCCATTGTTATTGTAGCATGCCGCTACTGCAACACAAGACCACCAACATAATCGCACCGCACACTGCTTTGCTCTGACAAGATGAAATAGTGTCAGCGCTGCAGAGAGCTGCCACATACTGAATAACAGGACAGCATCAAGCTCTCCAGTTGGGTCAGAGGATCTTTTGCTCACCTCATGAAGTCATGACTGTTAAAAAGTGAGTTCTGCCTCTGATTAGAATGAGCAGTTCTCAGCAAAGTGTAACCTCAGTTAATTTTAAAGACTGGGCTTTTTAGCAGTTAGAAAATCGAACAGGTAATCGTACATAGTCATAGATGGAGTCTATTTCTCACTTATGGACTACCTGCTGTCTGGCTAAAATAAGGCAATTGGCTTTTTGTATGCCTTTTCATTTTGGCAGCACCCATATGCTGACACTTCATAATACAGTACTCCCTGATTTCTTGACAACCAATTTTCAACTATTTCATGTTACAATACAAAAAGAAACTTCCACAGAGAGTCAAACCTGAAGGCAATAAAGTTATAATAATGTTTATCTAAACTATACCAATCAGCCATTACATAGTATACACACATATACATGCATACACACTATTGATCCTCTTTTGTCCGCAATTTGAAGTGGAATCTCCCTGGTTTGGACTTGCTTGGGTAGCACATTTTGATTGATTCGATTGACAGTTATGGATCTAACACATCTCAGCCTCTGATAGATGTCATTTTAACAAGATAATCAATGTTATTCAATTGACCAGTCAGTGGTGACAGTGGTGTCAGTAATGGATGATCAATGGCCCAATCCATACTGCATGTGGATATGTTGTATTCATGTTGTACACAAACAAATGCATTTTCCACCAAATTTCCACATTTTGGTTAAATCATGTTGTCTTTTTGTTAGTTGAGCAACACTGGATTTTAAATATTGTGACAGCTTGTGGCTGTTTGCGATGTCTTCAGACCACTGTCAATTAAATCCTTCTCTTGAGTGTTCATCATCATAATAAATCCATCCATGTATTTTACACTGTTGATATTAATCTAACACAAATCAAGCTACTTGGTGACATACTGACAACAGGTTCTGAAGCCAAAATTGGCCAAAATCAGACAAATCAAGAGAAAACAAATCAGAACATTCAGCTGCCATTTTAAAATAAAAAAGCTCATATGTAAGGTTGTGATTATAGTGGACAGTGGAACAAAAAGTTCCTTTTGTTTGCAACCTCTTTCTGTTGATACAGGTGACACTTTTTACTCTCCTGTGGAATTGAAAAGAAAGCCAGTGTCCATTGCCAGAGGCAAGATACCACTTTTTAACTTGGAGATAGCAGACCTCTGTGTTCCAGTCAGGTTAAGGGTGACAGTGTTCAGGATGATAAATGCATAAAGACTAAAGACTAAAGACTTGCATACTAATGCTGCCATATACACTGTTTTCTTCAGACAGGAAAGTGCTTACAACTTTGTGGTACCAGTGTATGGAAGTCTGTTTTTTCCTGTTACCATATTATGACTACCTGTTGCCACCCAGTATGGCCCATAACTGCACTTTATTAGGCTCACTCTCACCACTCACCATCATTTTCTGACTTATTAGGTTGTTTTCAAGTAAAAAGGTCTAAAATCTACCTCTAAATCACCTATCCTGCATCAGACAGCAGACAGACAAAATTAATTACTAGCTAGTGAACAAAGACCGTCATCTAGCAAAAAAAAATCAAATAATCCTCCACAAATTGGTACTAAGACCAAAAGCTGAACTTAGAGTGTGAATTCTTGATTCAGATCCATCATGGAAACACAGATATGACACCAAATGAATGATAATCGAGTTTCAATCATCTTTATGGTTACTGCCAATTACATCAGAATGTAATATTCTGCTGTCATCATAATTTTGGCCTCATGTTGTGTATTCACTGGTATCAGGGATTGAATGCAGCAACCCACAACGCCATGTTTTATCTTGCATTTGAGATGATACGGACATTAAGTCCAGTCCTTTGTGCATCCAAATCGAGTGTCATGGTTACACCTCTGCTTTCTACGACTAGTAGTGTCACAGTGCGTTGGTTGGAGTTCCAGATGAGATGATTTGGAAAACGGAAAGAGCAGTTGGCCAGCAGAAAAACGTGCAGGGAAAATGTAAATGGGCCAGGCAGCAGAGGTGATTTGGTATTTGTGAGGTGAATGAAATTCTCCCCTCTCTTTTCCTCATTTCCCCTCTCACATTTGTGTGACTAGACTAGTTAAGTCCCTGTCACTCAAGCTGCCAAGGTCTATGGGGCACCAGAGCGCGAAGCCGAGTAATATGAGAAAAAGTGAGAGAGAAAGAGAAGGAGAGAAGGTGAGAGAAATTGGGCCAGGGATGATTGCAAATTGTCTGTCTAATGGCTGCCACCCAGGAAGCCATTTCAGGTGACTTGTTATCCGTCATGAGAGAGGCAGACCTGCCAGGATCCCTCTTCTCACTCTCTTTCTCAGTGGGCCACCATACCTAAGAGCTTCAGGCTATCACCAGTGACCCCACCTCTTAAAACTCCCGTCTCCAATTTAAGATGCTTTTTTCTCTTTTCTTCTCCCTCTCTGTTGCTTTCTCCATGTCTCTCCCTCTCCCACTTTGCCTCATCCTCCCTGCAGTGCGTCTCTCTGGCTCCTGCTCAGCAGCTGTTGTTTAGTGATAGATCAGTGAAGCAAAAAATGATGCGGGGTATAAAAAATAGATCTTGAAGCAAAGCACAGCCTCTCTACTCTCACTACCTATTGTTCTGCATTAGCAGCAAGACTTTAGGGATTCATTCAAAGGTAATCATTTGTTACTCAGGGGCACTGTGTCTTTCAGGCACCAATGATGAAGTCACCTCTGAAAGGGCCACAAATGAGAGAGAAATCATTTTCTATCTAACCATGCTGGATAACCATTGATTAGTTGGACTACAATGAGGAGACTTAACATCTAAAAGCCCTTTTTTAAACATTTTAATCTTTTCCTGTAAGACTGCTGGTGTTTCTGAAAACATGGAGGTGTTTTGTTATTTAATGCAGAACAATTTATATTGTGGATAAATTCATGAATATATTTTTATTGTTACCAGAGTGAAAACACAGCCGATCCCTCCACCGCTTCAGATTGACATTACAGAGGAAATTGACATGCAAAGCAAGCCTGCTGAAAGTTAATCTGTATGTGCGCCATATCACGTGGATCACAGCTCAGAGGCAGCTAGCATTAAAAGGAACCTGTCAAGTTAAGTATGCTTCTCAACCTTTCTGCCATTACACTGACATGTTTTGTGACCCGTGAATTGAAGTCTTGTCAAGACCTGGTCATTTTACCAGCTCTCAGTACAGAAAGGGAGGGCTCCCAGTAAATCTGCCTCTCTTTATAAATGTTTTTTTTTTGTGTCTTCTGCACAGCAGATGGCACTGATTGGTTCATGCACATATCCCTCACTTGTCAACTTATCCTGTGATGGCGCAAGAATTGCCCAGCTGCCCTTGTGTTAGACACCAACATTGCAAGTTAAGTGCAGATGAAAAGAGATGCAACATATCAGATTGAATGTCAAGACGTCTGGACAATCTGACATCTTGTTTCTGAAGTATCATCACTGCTGAAGTCAAGATGCACTTACTGTTTTGTATCATTACAGCTGGATAAAAAAATCTACAAAGATTTTACAGAGGTAGGTCTTGGTCAAATAAAGTTTCAATTCATGAAAAAACAAAAATCAATAACTTTTCTTTTGGACTTACACTACTGTTGTGACGGTAATGAATAAAAATAAAAGTCCCTCAAATTTTCAAGATCTTTTCCTGATAAAAATGTAATGATGTACTAATCAGAGTGGACCAATTACACTTGGTATAGTTTTGAGCTCTGAAATTACCGTAAATGAATAGCAAATCATAAAATAAGTTATAACATGGCTGAGGCTCAGAAGGTAGCTCTGGTCATCCACTAATGGGAAGTTTTGTGGTTTTACTCCCATATCCTCCAGTTTGCTTGTTCAAGTGTCCTTGGACAGAATACTAAACCCCCATATTGTCGCTGACAGTTGTTCCATCAATGGTGAATGGTGAGAAGCTGAGAGTGATGTGTAGAAGCTCAGTGTAAATGTGAGTGTGAGTAGCTGAATGTGATTCATAGAGAAGTTTTTTGAGTGGTAACAAAGAAAAAAAGAAAGCTGCTCAATAAACGCAGTCTATTTTATAGGTGGTGCAGTATAGTATCGGTTAAGATGAAATTGCACTTATCAAAGCAATTTACTAACATCGGAGATGATTGCGATATCACTGCATTAAAGTTGCAATCAGCAAGGAATTTAAGTGTCCAGTTACAGTTGAACCTGGGATTTCAGCCTGTGAACTGTCTTGTTAAGAATTTGTTGTTCTAGTAATGTCAGTGACTGAAGTTGTGCAAGAGAATATTTCAGAACAGATAAAACAAGCAAATAAATAAATAAAAATAGGATCCAAGCTGAAGCATAATCACATTTTAATGAGAGACCTTGTTGGCCTGACTCACCATTAAATTAGGATGAAGAGGGATCCTATAGATAATATTTCAAAGCTAAATGCAAGTTTGCTGTCATTCTATATAATAATAACAGAAAAAAAGATAAATGTAATACTATTTCTGCATCTACAGTGGCAACTGCAACACTACAATTTCTACTATTACTATTATTATTATTACAAAAAATAACAATTAAAGTAGTAATAATAAAAGTTGTGAGCTCTTCCTCCTCCCCAGACCATTTCCTTGTATACCAACACATTTTGAGGATAATTTGTGGGTCTGTCTTTAAAATGTTTGTATAGCTAAAATTGCAAGGTGCTGTTCACAATTCAGTCAGGCTTCACACATCATATTCCACAAATCCATTGATGCGTCACACAGACTCGCCGCAAGATAATCAGCCTTCACCTAATGATCTTTATCAAGCCAGCCACACAGTGTTAGGTTCTCTGGGGATGGTTGGACAGCATGTTTTGATGCTTCAGAGCTCCCCAGGCATATGTCCCGTGGAGCCTGATTGCCTCACAGCCCCTGCTCTGTGGAGAAAATGAGGTTGAGGTGGGCCACTCAGGCCTCTCTAAGGCACAGAGCCATCGCAGTCGAAGTGGAGCCCTGACCCCCCAGCAGATTTCTAATGGATTTTAGGCGTCACAGGCAAACACACAGCTGGGCTCCAAACAAACTCATCAGAGCACCCCAGATTTGTGGCTCCCCCATCGACCCACGCACCCACCCACACATGCAATCATGCCTCCCACACACTTCTTTCTATACTTGTGACAAGCAGTCACCGGCTGCAAAAAACTGAATCAAGAGCTGCTTTTTGGACTTCAGAGAAATGTCAAAAATATGATCTGTTGCTACATTAGCTCGTTTTCAATAAAACCTCCCATCTGTTTTTCATGTTTTGTGTGTTTCATGTGTTTTTGTTTTCTTCAAGAATTCTTCGGGGAGTAAAGCAGAAGTGATTTCAATGTTTTATAACTCACTTTTGGAGGGTTTCTTACTGTTCCTTTCTCTCTCTGCCTCTGTGGGTGTATATTTGTGTGTAGTCTTATTTTTGTACAATCCTATGTTGTATTAAACCACAGAGACAGCAGTTCATTTCACTTTTGTATAGAAAGTCAAGAAATAGGTGACGGGCTGAAACATTATGCATTAATCAAAGAAGGTATTCAATGTGATTTTATTGTGATTAAACTACAAGATGAGTGATTTCTGCAAAAGAGACAAATAAATAAATTAGTGTTCACTGAATGTTTGCTCCCTGGATGCACTGAAATGAAAGTGGATTGTGAACTAAGCCAGGTTTTGTCACTGTTTGATGCGACGGTTGATCCAGTGTCTTTGGATTTCTGCCATACATGACAAAGTCATGAGTACATGTCCCTGGCAAGGTGGCGCTTGGCTTGGCAAGGTCTTAGCTTTTGTCTCATAGAAGTCAGGGGTATTGATTCACGCTTGAGGTGCCTCTCCGTGGAGATTGGCTTGCTGCGCTAGCATTATCTTGGGTGGCAGTGTATTCATAGTGTACTGAACAATGGGGCTGAGGGACGATGCAGCTAAATTGTTCTGAATGACATTCATAAGCAGCAGGGGCCTGTGGGTTGTAGCGGGAAAGCAGGCAAAAAACTTTAGAGGGGACTGAGGGCGAGGGGACCTCTTCACACTCATTCACAACTTACTCCAAGCTGTTCTTTTTAAAGTTGCACAACTTGACATGTTATTTTATGTCTGCCTGAGTTCTACAAATTCTTAATGTCAGCCACTGAACAAGCAGATTAAAAAAAAGATGTTGTGGCTTAGATGAAGAGAGTCTCCTTTTAGTTCTCCTACACAGTACAGGACACTGTGTAGTGCTATTTTACATATTTCAAAACATAATCCATCCAAAATTTCATCTTTCTGATTGTACTGCTGTCTGCATGTAATGTGTGTCACCTATTGAAAAGTCAGGCTCAGGGGTGTGTGGCTTTTCACATTAAAAAGTACCATGCAGAGTTATTTTCATCAGCAAATAAAGTTTCACAGTTTCTCAGAAGGTATATCAGCTGAATTATGTATTGTTTGATATTAAGAAAACAGGAGCCACCATGTTGATGCAGTGATAGAGGTTTGGAACCTCAGTGATAATATACATGAACATTTTTTATTATTATTTTAACTTTGTGCAATAAATCTAATCAGTGAAGCTTGAATTAGCTTCAAGTGTCTGAGTTCCCATTATTTCCCCAGTCGTAAGCCTCACATATTCATTATTTGGAGTCATTGCATGAGATTAATTTTTCCTCCATTTCTTCCTCCATAACCTAAACTGACCTCCTGGCAAGCCCAACATGACACCCAGAGAATGATGATGACACTAAAGACAGTATTCCTCACAGAGGATATTCCAGTGATTTCCATCTTATTAACATGTCTTCATCTCTGGAACATTGCTTGTGGGGTGCCTAGGGCAAAAAAGAAACCTCAATAAATGTAGCCCACATAAAAAGAAAAAAAAAATCTATTTTAGACACTGAATTCTACTACATATTCTAAAAGAATGTGTTGGTTCATTTCTGTCAGTTTTTTGGTGCATGTCCATGTCCACACACACACACACACACACACAGAGCAACATTTGACAGGTGATATCCATTATCATCTGAGTAAACAACATTAGATATATTCTTGAAATTAATTTGAGTTTAAATTGATTTATTTAATATGATGAAAATAATTAATTACCCAAAATATCAGCACACCTGCACAGTGCGGATCAAAAACTGCCTAAAATGTTTCAAACAGTATGACGATTAAAAAAAGTGAGAAAACTCACAAGCAGAATCACCATAGAAACAGATGAACTGCTCAAGGTGAGCTTCTCTCAAAACAGATCAAGAGAAACAATGCTTTGTGGAGGAGGAAGAGCTGAGAAACGTTCTGATGTATATGCAAGCTCACCATATGTCTGATGGCTGCAGCCTGCAGTTCCCGGTTTATGACTTTGCATTTGGACACTTATCCATAGTTGAAGTTGGTGATGTTGTGCATGATGTCATAATGAGTGGGTGACACTATGTTATAAGGCCATGATACTTTGCATCTGTTATCGTTTAAGCTGATTGACCCATATAGCTCAGAACCCCTGCTGAGCTGCTATCTTATTTCCTGCTGGAAAAAGTTGGGGAGCCAACATGTTTCCCTCTCTGTGCTTCAAATCAGTTTGCAGTTGTACAACTATAAATGTGATGTCTGCCTGTATAGATAGTTTTCAAAAATAGATGAAGCATTACAAAGTAACTTTTGTCACCCCACCTTTCACTTTTCTTGCAGAGGTGTTGCTACCAGTTTAGCTCTGCGGGCACCATATTAAACACATGTTAATACTTAATAACTAGGCTATCATACTGGATAAATGTAAGTAAAATATAAAATTGAACCAAATATTATTACAGGCTGTGAGTTCATCGTTTGTAATATTAAAATTATTTCAACTGGTAAGTTCTAGTTGTATTTTTTTCACTGCAAAAGAGCTGCAAAAGTGTGCTCATTTTCAACACTACCAACTGAAAGGCTTGGGGTACGGTACTTTACATTTACATGTTAATTGCATGTTAATGAATGTCAAGCCTTGAAGCTCTCGTCAAACGATATCACACATTAGGTCTATCAGAACAAGATAAATCTCTCTGTACTTACCACATTACCATACTGCAGTATGGAGCGGGAATTCTAAATCTGGTGTCTGTTCCCAAATCCCAACAAGTACACACCACCTAGCAAGTTTGCAGGAGCTGAAGAGGTAGCAGAGTAACCATAGTGACAGATATCGAGTAGGGTACAGTAACTACAATTATGATGAAAGCTATGATGGAAAAACCTAGAAGTATCCAAGAAAACTTTCTGATAGAAACAATGAAAAAAAAAAAAGAAAAGAAAGAAATTCAGTGGTGATGTGGCTTTTTGGACAGACTGACATTTGCAAAATATCTGGAGCAGTCTATGGAGGTATTATGTTCAAATTATGAATTACTGTAGAACTATGGTCATGTATTCTATCAGGACACTGTTCTTTAGCTTGCCACACCCACTTCCTGGTATTGTCCTGGCTGTTTTCTTGGATTAAAGGGCTCGGATTTTGGAATGGACTTTGTTTTTTTAATTCTTGTATCTTCTTCTGTATCTTCGTCATCCACTGTACATTACATATTTGGCTATTACTCTCATTACTGTCATCGCCACAAGTGGAAGACAAAAGTTCTTCACTGGTTAAAAGAAACATATCATGTGTCCCATGTGTAGTGAATCTTAGGGAAGGCTGTGAAGGCAACCTCCCTTGGCTCCTCCCCCTCTGCCTAGGTGGGGTATATAAGGCCTCACCTGGCTCCATTCAGCCTCTCTTGCTGGTCCCTGGTGGTGTTAATCAAGGTGGTGAGCAGGGTGCCCAGTTTCTCCTTGATTTGATTTGGTTTTATTTTGCCCTTGCTAATGTGTCTTTTTGTTTGTTCTAGGTCCACCTGCTGTTCTGTTTCTTTGTTTTGTTAGGTTTGCCTTTTTTGCTAGTTCTTTTGGTTTTGGACCAGCTTTTCTTTTGTTTGGGCCATGCTTTGCACTCTGTAGTTTATCTTGGGTGCGTTTGCTTTATTTGACCAGTTTCCTGCTTCTTTGTTATTTTGATTTGTTGTGGTCCTGGTTTAGGTTTAGTTTAACTAAACTAAAAAAACTAACTAGAGTTTAACTACATTTCTGTTCATTACTTGTTTTGGGTTTATGTTTGGAAATGTTGTTTCATTATCTTTATTAATAAAATATCTTTGTTTTCTGATTATCTTGTTTGTCTTTTTTTTTTCTTTCCTCAGCAGTTCCAGTCTTCCAGTCTTTTGGTTTGATTCTGATTAATTTACCATATTTCAATAAAAACATTTGTTTTCTTTATACTACTGTCTCTGCCTCCTCAGTATTAAACCTGTGTCCTTATAAGTACACCATTTTGGGTTTGTCATATCCTGGGGTGCAAGTCCCCAGGTGGTGTTGTTGGTCCCTAAATAAAGTTTTCTTCCCTCAGTTTTGTCTATCCCCCCTCCTTTAGTAAAATTATAAAGATTACCACTCTGTGCCACACATGCATTCAAATTCACTTTCAATTGAAATTCTATTGACAGCT
The DNA here is from genome assembly GCA_016801845.1 of Polydactylus sextarius. NCBI lineage: Eukaryota > Metazoa > Chordata > Actinopteri > Polynemidae > Polydactylus > Polydactylus sextarius. The sequence goes on from CM028906.1 coordinate 12,339,709, forward strand.
ACTGTGTATTTCAAAGTTGGTAACACATTCACTGTGATTGTGGTATGACAGGTGTGAAAGTGGATCTGTTGAAATGATCTATAGTTGCAAAGCTGCTTTATTATCCTTCTTTGCCCTCGCTACATCTTCTTTTTTATTTATTTTTTTTTTTTTTACAGCTACTTTGATGCCAGCTCAGCTTGTATAAGATCCAAAGGATGAGTGTAAAAACACTGCAGTTATGAATTAGCTTCAGCTTTTATGCCATTTTTCATTATGAACCAATACAGCTTTGAGTGCTTGCTCCCATCTGATATTGTTTTATTAGCACAGCAGAGCATCATCACACTGGTTTTCCCCAATAATATTGCTTGAAGTCAGTAACTTCTAAAAAATCATTTCAAGACAAACTTTTTATTCTTTTAATGAAATGCGTGTGACTCTGTCCAGTTAATTTAATTAGGTTTCATAAGATTTTTTTTATTTGGTTGGAAAAAGTGAGGTTATAGTGCTAATGTAAAAAAAAATGGAAAGGAAGCTGTTCGAGGGAAGACTTATTTGGCTCATTCTGACCTGAAAACATGCTCAGTTTTATACTCATGCACCTGCAGAGCAGTAGATGGGCTTTTTGGAGAAGGTGCGATGGCTTTTCTGCCAGAGGCCTCATGTGGAACTACCTGGTGAGAGAATAGACTGCAGCTCAACAGGGATCTGTAGCTGTAAAATCACTGAGGCTACAGTCCAGTTGCGACTATGCACTTCTGCTATCTGCAATTGTTCTGAAGCTCCAATATTATGTTTTGCTTTGTTTTAGCATTGATTTTGTCTTTGAAAGTCCAGATCAATACATGTAAAGTGGCTGAAAAGAAACAGTTTGAAAACCAGCAGCTGAAAAGACTGAATGCACCTGGAGATAGCTGATTAAAGATTTGACGTGAAAAATAAATACATTCTTATGTTATTATAAGATTGCAGGATATCTTTAATAACAATGATTAGCTATCATATGTATGGTAGACTATCCATGATATCACATACACGTATATGTTTGTGGTTTGTTATGTTCATATTGCTCCAGAATTTAGAACTGAGTTTAAGTTTTTATGTTCCCAGGTAAATCAATAACGGGCTTGGCCCTAGTTTATCTGTTGCAAAGCTTTCTGCCCCCTGTTCCCAAACACATTTTTAGATGTACAACTTAAACTATTTTCTCTGTTCCAGTTCACATCTCTCGAGTCTTAAGTCAAAAAGTAGTTTATCTCCTAAAGACGTGACTATACCATGCTCACTCTATACATTCTTGTACTATTGGGATGTTTGCTTAAAGACCAGTGTATTCATTAGCCTTCTGTGATAAAGCAGTTAACAGTCATACAGGCATGATGATTCAACATAGATAACTGTCACTTAATTGCAGCCATTCAAGAGTTAGAGTTAGTGATTTGCTTTAATCATTTATATTAGAAAGATCAAAGAATAATTATAGTGTTGACATGTAATGTAACAGCAATGTGCAATTTCCATCCAGCGTTAATCACACCAGACTGAGCTGGACTCGGCTTATACATAGCTACATCAAATTGAGAGGTAAAACAGTCAGGAAATACGTTTTTCCTTGTTAAATTACTCTTCAAGTTTAGGGGTTTAACACTGAAAAGATCCATGGGGACCAACAACAGAAGGTGTCTAGTTATGTACGCCCAATATCTTCTTCAAATGCCTTCAACTGCTGGGGAAAAAAAACAAAAAAAACAAACTTGATACCAGCAGAAATTATATTTCCAGTCTAAAGGTACTTGGGCAAATGAACACGTTACATAAACATAATTTCTATGAAATAGAGTTGGTGATACCTGCCAGAATTGTTCACACTACAGTTGCAGTTCATATGTACCTAATCATGTCTGCATCCCAGGCACACCTCACAGTCTTCCTCTTGTTTTAATTCCAAAATTAGAACTAATACTTGAGTGTGGTTCACTAACTCGTCAAGACCTAAGAACATATACTCACGTCCCAGCCTAATCACACTATTATCTAGTAAGTACAAGCAATATGGAAGCAATTATTTGGAAAATCCAGCACACTGTGGCTGACTTATTAAGCTGTCTGGTCATTATGTTCTTTCAAACCAAAAATGAATCTACTTTCTTCTCCTTGCCTTCCCCTTTTTAATAGCTACAAAAACAGATACAGTGTGCCAGCCTGAGTTGTTTTTTGCTTGTATGACATCTCATTTATTATTGCAAATGAGATGTCAAACACAGGCTTTGACATTGATAAACTCATTCTCAGATCCTTGAAAAACATTATTCATACCTGTATTTACTTGAAGGATCTGTTTTTTTTTTCTTTTACATCGTGCAGTTGAAAGAGCACAAAGCATTAAAAGTCTCTAATAGCTCGTTTATAAATGAGAATAAATTATGAATTCAAATACGGAAACTTTCCTCCACGTCTTAACTTGCTAGGTGAGCAATTCCTGAGCATATTTGACAATTTTATTACAGAGCCTTAGGTCAGAATGTTTTTTGTTTTTTTCCATGGCAGGTTTACACGTTCAGAAGTGCAGACATTAGTAAAGACAAAAAAAAAAAAAAAAAATCTGACATGAGCAACATGAGAAACTGATTTCCGATTAAAAAACATCCCAAAGTACATAACTGAAAGAATGATTGATGCAATGAAAAACATTTAATTACATACATTTATCTGTAAAAATTAGCAAGAAACACAAAAAAATTGTGGAAGAGTTTATCAGACTTCATAATCAATAATGACAAAAATATATTAATAAGATAAATAAAATTTGACATTTATAAAATTTGTATTTGACATAATATATCATGCCATGTGCTCATATACACTGCAGCCATATACTATTGTACTGACATGAGACATATGGTACATATCATATGTACTAGTGTTATATAGTTCTTGTAAATTTTGCAGAATATCACACGATAATTTTGCTAAGACAATGCACATTGAGAGTAGGCTTTTGTCCTTTCATTCAAGTTTTGTTGATTTGTTTTAGAAGCTAGGCTTTTATGATAACTACTTGATCCAATTTAATAGAGTCTGAGTTGTTCTTTCTCACTGGAATCCAATGTGTCACATTAGCCAGAGCTGACAGATATCCAGCAACTTGAAGCATATAAAAAACCATGGAAACATCTACTGTATTCATTTATTAACAAGCTTTTTTATATACTCCATACTTCCTACACTTTTAAACACAATTACATTTATTAACTCATCACAACATCACTTAAAAATGACAAGCAAACAGTGTAATTGATGTGTGATATATGATTAATGACTCATGTTCTGAGTTTTAAGAAAAAGTTTTTTGTCAATGGAGTCTGGTAGATTTGAATAGTACAACACAGCTATCTTTCTGCTTAAACAAGGATGTTACTATTCAACAGGAAGGTCTGGTTCTGAATCCTTCCCCTTATGTTGTCAAACACTTACAGTGACAAAATGAGCGTGTCAGTCGAAAAAAAAACAAGCACATTGCACTGTTTAATTACACTGAGGCAGCTGTTTAGCAGTTCTGAGTGTACTGTTCTTGCTAATTAGCAGACCGACTGCAAAAAGTTTTGTCTTATCAATCATTTATCCCTCAAAACATGGAAAATAAGCCCCAGGTCCAAAAATCCTAAAGTAATCTTTTAATTTTTCTTTGCAGTCATTGATGTTTGAACATGACTGATGTAACAATGATTTATTAATAACATTCAAACTACAAAGTCTTGAAATTTTAGGAACACAGGACATAAATTCTCTATTCAAACTGAAGAAGCATTGCGATATTTCATTTTTCTTTTTTTTTTTTTTTTTTTTTTTTTTGTTCAAACTCATTGGGATGACCCATAGGATAAGAATAAATGGGCCATAATTTACAGCACATCCCCTCCAACACTTCAATGTCTTTAATAAACTGTATCCTACTTGGTGAATCAGCCTGATAAAATAGTGCAGCTGTATCTCACAGACATAATTTCTCCAGGAAGTGGATCAAGTCACAGAATGTCTTGCTGTACACACCGTGTCTCTTCACACTCTCCTGCTGTGTTAAGCTCCTTTCAAGCATGTAAGGTCTTCTCATCTTTTTTATTTATAATCAATTAATTCATTATTTTAAAATGAAATGGCTAAGAGTTATGTACAAATGACAATGAATACATATAGTGATATAGTATAAAAACATTTTCTATATCATTATTAAATTCAAATTATGAAGGGGAATTATTACCAGCTCCGTTTTCAAAATTCAAACAATAAGCTATAGACAACGCCGCCAATAGACATTTATGAACAGTGGAAAGGAAATAGATGACAAAACTTCACAAATAATACTTCCACCTAGTCTGAACTCCCTTACCTCATATATTTTTTGTATGATTCAAAAATGATGTGTGGCTTTACAAGTTAAATTTGTTAGTCACACCACAAATTTATGGCATCAATCATCCTAATGTAGCCCAGATTAATGACCCAGATTGTTTGCTATTGACTGAAAATGTGCCTCAACCTGATGGTAAAGAGGGGTTTAGGCTACTGTTCTGTCTCCTGGGTCTTGACTTTGTCTTTCATTTTTCATATATCATATTTGCATGCATTATTGTGGCTTTATGACCTATAGATTGAACTGTGCATATCTTATCTAATTGTTTTTGAATTACAGAAATGAAAAAAATAAAAACGAAAGGGTAAAGGTTTTGATTTCTGTCTTGATCTCAGTTGTCATCCGCTTCTGGCTATGTTTGTACTCAACGACTTGATTTATTTATGGTTAAAAACAAACATTGATTGTGGGTTTGACAAAAACTAGGGTGAACTGAAGGACTGAATACAGCCCTTGCTGGGTCTTTAAACATAAAACCTGCTAACCATAGTAATATGAACAGCTCTTGAGCCTTGGGCAATTAATGCAGTATGTAAATATGCTGTTAAAATGAAGAGGGAATACCACATTAGAACTGATGTAGCTTTGAATAATAACAGTGGGTCAGAATGAGTACATTAAAAGAGCAGATGTACACATTTCAACCCCTTTGACCCTAGAGTCAACACAGAGAGGCACTCATACAATTTGAGTACGAGACACTACAGCGTTGTCACAGAGATTATTACAGTCATCATGCGTATGCTAATGCACTCGTATATATGCTGTTGGGCCATGGTCTGCTACACACCCTGGGTAAGACAGAAGCCATTCATAATTGATACCCAACGTTTACTGCAAGCCCAGGTGTGTTGCAGGAAATAACCACTGACCCAATTACAGCTTGCATCCAGCATGCTTTGGTTAATTTGAGTAAAAGCCATAATTGCTCTTGGTTTTATAATTCATGAACAAGGGCGTGCAGCACTGGCACAGCACCAGCATCTATTACTCAACCACCCATGAGTGCATCTACACAGAAAAATAGTAAACATGTGCATGTGTGTGTGTGTGTGTGTGTGTGTGTGTTTGCACATGCACATGCATGCACAGACACACACATAAAGACTGGAAATGCACTTGGGCTAAATGGTTGCAGATGTTAATATTATGTGTAAGAAAGATTATGAACTTGGAACTCTGTTGAGTTGCCACTGGGAGATACTAATGTGTTTTGACTGTTGTTGTTGTTTTTCCTACAGGTGCTGCTACCATCAGAAAAGACTGGCAGCTGGTGGGGAGTCATCATGCCAATTGTTAACAGCATTGCCCATAAAGAGGAACTGCGCTACATGCTTGAGGCTGTCTGAGTTCCCAGGGAGACATAGAACAAAGAAAAAAAAAATCACTGTTTACTTGTGAATCGTTTTTTTTTTCTTCCCCTCTACATTCTTCATCTCCTTGATTCAATGATGTGTTTTGCATTTTTGGGTCATGTTTGTGGCTCAATATTTTTCATATTATTATATTGACAATTTTATTTTGTGCATACAAATATTTTTAACTAACACCTTTTTAAAGTAGAAGAATGGAGTAAAGCTAAGGGAGTCAAGAAATAAGACGACAACCCGCAGCAGGAAACAAGATGTTGACACATCAAACAATTATGTGTCAGAGCATGTAACAGCGTTCATCCTCTGGTGAAAAGTAGACACCAACTGCTCTGCACTAGATGAGGCGCCCCACTGGTCCACAACTCGTTCCAAAATTGTTCTGACCCCAGCAATTAAAGCTGTCAAGCTGTCACATGAATCTGAGTGTTGTTATTTTATTTTCAAGATCATGATCCAAATTCATTACCAGGTAGTTGTGATCTGTTGTTAACACACTCATATCTAAGGTAAAAGATTCAAATGATTATTGTTATAAAAATATTTGTCCCAGAAATTAAAAACTGACTAAAAGTATCACTGTGACATTATTAGAATAACAATGATAGCTGCTGCAGTATCAACCGTGTCAACATTTCCTGGAGGCATTTGATTCAGGCTTTGTGATGTTATCAATGAGATATTATGATAATAAAATTAGACAATAATACATTTGATTGTTAGAAATATGAATAAAGACTAAAAAAGTTTGGAGCACTGTCTTTTTTGTGTTGATTTTGTTATATTGTGTACCTGTAAGTATACAAGTTCATACATAATACAAAACAAAAAAAAAAAAAAAAAAACATAAAGGTGGCATAAATCAGCATCTACTGAACCACGCATATAGTTCAGACCTGCTGCCCAACTAGTTTGTAACTGTTGCAAAATGGTGATGAATTATGTCACCCAGCAACTAGGAACATGAGATTAGGAGAAGCTTAAATTTGGAAGATTTCTCAAAACTCTTGATGCTGCAACCATACCCTATTTTGCATCTTTCTTTCTTCCCAATTTCCCCCCAAGGATTAATAAAGTATTTCTGATGCTGATTTTGATTTCAAGTGCTCCACATCAGCACCATGCTGTGGACCTGTTTTTCAGCAAGTGTAGATTAATTTGTCAGAAAAAAACAAAAAAAAACAAAAGAAAACATTAGATTCACATCAACATGACTGGGGCTTTAGTGTAATATACACTGCCTGGCCAAAAAAAAAAAAAAAAAAATTAAACTAGCATATTCCAAGATGACAATGCCAGGATTCATAGGGATCAAATTGTGAAATAGTGATTCAGGGAGCATGAGACATCATTTTTACACATGGATTGGCCACCACAGAGTCCAGACCTTAACCCCATCGAGAATTGTTGGGATGTGCTGGAGAAGCGCAGTGGTCCCACTCTCCCATCATCAGTATAAGATCTTGATGAAAAAAATAATGCAACAATGGATGGAAATAGATTTTGTGACACAGCAGAAGTTTAGCAAAACAATGGGTAAAGCTAAAGGTGGCGGATTTTTTTTTTTGGCCAGGCAGTGTATAATCTGTAACATCTTCACAACAAATATTTACAGTGTAGTCACAACTAGACTGTACATATTTGTTCAGTTGAGTACTTAAACTGTAATGTAATCATATATTTTTAACACAGGGAAACTGTCTGTTGTCTGTTTTGTCTGATTCCCAGTCAGCTGCAACTATATAAATTAACCACATAGGTGCATTTAAGTCTGGATCATTATCAGAGAAATGAGGTGACTAAATGCTGTGAAATTTTAATGATATTATATTATCATTTTTACTAGTTTTTACATTTTTACACTTGGTCTACAGGTTTTGACACTGAAGGAATCCTAAACAAAGAGAATCTGACTGAAATGACAGCAGTGGTGATGAAGATAAATCCCATGATCCCATGCTATTTCACAACATCACCACACTGCAAAAACTGAAAATTGCTCATTACAAGCAAAACATGTCTTGTTTATTTATTTTTTTAAATTGAATGGTATTTTTCCAGTGTAAGCTTGTAATGTTTGATTGGAGAATTTTGTAAGACACAGAAACACTGCCTAATGTTAGTATAAGTCTTTCCAGCCAACTCTTATTAGAAGTAAGTTTCCCAAACTGATTTTGGGATAACATCATGTCAAAAAAGCTCATATTAGACATTTTAAGAAATCTTACAAGTCAATTTTTACTAGTTCCATTGGCAGATTTTTTCCATTTATTACAAGCAAATATGCTTTGTATTGATCAATTATTTCTTATTTTTGAAGGACAATTTTGTGCTGTGCAAACTCTTGAGTTTCAACTTGAGAGACACATAGTTGCACAAAATTACACCCTGTGTATTTAAAGTTCTAAGCTTGGCTATTACACTTGGATAGTGAGGATAAAATATGGAATAATGAATTTTAGTTTCTTCTGCACCCTTATGATAAAAAACTGAGCAATTTGTGTAACTGTAATTCATACAGAACAGTATATCACAGTAAAAGAACATGCTTAAGTGTGTGTGTGTGTGTGTGTGAAAGAGAGAGGAGTTGTAGGTTGGAAGGGCAATAGAGGTAGAAATATAGAGGAAATGTACAAAGAATTTTAAGGACTCATTTGTCTGGCTCCTTAATGAGAGGAAGCGGAACAAAGACCCCGACTAATATTCCGAGGGGCCTAATTAAAATTAGGTGTGATCCGATGGAGGAAGGAGCCACAGAGGTGATTTTAGTCACAGCCCAAAAGAGACCAGCTAATTAGGGAGAGTGATGGCCTTTACTTGGAAACCACTGGAGAGTCGCAGGGCACACACATTGTCCACGTCCCCCTGGCCTGGCATGGAGATTACTGCCATACTCTCTGCTACAACCAGGGCAGAGAAAAGAGGACACTACAAGGGGATGAGTAACCCTGTCTCCCCAACATTCTTGTTTCTATTCAACAGAATATATTACTGTTGCAGTTTAGTTGCACAGAAACATTATTTGTTGGAGACTCTGAGTTGGAATGTGACAAGAACACCGGGCAGCAACAGGGTTGGTGCAGTCGGTCAGGGAGCCATGTGCTGTGATTGGACGAGAGAGCAGAGCTGAATTCCATCTCTACTATTTCTCATTTTCACACACAAGCAGTTGCTCTATTTCTGTTCCCCTTGTCTGTGTTTTCCAAGCCTTCTTTTCAAACTGTAGGACAGAGGCAGGCTTCAACTCAAGCAAGAAAATGTCCCCACCCATTGTATCAAGAGTAAATAACACTGATGCCTAAAATGAATTAATTAGATTCATCCTCGCCAAATTTAGGCATAATTTCATTTTAGTGCTCGACTGGGATCCCCTCCAACCTGTTTGAGCGGTGTCACTCTCATTGATGAAGAAACATCAATAGCTATTTGTCAATGTGAGCATTATGTATATGAGCCATCGGGCTCCCTTTGATTTTTCCCAACGGCTTGTACATGTTCATCTTACCTTTGACATTGAAGGAATGCCGTCTTGTTGTTCTTTATGACACTGTGATAGCACTTGCCCTAATCTTAATTGATGGTGCTGTGGCTCATCTGCTAAAAGCAGCCTATATTTATCTGCTCGGACTATATATGCGCACTAATAGCAATTGCTTTCTGCCGCCTGTCCTTGGGAAGCTGCCAGGAAGACTGCAAGAGGGCAAGAAGTATCATCCTAATGTCTCAACGTTCGTAGCGCAGTAAGTCATTCTATTCTTAATAAAAACACATAAAAAGATCACACAGGTACAAGCACACATTCACAAACACACAGCCAGCCTTATAATTATCAATGGCAGTATTTTTGATTTAAAACAAAGGAGGTTTAATCATGTATCATTAAGTCCAGGAATCAGAGGCGTAGACAATGTGACTGAAAAAAGAGACCTTGGCTCACTCAAGACTCAAAGCAGCTCTTTTCTTCCGCAGACACTTCCACCTAATATGACCAATTACTTTTCACACCACAGGCATGGAATTGTCAAATGAAGCGGGTGAAACGCTCATGTGCCTGGAAATAGAGTCCTTGGCTCCATCTGAGATATTTACAGAAGGCGTGTGTGCTGTCAAGCTGTAAATCATAACAGGACAAAGTGCAACCTGGTTTGTATCCACTTTATGTCCATCACCAAGGATACAAAAATACAACTACACCTCCAAGCACATTATCAAGTTTAAAATATCAATGTAATTGTGAACCCAAATAGTTGTAAAAGCCTTGGACAATTTGATGATAAGGCTGAGTGGATTCATATAAAGAAAAGCAACGTCATTCATTTTTGTAAGTGAAATGGGCGCAGATTATCTAACGCTGACCAGGAAGTCATCTTTTTCAAACTATGCAGAAAGACCAAAGAGGTCTGAAGCAGGGGCAGTGTCCTCACTAAAGACAGAGGTGCTTATCTAAGCACAAGGAAAAGCTGTGAAGTATGTCAGCATACTGAATGTCCAACTTAGTCCGTGGCTTTGCATAAATCAGTGTGTGTGTGTGTGTGTACTCATACATGTTTTATTTCCAATGCCAGCATTCAAAGTAATTACAGGAAGTAAGTGGTGTGTGCTCTTCTCTGTGAGGACTAAGGGGGTGGAGATCAGGTTGGTGTATTAGCAAGTAAAACCTTGAATCTCCTGAAATGGACAGTGGATGGGAACAGGGTATGTGTGGCCATAGTAACAGTAACACCTTGATATGTTGTATCATACCAAACAAACTACTAATGCAGAAAGGTATAAAACTTATTGGTTTTGGGCTGTAACTGAAGTGTAGATGTTGACATCAGTGCTGTAGTTGTCCAACCTTGACTATACTGTATTAGGTTTGCAGGTGCAGTTGTGTCCATAGGTGTGGACATAACTGCCCTTGTACAGCTGGAGACGCACCTGCTTTTCATAAATTCATATGTTTCCATATCAAAGAAGTAGCTTCACCTCTACTATGTGGTAGTTACTTTCTTGGTTGCTCAACTCTCATGTGTTGTTGATTTTGAAATTTGTGCTCTTTCTGTTCCTACATAACCTCATCCATCCCATATGGCAAGCTTCCTGCCACATCATGCCATTACCTACTACAATTTACCACTGCCAAACCGACTGAGCACAGACTTCATACCCTGAGCTCATTGTCTGCAACCGTGATACTAAAGTTCTCTCTAATCCCAGTACAGTATGTCTGTTGCTCTTTGTATCTTTGGATCTTTGGAACTGAACCTATCAGACTAGAAATTGCCAAATCACAACATTGTAAAGGCAATGGATTTTTTGAAATTCTTGTAATGGTAAATGATGGATGTGAGCTTCTGAATGGAAGTGGGCTGTGTTGTTATTGTGCAGGTATAATCAGGACAACCACAATGATGAAATAATTATGAACTACCTGACAGAAAAATGCAACCTTTGCTGTAATTCCCAAAGAACAACTTGGATTTAAGGCTAAAATAACTGTATAATATATGTATTCAGTTTCAATTATGGTTTGCAATTTCTCATCACATCCTGCAGATAATCTCCCTGCATTGTCTGCAGGGGGGGATTTACAGTCGAAGTTAATGTTATAAAACAGTAACATTCCACACAGCAACATCTGAAGGTTCCTGGCATAATATTGATTAGATGTCTACAGAAAGTCAGAGCCGAACAACTTATTTTAAGGCTCATTCTAACACGTTCAGGAGTTCTATATGTTACAAATGTCACATCTGTCGTAACGGTGCAGACTTAGTTGACAGACTTTGCCATCACAGTGCGTTTCCCTTGCAACATGCCATTTGTAAATTGTCACTTCAATCTTACAGGAGTCCTTTTTTTTTGTTTAAAGGCTCACTGTAGTGTGAGTACTGTACACTCTAAAACCACTCATGTGGGACCTGATGTGCCCAATGGCTGGGATCTGACAGGCTGTGGGTGCCACAGCAGGTTTCCAAAGACCTCCAATGAGAAATTGATCTGACAACTATTCAAGGGTAAATCATTTCCACAAGTTAATTACTTTGGAAGAAAAAAAAGAAAAGAAATGAACACAGCTGAAACTCAAAGGCATCTGTTCAGACAGTGAGAGCCAGGTCTGTACTAAAGGAACACCCCTACTTTACCAACTGATGGATCACACAGATTTCTCTGGGTTTTTCTGATGTTTATGGATTCGAGTTTGCAGTCAGACAAATGATATGCTGCATCATCAAAATTCAAAAAATGACTGTTTTATGAAGCTGTCTCTGATGGCAAAAAAAAAAGGCCAAAACAAACAAACATTTTTTTTTTCCTCTACACTTTACACCACGTAACATCTTTGGCTTTTAACCAGCCAATTTACACATTGTCTCTGATTAGATTTGTGCATTTTAATAAAACCACGGGTGAACTGCAATCTCCTCTAAGTGACTTTAATCTGCTCAGATTAGTCAATTTGTGCCATGTGTGAGTATAATACAGTGAGAAGGGATGCATTTTTATGGATAAGTAGTCAATAAAATCAGCATGTTACTGCCATAGTGCTCCTTGGCTGGCATCCAACCTGTTAATACTATTACAACAATACTGGTAACAGGCCTGTTGGCTTTGCAAATTGAGCCACTGTAGGCTCGCTGGGATCTGATTGGATTTCCCCCAGTCCTGTGGCTGGGAACATGTGTTTCTGAGATCCCTAGAGCAGCTGTCAGTTTTTCTGACGGCGATGTTTTCCTCCACCGGGGGAAGGAAAGAACAGAGAGAGCGAGAGAGTGGGGAGAGAGACATAGAGGAAGAGAAGCACCCGTGGCTATTTACAAAACATTCATTGTTTTATCTGCGCGAGGCAGTCAGAGGCCTTCCCAGTCCTCTCCACCTCTCATTAATCAGTGACAAAGCCTTATTTAAGTGCTTGTTGTCCTGACCTATTCATGACTGACGTTGGCATTTAAGAAATACCAGCGAAGAACGGCACGGTATCAGTGGGGTGTGTGGGACGGGATGGGACAGCGCATAGCATTTTAGTCAGAAGCAGAGCCATTAATATGTTTCTCCCCAGAAGAAGCTGTCAGTGGGGCGACAGTCCCCTTCTCAGACTCATCTGTCACTAGGTGAAGGGAGTTCACTCTGGGTTGATGAGCTCAATGGGTGATCACCTTTTGTAATGAGAACGACTGAGAGATAGCGAGGGGAGCAAAGCAGAGGCAGAGGCAAGGGGTGAATCACCTGTTGGAAGAGATAAAAGAAGAAATGGATGAGCTTTAAAAGAGACTGAATGTGAGATGCAGAAAGGAGAATAAGTCATCTATTCACAAAAGTATCCAGGAAGGGAAATCAACAAGGAAGAAAAGAAGCACAGTGGACAGCAGAAATAGAGACCTCTGCTACAGACAGGTTGACTTATGACAGCCATGATGACAATAATAAATATTTTGGGGATGGCGTCAATGAGGTCAATATTCCACCGGCCAGTGGAAACCCCTGATGCATTTCGTTGACAAAAGTCAACCTCTCACAACTTCCCCTCTTGACTCCTGTATGGCTGCACATCAGTCAGCCAGGCTCCATCATTAACACATTTTCTGTCAAAGCTTTATCATGGGTCAAGTTCAATGGTGCTCCTGGGCAAATGAAAGCCCTTCATAACTCAGCCTCTTTATAAGCACGACTGGGTGACTGACAGTGGCATAAATGATGAAGTGACAGCAGAGATAGATAGGAAGAAGAGAACTGACAAGTGGGAATGGAAGAGTGGTAGGCAGATACACCACATGGGATATTACACCCTCAAAACATATATTTTATGGAATTACAACAGCATTGCACATTTCATCATTGCCTTTCTGTTTAGTCTCACTTAGATTCATTGAAACCTTTCTGTACTGGTGAAACACAGAGGGCTTTTTGGTAATAGTGTGGTAGCCTAACTCAATTCTGTGTGCAGTAACAACAGAGAATAACTAAAGTAAAAAAAAAAAAAAAAGAGCTGTGTTGATCCTCTGGCAGCAGTGGAAGCTAATGCTAAGTGTTGTATACCCCTGCAGGAGATTGTTCGATGCAGGAAAGATGGGTGACTGACTGTCATCTCTGAGCTGAGCTGAGTTTCACCAAGCCTCCATCTTGTAAAGAGGTGCATCTGATCTGCAGTGACAGAGAAACAGCTTAAACAACCTACTTTTCCAGCACATCCACAAAGAGAGATGAATTGGACATGAACACAGTGTTGAGTAGCTTTAGCCTGGGGAGTGATAGACGCACTCAGTACTGTGGAAGCTGTAAGCCTGGGGGACTAAACATTGCTCTGCTGTGTATTTGTAGGCAAATTGGATGGATGGAAAAAAACAACAACTTATTGACTGTTGGTTGATTGGTTACTTTACAGCAATTCTTAGAGTGAAAAACACAAGGGTCTGTGTCAACAAGAGGCAGGACATTTTATTTCAGTTGTTCCTTTCACACAAATTAAATGTTTTTCAGATGAAGCGTAGAAAGTTTTGTATCCTCATCTCTTGATGGTGGACCACTACGCTTAATGATAATAATAATAAATATCATATCAATAATAAATATAATGAGTGGAGACATCTATACAAGCAGGCTAGTTGGAGACTGAAAGAAGTATAATGTGAAAAAAGTTCACAAGCGTGTTTCATCATCTAAAGGTGGACCCACCCTCCCACTTAAGACCTCATTCTCTCTCCACTTCACTGCTACAGCAGGTGTCTCCAGGGCCACATTTTGCCAAAATCACACACACACTGACAAGGTGAAAACAATAAAAGTCCAACTGCTGTGTCTGGTTATTACTCATTTTCATGTACTGCTTAAAACAAAAAAATAATTTCCTTATGCTCATATGTAAATTATAAATGTTAAATATAAAATATCTAATTTCATTTGAGTAATGAAATAAACAGATGTTTAAACTGTTTTTTATATATATAAAATTGACTTATTAGTGGACTGTATCCTTGAGATTTAGGTAAAGTCAAATAATTATTCATTGTCTTCTAAATAAGTGGGGACAAATGTTCAAAAAGAATAATCAGAACCACAAATAATAATGTACTTCCAGCGATTCTGTTTCATTGCTGTTTCATCCTCTTTCCACCTACATGTAGAATCCACAGCACAGGAAGCCTTTACTTTACCATGAGTTTTAAAAAAATGTTTTTTTTTTTTTTTTTTTGAGGAAAGTATAATTCACCATCAGGAGCAGATATATACAAAGGAGGGTGAGAGAAAGTGCAATAAATAAATCTCTTGTATCAATACTCACTTAGCCCAGAATACTTATTTCCAGGTTTGAGCGTTTGTTCACACTCTGTTAACAGTTTGTTTACACTCTATTTTATTTAAACCAAAGAAGAGTCGTAGTGAAGTAAATTAGATGGCTGTATATAGATATGAATCGTTTCATGGCTCAATACGTGCTTTGTCATATATCTCTCAGAACTGCATTGATGAGTCTCCCTACAATGCAAACAAAGAAATGGCTCATTCAACAGCTTGCATCAAAAAATCTTTAAATATTAATTATGTCAGTGTTTGACTTTTTATTTTTAAAACTGAGTACAATGCTTGTATGTTTAAACAATGAGAATCAATCAGTCAATCAATCAATAGATCAATCTATTCTGCCCCTGCTTTTGTGTTTGTGTGTGTGTGTGTGTGTGTGTGTGTGTGTGTGTGTAGCATGGTCTAGCCTGCTAAAACACCTCAGCAGATTTCAAACCTTTACTTGGGAATTGCTGTAAAACTAAGCAGACATACAGAATATGTCATTTATTTCGTCTGAAAAACTTATGGACTGAAAAAATGTATTAGTTTAATGCTAACTTATATGGAAAATTCCACAGGGATGCTTGCAGTGAGCATGTATGAATTAATAAAAAAAGGCTGAGAACAAACCTTCATTCATTAACAAAAGTTCATGGTAGAAACATTCTTTGTATTTAATATCAAAGCATCTGAACATAAAAATAATTACAGCCAACCGTTTTCTGACCATACAGCAGAGAATAGAAAAAAAAAGTGCCTGATTAACTCCTTCATGCTTTCTGAACCAACTATAAACACTGAAGGTACAAAATTACATCACAGCAAGAAAATCTTACCACTAAAGATCTCCTGAGCACTACACTAACTGCTCTAAAATGGTTCACATGGTAAAAATGTAAATTTATGCAAAAGAGTTTCATCATAATCATGAAGTCACAGAGAACAATGACCCAGCATATCTCAGCTCTTTGTTTGGTTTTCAACCAAACCTCGCAATGTCACCTTGTTGGCTCACTGTCGTCTTAATTTATACCACATCATGTAGCTGTTTTCTGTGAAAAGTTCTGAAGAGACACTGTAAATCTCTCCAGCACCAGACAGAGACAGAGTTGGTGAAAACCTGGTGGACATAGTGGAGTTTTGAGATGTTGATGGAGAACAATACACTGCTACTTTAGATGTCATGTATTGTGCTCACAGGTTAATTGTGCTGCCAAACCCAATCAAAATTTATTTACAAAAATTAGTTTGTTCTGCCGCATGTTGTGATTTGCTAAATGACTACCAACCCATCATGGTTTTATTTGAACAAAAATTAAATGGTAGCATTTTCAAAATTACAGCTCCAATTATAGCTTATATATCACAATGACTGCTGGTTACTTCTTTATGACATTCACCAGTATGCCAAACCGTCATTACTGATGATGTTATATGGGTAGACATGTCTAGACATTGCTTAGAAACAGTTAAAAAAATCATTAAAGTTGGCATTGCTGGTGACAAATGGAATGATAACAACTTGCTGTGAACAAGGTTATGATCCAAATATAGGCCTTTATTTGTTTCCCCTTCTGCAAATGACAGTGTGATTGTTTTTTTTTTTTTACTAGCTATGTCAGAGATTGCTGTAGTCTTGCAGTGGGATTACACCAACCCTGACGCCCATCATCATGTTAACCCATCTTTAAACTTGGCCTTCATTTTTAAGCCAGCTACACATTTGTAAAGTTGTATGACCGTATTGCCTGATTGTCAAGTTATCACAGTCACACAAATCTGTCCAAAGACAGACAGACAGGCAAAGAGATGGGTAGACAGACATATAACTAGAGGCCGTCTTGCAGTGGGATCACACCAGCCACAGCACCCGTCAACAAGCTGATGTTCCAACCCATGAGTACTCAGACAGACATAGAAACACCTGCCAAAATATTCAAACCTGCCTCAGTGATAGCTCCTGCAATAGCAGATGTCTGCGGGACCACATTTTGCTGTGATAACTTGCATAGACACACACAAAGTGAAAACAGTAAAAGCCCCACAGTTGCAGCTGGTAATTATACTTTTTCACCTATTGCCTACAAAAGAAAATTCATTTTTGCTTGGTATTTGGAACAAATTGATGTACTCTCTTATGTAAATTTTAAGTGTTAGATAAAGGATATTCAACTTAAAATATCCCTCTGTATCATCAAAACCTTACTGCACAGCAATAAACTTATTTAAGAGCTTTTGATAAAAACTAAAGTCTATAATAATAACTTTAATAAGTGTCATTCATTTCACTTCATCTCCAGTGAGTTCTGGGAAAAAATGTTCACAAAACTATAAAACCAGCAATTACGCATGTTAATTTACCTGCTGTGACTGAATTACACTCAGGACTTTTAGAGTCATTTTAGAATCACACTGATCACAGGAAGAGCAAATGCGTAGGATGCAGGATATGTCAGTGTGTGAATTAATGTTTAAATCAAAGAAATGTAAGCATTTCTGTTTATACTGCGTGAATCGATGACTGAAAATGATCAGTGGTCACAAGAAAAAAAAATTACAATATAATCACTGCATCCTCAGCTGGAACATTACCAGTATAGTGTGCCCTAGCTGCCCCCCTCAAACCACCACCACCCCCATCGCTCCCTTCTAAACTCCCCACTATTTCTCTCCTTAAACCAATAATCCTGCCCCCTCCCCGTTGAGTCCACTACCTCACTTTTTTCCCACGGATCGCTACATCCCACATGTTGGTATTTGGAAACTCCGCTTGTCATCTTAGACGTATCAGAGCAAGGCAAGTCTTTCTGCCAGAGGTGAATATTAAAAGATGTAGAGGAGATGGTGGGGGATGGGGTTGGGAGGTGGTGAAGGAGGAGTAGAAACAGTGCAATAGGAAAGACAGAAATTGGAAATAAGAAAGGGAGAGGGGGCCTGCTAGTGTCAAGCAGGGCAGACTCTCCCGACTCAAAGGGGGATTTTCACATTATGATTCTGCCACAGTGTATTGCATACTTCAAAGACCTTATTACAGCGGCCTATTAGCATTCATGCTGCTATTCACATTCCAAGTCCAACACCTGCATGGGAAACAGGGGCAGGATTTGCAGTGAGGAGAACTAGCTGGGGATCACAACGCCAGGGCAGATGACTTAAGGAAGAGGATACTTTAACAGTTAAGAGTCACAAGACATGAATTCTAATACAACTGTCTGAATACTACAGTACTGATATGAACCAAGGCAGAAAATATCTCATAAAAATCTCTGCATTCCTTTGGTTCGACCATTTCGCTGGTCAAACCTTTCCCTCCAAAGTTCCATAAATTGAGCAATTTTTAGTCTGGCATTATTCAGTTCTACTCCATTGTTCTTACTGTCAAAAGTGAGTTGGTTTTATTTGATGAAGAAAACCAATAAAAACACAGCTTCACATAGGTTGCACTGGTTCAATGAAGAGCTGCAGAAGCATGGAGGGAGGCTGAAGGACATTTTGTCAGCTCTCCTCCAGACAGAGAGCACAGCGTCATCCTCGATCACTGTTTACCAACAGCATTAGAGTACTGTTAACAGTAACAGAAAGTGATTTCAGTGATTGTGTTGCAGCAAATTCAATACAGATTTTAAATACAGACAGAGACAGCACCATTAGTCTGGAACTATGTACTAGCTTGTACCCTGAGACTGAGTAACAGAAGCTACACTCACTGGCCACTTTATTAGGTACACCTTGCTAGTACCAGGTTGGACCCCTCTTGCCTTCAGAACTGCCTTAATCCTTCGTGGCATAGATTCAACAAGGTATTGGAAACATTCCTCAGAGAGTTTGGTCCATATTGACATGATAGCATCACGCAGTTGCTGCAAATTTGTCGGCTGCACATCCATGATATGAATCTCCCGTTCCACCACATCCCAAAGGTGCTTTATTGGATTGAGATCTGGTGACTGTGGAGGCCATTTGAGTACAATGAACTTACTGTCATGTTCAAGAAACCAGTCTGAGATGATTCGAGCTTTATGACATGCTGCGTTATCCTGCTGGAAGTAGCCATCAGAAGATGGGTACACTGTGGTCATAAAGGGATGGACATGGTCAACAACAATACTCAGGTAGGCTGTGGCGTTGCCACGATGCTCAATTGGTACTAAGGGGCCCAAAGAGTGCCAAGAAAATATCCCCCACACCATTACACCACCACCACCAGCCTGAACCGTTGATACAAGGCAGGATGGATCCATGCTTTCATGTTGTTGACACCAAATTCTGACCCTACCATCCGAATGTTGCAGCTGAAATCGAGATTCATCAGACCAGGCAATGTTTTTCCAATCTTCTATTGTCCAATTTCAGTGAGCCCCTGCAAATTGTAGCCTCAGTTTCCTGTTCTTAGCTGACAGGAGTGGCACCTGGTGTGGTCTTCTGCTGCTGTAGCCCATTTGCCTCAAGGTTCGACGTGTTGTGCGTTCAGAGATGCTCTTCTGCATACCTTGGTTGTAACGAGTGGTTATTTGAGTTACTGTTGCCTTTCTATCAGCTTGAACCAGTCTGGCTATTCTCCTCTGACCTCTGGCATCAACATGGAATTTTCGCCCACAGAACTGCCGCTCACTCGATATTTTTTTCTCTTTTTCGGACCCCTAGAGATGGTTGTGCATGAAAATCCCAGTAGATCAGCAGTTTCTGAAATACTCAGACCAGCCCATCTGGCACCAACAACCATGCCACATTCAAAGTCACTTAAATCACCTTTCTTCCCCATTCTGATGCTCGGTTTGAACTGCAGCAGATCATCTTGACCATGTCTATATGCCTAAATGCGTTGAGTTGCTGATTAGAAATTTGCATTAACAAGCAGTTGGACAGGTGTGCCTAATAAAGTGGCCGGTGAGTGTATATTGTACTGGCTACATGGTAAATTGTTATTTGCTGACCTTTTCATTGGTTTTAGTCTTTTTGTAATAGTTGTTAATTAAAATGAATATTGTAAACTGTTGAACTGACATATGGAGAATGAAAAAAAAAAAAAAACATGTTTCTTTCAGGAAAGCATTTCACATATCTTTGCAAGTATGATACATTATTATTATTATTATCATTAATAATATTATGACACTTATGGTGCGCTTTAGTTGCTGTTTACTGTGGCTTTTAAAACATCACCTAACAGCGACATAGTGAAAACTGTGATAAGACAAAATATAAAAATGACTATTTTACTGAACATGTGCTTTCCCCCAATGTAAATAGATGTAAATGAAATATTATTTTATACAAACACATCAAACACTTTTTTTCTGTTAATAATATTTTTTAACGTTAATTTATGCATCCAATTATGAAATTATTTACTTACGACATCGCCTCTGTTGCATTTACAGTGTGGATTACACGTGATGAACACAGAAACACAGATGCACAGATTCAGCTGGTTCCCTCAAACTACTAACAGGAAGTGATCCATGAACTTGTGACTTCCTGATGAAAGATAAACACATTTCAAAATAAAAGTCTTTCAAATGTATGCCTTAAAGGAAACACAACACTATTGTAAATTGGCACATTAAAGAAAGTGTTAAGAAGGAACATTTCTTCAATTTTCAAACGTGAGCATTTTACACTCTAGACAACTAACAAAGGAAACCAAACCATGTATTTTGGAACTCAGTTTCAGGTTGATATACTGCTGAGAACACACACAGTATCCTTCATACAAAGAAGTGAAATAACCTCTCACATTATTTTTCAACTTTATTTACCTTATTGCCCCATTAACACTGAAAATGATATAGATAGAAGATAGAAGATATTCACACAGAAAAGAAAAACCCTCCACTTTGGTCCAGGGTGTCATTGACTGCTTTTTATTTGTTTTGTTTTAGTATTTTGTGTAATTTCCTGTTTTATTTTGAAATTTCCTGCTTTTTCTGTATTTTCATCTTGTGGATTACTTCCTTTGTTTTCCCTCCAGTTTAATTACACGACTCCACCCTAAAGTGCCACACCTGTGCTTTGTCTTCACCCCTCCTTGTGTTCCTTTTCCCCCATTGTTCTTCATTTTGCCATCTTCATAGATTTCCTGTCTGTTTATTTGGTAAGGTTTTGTCTTTTTTTCTCAGAGTCTTTTAGTTTGAGATTAGCCTTTTGTTCTGTTCTTGTTTTTTTGCCCCCAGTGTTTTTTTGTTTTTCAATCCTTTTCTGCTCATTTTACCCTGCCAGTAAACCCGTTTGTAACCCCACCATGTACTTTCTGTGATTTGAGACCTTGCAACTCATGACAAAGTAATCTCAATTATGACATCATCAACATCATAAAAATAGGAAATGTTGAGTAACACCTTTCATGCAGTAATAATGTCGGTTGGTCTTAACTAAGGACTAAACAACAGTATTTTGAAATGTATAAACTATCAAAACCTGAAACCATTAAAACAATGTTCACACTAGCAACATTGTCAAATAAAGTGAAACCATGTGTTGACGTGCTGTGATGTTAACCGTAACATGTTGCTGACACCAACAAATTCAGGATGCCAATGGATTAATGCAATGTAACATTAGCAATGGTAAGTTACAGTTACATTAACAGACTTGGATAATAACATAGTCTAATGTACAGCCGCCCACTCTAAGTTTGATTCTCAGATTTTTCCTCTTCACTGTCACAAGTGCTTGTTCATGTTGAAAAATATTTAGTTTCTCTTTTAAGTATATTATAAGGTCTTGATCTTACTTTGTAAAGTGCCTGATCATGTACTGTATGAAATCTTTTGGTGCCACTGAATTAAGCAATATCATTACCTTGACCTTAACCAGAGCGGATGTAATTGTCTAACCCCCCCCCCCACCATCAACGGAAGTTTAATTACTTGAGATAAATAGGGGAAAAAAAAAAAGCATGTCCACACAATGCTTTAACTATCAAGTAGTTGGTATTCAATGCGATTCCTGTGCCCTCAGTTCTTTTACCTCAATGCTACACAATAAATATAAACACCAAAACATGGTACTACTCCCATGCAAAGCAAAATCTGTGTCTGCATAGAACTCAACATGATTCACATCCACAGTCATTCCAGTGGAGTTTTTGTTATGTGTGATGCCTAATCTTTAGTACAACGTCTGCCACTTCTTTTGCTTTGACTTGTATACATGTCGATGTATATTGTCTTTATTCCAGCAGCCTTAGGATATAGTTTATTCACTTAAGTGTGCTCAAGCTGCCGATGAAGGGATTTTGATGCAACTGCTCTCCCATGCTACACCCCACAAGCTGTTTGGTATGGTTCATTAGCTTTCTGTTGAGTTGACTGCTAACACTTGATATTGTTGCAGGCTGTTCATTCCACACATGTCCAAGCAGTACCCACTAGCAGAGCATGACGACTGGAGGAAAGGAAGGAAGCGCCTGCCATTATATGGGACAAATGCTGTGCACACAGTGCCTACGGAGCCAACAGTTCATCATGTAGGCTGCGCAAAAAGCGGTATGTCATCAAGAATGTAATCTTTTTTCTTTTTATTTCTTTGGCTGATTGATTGTTCTCATTAAAGATGCACAGATAATCAGAGATGAAAAAGTATATGGCAGGTGCTTTTCAGGTAGAGAAGAGCATTTTATTAAAAAACTATATCTTTTTGTAGCTGCAGGTTAAAAACAAAATGAGGGGAAAGAATAAACTGCCAAGGTAAAAATAAACATGAAGCAAGCCTATGCAACAGTGGTTGAACAAAAGCAATGCCACTGTGCAGCATTTATGAATAGTACAATGACATAAATATAGTGGCAGGTTAGTCAATGTTGTAGTATTGTTAAGAGTTAATCTTGAGCAAAATTATGAGTGTGAGAAGTCATCAAGAATTGCAGTGAAAAAAAAAAGAAGAAAAACTGATTTTTTTTTAAATCTTCACTTGAATGAATGTAAACGCACTAAAAGCAGCTGAAGGAACCCACTTTGAAACAATGTGTAAATCTACCAATTATGGAATAAATAGGTTTTTCTCTTTAAAAACTCTCTCTCTCTTTCTCTCTGTATTTCTTGTTTGTCTCTTTTCTCTTTGTTGACATTGAGATGTGGCATGAATGTGTCTGTGTGTAGCTATAAAAAACTGTACTATAATAACAATACTACTTAAGTCTTTACTTATAAATATTTAGAAGTCTTTACTTTGTTTTAGCATAAGTAAGGCTAATGACAACAGTAATTTACATAACTCTGCTTAACAAATCTTCTAGCTATGATGATCTGTTATCAAATGAGATTGAAGCAGGAACCCAAAGATAGTTACTAAAGGGTATATTTACTGAAATGACAAATGTACACAAAAAGATAAAATACATACAGTATACACATATTTTTCAGTTGCCACCTTTACTTTCTAAAAATGCAGATAGTTTTGCCTTTTGTGCTAAGGTTTAACAATATCTGCCTCTACAATACAGAGGGGAATAATAGAATATTGTCTGTCTGGTTTAAAGCAACAAGTCTTTCCTAAAACAAATGTTCTTGTTACAAAAGATAATCCACACATCTTGCTGGGACTATAGGGACTATATGTTTGGCAGAGGAAGTATTTCCAGTGAGAACTGTCTGCAGTGAGGTCTGTTGATTATCCCCAAGTAACTGGGGACATTGTATCTGTGCCCGCCGCTGTCGAGATTTTCAAATGTCATCTTTCAAACACTCAAGCACTACAAACAAAATTGCTTTCACTTCTGTTTTTATTAGAGTAACAGCAAGAGTTTCACAGGTGGATAAAGATCTCAAAAGCTTGTACCATAAAAGCAAAACTATCTAACCATCACTGCATTGTTAAATAACACAAAAGAGTTTAATATGTATAGTCAGATCATACTCGTGGACAGTGGATGAGGGAGCTGCACACAGACGTCAGCAGGCACCGAGAACAGATATCTGACCTGGCACCAGACTTGAACACACACAAGGAAGGTAGCTGGATGGATCAATATTGCTGCTCGGAATAAGAAGTACCAGGCTTTTAATACAGATTGCACTTCTAAATGGATGTGAACGTCTGCTCAAATAACTCCCAGTTTTAGGCAGCTTAGTTGGAATCGGAGCCAAGAGTTTTCCATCATTATCTCTCACTCATATTAAATCCTTAGCACTGCGCTGCCCCCAGGTGCATGAATATTTTTGGGTAAAACTGAAAAAATTAGCTCTTTTCACTAATATAATTCTAAATTTAATGAACAAACTCAGCCTAGAGGCAAACGTAAGAACACTTGGCCGCAATTTGAAACATATTAAACAACAGCAATCCACTTAGACATCTGACTCTATAGTTCACCCAGCTGCAGTTTGGCTGTTTGTAACTGTGGATGGATATTTGGAGAGAGTGAGAGTATCACAGTGTCTCCATTATTCCCTATGATCGTTCTACACATAGATGTGCGGGCGCTTGCCAGAACGAAAGAAAAAGACAAACCACGATCAAAGTAAGAGAGAGAGTGGGAGAAAAAAAACAACCTGCAAAGTTAACACAGGATGTCTTACAAACGTTTTAATGAGTCTACTCTTAATTAGTGCCACAGGAAATCGATGGTTACCCCAAATGCTTGTCATTAACAAACGAGCAGACAGCTAACCCGTGGGACCTGTGCTGAATAACTGTTTTTTTTCTGTCACGTGCTGCAGCTGAGCACCAGAAGGAATGTGAAATTGTGTGTAAAAGTGTGTATACTGTGTGTACTTGCCTTTCTACCTGTGAGCTAGGCATCCTGCTGAGTATAGCAGAGCATTGACATTTGTAATGGCTGGAGGTAAGAAAAGCATAGTTAATGTAACTGAGATGTGGAATGGCAAACATCTATAATACAGTATATTTTACCTTGACTCATCCTGTTTCAAAACTTCAAATGTATTTGTATCTCTGCATTAAATAAACAAACAAACAAAAAACAATAACTTTCCTACAATAACTAATCCCCAAATGCAGGTGAATCATTTAATTTCAATTTAAATTGTCAAATGAAAACTCATCTAAGAGTTCATTAAAGTTAATTTTCTCTGCTATGAATTGAAAAGATAATAGAGTAGTCTTACTGTAAAAACAGAAAGAACAGTACTATTTTTAATTTTGTTTTCAATATCACTTTAATTAGTTTAAATTGTGTTTAATAATTAATGCCAAATTCCTGTTAGCATATAATGGTAAAGTCTGGGAAAAAAAAAAAAAAATCCACCTAGGAACAAAATTTGTATGAATGGAGAAAAATAGATATAACAGAAATTAAACTTAATAAAATAGTAATTTTAATAGAATATGTGCAATTTTTTTTTCAGCTATCTGGCAAACCGAGTAGTTGTTAGCTGTTAGCTAATGTACATCTTCCTGAATTTGCAACATTGCCTTTTTGTTGTGATATAACAACACTGCTTCACACCCCATGACTGAGAGAGACATTTTTGTGTCCCACTTCAGAATTCAAAGTGTGAAATGCATCAAAACTTTTTTATTATTATTATTATTTTTATTTTGAGGATTTTGAAGCAGCAAAGAAACATGCTTCACACCATAGAATGACTTTGAATATTAAAGGTAACTGTCATCTCACTGGACATTACAGTAAGCACTTTCATGCTAAGAGACGGTGTGATTTATTTTCATCGGTATCTGTCAGTATCACTTGCAGGCAGAATATGGCTGTGTTTGTAATGACTCTCACTTGCTGAGCGTTTGATTGGAACACACAAGTTTTTATAAGGGGGACAAGCCCTCTGACTTTGATGGATTTCTGGGCAATATTAGTCTGCGAACATGTATCCCCCTAAGCTGTGGTGGAACTGATCGAGGTTGACCAAATAATCTGCCAATTCCCTCCCAAGAAATGCAGAGACGACAGAAAAATGTCTAAGTCTCTCAAGCCCTCATCCCTGAGAGCTGGATCAGCAGTTGTGTCAAAAAACTCCTGTTAAGAGCACAAGAATTCAACTTGAGAGAAGGTAGCAGGAGGGCTCACAATTTCATGGTTTCACTTTTAATTCATGTTTAATCAGACAATCGTTTACATGATCACTGAATGAACACTGATCAAGTGTGACAATATTGTTTAAGAATTCTTGAGCAAATGTCAAAGAGTTGGTGTTGTTAAGCAGCCTGAAATTAACTGTCACATCATTCACCTAAACCTCTTATTTATAACTCAGGTTATGAGCCACTGCTTAGGAACATTTTAATTTTTGTCTGTTAGTAAGTCATGTGAAGGGCTGGCCTTGAAACTCCCAGAGCTCTGTCATTCATCTCACTTCATAAAGCTTCAGGCTTCCGAGGACCATAAGTGCTGGAGTAGATTGTGTCAGATTTTTTTTTTTTTCCCTTTCAGGCGATATACTCAATATGGTTTATGAAGTTGAGGTCTCCCTAGGTCACATGAGAGCAGAACATGAAAGCCAAGCGCTCGGCCTCCACTTCACAAACAAGCTGTCCCTACTTCAAACGGGTGGCAAAGCTGCCCCACATTTCTTCTCTTTTCACTTCCAATAGCCCGGCGCTGCTAATGGCCAGCGGCTCTCTGCATCTCCCATCTCCACCTGGCAATAGGAGGGAGCTTGCGGCTGTGGCCAAAGGTAGCCTGAACCTTGACGGCACATGGCACAGCATAGAGCTCTTCCACACAGCATTATCAACATCCACTCTGTGAGGGTCATCATATTGCTTTTTAAATTATTTCAACTGAAATACTGTAATAATCCTTTTACAGCGTTATACTAGTTTGTCATGATTTCTCATTTTTCCTCTGCACTGTAACATTAAACACAGTTCATGTGCAATGGGTAGAGGTCAGAGGATGAAGAGAAAAAAATGCTACTTGCTTCTTATCTTTCAAAATAATTACTACAATTAGAAATAGTTTAAACACAGACTTATTTTTCACTGCAAATGGTATTGTAAAACCTCTTCTCAAGTCGAATGTTGACTTTTAATTCTTCTTCTTCTACTACTTTTTAACATGATGAAAACAAGAAATTTAAGATTTTTTAGGAACAGTCTGAGCATAAAACAAGCAATGCATCCTTTAGAAAAAACATATTGCAGCATACCTATTGTTAGTGTACATTGCAGTATAGAACTGCCAGAAGTGATTCTCTAACAGAGCACTGGACACTGAAGTCCTTTGCTTTATTGCCCGTTTTGTCATTGTCCTGTCCATTTATTGTCCAAAATCTGCCAACTGTTTCACAAGTTTGACAGTGGTAGAAATGGCGTAAACAAGCATCTACAACTGATTTCCTTTTCACAATTTATTTTACATTTTCTTCCACCTCCTTCCACATTCTGGTTGATTAGATCAACTTTTATTTTTTTCCATAATTAGGGGATTTTCAGTGTTACAGCAGCAAAAAATGAAAAAAAAACAAATTATCATTATAATATGCCGCTGCTTCCAAGTGGGCACACACACCACAGCATTTTGCAGCATTGGTTTCAGTTTCTGAAGCAATGGATACAGGAAGTGGAGTCACGTGTATCTGGCTAAGACAAGAGAAAGAAAAGAAAGGCTAACATAAACATAGACATGTTATTTGTTACTGGTATTCACTGCGAACATGTTACTACCTGGATTGGCCTGATGGTTGGCAGGTGAACTCTCAAATAATCCATAAAATCAGTCTTTTTACCAGCCCTCAACACGCACCATTTATTCTTTGTGCACATTTCGGATCTTGTGGAAATACTGCCATTCCACAAATGAACACACAAGAGAATATGTCTGACATAGACATTTATTTCTATTTCCTTATCTGCAACCAGGAGAAGTGCAAATTCACCTTTAGGGAAAGATAATGCATTTGTACAGTTCCAGGTTTTGTCCCATGAAGAATGTGTCAAAAAAGAATGAACCCCACATGATTTTGTACATTTTTGTTCGTCTCCTCCTCCTCCTGAGCTTCCTGCCTCACACCTCTGATAAGAGACTGGTGGTATAGACTGGTGTCTACCTGTGTGTGCCTGCAATACTCAAAAGCACTTCATTCATCATTTTCAACACAAACATGTATCCCTCCCATGTCTGTCAATCATCCCAATCATCTCCACTGGCCCCCACCATCCAACTTTTTTTTTTTAACCAGTGTTTTGAAGGGGCCCCTTCCCTCCACCCTCACCATGCTGCCAATTTGAGTGGAACAGTGAGTGCAGACTGGGCAGCCTTCCAGGAGTTTTTCTAAAGTGGCTGAATATTCATCTTCATTAGGGGTATCACCACCCCTGCTTCGTCCACGGCTGGGTCCTTTTAACAAGGAGCAAGTGATCCAAATTGGGGGGTGGCGGCGGCAGTAGGGGTGGGAGGGGATGTGTCAGACTCTAAGGGGTTGGTGTGAGGTGAACCAAATTTTTTCCTTCTCATTCTTGTTTTTTTTCACTCTGTCCTGAGGCAGCGTGGGCAGTCTGCCCTTGTCAACATATTTTTAGTATTTTCCTGGTCTTGTTGTTTTGACACAGTAGGAAGAAGACCCAGGCTGCAAATAGTTTTGGAGCTGGTGCCATTGATTTGTCACAGCCTGTTGAACACCAACAACAGAGCAGAAAACTGAAATGTAAAGAGCAGACAAATTCTATACAAGATAGATACAAATAGCAATTAAATTCCAAAGATTTGAAATGTGTTTGAAATAATATCAAGAGTTGATAGCTGCCATTCTAGCTTAGAATAAAGCACAATTTCATTCAGTTTGTTGTTGATTTGTCTCAAAGCTTAGAGGATCACTTGACTTCAGATGGACATCAAAGTATGTTCCAAATTTGCAAAAACAAAATATTTGAATAAGTTTACACAATTTGTATGCAATCACATTTTTATGGTGCATAACAACCCATTGAATACCTACACTGACAGACACATAAAAGCTTTTTAGTTTTTATTTTCTTCAATAAACATCTCAGAGAAATCTGTTATAAGATACTGTGGCACATATTTGCTGATTTGTCTTTGGATATTTTTTTTTTCTCTGCATTGACGAGATACATTCTCTGAGGGATGTGAAGACACTTGAAACACTATTTTATTGACACTGGATGGAAAACATAATAACTGTAGTTCTTGAAGTTGATGAAATTCACATATTTAATAAATATTGTAAAAACTCCTCCCTCAAACTGACATTTTCTATTGGCAATTTCAGAAAACACAGCTGTCAGGTATAGGTTTCAATCATGAGGCTGATATACTTCATATGTAAATATTACATATGACACATGCAATAAGTAGGTGTATGTTTGTGTGTGTGTGCATGCACAAATTGGTTACAAACTAAAAAATATTTAGACAGAGATGAGCTTTTGAAATCACTCTCCTTGCTCTCTCAGTACTTTACTTATTTGTGAACTTCATAATCATCTTTGATAGCTGATGCAGTACTTCTTACATCTATAAAAAAGCAGTGCATTGCATTTTGTTAGCACAAAGTAGGTTATGTGCCAGTAACACTGTTCTTTTCATTCAGTAATGTCATCGTTGAAAGCATTAGCTATATCTTGGCGCTGAACAAAATGGTGGATGGTAAATTTAGTGCATTGCAAAGAGGGAATAGAGTTCAGATACAGGTTTTCAAACAAAGTCAGAGTTTTTAGCTAGTTAGCTAAAAATCTGTCTGCATTAAATAAATTAAGAGCCTGTTTTTTTCTGTTTTTTTTTTTTTTGTTTTTTTTAACAAAAAAGAGTAAGTCTGTCACACATTATTGTAGGGTAAATACACAGAGCTGATTAGTTAATTATTTAAAAAAAAAAAACTCACTTCACTCAAGGCAAATCCAATCCTGATTTTCCTCATCACACTATCTGTTCGTGAAGCATCAAACTTGTTCAGTCTTTTTTCTTATTCCAAATCAGATGGCAGCTCTCCTCTGTTTTCATGCAATTTGACAAGGAGAGAAAATAATGACAGTAGCAAAGCGCGGTTTTCTACTGGGAAAGCATCAAGAGTTGGATGATTTTCAGCTGTGAGAATACCAGGAGATTCCACAAAACTGCCAGAAGCAGAAAAATGTGAGGTGCCTGTGGTTTAAAACCAGCGTGCTTTGCTCAGTCTCATTAAAAACCATTACACCAAAATGGCGCATATTGCTGCCTAAAAATGTCTCCTGTGTGATTATGTCAAACCCTTTAAAATGCAGCATTAACAATAAACATGAGGTACTGAATTATGTTAGGAGTGAAATAATATGTGTTGAGACTGAACTTGCAGGCAAAAAAAAAAAAAAGATTTGAAAAGCAGAGTAGGTGTCTTTACAGTGTTGTACATCTCAACAGCATCTCATGGACCTGAGGGCAAAGAGCTCCACTCACTTCACCAGAGCTTCATGCAACCTTCCCTGAGTTTTGGCTATTTCTTAGAATTGCACTATATGTATATATTTCACCGCTCTGTCAGAACGAATGGAGAACTTCTCACAAGCACAAAGCGTCAGACCCTAGACATTTTCTGACAATTACATCACTTATTTCTCCCTGTTCTGAGTGTAAAAGGGATTTGGCTTTATTTTTTTTTTTGCTACTGTTCCCTGATGGCTGTCAGATTGTATATTGAGTCTTTGCCTAAGCTTTTCCAACAGAGTGCTGAAAAATACATTACAGTTGTGTTTAGGATTTGTTTCTCCCTCCCTTGCAATTACGCACATGATGTGTCTATAACCACAATGTTTTATTGATATTTCAGCCAGGCTTAATTTGGTTCACTGCATCACAATAACCAAAGAAAAATAGCAAAGTTTTCCTGCCAACCTTATTGGCATAACCACCTGAAAATGCATAAATCATGCGATGTAAAGGAAAAAAATGCTGCACATTATCAAACAAAAGTCCTCTGTTGCTTTTACATTTGAAATCATTTGCTTGAAGTCAAGTGTTTACCTGAAAGTTTTGGAGACCTTTTGGCAAACTGGAATATTTATGCCCTTTTTTACAATTACTTGCCAAAATAGATCAGCATTTGTTGTGCCCAATTTTCCTCCAACTAAGACTTTGCCTCGTCAAAGGGAATTTTCTGCTCCTCAGCGAACAGCCTTTTTCTATAAAAGTGATAGAAATTGTCTGTGACAACCGCCACTCAAACTGAGCGGCCCATAATGACAAGAGAGCCAAGAACAGGCTTAATACTATTTATAAATCTTTGAAATGGCAGGGTTTGCAGGAAAGTGTGAAGGAATAAAGGAAGAAGGGGTGGAGGGTAGGAGGTGGTATGTTTTTTTTTTTTTTTCACCCCAAAGCTTCTTATGACCTTAGTGTTCCTGCGGTCTAAACATAGCCTCACTACAAACCCAGTGGAGCCTTCCAATCCAGTGCAACCCATAAACAAGCTTCTTTGTTAATCGCTGTCACAATGCAATACTGCTCTTTGTGCCTAATGATAACAGTGTATTTTTTTTTTTTTATTTTAAAACCACATATTTCAATCCGTCATTGTTAATGGTTTTGATGTTGCAATTATGTCAGTCTGTATGTCAGCAGAACATTTCCTCATTTTTCCAAATGAAATATTCCTAATCCCAAAAATAGTTTTATGCTGCACACCATAATTTCAACTCTCGACTCTAAGACTTCTTACTTTTCCAAGAGCACAGCAAGTGTTCAGTCCTACAACATCCAGTTCTAAGAAGTCCCAACGGATTAGCCAGATTATTGAATCATGGCTTTAGATAATACCATCAGTTACAGTTTACTTCTGAGAACAGATGCAAAAAAAGGGCCAATATGGCAATGTTGTGAATGTGCTAATGATAGCAGCAGACTTTTCCTCCAAATAAGCAGATGCGCTGAAGTTTGAACAGCTGTCAAACGTGATGAGCGTGACACAAGCGCCTGCAGTGGAAACTGTGGGACTTTTGCTATGATATGGCGGCCTACACACTAGCACCACATACCAGATGACAAATCACGCTATCTCTGAAACACCTGCCATTTCTCTTTGAGATGAGATTCAGGGTGCAGAGGATTTATAATTTCATCAAATAAAGCATAACATGCAACTGAAAAAACAACAGTATCAAAGAAATAAAAAAAAACGGCTTGATGATAATTCAATGTATATGATGTGATGTTGACTAGAAAGTGCTTCCATAGACCAAGTACGATGAAATGATTGTTGATCATTTGTGATTCATTGATTCCTGATGTCAATGGTCATTATCTGTATATTATCTGCCCATGCAGATCATTTTAATTTCATATGTTGAGATTTTACTTACACGCCAGAAAAGGTAACTGAAGTGTTATTTATGGTTCTTAAAGTATCAGAAAATTATTTTTTAAAGACTCAACAGTAGTTTGGTACAGATCCCCTAAAGGCACATGAAAGGTAAAAAATAGGTTTGAAAAAAAAAAAAAAAAAAAATGTAGTTTTGCAAGATCTCTCAAAGATTTTGTGCAATCTTGCAAAATTTTCATTTAAGCTGATATACTTCCGGGTCAGTTTAGAGACTGTAAACAAACATAACAATGGAATGCATTCACCCGTGGGAGAGGTTTGTAGAGTTTCGTAGAGGTTCATAGAGCAATTGCAGTGTTTCCTATTAATTACCAGTGGCCCACCACAGTCTCATTTGGACCCACCACAATTTCATTTGACTATAAAAATACTAATAATAAACAGTATTTCATCATCTCTCGTCAACCCATTCTGCAGCTGTACTAGGTCTCTATCTAGCCTCATACTCTCTCCCTCTCACTCACTCACTCACACACACACACACACACACACACACACTAGCACAGGTCAGGTTCCATTGTTGTGTTTATTTACAATTTCTAAACTGACCCGGAAGTATATCAACTTAAAATAAACTTTTTTTTTTTTCAACCCTATTTTTTTTTTCCTTTCATATCCCTTTAGGAGCTCCATAGCTATCAAATATTGCAGTAGCCATTTATTTTCTGGATTTTCATGGATTGCAAACAACATAGACAGGACAGTATATTGTACATAGTGCAATATATATATATAGTATATAGTACAGTATATAACAGGTATCTCATACTAGTCCTCACTTTTGCACAAAACTAAGGAAGTCAGTTTATTTCAGCATTTTATATGAACAGGAAATACAAATATGAGTTAGATGTCAGACTATGATTTCAGAATGCCAGTGCCAATTAAACTTCAAATAGAAAGCAAAATACCTTCATTGAAAATTTATATTGTTTTTGGTTTGTTTTCCAAGATCTTTCTAAAGTTACACATTATTTTTTTAACCTGCTGTCACAAGCCTGTGCATCACACTAACAAAAGGAAAATATCAACAGCACATCCATCGCATACATCAGCAACACTATTAAAAAGTCAATATTGAATATGTTTTTCCTTTTCTAGCATGAAAGCAACAAACCAAAAAATAAATAAATAAATACAATAAAACAGATTAATAATATGTAACTGTAATAACAGTAATATGGAATCAGGACACAAATAGATGATTAATCATTCAGCTTTTACCTTTATTTAAACACTTAAATATAAAGGCATTTATTAGATGTTTATTGAAGTACTGGTCAACAAATATAATTTGATATCAAGCAGTTGTAGGCTATACATAGATAATGTGTGGTTGATAACCTTACACTACAACTGATTAAAAAATTATTTCCCACTTTTTTAATGCATAAAGTACATTTGTGTACATTTTAGTGAGCTATATGTGTAAACCTATTTTCTGAGGTAAAGAATGAAATGTGGTGGTGAGTCATTAGTGCATGTGCATAAACAGTACATTTTTTACATGTTAATATCAGTTACATAAATAACTGTGCGAGTAAAAACAGCAAATTATTCCTTTTACTGATGCCATCATCCCTATTATGTTACAGTTTTTCTCTGTATTATTATAAAGTAAAATCAGTATTTAACTACATAGCCACAATAAGCAACTAGCAGAAGATGTCTTGTACTCATTGACTAGCAATTTAAATACAAAACAATACAGCCGATGATGTGTTAGTTTCGGGCAGTCTTATATGAATGTAATGGTATTTGTCGAATCGATGTGGTATAAACCATAGTACAGGCATGTTGTCCATATGTTGAATTTTATATAAAGCTTCATAAAACCTGGGAAACACAAGTGAAGGACCAAAGCAGTTTAGGAAGATCACAAGCATGTTAAATCTTTTACAGTCAGTCTGTAAGATGAGTGAATCTCCTTCACCTCACTTTCCCCTCTTGACAAGCTGCCTTCATTACTGTGTTCTGTTACAATTACAAGATTAATGGACAGGGTGGATTTTGGTTCACAGGAATTAATTGTGCCTCATTTTGCTCCCATGCCCCAACAGATGAAACAATCGGGGCAGTAAACCTGGTGGTGATTCTTGTCAACACGAGTGCAGATGCAAATTAATAGATGCTCAACAGGCCATAACTTCCCAGAGCAATCTGAGACGGTTCAGGATGTACTGTATGTGCACAAAGCCCTCTGAGTGTTTGCAGCACTGAAACATGTTGTGTTGGTTTTCTCCTTCACCTGTTCTCACTGATAGGGCCAAAGTGTTATGTACAGAACATGCATCAGCTAAATGTTGCTACTTGTACCATAACCTCTACAAAACAAGACTGTATGTCTTCAGTGAAAGCGCTCATTGGTGATGCACAAGACTTAATTTCACTTCTTGTTGTAGACTGGACTAACATTATATTTAGAACCCAGTTTGACCCTTTAGATAGATGGGAAACAATGTTGTAAATGAACAAAAAATGCTCATTACTGCTACGATTTTTTGCTGGAATGCTAGCTTCCCTGGGAAACAAAATTCCAGCATATCTACTGTAAACCCTTGGTGGCACTGTGTGCAGTGCATTTTTGTTACATTTTACATGATACATTTTTCTTTGGCTATAGGGCACCAAGTTTATTTCAAGTTTATATAAAAATATTCACTGATTTAAAAAAAAAAAAAAAAAAAAAAAAAAAGTTATGTGATTGCTTTCCGCCCTGTTTGCCCCATCACTCAAAGCTCTAGGACATGCAGGTAGATAGGTGTAGTCCTTGATACTGTATTTGACATATTACAATGTATTTCCAGGCAAGAAACCAATAAATCTCTTTGCACTCTTAATACTCTGATACTAAAAGACACTGACACTGGCCTTGGTTCTGCCTCCATGAAGCCATACTCTACAGCTGTTCAGTCAGTGTGGAGTCTAGAACAATTCGCCCTCACACATAGAATTTCCTAACCAGGCTAGCTACTAGCTCTGCAGCATGGGGTAATGTCAAGGATCCTTTGAGCCATTTTGAGTTTCCAGTGATGGATATTGGCAAACAGCTTGCCTCTGTGAGTAAGGATAACCTTCCGTTTGATCAATCTTGCACCCGTCTCTAAGACTATACCCTCCAATAAATCAATAGCCTAGATGTGTTTGTCCTGGTCCTTTCCATTCTCCTCCAGCCCTTTCTATACTCGCCTGTCCTAAAGTACCTTTTGTTCCTTTTGCTACTCTCCACACGTCATGTTTGATATCCCTGTCCCTTTGTTCTTCTTTTACATCTTATTTTTAAGCCTATTTGTTAGACATGATCTAAAAGCTGTTGCAAATTGCCTCTGCTAATTTGTCATCATACGGTATTTCCCAGTATTTCCCAGTGTTTGTCATCAAACAGTACTTCACACTTGGCTGTCTGTTTTGGTTAATTTTACAAAGAACAAAGGGAACTTTCTCTATGCAGTACCGAGGGAGAAGCCTTTATGGACTGTGAAAGCTACAAGATATGGAAAACCAAACACAGAGGGGATTTGATTGAGAGTCGGGACAAGTGGCAATTTATCATCAAACAATGAAGCAAAGCACAGAGAACATCAGGACTAAGGGTGTTAGTGGTAATATTTTTCCATTAAGATTATTCCAGCCTGGAGAAAAGAAAAAACATTTTTACTTCTAATTTCATGTTAGAAGAGAGTCATTATTTTGTATTACTCATAGGAACAAGTCTGTAGATGCTGCAATTAAATTTCATGAACAGAACACTTTTGGTGTGGCTGTGTAATCCCTGAAGGACTGCTGGTTGCCTTCGTTCTCTCCTAAGATTCGGTGGAAAGGGGGTGTTTTCTAATGACTTCAAATAATCTCATGGAGCGACAGCTACATATACCAATTATTAATTAGAAACTGGGAATCCCTCTGAGATCTTGTCTTAGTGCATAAAATAAAAAAAAAAAAAAAAAAATAAAAAAATAGATGGTTCCATAGCTGATACGCTACAAGCCATTTTAAGTCTATCTCCAAATCAGAGGCAATTTTTCTATGACTGCTCAGCTTCCCCTAAAATGTCAAAAATGTCAACAATTAAAAGGTCAAATATGTACGGTTGTGTTAACATTTCATTGACTACAAATGTGTTAGAACACATTCATCTCGTAGACGAGTTCGTTCAGAATCAGCTACTTATCACACTGAGTCGATGTTGTTAACTTCTCATACATTCCCATAGCACTGTTTTCTTATATGGTCGATAGTCAATGCATTTGCCCGTAGAAGTTGAGTGTCCATGCACTTCAATGTCTGCACGGAACAGTTTTTTTCATTGCCTCGAAACTCGACGGTCATTGGATAAATGCCACGATTTTGTCCCACCGCCGGACGCTCAGCGTCTCTGGGGGTGAGTGGAGCTGTGGGCAGGCCATGGCTTGTCTGGACGCCGAGCTTCCGCATGATGATTGGAGGATCTGTTGAAAGGCTGAATCCCGTTTTGATTTACAGGTATTTTGAGATATTCACCGTCACTTGACAGCTCAGCTCAGTCCCATCGCGGATTTTGCAAGCAAGTTGAAAGTCGAAAGACAAACTACAGCTCATTTGTTGGTATTTGCTTTGCGAAATTACTTGTTCATTTCTTACACTGTAAAAGACGCCTACTTGGTACTATAGGGGCACAGACCATTTTCTTGAAAAGGAACGGAGGGCAGAATTTACATATAAATACATATACAGAAATTCTAACATAAAATACATAAATAAATTGATGAATTTTATGATGTAAGCTGACAATGAGCTTCCCCTCTTTGAAAGACCAGCAGCTGCCACTGCTTCAAATGTATAGTGCATTGCTCCAAGTACCCTTAAGAGATGTATAGATACATATCAACAGGTTTTGCATATAAGCTGTTATTATATACAAACAGTGAGCATTAACCTGCTGTTTAACTGTTTGTTTCTGTATCAATGCACAATTCAAATTCTACACTTCATTTAATGTGGAATTTTGAATATTAATAATTCTAGAACATTAAAAAAGCAGCATCATAATAAAAAAATTAAAATAAATAAATGAATCTGAGTAGTAACTATTTGTAATAACTGACCTTTGACCACTTGAGTGCAGCAGAGACCAGTTGTATTCACAACATGGAAACACAATCTTATTTCCTTTTTATGTACATATTAAGTAATTAAATAATTAAATAAGTAATTAAATATTTGCATGTTTACACATCTAGCATTTTTGGAGCAACATTATCATCTATTTGGAGTCAGGAGTGTTTCTGGGCACAAGTAAATCCAATATTCCCTGTCTTTTATCTCGGTCTTTGGTCTCCACCAACTCCTGGGGGAAATATTTGGTTCCTCTACTGCTTTAGGCTCCACTGTATGAGCCTGCTGCTTGCTAAATTTGTGTCTGTCTGTTGTATGGTGGTGTGCAGAAAGAGCATAGTGAGGTTTTAGAGCTTTTTATCTTAAAACAGCTGCCAAAGCAACAATATGAGAGCCTCAACAAAAGAGCAAAGAGCAGATTTTGACCTGACTATTTAAAGTGCCTTGAGATAAATATATGTTATGATCTGACGCTATTCAAATAAAACTGAGTTGAACTGAATTAATTTGGGTCAAAACAGCACACAACTCAGTATCATACCGAAAGCTCCAGTCCAGTGCATCAAAACTATATACTTGTGATGAAGTGATACATTTGTTAATAGCTTCCATTGCAGGGACACAGATTGGGAAAAATGTGGAAGTACAAAATGCCGAATTGTCACATAGAGACACATGGTAACCCAATAATGATACTGTGAAACAAATTATTTCTAACACTAACCCTGACCTAGAAAATAAAAATCATGATCCAAACTTTTAACTTTCTTTCTCCAGTGCAAACTTAAGACGCATACTCTGTTTGTCACTCTGCTTGTCACTCTTAAATATTTTGGAATTATGTAGCTGCTAACCTCATGAATCCTGTTGTCCATCTAAGCTGTCAGGATATCTTAAATTTAAACTCCTGACACAATTTCCTCTGGTTGGTCATTAGCTTGTCCTGTCATGAGGAAGAATCATGGAGGTTTTTGGTTTAACTGCTTGCATAAAAGCATTGTAGAAAAAGTATTACATATTCTGTATGATTATGAAATACAGTATATGTATTTGTACTGTTGTATCTGTTCTCATGCACAAAAAGTGTTTCACCAGTTCCTGCAGCCTAATTTCAGATCAGAGTGACCACATCTGTCACTGACAACATGTAATAGGTGTGATATATGTTTGTCTTTTATGCATATGCCGGTCAGTTACTAATTTAAATTTGTTGCTATCACCAGTTTTCAGGTGTAGATCAATTCCCCATAAACTTTCATTGTACAATTCTTTTTACCCACGGGTATGAAATCTTTGTGGATAATGAAGGCTCAATTTATGGCATTAAGGAAGTGCATCTGCTGTTGTACCACCAAAAAGTGAAGTAACTGTTGAAACTCTAAAAAAAGAAAAGAAAGGAAACAGAGTCATGTTTCAAGAGGCACAGAAGGTGAAGCGAGGGCTCCAGGACTTGAGAGACTTCAGAACTGACATTCAGTTGGTATTATTTCTACTAGATCAATACATAACAAAAGCCACCTACTTATTATTGCAACCGGGTGTTTGATTCTGGCTTTATCAAAACATTGACACTGGGGTCTATAGTTCAAAGGTGGATTCTAACCTTTGCATGCTGCTTTGGACACCAGCTACCTCCTATCAGCAACCATGTTTTCATACAGTCTTTGAGACAGTGCTACAGGGGAGAAAAAAGCTAAAAAGTTGTCGATTTCCACATTATAGTATTTGCCTGTGTGTAGAACAACTTCACTGACAGTTGACGTAATGAGGAGCAAAACTCACATAGATCTCAGCTGGTTAGTTTCCCCATTTTTACAGTAGTAATATAACTCTCGATGACAAATGAAAGGGAAATGGAAAACAAAATGTTAGTATGATCTGCACTAAAAAAAAGCACTTTCACTTTTTGTTTAATGACTTTTTGGAGTTATAAATGTTAATTATTTATTGCTAATTTAATTATATGCAATGCTGGCATTTCTTACACCGAATAAACAATGTAACTATTAATAATGTAGAATAAATTATTCCATTCAAACAGTGCTGTGAATTTGAATGTAAT
This sequence comes from Polydactylus sextarius, assembly GCA_016801845.1. NCBI lineage: Eukaryota > Metazoa > Chordata > Actinopteri > Polynemidae > Polydactylus > Polydactylus sextarius. The sequence goes on from CM028906.1 coordinate 12,379,120, forward strand.
AATTTTTACTACAAATGTGCCACCTTCTTTGACTGTGCCCCCTCCCAACCCCACATAACGTTTTTACCTTTTTTGTGCGAGAGAATTCATAAGACCTTTCCTCTGTTGATGGCCTGACGACAAATGGCAGAGCTCATCTCTCATCCTCGTTAACCAAGTGGCTAGTCTTCTTAATGAGCACTATTAAAGGTAAAGTGTCATTACCACAGCACTCTGTCTATTCATTACAACCATCAATGTCTATTGATGTCTGTCTTCATCTAATCATAGAACTCTTCTGTGAGCACTTGTTTCATCTATAACCTCCCTCTCACATTACCCCAGATTAATGTCAAATGTCTTCCTTTTTTGCCACATTCAGTTGTGCCAGTGTATCTCTCTATTCATAAAGCATTAATGGCAACAGAGAAACACCCTCATGTTAATAAGTAGAGCAGGTTCACATAAAGTTATGATGGAACCTTCTCTTGAGTGTGAGATTTCATAAAAACCTGTAGTTCCTGTCTGGACATCTGCTTCGGAGCTTAAAATCTTGTGTTGGCTACTTGGCTTGTAATACTGAGTTGAATGAGCATGCAATATCACAACATGTGGTAAATTGTGACTGTCTGCGGAGAAATAATACTTGGAGGTAACCATATAAGGAAATTGGGCTATTGTCCAATGAAGATATATAGACACTTTAAAACTCCTCCAAACTAGAGTTTCAACTTGTCTATTACCGCTTTTAACTTCCTTGGTGTCCTTACAGTCCTCTGTGGGTTTTAGTTATCATTTCATATAGTGATAAAACATAAAAGTGTTTTAAACTGCTCCCATCCGACCTAATTGGTTCTAACAAGTGAGCAATAACTTTCAAACAGAGGCTGTTGCAACCATTATAACACAAGCCTTCACATCCATTAGACTTTAACAATAGGTCAGTTTCTCGCTATGCTAGTGGCTGAGAATACCGATCACTGCTGGACTGGTCTACTTTGCTCCATACCGAAACATCTCAATAACTACTGCATTGACTGCTAACAAGTTTTGTAGGAGAAAGTGAAAAAACCATAAAGACTTTGGGAGAACATGCAAACTCCACACAGAAAAGTATTAGCTCAGGATCCAAACACTACAACACATATTAACATGAGAAAGTAAAATTGTGAAAATGGCAAACATCATACCTCAGAAGCATCACCTTCCACATCAGAATTTCATGCTGTGGTGCACTGTACCCCATTTCTCAGAGTCCCTGCCACACACAATGCCCTGTAAAAATAATCTTGAATATGCTTCCCTGTTGTTTTCCTGTGATATTTTATATGGTATAGGTCAAACATAGTATTTTGTCTGAGTTGATTTGTTGTGGTAACGAGTTTTGGCAAGATTTAGGCTTTAGCAGCAGCACTTTTATACATGATGACTGTGCTTTGACAAAAGTGTCTAACCTGTATAGTAATATTTTTAACTATGCTGTTTTCATTGACTAATGTGATTTATTTATTTATTTTATTTTTTATTTTTTGCTGAAGTGATGTTATGATGTAACTCTCTCTCCCTCACTCTCTCTCTCTCTCTCTGTGTGTCTCTGTGTTCACTGTTTGTGTTCACCATAGCAGTAAAATAAGAAATTCAGTTTCATTGTCTGAATAATTCACAATGTTATGAAACTGGGAGTTATTTGTTAAAAAGACAGCTTGGGTGGATCATAGGTGTTTATACCACTACCACCAACACTACAGGCAAAGTTTAGGAAATCTTAATTTTCCAGCAGCTGTTCTCATCTACAGAAGCAAGTGTAATATTTCTCATTACTTACTGAGTTAATTAATGCTTCAGATAATTCAACATCTGTTTATTCACCTTGTTATAGTGACTTGATGTCTCTCTCTCTCAGTCTATATATATATATATATATGTGTGTGTGTGTGTGTGTGTGTGTGTGTGTGTGTCTCCATGCTGTAATAAACACCCACGGCTGGAGACATGATGTTTGTTGTTAGGTTGTCTGTTCATCAGTCCATGTCTTTCAAAAGTCTCAAACTGACAAACATCACTGATCAATTGCTGTGACCTCACAAAACATTTTTGACCACAGCTACCATCACAGAAATGCCTTGAGGGAATTTCTTCAAATGTAGCTCACAGATTCATTCAGACTTCAGATTGAAGTGATAAAAATCTGAAGGTAAATGTCTGCAGATCAAACTCACTGATACCTTACATCTGTACCATTCTTGTGAATGTGATACATCAGGAACAGGTGGACAAGGATCACATTTTCGGCTATAATTCAATTATCAACATAGTATTTATTTCAAACATACACTTATAAACATAAAATTTCAAACAATAACCTGTATCATAGTCCTTCAAAGGAGAGTTTGGACAGACATCAATGTGATGTACAACTGCAGCATGGTAACGCTAGTTTTTGAATATTTCTTCCACGTAGGGTGTGTAATTTTATTAATTTGTATCATTAGATACGTATGTTTTTCACATGTTGTTAACCCTATAGTAGAATCAATGTATGTAAATATGTGAGTATTAAGAAAAAAGTCTAATAATCATTTCTGAAGCCATGGATTGATGTTGTTAGAGTTCTACAACCTTGGATTCTCATTTGTCCCTCAGTTCCCTCAGCATCTTATTACATTCATCCCCTAATGAAGCAGGAATAGAATTACTGTTTGTTGTATCAGCGGGAGTCTGAGGACTGTCCTGCATAATTGGGAAGTAAGTGGAATAGATATGTGAATGTGAATAAATAAGGCAAATGTAATTAATGAGGACCAATGATTCGACTGGTGATAATTAAATCTGCCGTGTTTTTCAATTTGCATGATTAAGATGTTAGTTAACGTTATGTTGTGCCCAGACGTTACAGGTTGTTCATTCTCAAAATGTCAACATATCAGAATTCTCAACACTGCACTTAATTATCTTCAGGAGCTTTAAAACTATCAGCTAAATCAATTAACTTTAATCTGCAACCAATTAAAGTGTGACTTTTAGGAATGCTAATGCACCGCTTGCTGTACTTATATTTCGCCTAGCTCAAACACAGACATCACCCAAATTTTCCCAGGAAACTTTGAGCTTGGAGAGATTGGTTGCGCAATTTGCATATCGCCTGAACAGGAAGTGTTTAAGCAGGAGGTGATACTTTATTCACCATATTTCTCTCATACTCAATTTGAATTTAAGTTTGATTTTATGCTGTGTTTTATGATTCAGAAGAGGTCAGCAGTGATTTGCATATTTTGACATTTTAAACAATTCGCAGCAGCTCAAAAGAAAGATTTTTTGGGGGAAAAAAAAAAAAAAAACCTGTCTGAAATCAGCCACAGCAGTTTTGAAGGAGCCGAGTGGAAGGAACCAGCCTGTATGCTCAATTGTGCTGTTAATATTATACTGTCAAATGGAGAGGACGGCACTTGACAATGAAGAACAATGAGCATTTCCAAGCCTTTTATGTCCACCAGCCACAGGCATATCAAGTTGAACACTTCTACCGATATGCTATTTTAATTTCATATTGACCAAGACAAGAGAACATAGTGAGAGAAGGAAAGACAGACAATTGGGTCATTGTAGACACAAAATAGTTGCCCCTATTTTCATCTCCCACACCTCCCAACTCCTAAACTGCATTGTAACTCACTGACATCGTCATTGTAACCTCACTTTTGCCCTAATGATTTTGGCAGTAGCTCTTGTGACTGGAGGGGAGCTACAGTAGTTTCAATTACTTTATCACCTGGGAAATCCTGGCAGCATTGGTCTCAATGGTCCCTCTTCCTTTAAAGCTGCAGTATGAGTATGAGATTTTTTTTTTTTTTTGCAATGAAATAGCACCAGGTGGGTTATATTCATTTTGACTTGTTCAGTTGAAACGTCCACAGTCATGCTTGTTCATGCTTTAGTAACAAACCTCTCACAATAACCTCCGTTATTATAGAAAATGTGTCCTTTGCCCTCTAAAACAATATGTGATGGTTGCAAAAACAATAATCTTTGTCTGATTTCCCATCACTATGATTTCATAACTTGTGAAATTGAGAATTAAACGGAATACAAATACCGCAGCTAGAGAGAGATCATGGTCATGGCTAAAAAGACTTTAGAAAGAAAAGGTTTGGAGTGTTCAGAAGTTCAGACAAAGTATGATGAAGGAGCTCTTTGCCACCAGACCTCATGCATGATGCATGATGCATCAGGTCTGCATTTCACTATGAAATAGCCACCTGAATAAAAGCTTTTTAACTTTTTTGCCAGCAGTCTGCCTCAGATCTTTCTTCTTTTTAAGAAGAAAGATGCAATTGAGTGAGTTTAGTGACACTGAAACAATGTGAGGCTTATTCCATCTTTGATCTTGAGAGAATGGTTTAACAAAAATGTTTATGATAGTGCTGCACTGATTAGTTGATTAAAAGATGAATTAATCATTCATAGGTTGATAGAAGAATAACCAGCAGCAAATCTGATAATCCATTTAATTGTTTCAGGAATTTAGGGGAAACAAATGCCATCATTCCTTTAGTTTTAGCTTCTCTTGTTTTTTTTTTTTTTTTTTCTATTTTATTTAATTGGTTGTTAGGCTTCTCTGGTTATGTTCGATTTCTTAGAATTTTTTATGACATTTCTTAAAAATCCAACCTTTTTTTTTTTTTTTTTGCAGATGTGACTATACAATAAGATAGATTTTGGATTAAATCAAAATCTGTCAGGAAGCCATTTTTTAGGAAACCAGCCCTGGGGTCATGGGAGTAAAAGCATGCTGTATACAGGGGTGATGAGACTTTGTATAATTATAGGTAATACTTGCATAACAGAATTTTGAAGTACTTGTGGATGCACTTCTTTGTTTAAACATAAAACACAAAACACCTCGCAATAGATGTGACAAGACATTTGAACCTCAAACAATGAATGCCATGTTTGAGCTGTTACAAGGATAAGAATGAGCCTCACTTTGCAGTGGTTCTGAAATGAAAACAAAAGAAGTTTCTCAGCTGGGAATCAAAAGTGACCCTGGGTTTTCTGAAAACAGTCATTGTTTGCACACAGTGAAAAGATGTCGACTGTCTGAAAAACATAAGCATGTTTTTCTCAATGAGATTATCTTTTCAGAGACTTAAATACCTTTATAACATATGTATGTGTGTGTGTGGCTCCTGCAAGGGTGAGTCAGTCATGAGCCAATTGTAGCTGTCAAGACGAGGCTAGCGGTCACACAGCAGGAGGTGGTGGTGGGTGAGGTAGGGGTGATGGGAGGGGGAGGGAGCTTTAATTGTAGCAATGACAGAAATGAAGGACAAGTAAAAGAAAGGGAAAAGGAAAAAAAAAAAAAAAAAAAAAAAAAACACAATTCATGGTTGCTGGTTCTCAGGGTACCTTAGGGTAGATGAATGCTGTTTCAAGGTAGAATGCTCTCTAAGATGAATGATGCGTGTTGAGTTGGAAACTTGGCTAAATGAGAGTGGAGGTGCAGTGGTGATGGTGGTGCTCATTTGCAAAAAAAAAAAAAAGTCTTCGAGGATGTTTATAGCTGCTTTAACTGCCTCATGTACTCACTACTGAGAAAAGTGAGCGAGCATGTGCTTAAAATGATTGGTCAGCGAACAAATAAGACAGTCTAAATCAAGCAATGGAAAATCTCCATATAGTAACAGTCCCTGCGGTGGTGACTTGTGCGGAGTTTCAGATGGTGGAAGTCTGTGGCGTGCACTGCAACAGCTCTGTGATTAATACCACTGACAAAGCAGTAACTAATGATCGATTGAGGATGCCTGGGTTCTAAAGACCATTTCCCCTTCACTTACTTTGCCTTTTTTCAAAGCCATCTGATATTTTGATCACTGGCAGGGGCCATGTCAGTGGAATTAATCACTAATTTAAAGCTAGAACCTTCTCATTTGCACAAAACTCCACTTCAGGAAGGCGATGGTGAATGATTAGATTGTTTCAGATTCACCTGCTTTCAAAGGAGGGTTTTCTCCAACCTTTTAAAGAGACTGCCATAAATAACACTTATTGCCTACACACTTTTTAAACCAGCATATTCTCCTGTATTAAGCATGAATTAGGGCTTGTTTTTTTAAGTTTGACACTTTTACATGATTGCGTTATGCAGCGCATGTGTGTGACACTTTGAGAGGAACGTTACACTGCATCTGACAGCCACGGTTATTGTCATGTGTTTTGTGGCTGTTTATATTTTAACTTTTAACTTGATTTTAAATGAACATTCCCTTCCAATTTTCTACATTTAACCCCAACCACATGCACCCGATCTGCTCTGAATTGTCCGTCAATGAAATATCCATTCACATCGAGTGAGAGGAGCACAGCTCAACATTTTCAGGCTGATGTATTATGCAGCAGAAGCTTTTAAAGAAGATGATTGGAGAATTCCCATCTGAAACGCAGCTGCAACATCAAAGCATGAGTGGGTGGAAAATTAAATGGTACAGAAATAAATAATGGTAGACTTGATGTCTTTGCTAATTGGGATCTCTGGAGCTTAGGTCAAAAGGCCTTCATGAAGCTAAAACCTAAGAGAAATGAGTTCTGTATGGTTAAGAAGGTGAAGGCCCAATAACAGACGAACTCTTTCACTCTTTGACTGAGACTTATTATCACTGAATATGCATGATGTATACACTTAAGCTCTAGCTTGAGATGATGGGAATGTGACGTTAGTGATGGAGCTCGGGGAGGTGGGTTCTGTATTTTTTTTTTTTTAAAGCTCTGTGGGTTCATGAGGAGAAACTTCACATCTGTGGAAAAGTCAATCACTACGCTGAACATTCTCTCCTCATGTTCAAATAACAAAGGCTGCTCCCCCAAGGCCTGCCTGCCTGTCTGCCTGTTGCCAAGTAGCCACACAAACACTAGAGGGCTCTCTCCATGGACGGCAGCACGGGTACCCCCTCCTCTCCTCTCTGCTGTCTGTCACTCACACACTCTCCTGCACTCACACACAAGCACCCACATTCAGCTATGCAATGATGAGCATGACCTTTTCACTAACTGTCTTAATAAGACCTGTGTAACACTTTCACTGCTCCTTGTCCTTTAATAGTCTGGGCTTTGGATTTTTTTATGCATAGAATTTCCTTTAGCGTAAATGCATGCGTCAAGAATACAAACCAACTTAATCCATAGAAGTGAGTCGGTGTGTAAAAGGACTGGGAGGAGGTGAAGGGAGCCTGAATGGACAGAATAGTTCTGTAGTTTCCATTGTGCCAGGACGGCCACAGTGTGCGTGTCCATCTGTTCATTGCTTAACCCTATCAAATGACAGTGTAAATGAGCAGCCGCGGCTTCATTTCACTGATCGCTGGCCTGTTTCATTTCACTAATAAGAAAGAAGTGAGGGCCAACTCATGCGTCAACAAGGAGAAGAGTTGTGGAGGGGGGGACACAGAAAAGAGCGGATCTTTTTTTTTACCTGCGCGCACGCACCTATGTGATATCTACTGCTCTGGCAATGTGAGACGATAACCTCTGCGCGTCCATGCCTGTGCACAACGGTATGCATTCATTTGTGCGCCTGTTGACCCGGCTCCTCATCAACCCAATGAGCGCCGTGGAGGGGGAGGCTCTCTTCGCCACCGTGCGTCTCTCTCTCCATCTCCTCCTTACTTTTCCAGTCGGCCAGCGAGCCTGTCGGAGCTCTTAACTACATCCCCAAACACTGTCATTCCGCCTTGACAAACTGCAGGAAGGATTTCCCAGCCTCTCCGCATCAATTGTTTTTTCCTTTGCCTCTTTTTCCCACCGCAAACAAACGAAACGCATTGGACTTTTTTTGCGTATAATTGAAGGGGAAAAAATATGGTGAAATGATGCAGCAGCGGAGAAGGATGCAAGTCTCACTAGTAAGTATAACCCGTCATTATCATATACATACACACACACAGACACAGACACACACACTCAAACCTAACAGGTATTACTACCGTTCGTTGGGGCTTTTTTGTGGAGGGATTTTCTCCATCGCGGGGGCTTAAGTCCATCTTTTCCCGGCGCTTTCGCAGGAGCGAGATGACACCGGAGACAGAGCAAGTCTACAGAAAAGGTCTGCAACTTATGGGCTGCCTTCTGAATTCACATTTCACTTGGCTCTGTCGCGACTAGAAGTCGCTCATATAATGCCTGTACATATGGCTCTTTTTCTGTGAACTGGGCTTGCTTATGCGCTCTGGTTCCACATTTGATGCACTGAGACGGACCGAATGGAGAGCTCGTCTCCATAAAGGGTGAAAAAAAACTTCAGAGAGAAGGGTAGAGAATTTTTGGCAATCTGGGCTTATGCTGCATATTCGAATGAAGAGGTGTAAACGGCAAGTGGCAGCCTCAAACTTTATGGATTCATTGGTGGTTTTATTTCTATTTATTCTATTATTATTATTATTATTATTATTATTATTATTATTATTATTATTTGTCGTGAGACTAGAAAGTGGAGGAAGAAAACGGAATTGCTCCCGTGTGTGGAATCTCCTACCTTGGACAGCTCCTCCGCTGCCGGCGCTCTCTTCTCTGCAGAGCCGCCTGGACCGGCTGCTTTTCTGGCGGGGAGCTGTCCTCCCCCCATGGTGCTGAAACCGCTCCGCTTGCTTAGTCACGCACCACTGTGACTTTATAACGCACTAAAGTGTTATAAAATTTACAAAAAACTAATATTATGTCTAGATATTGAATTTTTTAAAAATCAATATGGGCTATAAGCTATACGAATATATATATATATATATATATATATATATATTATGCATTACTTTTTTAGTGTCCAGATTGGACCCTATATAATTGGAGAATGTCACAGTAACTCGGATTTCTCCAGCACTTTATGATGCTGCAGTTGCCTTTAGGTGGAATACGTTATAGCTTATTGTCCTTGGAACTGCACTGCTGGAAGCATGTAATACTCACACATCCGCGTATGACCACAGTGACATGCTGTGTGTTTGTGTGAAGTAAAAGTTATCCGAACTAACCGTGACACTGTGCTGAAAGCAAACCTGTCTGTGCTCCGAGAGCATGTCCACCTGCATCAGTTTTAGCTGAGGACAACTCAAAGCCAAGCCTTTTGTGTCTGTGCCTTTGGTTTTGCACTCACTGGTGAACACTGAACATCAGTGTTGTACACTGACACCACCGGGCTGGTGAAATAGATGTTAGAGATTACACTGTTTTTGATCAAAGGGCAAACATAACACTAGCTTTCATCCTTTTTGATCACTCTGCTGTTTATTTTTCTTTGATTAAAAAAGTTAGTTATGTGACATATGATCATGTCTTTAAGTACCTTTATAGTTCTCTCATCTACATTACTATGACTTCAATGAGCTGCAGCATTGTAGAGCTCACCTGTATTCAGCCTCTCTATTTAGATCTCACACTATTGCATGAGCGCATGCACGCATAGCATATCTAAAAAATTTAACTGGAAACACCAACGGATATTAGCCCAAAAATGTACTGTCAAAACGTTAATTGTAAGGAACATGTAATTGCTCACAATCTTTCCAGGATAATCCGCAGAACAACAGATTAAAGCAAGGCAATCTGATGTTGTGGGCTGAATAGCCTCAGAGTACAACACGCTTGTTGTTCAATTGTAGCAGAATAATATGAAAACAAGATTGGGATCCAGGGTCATAACTGCTACAGATAGATGACATCTTGACTTCTTGTCTTAAAATAAGGATTTCCTCTTATTTTTTAATCTTTTTTATTACATGAGGAGCAGATTTTTCTTTTCTCTATCCCTCTGTCTGTCTCGTCTTATTTGTTCAAATGTTTATTTGACTCTGCTTTCTAGTTCCTACCCCCCGTCCCCACTTTTCTTTTCTTCCTCTCCTCTTGACAACTCCTCACAAGGCTAAAAGATGACTAACAAACTGTGATTGCTCCCTTGTAGGTCTCCCCCTCGGAATAACGCCAAATGGATGCTGTGCTGAACGTCTCAGCCCCTCACCAACTGCTATGGAGGCATACCATGCAAGTGACCTTTATCACACCATGAATGCAAGCTCTGCTGTTCAAAGAGGACACAAGTAACCTTTTCTTGTTATCTAAGGAGCTGTTGATCTGAAGAGAGTAAGAGGGAGGAAACGAGACACTGAGATAGAGAACAGTCTCATAAAAACAAACAGACAAAACACACAACGTCAGGATGCCAAAGTGGTCCGAGGAGATGCTCATGGATCTGTGGATGTCCTTGCTGCTGGTGTGGATTACTTGTGTTCCCTACATGTCTATGACTCCTATCACAGGCCAGTCCAGAAGTACACAAACTGGTGGGTCCGCAGCAGCGGCAAGCGGTCTTGGCGAAGGACAAAGATTACTGAGCCGCGCCAAGAGAGGATGGGTTTGGAATCAAATGTTTGTGCTGGAGGAATTTTCTGGACCCGATCCAATTCTAGTTGGCAGGGTGAGTGCTGTGATTGTCAGCATTATATTAAGCTTGCTTATCGTGTGGAAACATTAATTCGGCCATTTGAATGCTCCCTCCTTTTTTTTCTTCCCATGGGCAGTGGGAGGGTTTTTGGTTGTCATGGGGAAGCAGAGATATGGGGACAAGAGAGAATGGGTTGATGGCGAAAGGCAGGGGTGTCACTAAATGATTTTGGAAATAATGAAAGTCCTATCAAATAATGGTGGCCACATTTATTGCTGTTCTGGATGTCCTTGAAATTAAAAATACTGTTAGCAGTCACATAGATTTGTATGTTATTCCCCAAATTTTAGATGCACCTGAGCAAATGTCTTTCTTTATCTTTTTAATCTCTTTTTTCCCATGCATCCATTTTTTTTTTCATACAATGGCACATTTTTTGAAATTGTGCATTGCATGGATAACACAGGGCTGTTTTAGTTATAGTTACTTTTTTTTATTGCTACTCTGTAATGAACAGAACCGTGGGCTAATCCTGCAGCTAAGGGCCACCTGCTCCCTGGCCCTGTGTGGAAGTATCAGGCAGGTTTCAGGGGAGGAGGGGGGAAAGAAGGCTGGCGGCCAGCCCCAGCCAAAGCAGCTTGTCCACAGCTCATGGCTGGGACTCACCTGGGGAGAGTCAGCCTGGCAGCCCCGTTCAACCTCCGTCCCTCAGAATATAACCCAACCATTCTGGCATGGGCAGGAATACAAGCCATCAAGCATAATATTTGAACCTGTTTGGTGATAGTTTTTGCAAACAGTGTTTTGGTGCCAAATATTTGATAATTGGTGGATATGCCTTTCTTGTTTACAACATATTGCCATTGTGATAGACTGAACATTTTTCTCACAAACCCTCAGGCATGGCACCTAGAGCATTTTTGTTGCATATATTTAATTCCTTTTTCTCCTCTTCCTTTTGTTTTTTTCCTCCTCTATCTTGAGTATTTGTCATATGGCTGCATCAATTAAACATTTCTCACCATGCGGGATTTGCACCTGTGTTTTCTAAATACCATACGAACACAAAAATGCTGTTAAGTGATGCATTAATTTTTCAAGTGAGTCAATTAGGCAGCCTCTGCTGGATTCGACAATGGCTGCTCATCAAAATGCTGAAACACACAAACACTCACCAGGAGCACAGTGACCGTACGTGAGCTTGGAATTTAAAGGTTAGCTTGCAGCTGTGAGATACTGAGCATCAAAGATTTGACAGATCACCTGGCAAACTGTTTTATATTTATAGATATTCAACCTGAAAACAGTAACAATGGAAGCCATACAAGCGTATAAGGTGACAGTCAAAGACTAAGAATGTGTTGCTAAAATAGTTTAACGTGCACTCTGGCTTTGAATACTGTGCTGCTGAGTGCCTCTGGCCCTAGTGTGAAATGTTCTGCAGATTGTCAACAGAGGATTGGTGGCACAAAATCATGCTGTTCCCTGTCGTGAAGAATGCATTTTCTCAAGGTCTCGGTTAATGTTTTGCAACAAACTTGAAGGTTAGTCATATGTATGATTATCTTCCTGTTGAAGGACAGTGCAACGATTGGGTGCCAGGGTAGGTGGATGTGGTGGGGTGATGGTGGGGGAGCTGTGGGCGAAGAAGAACATGACTTGCCTTTTGCGAGGTGATGATGATGGGTTGCATTCACCACAAGGTTAAGTGCTCATGAGTATGCCTGGCAGAGCTGAGATAAGTCCTATGTTGAACCAAGATGGCACTGTATTGGTTTAAAAGCATAAATCTCTTTCCCTTTCAATCCCAGTGTCTCCTTTTCTTCTCCGTTCTCTGTATTTCTCACGCTTAATTAAAAAATGAATCAAATGGGTGGGAGGTGTGATTCAAATGGGTCATACAGCTCTATGTGTATTTTGTGCAATTTTCTCTGCTATGTGTGAGGTTGCTTGTATCTGTGGTTGTGGGCCGATTGTCAAGGAAGTCCAGGCCAAGATTTGACTATTTACATCCTCTAGTCTTCTTTCTTTTTTTCTTTCCTCATTGCTGATGTACTCTGAGGTTTAATTATACTTGAATCCTCCGATCTTTTCTCAGTGACCGTGCTTCTTTCAACTACACCACCGTTTGAAGCGAGAGTGAGAGCGAGTGTTCGTGTGAGGGACGGAGAGAGATTGTGCCATCGATTTTTAACGGTGTGTCATTCTCTGTGTTCTCTTTCTGAGCAGAGGCTATTAGCATAAATGCAGGAGAAAACGAGGGGAGGAGGGTGAGACGGAGGTGTGGAAGAGTGAGAAGGACGGCCACAAGGCGTGACAGCACCCCTTCCCTTTTGCTGTTCTTCTTCAGCGCATCTTTTCTTGACATTGTGATTCACTGAGCAGTGCGTTCGTCAGCCCCCGTCAGTCCCGTTGGTGTAGGGGAGGCAGACATGCAGTACCTGTTAAAGTGAAGCAGGGGAGACAGCTGTGAAAGCTTGTTGCTCGGCTGTAGCTTAAAGTGAACATGGGGTTGGAGGGGATTTTAGGATTACTCACCACAAGCCAAGGACGTTTCAGAAATAACCCGTCATTAAGACTAGAAATAGGCAAATGGAGTGTGAAGGTAGATTGGCTTGAACGTGTTGCTCACATGGAACGATCAGGGGGACACACATGTCAGCTCATTGTTGACGCTGAGAGGGAGATGCCACTTGAGCGAGTAAAAACTCTCATGTAGACCAGTGGAAGACAAGGAGAGGGTAATTTTAGACAAAGCAGCTCTTGATTTACCGTTGCACAACCAAAATAAAAAAGAAAAATGAATGGCCTGGTTTTCAAAAAAAAGGGATCTCTTTAGTGTATAAGGTGGTTGCAATCTTGTTAAAGGCTTCAGTTCAGCATGAAGCCTATCCAAAAGCTTTTGCAGTGTTTTTCCAAAAGTTTGCCTCTTCAATCAAAGCATTTTTCGGTTGCAAAACCTACAAAAAAGCAGCTCATTTACATCAGGCCATTAAAGGCAAAACACTGCCTTAGAACAAAAGACAAACAGTGAACAAATTGCTGTGTTTGCACCAAAGGGAAAGTAGAATGTGTTTTCTTTGTAGTGTGAGGCAGATTGATGGCAGTTAGCGCCGGGATATCTCACAGCCTCGGACGTTACTCCTCTAGACTCCCTCACTTCCTGGTGATCATTTAGCATATGGTGTGTGAGGATTAATAGCAATAGATCCGAGTCTACCGAATTGTAGTGCAGATGTGGTAAATTGACTGATCCCTCGTCTCATTGTCCAACACTTTTATCCACCACAGCATTGTATGTGTGTTTTTCCCACAAAGAGAATTGGTAATCAATCATTAATATTCATCAATTCAGAATAAACTGCAAGATTGTGAGGACTGACAGCGAGAAATAAAAGGCTTTGATTATTGATTCAGCAAAGACAACGGATACGTCCATAAGAAAAAAAAAAGAACAGAAATAGCGTTGCCTTCCTTCATGCATGTTGCTTGGAAGAAGGAAACACAAGCTTTATTCTTCCAAACAAGCTGTTTGACAGGATTCCCAACAAGAAGGGGCCACAGTATTATCAGATTGGTGGTGTAATTTAAGTCTGCAGGGCGTTTGCTACAAGCAGAGGTGATTTTCTGTAATAAAAGTGATGTTTCCCCCTCTAGAACTGAAGACTTTTTTTCTTGCACTGACGGGTCTGAAATGGTTCAATCTGTCTTTCTTGTTTTCCCCTTTAGAGACACATTCAGGTGAAACTGATAAGAAATCACACCTTCACTGATTTATTGTAGTCCTCAGGAAAAAAGTAGGTTCCCCAACTATGTATTTATCTATTTATTGACTGAATTGTTGTGGATAAAGTGAAATTATTGTCTCACTATGATTTAGAAGATTAAGTTTGGAGTTTTTCAGGACCTAGGCCTCTCTCGGATCGTTTTCTGAATTCATTTCAGACTTTTTTGTTGTTTTTGTAGCTTTGTGCACTTTAGACTGCTTGTACAAGATGTGGGACATCAGTCTATAAATACTGATGCAAGCTTTCTCTGCTCGACTGGATTGCCTTTCTCTGTCTCTGTCCCTCACCTCCACCTCCGCCTTCCTCTCTCTCTCTCTCTCTCTCTCTCTCTCCCTCTCCCTCTCCCTCTCCCTCTCCCTCTCCCTCTCTCCTGCTCTCCCTCTGTGATGGAGTGATTACGGGAGAGAGTGACTCTTGAGCCCAAGTAAGCTTGCCTCCAGGGCCGTTGGGGTGTGGTACAATGACATTGTTAAAATTTCTCCAAGTGTTTGGCTTTGGCAACGCGAAGCAGTGAGGCAAAGCTAAGGCGAGATTGAGTCCTGAATGTAGCTGCCGGAGAAGCATGAGCTTCCGTTTGTGCTGCCACAGGTCTTACTGTTGCTGGTTTACAACAGATCAAAGGTTGATCCCCCTTCTTGACTGAATCACACCAATGAGAACCCCCCCCCCCATAATCTGCATATACTCCAGTTCCAGCAATCGAGCGGATATAAGACTCAGTGTTTGATTGATGGATGGGGAGTGGGAGTTAATGAGAATATTAGCCGAATTATTTCCAGTGATTGATAGTCATTATGACATACAAATTATAAGCATTGGCTTGGATATAATACATTCTCAAATACAGCCTGAATTAGACACAGGTTGTGATGCCACACTGAGAGAGTTGAATCACAAAGCTGCCATTAAATTCCAGACGAAAAAAGCCTGTCAATGTTTGCTGGAGTTAATTTCATTCCATTTGGTTTCTCACACCCACAGCAGCGCCTTGAATACGGCTCTGTAATCTCTCTTCAGGCAGCACCACAAAGATCCATACTGAGCTGCAGCTCCTCTGTCTCTCAGGCCTCAGATCTCCATTCCCTCCACTTGTGTAATTTGGAGAAAAAAACATGCTAACATCTTTCTGTCCTCCCTGCTTCTTCTTTCCTCCCTTCCCCTGCTTTGTTACCACACTCTTCTCTTTCCCCAAGGCTCACCTGTGCAGTATATCACTAATGCCGGCAGGGCCATTATATCAATGGGCCATGGTCACAGTCTCCCTCTTCCTCTCCAATCTCTCCCTCTGTCTGTCCCTCCCGGTGTGTAATAAAACACTGGGCCCAGCGGTGGCTCTGATAGAGCTGTGGGATCACATTAGTGCTGCCCTCGAAGAGCTTGACAGGTTGTCTATGGCTTTGTGTTGTCGTCCTGGTTCCCATTAACAAGCTGTGTATGTGTATGTGTATGTGTGCGTCATACAGTGATCCATTCGGGAGTGTTATAGACTAGAAAGAGATGAACAGGCACGGGCTTTAGATGCAGCATATTTAGACACAAGGGTTGTGCGTGCAACAGTAAATACAGTGTGTCCATGAAGCTTTATAGCTGGTGTATCTGTGCAAACATTTGCAGATGTGTCAGCTTGGTCATATTTATGAAAGATCTCTCGCTAAACTGCTACTATGTGTGTTTTAAGCTGAAATTGCAGTGTGATATCTGTGGTATTTCAAATTTACAGGTGACCTCATCCTTGCTGACATTATTACTTTTCCAGCAAACATATTGGCGAATTGTATCTCAAATGTTATAGCCAAGTAATTTTGTTTTTACCAGCCTGTCAGTGATCATTTCATGGAAGTACTGTAGTTGCGCTCACACCACTGCCATTTTTTTGAAATATCACTCATTCTCTGTCTATCTTTATGTTTTTCTAAACACACCCACACATACAAACGTGGAGCACACAGAGCGCACAATGTCCTGTCTTCTCCCTCTCACATGTACCTAGTGAACGCTGTGCATTAAATCACGCATTTTTCCTCCCTGTGTATTTTCATAAGGGAGATGAAATCATGTTTCAGTTCAGTGTGTGGCGTATCATAAGGAGGCACATGGCGCGTCTTGTCCACAATTCCGCGGAAGCTCTCCTGTGTACATGCATCAGCTGCAATAATAATTTAACAGGAAAGCACATCCATTCACACAGCTTCAGAGTCCCTGAGCAAAATAACAAGCTTGCTGCTATCACTCACATCTGTGGCTCAGAATCATTAAATCCATGTTGTACAGTGAGTAGCTCACACGGGGGCCACTTTCCTCAGCTTCTACATCAGTTGTTAATTCACAGCAAATGGCTCTTTTGTGGTTTCACCTTGGACTGCCGTCACCACAATTAGCTCTCTCCCATGTCAGTGTTTGTCAGTCAACAGTGTCAAAATCTTGCGGTAGAAATCTAGAAAAAAGACTCTTCTTTCATTAAGGTTAACTCTCCCCCAACCTCAGTAACCATGAACCCCTTCCCCATCCTCCTCCTCCTTTTTAACTGCTTTCCCTCTTCTCATCATCTCTGCCTCCCTCACACATCCTTCCTCACTGGGCTTGGCCTGGGCTGGCTGTGCGGAGGTGGAGCGCTTAGCAGGCTAAATCATCTGGCACTCTGCCTTGAACTTTGCTCTAACTAATTTATAGGAATTAAAGTGGTTCACCTCAAACGCTTGGCTTGTGTGTGCTGCTTTGGCCAAATTAGGTAAGTTCATTTTCAAAACAGGGGCATTTTATTTCCATTGGATTGTATCTTTTCCAAAACATCAAGAAATGCATTTGTAGTTTAACAGGCTTAAACCTCTTGGCTTTTGTGTTTGTGCTGACATATAAATGATTGTTTATTTCTTTGACAAAACATCAGCTTTGTGTATAATCATATTTTAAAGCAATAATAACAATATAAGTCTTAATCAAAGCAACTTTAAAGTTGTACACTAGACGGTGTTTCCTAGTCAAAACACTGGCCAAGCATCAGTGGCAGTAAATTAGGTTACAATTATTCAAATCTGATTATTCAAATCAAAAGATTATGATTATCTGAAACCTGCTAATTGGCCCTTGTCTCTGACATAGTGGTTGTGGGCACGAGCCACAGCAGCAGCAGCAGCAGTCACAGCTAAAGATTCCTGCTCACTGTGCCAGTGTTGCTCTTGTGGGCTCGATGTTTGGCTCAACTCCCCAGTCAGCTCCTCTCTTATGGATAGAGCCCAGCATATGTGAAATGCTGCAGGCGGCTGCAGGCGGCTTATCCCTGCGCCTCTGCTCCCATACACGTCCCATCAGCCAAACTGGGACTGCCGGAGTAATCTTGTTAAGAATGGATGTTGTTATTGTATGACTGGATGTGCATTTGGCGACATGGTTAGCTGAGAGCACACGTGGGCTGGAGTGGGAAAGACAATGGGGAGGGAGTTTTGGGAACTGTGTGGGGAAGGAGGGGGGAGCTGTGAGTGCCTATTTCTGGCACTTAAAAGATGACAGTCCTCAATGTGCTTCCTCTGCTTCCTCCTCACTCACTTCCTTGTATCCTCTCTACCTTCCTCACTCAACTCAGCATAATAACAACAATGCAGCCTCAGTAAACAGTAGATCTGACATTTAATTGAAGATCAGTGTCTTCACCTATAACAGATATTAAAGATGATGAGTATCATTATTGCTCAACAGAAGGCAGAGGGTTGCTCACCTCATTCACTGAGTTGACAATAAAAAAAAAAAAAAAAAAACACACACACACACACACACACACACACACACAAGAAGAATCAGTGGGTCCCTCCATTGCTCTCCTCTCTCTCGCAATGCAACCACTCCTGACTTTGGTATCTGGGTGCCAACAGACTGTGGCTTTGACCTTTCTCACAAATGAATTATTTCGGTTTAATGATCCCTTCTGCAGGAAGAACAAAAAGATAGCTGAAATAATAGCTGAGGGAGGAGAAGAGGCATGTAAAAGGGCAGCACCCACACACACCCCATACTTTATTCTCCAACCTCACTTACACTCCACCTGTGAAGACACCTGTATGCCTCTAATAATGCCTCTTCCTGGGGCTTGTGTCTCCGAGGCGCATGTGATACATCTAGTCGGAGTCTTATAAATGAACTGGCTTCAAGGAAAAATATCCTCGATGTAACAAGCAGGTGGCGATGATGGAAACACGTTCTTCTTTGTGTATGTGAAAGTGACACTTAAGATTTTCTCTTCTCTTCTTCAATGTTTGATTAATTCTTCTTCTTTTTTACCCCCCTTGTCGGATCAGAGGGAAAAAAAAAGGGTGGGTGAGATGCTGAGGGGAAGGAAGAAAGAAGGAGGAGAAGGGGGTGAGTTAGATGCATGAAAAATTCAAAACGTTATAATATAAAATCCAGATGAATCATGAATGCTTAATGGGTATCAGGGCCGAGTGTGCAGGATGTTGAAATTGTTCTCAAAGAATCCTGGCATATACGCGTGTTTCCTGCCAGCGCTGCGTGCACAATGAGGGACACGGCACGTTACATTGGCCTCTCTCAGCTGCTCTCTCCTCTCTCGATGGCAACAAAATGAGGTGTTCAGGGACACCGAATGGAGGGTGCCAGAAACATGTGAAAAGCTTTTAGGGGGCTAGAGGGCGTTTGTTATCGAAGTCTGGCTAATTGCCTTTATCCTAGCTGCCACTGCTTGTTGTGCTTGTGGATTTGGCCATGCACCGACGGTCGATCTGTATGAAATATTAACAAATCTTTGCTAACACCCGGTCCTCCTCTATTGTGTTTTAATGAAATGCAGAGTTTCAAGAAAAACTTCTGCCGTTATGAATAATAGAACATCCAATTAGTGTAACATCATCACAGATGAGTTTGATTAAAAGGCTGGATGGGTGTAATGTCGGAGGAGTGTGAACATTTAGTTATCAAACTGTGGCAGTGTCGTGTAGGTTGAAGATGATGTCATGGATAATATCTGATCTTTAGCAGCATTAAAAGTCAATATATATATATACTATATTTTTTTCATGTCTTGAAATATATTATTTTTAATTTTTAATTTCAAAATAAAACTATTTTTCCCACATATTGTGGAAATAGCACCTAAGCCCCCAGCTCCTCTGAGAGCTGACTGATATTTGAGAATCAGCATAACTGTCTACTGCCTGGAGAACATAATACTCTCAATGTATGTTGATGCAAAATGTCTTTTCCCCTATTCATCAACACACGCTCATTTGTGTCCTCACTTTTTGTTATGCACCATTAGCACTTTAAGCTGTAATATGCTGAAGTTTTGTATTCAAATCACAATCTACACAAATTAAAAACATACTTTCAAGATATACTGATTCTTCGGCAGCTAGTTCACTAATTACGTACAGGAATGTGTTTGTGACTTTGTCATAAAACCAACTATCTATTTTCAAAGCTTGTCCATCCCAGAGTCACAGGAGGGGCCATGGAGCCATGCCAAGTGTGCATCGGGCACGAGGCAGGCTACTACCAATCTATTGCAGGGTGAACACACATTCACATTCATACCTACAGGCAATTTAATGTTTCCAATTCACCTAACCTGCATGTCTGTGGGTGGAAACTAGAGCAGACACACAGAGATCATGTAAAACTGCCAGAAAAAAAAAATTGAGCTGCCTTTTTTGTCAATTTAAAATGGAAAAAAAAGAAAGAAAAAGAGTATAAAAGCCACTAAATAATGCTTGATTTGTTAGTCACTTTTAAGTGAACAGGATTAGGAATGCTGTTTGAATAAAGCATTGAACTGAAACTCCAAAAAAATACAACATTGTCAACATGATTATCCTTTGAGGAAATTCTCTTTAAATACTTAGCTGTGAAAGCGAGAAGTGTGAAGATACTTTAACTTTTCAAGAAAAAAAAAAAAAAAAACGCACACAAGAAGCAGTGTCTTGGAGGGAAACCCCCTCCGAGTCTCATGAGATGACTCTCCTCGCCTCTAAGACGAGGAACACTCTGCCAAATGGCACAGTGCCCTTTTATGTTACTTTCTGTGCTTTATCTGCATCATGAAGCTGCATTGCTGCTGCTTCTGCTGCTGTTTAGCTCATGAAGACGAAGAGCAGCTGTGGTGAGGCAGCAATATTTTAATGGCTCCACAGATCTTTGAATGGTTTGTCATCGGGGGGAAACGACCTGGGCCAACCCCAAAACCATTGTAGCCTCCATCTGGATGGAAGCAGTCACACGCACGTACACACACACACACACACACACACACACACACACAGGTCTTCATTTCCCTCCATCTCAATCTGTGCAGCACTCCCAGTGTTTACAGAAGCCGGCGCCCGCTCAGATCACCACTTGCCAAGATGTGGCATGTTTATCAGTGTCTCTGTGCGCACACAGTAACAGGCATCCACATAAACACAGATGCATATTGGAAACACAAACACACATTGTGTACGTTTCTCAATGAGTGGCCAGATAAGAAAACATGACATTATCTTTTTTTTGGTTGCGCCTGTGTACCTGCACAGCACGCATACGCATGCGTTTCTGTACATGCAGTCTAAATGCTAATATAATATCTGTCTTGATGACCTTTTCTTCTTTGTTGATGCCCGGTGTTTTTGTAAATACCACGCTGATATCCTGGGATGTGTAATTACAGCAACAAAGCAACATGCTACCTCTTTATTAGTTTTCTGACAATGGCCTTCCTCGTCACAACTAAGTGCAGGGTGTAAGTGTGTGTGTGTGAGGCTCTTCTGTTGTCCTGTTTACACAGCTGAATCCTATAGTGCACAGTCGTCCTCATGCTGCTGTTCACACATATCTGATAAAGACAATGGATTGAGTGTGTGATGTTGCTTCTATTTATGTCAGTTTAGCTCAACAATAGTTAGAATATCCACAATATCCTATTTCTTATCCAGTCATTCATCCACAGGAGCTCCTTAGAAATGATCTCCAGGGATTCATAAATGGATCATATCCAGTCCAAGACATTGATGAAATTAGGATGCGGGGATTTAACTGAGCAGATACCTGAGTGTGGCGTATTACTCTAACAAACACCACATCAGATGAAGGCAGAATTCGGATCAGATGCCTCGAGCTGGATTTCTACACACAATATGCTTGCTACCATTTTCAACGCAAAAAAAAAAAAAAAAAGTGTTGCATCACTGGTGCGGAGGGAGAATGCTTGTCAAAAAGGTCTCCGTGCATACGTAATTGATTTGTGCTCTGCACGGGCTTGGCATTTTTCGATAAGGATCACACTCCCAGGTTCGACTCTGGGGATTAGGGCAGAAGCTGTTTGATCTCGGTGGTTTTGCATAAAAATCACATGTCTCCCGAATCTTGTAGCAAAGGAGCTGAGTGTGCTAATTGGGAGGTGCGGCTGCATGCTTGGACTTACACTGTAGCTTCATGTCGTGTCCTCAACATGGTTTTGACAGTGCTGCAATTACAGTAAAATCAGAGTGCTGCAGTAATGATGCTTTCAGAGTGGAGGAGAATAGAGGAGGAGTTTTGATGTCATGGAGCGTTTGTCACACACTAAATACGCCTTTCAATACAACAAACACACACACACACACTCTCTCAATGTTGTGTACATGTGAGTAAGCATAGTAACTTATCCCAATTGCAGCAGGCACTCAAACAGGAAACTAAACTTATCCATCATCAGATAGGAGCTGTGGTCAGCCTTAGTGTATCCTGAAATACTTTGGAGCTGCATTCAGGGTCCCATGTGTCCACATCAGATCCACATGTACCTAAGCAGCCAACGCAGCAAAAGCATGGAGGGGTGTGCCAGTTACGGAGCATAATTGCTACTAATGACCATTAGGAGTTTGGTTTTCATCCTCCAGGGGATGTAGAAAAGGCCTTTCGTCTTATCAGTTGATTAGAAGCAAATAGACGGGGCTGGATCCTGCATATTAAGTAAACAGGGGGCTAAAATGGTGTTACTCCACCAGGGGAGAGCCTAATGGAGTGGCAGGGAGCTCATCCTCAGCTAATGCCTGAGCTGCAACAAATGGACAACAGCTCATAAACCTCCACTCCACATGTTAAGTATCGTTAGCAGTTTTTCTCACACCACCTGGAAAACAAAAACGAAAAAAATAAAAAAATAATAATAATAAAAAAAACAAAACAAAAAAAAAAAAACGGTTGCATCAGTCTGTTGAGCTTGAGTTTATTTTTCCTGATCTTGTTGTAGACTTTTATGCTGCTCAGTACTAAAGACACTTGTGCTTTTCCAGCAGCTTTGCTAGTATCCAACAGTCAGCTATGGCAGCAAAGTTTTTTTTTTTTTTTTTTCCTTTCTCTCTTTTTTTTACCCCTCCATGGATTCATTAGCATTATGCAAATGAACAATTGATATGGATCTTCTCCTCTCCAATGAACATTTTGCACAGCAATTTGCCAAGCAAGTAATTACTTATTGACAGACTGATATTACACAGGAAATTGTCGCATAAAATGGCCAACACATCTCACTGAAACAGTGAGGGGAAAAACATAATATGAACAACAATAATAAAATTAGAAATCATCAGTTAAATGGACATGAGTTATGGGAGGTTTGCACTCATCATGGCTGCTCTCACTGTGCTCTCTTTACCACCACCTGTGGTTGCACTCTGGGCTTGTGGCTTTGCATTTTAATTAATTCCAAACATTATTAAGGATACAAATTCACTGTCTCACTCCACTGCGCTACACAGTGTAGTCGAGCTGCAGGAATATCAGCAATTATCCATATTGTGATGGAATATTTCTGCTGGCGTTCATGTAACCTGCGTGTCACACTGTGTTGTGACGAGTGATAAAGCAGATTTTTTTCAAATGTATTTTTTTTTTTTTCTTTATTACTCATAACATGTTGAAACGGAACACTTGGAAATAAATGTGTATACTTTATAATATGTACACATTTGTTGACTTATTTATATGGAGGTCTTCTTTTAGTTACACTACCTCTGCTTAGTTTGTTGCGACACAAGATTCCCTCTGTTGAATTATAAATCAAAGGCTGGATTCAAAAACATAGAAAGACAGAAGGACAGAAAGCAAGAAAGAAAGAAAGAAAGAAAGATCATTTTTGATCGGGTCGGTTTTCACCACAGTACTATTTCAAATCTAAGGCAACATCAAAGCAACCAAAAACATGTAGCACCTCAACATGTTGATCTCTAGTAACCTTGAAAAACACCCAAGTCAATAAACAATTAATATCTCTCCTGCACTGTCTCTGGTCAGTCAAAGACAGACTAGATTTCTTTTTAATTAAGTAATTCATAACAATTTATATTTACTTTCATCGGTTCCTGCCTTAATTGCAGAAAGAAATTATTTCCCAGCATGTTGATACTGCTGTGTTTGCGTCAGCACCATTCCGGCTCTAATATCGAGCATCCCAAGAGATTGGCACCTGGAGGGAAGCTGAAAAAGGAAAAAAAAAAAAAAAAACGGGCAGTGTGCAGCTGCATTTTCTTTCTCAGTAATCGAATCCCTCAAAAGGGGTCCATTTTTCTTCATTTCCCCAGGTCCACAGGACCTTTAAACAGAGCAAGGCACCAAAAGAAGGCGCCATAGAACACAATTATAATTCCAATATAGTCTTGTAAAGAAAATGTAAACAGATAGCCAGACTGCAAAGCTGCCCCCATTTTCCCAGAAGACTGGTAATAAAGTAGAAAAGATGTAATACTGGAAAAGGCTTTTTACCCCCTGTCCTTTTCTCACTACTGAAATTGAAAAGTGTGGCTCTCTGCAATGACACTGGTGGAACAAGGGGACGCTCTGAGATTTATGAGAGATTTAAAGGAGAGACAGAGGAGGAGGAGGGTAGATTTTACCAGAGGCATTAATGCGCTTTTGCAAATTAACTCTAATACATGGGTATTGATAAGAATAAATGGTTCTCTGCAGTGCTGGTGGAGGCGTCTCTTTCCAGTGCAGACGCTGTGTACATTCTTTTACCACAGCCTTGATTCCAACACCTTCACGACACATGGAAAAATCTAAAAAAGAGAAAATTAGTCGCAAAATTTTGGTTTGTAAAAGTATGCTGCTCTTATATTATTATTAATTAATTAATTTATTTTTTTGGCTGAAACATTTTCATCCCCATGCATAGATTCCTCCTCTGTTGAATATTCCATTTGTTTTGTGCTGTCGTTGAGGTTGCATTTGTTTTATGTCCAAATTTGTTTCTTCTCCAGTTTATTCTCCAATCACAGAATTGCAGAGAAAAACAGCAATAGGCTGCTTATGATAATTTCCTGGCAGGGGTTGCAACTGCCCCAATAATTTCTGGTAGCAGTAGCTGCTCATGTACACAGCTTAAGGGTGTGAGATAGTTACAGTGCAAGGCCTGTATGTCTTTTGTGTTGCACTCTCTCATTGCTTTTTAAATCGTCTATCATTTCTATTTCATAAACTACTGGAACAGTCATGTTACTCTAGTTGACAGCTGAAGTCTTCTGTTGTGCCATATGGGCCATGTGGTAAGATCTAGTGCTATGACCTTTACCATTACAGTGTGAATTCAATCTCGTGGAGTTACTCACTTAGCCCGGGAGAAGAGGCTCCTAGTTGGATGATTGTGACTGGCTGTTCAGCTTCCTGCTGAGTGTAAATCACAGACAGAAAGAGAAAAGCGTGGATGTTTGTATGTGTGTGAGAGTGGGAATGTATGAATGAATGTGTGTGTGTGTGTGTGTGTGTGTGTGTCTCAGGCCAAGAAGCAGTAAGGCCCAGCAGGCCAGGGAGGCGTGGAAGAGGAGAAGGAGGGTGTGACAGTTTAGTGCAAGAAGAGGGGGGAGAAATGGCACAGTGCTACTGAAGCTAGTCATCCGTCTGCTGTGACACCCAGCGTGTACATGGAAGATGTCCTCGGGACTCGGCAAGGCAGAGAGAAAAAGAAGTGTGGTCATATGGGTGGGGAGTGGGCGGCAGAGTGGAAGTGTCATCCTCTTACTGTGTGTTGCACATGGACCCTTCACACTTCGCTGTCACTTCCCAAACGTCCGGTCACACGAACATTTTCATAACCTGCTCTAACCCCTAATGTTAGCGACAAAAGGAAGTAATGGTACAAAGAAAAACCGCAAAACCTCTTGGACAAAAAAAAAAAAAAAAACTAAACACTTGACTTTCACACAGTGATTATGAACATGTTCTCTCTGCTTATAATTCAGTTTGTGCAACACATACATTTTTATTCTTGTCTAGGTGCTGAGTCCAAAGCTGCAACTGTGATTTCTGCCTACAAGAGAGAAACTGTAGACTGTTACATTGTGTTACATTAAGAAAGGTACAATATTTTTGAGCATAAATTGGCAAAGGTAAATCAACAGAAAAGCATTCCTGACGTAATAGAATAAAAAACTTTGAGTTGTGAGTCCTTGAGAAGCAGAAACAATTACCACAGAGATATCCATCTATCTATGGAAGAATGAAGAACGACTTTTTTGTCTTTATGGACAGAAGACACAGATGGGAAACATGGGAAGAGACAGGAAAAATAGGATTGGGGATATTGCAGTTGTGTTTTATGTATCTCGTTTACCTCTACTGGGAGTAAGATGGGAGCGAGTGACACGTATGCCTGCAGGTTTTCAGCACACACCAAATATTTACAATGTATTTACAGTACACAAATGAAAAAAATAAGGGAAAGGGAGGGAAAAATAATATAAATTTCTTTCATGTTTTCTTTTGCTGTTTTTTTATTGTATTTCCACTGTATATTTTGTATTCATGGTCAAGTTTATGGCTTGTATCTGTGGATGAAAAGACATCAGTTACTGAAGTCATAATATATATATATATATAAATCCTAGTGGTTTCAAATGTAAAAATTCTGCATTTAAAATTATTCTTCTGCAGTATGTACTGTATATTTAAGTCTGTGGAAGCACTGGGAGCAATATGTACTTACTGTCTCAAAAGCGAAAGCACTCTTTATACCCCATTTGTTGTTTGACTTTACTTTGCACTGAGTTGTTGATGGAGTGTAAGTATAAAAGTGGTATCAATTTTAAAAAGTCAGAATGAACAAAAAGTCACTGAGGAAATATCTCTGATTATGTTCCACCTAAGCAGTCAGTAGCTATCCCTGAAAAGATGAAGTTTCTGCCTCTGTACAAGTGATCGTCTGGGGTCGGAGGATAAATCGTTCTTTCTTTCTCACAGTATTTGATTACGTTTTGGTGCACCCACCCTCACCTCTCACTCCCTCTTACTCCATTACAGGCGCTAGTTATCAGTGTTGTTACCTTCAGTATCAAGTCTTTCGCAGTGGGTGACCCAGTTGGGAGAAAGACAAAGAAAGATAAAGGTGGGTGGAGAGCCAGAGTTGCCGACATTTTAATGCCTCCCAGTTGCCAAGTGTGGTCGATGCGCAGACGAGGGCCTAAACCAAAAGCCCCACACTGTGTGAGTGACAGCATCAAAGTGTGCCTGTATTCTGAGGGGATTTCTCCCAGCTTTCTGATTTCTTCACAATTAAAACGAGCGCGAGGAATAGCAACACGCTGCGATGATTTCCTTCCTTCTCCTTATTTTTTTCCTCCCTTCCTCCTTTTTTCTTCTTCCCTCCCTGTAAACAACACAAGTGCTTCCCCCGTCTGCCTGCTATGTTTGTGTACATTACTTCTCAACCCTTAGGAGGCCCGGAGGAGGAGGAGGAGAGCAAAGGCTGGAAAAAAAGAAAGCAGAAAAAGAGCTGAGGGGCTAAAATGTGGAGAAGACACGGAAGGAAACGCTGCTGAGAGGCAGACAAAGCGGGCAGAGTGTGGAGAGCCAGATTCTCACAATATTACTTTTTTTAAAGTGTTTAGCACATTGAATAACTACGCTATGTCAGGAAAAACAAAACGACACGCTGTGCCATAAAACATCTTTCTGACAGCATGACCCACAGCAATAGTGGCTGACTGAAAAACTATAAACACAACTTGAATGCTTTCCCATGTTCACAGTCGTTAGAGTTGGTCCATGGCATTAAACTTCTGCTTCTTGGCTATATTTTTCTATGAATATTTCAAACTAATCACAAACATTAATTTAGAGTGGTAGGAAAGCAAAAAAAAAAAAAAAAAAAAACCAGCAGGATTGAAATTTCTTTGTCAACTTTACATTTTCTATCTTCATTTCTCTCCCTCCCATTAGCGGATTGGCTACTCAAGTGCTGCTTACCGATCCCTGTCGAGGGAACTGCAAAACTCTGCACGAAGCCAGAAACGATGGAAATTACTTTTCTGGCTTCTCTGTGTGCCTGCCTTCTCCATGAGGCCTTGAATGTATTTCAAATGTAATTGAGTTTGGTGCATTTACAAAAAACTAAAATAATGCGTCTGTGACCATAATGATGCACTTTTTTTTTTTTTCTTTTTTGCCCTTTTTTGGGATATGCAGCCAAACTATTCCCAGAATCCACCTGGAACCGGTCGTCAATGACACATAAAGGATTTTTTTTTTTTTGCTTTTGTTTTACACCTGCGTCCTTTAGACCCCCACCTCTTCTCAAAGTGACTCCAAAAGCTGCTCCCCTTGCCTTTGATAACATTAAATGAAAAGATCTCAGGTTGTGGGGGGTTGCACTGGCACTCGACAGATACGTTTGGGAACACACCAAATTCAATTTCTTTTACTGCCAGCCTAATGACAATGACGACCTCGTGGAGTAAATGCAAAGTTAAACTTTTATTTGTCTCAAGCTCTTAGACATTATCCCTCAGCCTGTGACGTCCTTTGCTTTTTTGTCCACCCATTCCGACAGCGCAGGTCAATAGGTTTGGCCACCCCGTTTCTGTGTATGTAAGCATTTTTGCCAGCATCTGGAGCGACTAAATGGATATTGGAAGCTGTTGCTGGAGCCGAAAGAATGTTGGACAATGGTTGAGATTGATGAGTGTTTGGGCGCTTTCCCTGTGACCCCACCGCATCTGGCAGGAACAAAGTCAGGCAGGTGTGACAGCCAGCATCCATCTACTAGTCAGCTGTAATAGGAAGGGGACATTTGTACAGGGACACACACACACACACACACACACACACACACATACACACACACACAGACACACACAAAAATGTATGCACACTACAGTGATAAGATGTGTTTTCCACACATCTTATCAGGACACACACACAGTACGTGCACATTTATTTAAGCACACACACACACACACACTGATGACTGTCTTCCTGGCAAGCGTCACTGTGTGTTTTTCCAGGAAGGAGTCTTTTTGCGTTGCTGACTTCCTTCAAATGTCTGTGAGCTCTCATGTCTTATTACGGGAGACAAATGGCATGTCGTGCTAATGCCACTTGTTAGCTTCAGACATGACAACCATCGCAACACATTTTCACTCAACTGCGTCCTCTTCCAGTGGCTGGACATACAGCGAGCCTACAGAGCAAACAAACTAGGGATTTTACATGTGATCACAGAGCTATGAGTGATCTCTGATTTTAGGTCTTGAATTGATAACAGATGTTAGTGTTATTTTCACAGCATGTGAGAGGTGTAACAGGAAAAAAAAAAAAAAAAAAACAGTTTATTCATTTCTGTTTTTTTTTTTTTTTTTTTTTAAATCATATTTTCTGAAAAATAGAACTAACACACAATCAAGATTCTTTGGATTTTGACACATCTGTGCTTCATGTGATCTTCATATGATTTTTACTAAAAGAATAAACCTGAATGCAATTTAATTTATTCACCAAATCAGAGACAGATATCTACACATGAGTAAATCAAACTAACAGGATATGACTGCAGATATCGTATGATGTCTTATCATGTCGGATTAATTTTTACTATTTTTTTAGATTCAGAACGGTCAGGCAATATATATCCTCCCACCTTTAGATACATGTAGCTGCATTACATTGTTCTTCTTCTTAATTTAACTCAGCACAGACAAAACTACTACTTCTACAACACACACTTACCTCCAGTCAGTTCACAGTTCGTATTCTTATCACACCCTTATTCCAGTTTTTTTTTTTTTTTTCCTGATTTTGCAGAAATACAAAATCTCTCCCAGCAAGTTTTTTTTTTTTTTGGACTGCAGTCAAACACAGTAAATCAGCCACAGTGCACTGGGCTCACTGCACTCTACCTGATCTAATTCTTAGAAGCCTAAATTAAGTGTAAATAAAATCAGTGGTATTATTGTTTACAAAATGTTAAATCATTTTAGTCTAATTGTTTAAATGGCATACTGAAATATGATATATTGCCAGATTGTGACTGTCATATGTTCACACATCGTTGACTGTTGGATGTTGAGCTGTAAAAATTGCATTCCACTTTTTGATCTTAACACATTTTAACAAACTGCAGACGCTTTGATGACATTTTTATATAGTTTGCAGCTGAGGAAAGATTAATGGTCAGTTAAAGCTTATAAAATTCAAACACTAACAGTCTCCATTTGGTTTGGTGGAGAGGATTTCAAACTAGTGACAATGTGGTTGAATGAGAAGAACTGACTAAACACATATTAGCAGGCTGCTAA
This sequence comes from Polydactylus sextarius, assembly GCA_016801845.1. Lineage (NCBI taxonomy): Eukaryota > Metazoa > Chordata > Actinopteri > Polynemidae > Polydactylus > Polydactylus sextarius. The sequence continues at coordinate 12,408,840 of CM028906.1, forward strand.
AATAAAATAACTGTTCCATCTTTCACCTCTCACTAACACGACATAATCATGATACATTTTTACTGAATCATATTTCAATTTACTGATTGTAGTGCCATTTTACTGTGTTCATGGCAATTGAAACTACTTCCTTTTGACTTTACAATCACAACTTGCCTTTTAACAACTTTTAACAGCTTATAAAGGAGCGTGTGTAAAAGTTTTGGGGGGCAACTTTGCTTTGCAACATTGCTTTGAGTGTCTTAAAGGTTTTTTTAGGTCAAGTTCAAAGAATTAATAGATTAAATCCAGTATCAGTTCTATAAAGTGTCAGTACATGCAATTTCCTATCTGGAAAAAAATGAATTAAGTTATGCATTCAGTTTTATATCTCTGTCATTATCATGACAGAGAATAAACATAGTTGTTCTCATAATTGCTTATTTAACTTTAATGGATTTTATACATACATGTAAACATGCAGTCTGGCGTGCACTCTGCTTGTGAACTCTGCTAGAAATAACTCAGTCAGACTGCTGTGTAAGGAGGATGGTGACATTTAAGGAGCAGGCCTTGAATGCAGTCATGCAGGTTCTCTTTGCAGTAAAAGCATCTCTCAGCCGGGTGGTCTATACGCCACCATTGTTAGAGTGCCTTACTCTTTCAACCCCCAGGGTACTGGCTCTACCCACCCGCCCCCCACGCACCCATCACCTCCTCCATCACCACCATCACCATCATCGCCATCCCTCTCTCTTCCCTGCCATGGAAAATCCCCCATGAGCCACTTCTCTGATGTAAATCACAGGTAGGGGAAATGTGAGCCCGGCTGATGCACCGGCACTGTGCCGTGAAATCTCTGTTGACATTACCGACGGGTGATTCCAGAAAAAGACACAGAGCTATAGAGCAGGAGTGGAAGGAACAGAGTGATAAAGAGGGAACGGGAGCAAAAGGGAGAGAGATGTAAGGCGACGTGAACATTTCAGGGAGCCACTTTTGACTTTTTTTAATTTTATGTTTTACTTATTTGACTCACTGTTTCTCCTTTGTCTCCTAGATGATGGACTGAACTCAGCAGGCTGCATGCTTTCATCTAAAGTGTCTCATTGAAATTTGGCATATTTAATGATTTTTGTACCCATGCTTTGATTGGCAGAAACAGAGAATTCTTTGTTTTTATTGGTCTTACAAAAGCTGCTTTAATTCAGCCTCTGGATTTTTTCAGCTCAAATACCCCCTAGGCCTAACCTGTTTTCTTACTTTTCTTCAGGTAACCTTTTAACAGACAAAGATTGATTTTTTTCTCAGCTCCGGTAGCTTTGTTATCTGATAGCAAGAAGTAGAAAGATCGGGATAACTTGGAAATGAAGTGAAGGTAACAAGGGAATCAGGGAAATGGGTTATGAGAGGCAATTTCCATGCCCACTCCCCCCTTTCCAAGAACTGAAGCGGCGAGTAAATGACTTTTACTTTACTGAAAATATTTAGTTGTACTTCATCTCAAGTGTGGCACTCTGATATCATTTATCTTGCTGCTTCTTGGCTTTGTGCTAGTGGTGCAACGGACTGTAAAAGTTGACCCTTTTTTTTTGCTAAAGGATATGATTATGTAAGTGAGAAGGGCCTTGGATATTTGTCTAACGTGGCAGAGGATAGCTGGGGGATTTTGTCTGCGAGCGATGTGGTAATGCCATTCTACGTCCGTGTGGGGGTGAGGGGAGGGATAAAAGAGAACATGTCATCACTGTCTGCCGCAGAAGACCACAGAGATGATTCTGTCTCCTTTCCCTTGTCTACTTTTTCCTCTTTTCTTTGTTCTCTATTCCTCCCTCCTCACCCACTGTCCCCAGGTCTGTGTTCCAGACAGAGTGTGAAACGCGTGTAGTGGCATCCTGACACACAAAAGGAGCGCTTGCGCTTGTAGCAGCCGTCCACTCCAAGGTGATCTGACATCTTAAGGCGATGCTCTGCGCAATTGCACATCCACTCAGACAAGCGTGTTGACGTCGCTGCCTAGCCAAAGGACCCCTCCTGTCCTGCCCCCTCCCCTCCTTACATGTCTGTAGCCGGCTGCCAAGTGCTTCCGCGAAGAGGATGGCTTAATTGTTTCTGCCAGAGCCATGCCTCTTCCTCATTTTTCTCTCTTTCCTTCCTAATCCCACGGACGGGAAAATGGAGCTGTTATTTGCATGTCTAATGATACTCGATATCACAGGCCTCTCAAAGGAGAAAGCACAGATGATTATTAATACGGCCAATGAAGCCCTCATTTATATTGCCTTTTGTTCTTAGGCTTGAGCAAATACTGCTTTCCAATACCTGCCTATTAAAAGCTGTATCCCCCACAGAGAGACATGTTGGCTTTGAATGTGGAAAAAAACTACAACTACACATGCAAAGCCTTTGTCTGTCTCTCTCTTTGTCCGCTTAGATTCTGACTTAAGCTACTGATGTTCAAACACAAACACAAAACAAAAACTCACTTAGTTGAAATAATGTTGCTGCAATATTGATCCTGCTGCACATGAGATCACCTACTCCTATTCTTAGATGTTTTACACATACAGGTCATGATCCAGCAGTTTGTCTCAATCCATAAACTGTTCATAAATCTGACAGCCCGACTCTACACAACAGGGTGCACCATGGCATTGGAACTTCCAAACATCTGACAGATCACTTGAGTTTACTGAACATTAACAATTATTATAATAGGGCTGCAACCTGCAGCAAAGCACTAAGAAGAGGATTTGCTCAGCCAGAGCCAATCATTCGAAACTCCCATACAGAAAACTTGTGCAGTGTATACCTGCAGGAATTTTCAGCAGCAACAATGCATGCCTCTCTGGCAGTGGCAGTTGGCATTGAAACTGACTAATTTGCAAGGCTTCTCAGGTTGAGAACAATGACTCTGACAGCTCGAACAGGCACTGTGGAGCACATCTGCATTTTTCTGCACGGATAAGTCCCAAATAATGGCTCCAGCACCGCATGTCTTCCAATTATGGAAATTTGTGCATGTCTATATACTATATTATATATGAAACATCCCTTGAAATCTTATGATTGGAATGGGGGAAAAAATCCCATCTGAATTAATTTTTATCTCCCTTTGTTCAATAATTATTATTGTATGTTCAATTTATCACAGGTTCACTGTAGACGTCAAAATCTTTACTCTTACATATGACACTAACATGCTGTAGCAGTTCTAACTTTTGCAAGAACAGTTTTAAAAGGTGCAAAGTAAATGCTTTCATTTATACAAGGGCTGTGCTTAAATGCAGCTTTGTGGTGTACTTTGTTCAATGGGATGAAAGGTAGTAGTTAATACAAATTTAATTTAATTCAATCCATTTAATCAGAAAATACATTTATTTCAAGGCACTTTACATAGTCAGGTCAAAACCTTATAAAATTATACAGTTCCACCAGAACTGCACTTGGCGACAGTTGAGAGGAAAACCTCCCTTGTAATAGAAAGAAACCTCCAGCACAACCAGCCTGAGAGTGGGTGGCCAACGACACCAGTGATCAACTCATAAAATATGAGTCCTATAAATTAAGCAATTTAAGAGCAATTAACATCCATAGATATTAAATGATGTTTAGGCCAAAATGACCATTTTATTCTTCATATAAGTACAATTTGCAGGATGTTTTACTTGTAATGAAGCATTTTCATAAAGTGGAAGTTTTACGAGTTTTATGATACAAAATGTTGTTTGGTTGATGAGTGAGACTGAATCTTATACTTTACTTTGTAAAAGGCCCTCCTCAGGACTATTAATGTTTTCTTGGAAATCCTTGAAAAATATACAACACAATCCATAAAACATGCCTGGAAATATGATAATTATGATGTGTTCAGACCAAAAGCAAATAAATTTTTCATGCAGTGTGACTACATTCAAAGACATGGTTGAGGCATCAATACCTGCAGGACTTGTGTGAAAATATTCCGGCTCAGGTGATAATTTAGCTCCAAGTCATGGCATTAAATTCTATAAATGATTATCTTCTACTGACGTCACAGAAAATCAGTGTGTGATGCAACTGCTGCACTTTAGAGACAGAGCAGAAAAGGGGAGAAAAGTCAGAGAAACAGCAGCACTACAAGGGAAGTTTTAAAAATATGGATCTATTACTTGGTTCCAGCCGTTGGTTGTGGTTATAGTAGCTTGAATGGCTTTCAGGAAGGAGTACTCTCACTGGCTGTTAAGAAATAACAGTCTCTGAATACAGTCCAGTAGATGAATAACATGAAGTGAAAGTTCACTTTACATTTTTATCGAAGCACTCTAATAATACTCTAATAAGCAATATAATGCAAAAAATTTAACCAAATGAAAACTTTAAAGTCTTAATGCAGCTTTTACTGCGTACCACCAGCGTAAACCTCTCAAACAGAGACAGAACGTGAATCTTGCTCTCTCCTTCACTTTCCCAAACACGAGCTCAACCATGAAACACAACAGCATGAGTTGTTTGTGACATTTAACAAGATCACAGGATCACATGTTTGACAGATGAGTTTGTGCTGCTTATCCTCATCTATGCTCGTTCAGTCAGCGGTTTAACTACGAGCAAAAAGAAAAAAAAAAGAAGCAAAGTGTGTGAGAGTGAAAGAAAGAGGGCGGGAGGAGAGGGAGTGAGGGGGCTGGGGGAGAAGAGGGGGAGTAAAATGTTGAAATATGAATTACAAACCCGAGCAGCACCATCTGGACCGAGAAAACACACATCATAGTGGAGAGCCGGCACTCTGAATTAGACTTGCTACGGGATCCATCTGCACCTCGTGAAATCAATCTCATTCCTTGATTTGATTAGGTCAGCCGCACAGAAGAAAGAGAAAACTGTTGTGCTCCTTGATTAAGCTTGTTTTGTTTCGCACCCCCTCCCTCCCTCTCTTCCCTCCCCTTCCCCCTCCATACGCGCCCCCCTCGGCATGCCGCGTATACCGATGAGTTGCGGGGCCCACAGGTAGGGTAATGACAGTAGTCGAGGTTAATGCTAAAAAATCTCCCTCTATTTAACACGCAGCGTGCGCACCACAGCCCCCGTCGCTGAGCTCATTTACACTTTTTCACAGCTCTATCTCTTATTGTTTGGTGCATTTCTTTGATTTTTTTGGTTTGTTTGTTGCCTTGTTTTGCTTAAACCACGACTCTTCTTTTCTTAAAGCTTAAAACCGCCACGTATTCGACACAACTCCTGTTTTTTGTTTGTTTGTTTGTTTTTTGGAGTTGAGGTTTGCATCAGGCACACACCAATGAACATCCTGAATATCTAATGTGCTCCTATTCTAACAACACGATGTAATGAGCAGGAGGTAAAAATCTATACTGAAGATTGCTTGTGTACAATAGGTCATTCTTGAAGTGAGAGCTGCTGCAGCCGACAGCCAGGATATATTATGCAGAATTGTTTTACTTTCCTATTTCCCATTCCGTAGTGACACTGTACCTTCCTATGATTAAAATGAATCCTCCCATGCATCCACGCTCACAAACAAAAGGCTTTTCATGGGTGGCTAAATCTAATTGTGTTGCCCTCTTGTACTAAAGGTGGCTGCTTTGACTTATTCTCCAGAAACAATAATGCTGCCACTGGCTGTGAATGCAACACATGTGCCATAGCTCAAAGTGTGGGGATGGACACGAGTGCACATTAGCCCTGATTGACCCTAGTAAAGATTAATCAGGACACACAAATCCAGCATAGATGGTCTTGTTTTGTGTTTTGTTAAATTATGAGGAAAACAGAGTATGTTTTTTTTTTAAGAAGCAGTGGGAGGCTTATCTATCATTGAATTCTTGGTAAAAATGAAAGAAAGAAAAGCAAGAAAAAGCTGTGTAGAGATACTGTCTGTGTCTGCGCTGATTATAATTACTGTATCTTTTCCAAGTGAAACTGGGTTCAATTACAAACCATCACCTTTGCTTGAATGTGGGTCGTGACACCATCTCTTTCCCAATGTCTGCAGTGATAATAAATTAACAGGAAAACATGCAAGATACTCTTAGCTCGTTCTGGCCTCTATGAATACTGTGACTGACCTGTCAGGAGAGCAGTATTGATTATTGTTCTAATGTAAAAGATGTCCACAAATCCACCACAGATTCCTTTGTGGATGGTGCAGGAGAACAATTACAGATGACCTGACTGATAAAATTTTGCTCAAAAGAAAAAAGAACAATCAGTTTATCTTGTGTCTTCTTAGGCCTCCTGTTCACCTTTAAATTACCCCTCATTTGTTGTGTGAAAAAATTGAAGCTCATTTAAAACATGTGACAGGAAACTTTTCCTAATTTCCAATATTCCAGAACAGAGGCTGTTAGCTGCATGGTTTCCTCCAATAAAGGTCTGTTGTGGTTCTTCCACCAGAAGGGAACTTTTCTGTCCAATTTGATAAAATGCTACATGCCATGAGACAGACTGGAGGGAAAATGTTCCCAAGAATAGCTAAGTGTATCATATATCATACATTGCACCATCTGCTCCGTACATTCAAAATGTTATTGCAATATTTAGAATTACAGATTATTCATGTAGGTGTAATTAACAGAGTCAAAATCCAACAAATGGGAGGAAACTAAAATTAATTTTCAGACATGTTTGAGCAGGATCTATGTAGAGTAACTATTTAGGCTACAGTTGCCTAAGGGTGGACAGATGGGAAAAAAATGGTAGCTCTAATTTTACCAGTTTTGGCAATTAATTACCCCCTGTCGATCCCTCATTGCAGTATGAAGCCGACTTGAATGAATTCCTTGGATTTTTGTTCTGTGAGACTGGGTCACTATGACCAGATGAGGAGAAGTGGGCCATAATAACTGGCTGAACTGAATAGGAAAAAGGTCAACATCTGGCTGTTACTAAAGGTGCTATGTAAACTAGTCCACACAGTGCGTGGCCTTGGGGTTCCCATACATTTTACATAACAACATGCAGTCTACTGCATATTTAATGGCTAACATGACATTTCCCAACAGTGTGATCGCCTGGTATAGACATGCAACCTCAGTTAAACAAGCTTGTCTTCTCCACTATATAATGATCATACTAAACATGAAATTTAGTCAAAATACTAATGCATTATACAGCATATGTCTTCGCTGCTTTATGTCTGTTCTAGTTTACATCATTTACTGTATTGAAGGTCCTTCTGTATTATTACAAATAACAGTGGCGGAAAGTAGCCACATAGTCAAGTACATTACATAAGTACAAATTTGATGTACTTATACAACTGCTGAATCAGCTACAATAATACAATGTTGTTTTCACTATGTTGCATCAGTATTAACTATCTAATAATGTCATATATAATAACATATCAGTCCCAGTGGCGATTTTTCTGCAGAAACAGCACTTTTAGTTTTGATAGTTTATGTACATTTTGAATGCAGGACTTTGAAAAGGTGCATTTTCACACTGTAGATGTTCGACTTGAGTAAAACATCTTAGTAAATTGCTGACATAATTATATACATATTTGTATATAACTGCTGCAATAATCTCTGACCCTTATCAAGGTCTAACAGCAGATTTTGGAGAAGCCAGCATGGAGTCTGTTCATGCAGACAGTAGCTGACAAGCTGCATCACTGTGACAGCATCTCCTCCCTCCTGCTCCTCACTTCAGTCTCCCTCTCCTTCTCCAGACCTGCTGGTTCATACATAGGAGGAGCACACGTCCTTTCCACCATTTGCCCTGACAAGGAGAGAAATCATTAGTTCCTTCTGTTGAGCTATACTTATGCAATGTGAAACCCAGAGCCCTGATAGTAAGTGGGTGTGTGGGTGGGTTGGTGTTGGTGCAAGTAGAATCTGTAGAATCTTCCTCATTAGCACACAGTGATTGTTTGAGTAATTGCCGTAAAAGCTCATCTTCTGCAGGGACTGACATATTTCCTCCTCCGCTGACAGGAAAAGCAGTGCCATGCAGGTCCTGATTGAAAGTTGTGGTTGGCAAATGGAGGTGTGCATGTGTGTGTAAGTGTTCAGGAGCATGCACAATAGCACATAGAGGAGGAGATAGCACTGCCATGAGATTAGTAGAAGCTTTCTTCATCATCCTGAACTTCATCTTTAGCATATATGGATGTTCTTCTTTTCAGCACCCAGGACACAGTGACTGAGGCAAAGTCGTAATGACTTCCCTAGCCTGTACACACACACACACACACACACACACACACACACACACACACACACACACACACACTCACACACACTTGTACATGCGCTATCTAATGACAGTATTACTTCCTCATGATAGATTCTGTTTACATTCATACTATTATGCAATCACTGTCACTGCTTTGGTTACGAGCAGTGGCACATTTCAGTATTATTCAGGTTGTCACTCTGTTTCCACTGTTACTAGTCAAATTTGGGCAATGATCCATGTGTCTAACTAGCCCTCACTCTGTGCAAATAATACTGTATTGGCTGTTCTATGACTCGACGCTTTATTGTAGCACATAATCATCATGGCTACAGTATGTTGTTATTCATCATCTGCCTGTTTCCTGAATGCCACTATCAATGTCACCGACTGTTGGTGATGTTTTAGTTGCCCAGGCAACTCAGTTAATGGCAGGGACCTATGACAGTCCACCCCCTTTCCCCTCTTCAGTAATTGTCCCTGATGACTATTTGTGCACTACAGAATGAGGGCTGTTTAAGAAGTGGGCGACCGGGCCATTTAGAGGAAACGTCAGTTTTGAGAGATTTGCAACTGGTTACAGTTAGCTCACCTCAACTTTCAGGGAATGTAGAGTTAAAGTGGCAGTTTATAGCAAAGCAATGACTGAATGCATGACTTTTTTTGGAAAAGAAAGCACAGTGTGACGTTTTTCTTTTTTTAAGTAGAGGATTTATTCATCCCCCTGCAGTTTTTATTAACCTGTCAGCCAGAACGCACCACAGCTTGTGCTACCTAGACAGTTATACAATGTGGTGCCTTAATTAAAATGTTAAATGTTACAACTGTCCAGAGGAAGAGGAATCAATACCAGAAAAAAAATCAAAGCACAATGAGAGAGTCTTTTGTGGAGCCTCCGCATGTTGGTTTTGTTTTTAATGATAAGAGCCTTTTAATTTTATAGACTTGTAAATGAAGCTGTCTCGCTTTTTTTTTTTTTTAGATGAGGGGACCATTCTTCTTCCTGTGGAAAATATGAACCTATAAATGTGTTGTATGCACCAGGTTTATGTTTGCTCACATCAGAGATACAGGAAGCAATTAATCTGCTTTGTTTATCGTGTAGTTAAATATTACAATTTTACCTCTGGTTCAATCAATTTAACCCTAACTTTGTATAGATGAAGCCTCTGAAATGGCCAGCTACTCTGTAACTGTCTCATCTATCACTGCTCCTCATTAGCTGTCTGCAAAGTGCTTGAGTGTTAGGTGACTTTCTTTTGATTTTGTATGACTCTAACCATGGTGTACGCATTATGAATCATTGTGCTGATTTGAATCACTTGTTTTAGTCTGGTTCAAAGCTTCATCGTCACAGGCTGTTTAGTTTTCTCTTAGCTAAGTGGTAGGATGACCAAACTTTACTGCATTTTAGTGCAAATAACATTAAGCTGTTATACAGGATCTTAAGGTCAACTCAGGTCAAGTCAGGTCAGTTCGACCCTAGTCTGAGCTATTACGGTCAGTAGTCTATACAAACCATGAGGTTAACATCTCCATAACTGTTTCAACAGCAGCCACTGTTAAAATCTACTGTTTCAGTTAGTGTCGATGTTAATTCAATGTAGTTCATTTTGCAAATCCATTTATAAAGATTAGTTCATATATGTACTGAGAACCCTCTGGTATGGCCACCAGGAATGATGACAGTATTATAGTTAAAAGTTATAAAGCTCCACTACACAGTCTGAAATAGTTGCAATGTATGAACCCATCCGAACCCTCATTTCTGGAGAGGCATGTTTTATTTTATTTATTTATTTATCTTTTTGCTCCAAGCTGTTGGAACAGCCTGTCTTTGGATCAGACGGCAGATGAAAATATCTTTAAATGTGAACCTTTCTCTTTTGCACAGCTTTGACTGCAGTGATTTTTATGATTTATTCTGCATTATTATATTTTTTTCTGAATATCTTGTGTCATTATCTCTTTATTGGTTTTGTCAATGTTTTATTATTATTCTAATTAATATTATTCTAATTATTATTTCTATGTTTTTGTGTGCATTAGTCCACAATAGATTTGCTGTTTGTACTTGTACTGTCTTATTAGCAAGTTGTTAACCACCTGTAAAGTATATTGCATTATTATTTTTATTAAAGTGCAACCTAAAGTCAAGGTGACCCCACGTAAAATCCATTTAATTTAAAAAGCACATTCATTCATGTACCCCCATCTATGGGTCTGAAACTTAATCAACATGCAGTAATTTTATTTACACAGTTCGCTCTTGACCTTGAACTCATTCTAATGTCAAAATCCACAAACACACTTATTCTGAAGCTTTTGATTAGTCAAAATTCTCGTCTGGAGATCCCATTTGCTCAGTTGCCATGGAATTATCGGTGTTAAAACATTCAACGACTGATGTTAAAGTTGAGTTTGTCAGTTCGTTCTGACCTTGAAAGAAAAAAAGATCCAGATTGAGCATATTCAGACATGTTTTGACATATCTGGTATGATGGTGTGACCTCACCTTTCTGTATTAGTGCCAAGTGAAAAAGTGAAGTGTCAGTGCCAAGCGCACCAGGATTAAATTGTTGCAGACTTGCTGAAAATATGTTCTGTGTGATATATGGCACAACCAAAACCAATATGCAAGCTAAAATAGTCAAGTTGCCACCCTTTGAGGCAAACGCAGACACATGCAGTCAGACATGCCGAGCTGCAGGCATGCTGCTGCACACACAAAGTCATGCATAGGATAAAGAACTCAATGACAGACCATCATTAATTTGAGCTCATTTAAAGAGTTTCTCAGTGTGCAGGATGTTGTGAGACATTTGTGTTAATGAGCTACATCATTCATGTGAAATGATGGCACAATTAGGAAAACAAAAGTGCAAGGTGTGACAATTTAAGTGAATGTGCTTTGTCAGTGTCTGCAAACAACACCTCAGAGACGGTATATGCATAAAAGCCAGCTTATAAAAACAATGCGGGGGGTTTTAGAGGTCGGGATTTTCACAGATGGATTTTTTTTTTGCCTCGCTATCCTGCACCTCGACCACAGTCCCACAGGAATCTCTGTTGAAACACTGTGGCAGGAGATGAAATTAAAGCTGCTGAATGCAGATGTTTTGATGAATGCCTGCACACTCAGTTCATGTGTTTGCATGTAGGCATGACTGTTTTTATTTATTTATTTATCTTGATAGGCGTGTTACAGTACATTAACAGAAATGCAGAGTGAAGAAAATGAGGGCTGCCAGCTGTGTCACAGCTACACCGAACATTGTTGGATTCTGTAAACATTCAGCTCGGTGCCTCACTTCCTCCCTCTCTGAAAGTCACTCACCTTGAGGATCAAGAGACTTATATGAAAGGTGACTTACAGTAAAAGCAGTGCTCTCTCTGTTTATGTAAATAGAAAGCAAAGTTCTCTGCCTCCTTCGTGTCAAAGCCGAGGTGTTTCTCGTGTTGTATCTCCTGTCTTTCCAATTTACCTGTTTCATGTGGAAACAGCAGAAGGTTTTGCCTGTTCCTCTGTCCACAGATGTTTCAGCTGCCTTATGTAGCAATGTCAGACTCATTAGTTACACTCAGCCCATGTGGCGAGTGGGAGCCAACCACTCAGCATAGCACGTAATGCAGCTTTAGTGAACTAATGAAAGTGTAATTACAAAAATAATGAGGAACACACAGTATCATCCAGTAACTTTGTGGGTAGTTATTTGTGTCCATGAATCATTGTGTGCAGAGTTTCCTATTTAATTTTTTATGGATTCTGATACTTTTCTTGCAGTGTTATGGAACGCACATTCAGAGCACTTCTAGCTTCTTCATTCTGTGAATTTCATACTGTAGGGAGCAATATCCCCCACAACGAGTGTTTGTATGATGTATTTGCAATGTATAACGAGGAACAATGTAGGCTATGGTCCATTTCCTGTGCTACTTATGAAGTTATTGTCCCCAGTGGGCCTCATTTAGCAAAGTGTAGGCTATGTTGAGCCACGTTTAGTATCCTTACTACACTAGTTGCCGCAAAGCACAGCAGCAGAAACAACACAATACAGCCGTACTGCACACTTATCTGCATTTACATGGTGAGAACTTCTGGATTGTGCTGAGCTTATCAACTTGTTTTTATTAAAGTCCCTCATTTCTGTCTACCCATTGGAATCAAAGTAAGGAATCTGCTGCACCTTTTTAAATCATTATTTTTTCTTTGCCTTTCGTTTGTAGCTACACACTGATTTGGACGTGGGCAACAAGAACATCAAATACGTCCTAGCGGGCGAAGGGGCAGGCACCATCTTCGCCATCAATGAGTTAACAGGCGACATCCACGCCATGAAGAGGCTGGACCGTGAGGAGAAAGCAGAGTACACGCTAACAGCCCAGGTCATTAACGCTGATACAGACGAGCCCTTGGAGCCGCCGTCTGAGTTCATCATCAAAGTCCAGGACATAAACGACAATCCGCCGCAGTTCATTGAAGGCCCATACCGAGCTTCTGTTCCAGAAATGTCTGCTGTCGGTGAGTCACGATAGACAGACTTCATTTCTGATCTCTGCTGCACACAGCACCCTAATCAGTGTGTGAGATTTCTATAATGGGCTAATGCATAAAAATGATGAGAGAATAAGAACAAGAGGAAATGAATGTGTCTATTTACAAGCTTGCTTGTTCTGAGTATCTGTGCAAATGAAAATACAAGAATGATAAATCAAATCACATCACTAGGAGTTCATCTGTAGCTCAGTGCTGAAAAACTGCCATCAGCGTTGACACACACTTGGTTAGACCACCTACTGCTAATATTACATTCTCTATAGTGTCCAAGTAACAACATTCAAAACACTGAAGACCACTTTGAGATGGGATGACACCAGCTATTACACATAAACCCATGAGTACTTAATATTTATTTCCATGTTTAGGCATTAAACATTCATGAATTGAACCATACCTATCTAAGAACACTTTAATTTTAATGTCAACTGTACACCAGTAAAGGGTAGAATCTGGGCAGGCTGGCAGTTTGTCATAGAACATATGGAGTCATCCACACTCACATTCACACTTACGGGCAATTTAGGTTCACCAATGAAAGAGAACATGTAAACTCCTTAGAGAAAGACTCAGGCTGTCAAGTTCAAAACCTGGATTTCTTGCTGTGAGGTGACAGTACTAACCACTGCACCACCGTGCTGCGATAAACACCTGCTAGTAAACTTAAAACCACCACTGAGGTAGTCCCTGGCTACAGCCTGTATCTTCAGGACCACATTGTGTTGACATATAAACACACACACTCACAAGGTGCAAACAATACCAGGCCTGCTGTTGCAGCTGGTAAGAAGCCAAGCAATCTTATGTTGTAAAATTAATATACTCACAACACTAAGAAACCAGGAAATGCTACGACTAAAACTACACATAGTGAAAAACACCATTTGCACATTTCAGATATGATGCAGCAACATCAGCATATGTAGATTCATCACTTGCCCTTCTGGTGAGCATAAAAAATACTATTTTACACTTTGTATAGGTCAAGGAGCCATGTTATTTCATAATGTAGACCATTTGGGATTTTTTATTGCTATTGTTTAACATTTTCATATGTGTAATCTCTTATGTGATACAATCTGGTGGTCACTGCCATCCAAAAAAAATTATGGAAAGATAAGAAGCCTTAGGCTGTAATATTTTATCGACAAAAACTCTAGAAAAGTCTGTACATGGATATTTTAATTCACGATTCAAGTATTTTATTATAATCACAGAGGAAGCAGAAGAAGCTTCATTAAATGCAGAAAAGCACATTAAATGTTTGTATTTCTACTCATGGACTGTTAGTACCACACTGTCACTTAGCTTGACAGCATTGACTGATGTTAATTGCCATGAGCTACCACTCTACAAGGGCCCTGCAAACTGGTACACAAACCGGCACAAACACTTTCCATTTCACTGTATGCTAATGTATTCATATATTCACATTCCGATTGCATCCATGCATTTAAAAGACCACAACGCAATGATCACATAATTCAAATGTATAGCTCATCGTGGATAGGCATGGGTCTGTAAGTATATCAGTGCCGTCAAGATCAATGTGTGTGCAAAGTGTGTGTGTTTTTTTTTTTTTTCTGGTGAGTCTTGCCACTGACCCCAGAGCAGCAGGAGTCTTGTAGAAAATGTTTCCATCAGTAGCAGAAAGATCAGAGTGTGTCTTTATGCCGTTTTGACACTGGAGGAGTTCAGCGAAGGTGTTGAGGCCTATTGTGGGGCAGTATGGGCTTGTTATTTTGTTTCCTCATCGAGCTTTCTCGTGTTACCTGTCATGGAGTTGACATAACATGCTAGGGCAGATGGTGTTAGGTATGTAATGGAATCTGTTTCGTGGATACCATCTGTAGATTGTAGCCTTTGATTTGGTTCTTTGAGGTACCGCTGTTTTTACCTCCGATTCTCAAGATCATTGTAGGTGATCATGAGAATCCACTGCCGTGGCTGCTGTGGCTGCTGTGCTGCTGCCACAGAAACAAAAAGGAACAAAATACAATGCAAAAGTATCCATGTAAACACAGAAAAACAGTGAACTCTTGCTGTCTGAACTCTGTTACTGGATCCCTGCTGCTCATGGTTTGGGATCTCAGATGAAATGTACTGTAGCTCTCCAAGGGCTTTGTCAGTGCAGTGTGGGGACAGACACAGTGATGGGGTAGAGAGGAAAGTGGTAGTTGACAGCGCTCTGTGATTTGCCAGTGGGAATAATGCATAAGAAATGGAAATCAGCGTCTCTTTGTTGACTGTTGTTCCCTTTTGTCACTACTGATTAATTAAACATTCGCGAATGCTCAGTTGTTTGCATGAAAGGCTTTTCTTTTAGCAACTACTTTTCTGTTGTTAAGTTTTCATGTGCTGCGGCATTATGTGTGGAATTAGAGGCTCTGGACAAACTAACAATAAGTCATTCGTCTCCCTCGCCTCGTATTCATAAATCATGGGTTTCTTTACGGTGGTGTTTCATCTTTATCGCGCTGAAATGAGAATTTGTGCAGGACTCAGTGGATTACTGGAAGTATGCTGAGCACTGGATAAGTAATAAAGTCCACAGAAAAGGGAGCATGAAATAAACGGATGTTGTTGAAGTTAGCTGCATATGAGCAAATCTCCGTAGCGACAGGGAAACCGGAAGGCATTAAAATATAATTATGGCACATGGTAAGAGATGCTGCATTACATCTGGTATTGAGTTCAGACATTGCTGACTGTGCTGATGTATTTCTGCTTAGTGTGAACCCACCTGCACGGAATAATCAAAAATCTTATCCAGACCGTAACAGGCTGGTTCACCTTACGATGTTATCCACTCACAGAGCCCTGTCAGTTCCCCTCCAGGCTTCATCAGTGTCTTACCTTAGTGTCTTACCAGCTTCTTGCTTATCATGAGCGCATCCGCAAGATATCAGCACAGCCACGGACAAATATCAACACCCACCTTTTATCTGTCAAGGACTACTGCTAGATAGAAAAACCCCCTCATTGAGTGTCACCATCCCCCGTAGGAAACAGTCCCCACAGCCGGATGAGATATGTGACATGGGCCACTGAGGTCACCATGTTTCCTGTGTGCGGAGGAGCATAGAGGTTAATGGGAAATGAAGGAGAAAGACCTTTTGTTCTTCCTTTAAAAGGGCCAGTCGGATAAGACGTGTGGCTCTCTGTGACTTTTCTCTGACTTTCATTTTCCTGAATGGCTGACTACCATTTTAATTGTTTAGAGGATTGTCTCTCACAGTACAGTGAGACAGTAAGAGGAAGTGGAGAGCAAATTGCTGGAGGAGAGATGGCCGGTCAGAAGAGTTTGACCTGAATTAGTATGAAGATCTGGGATAAGTCTATTGTCAGGGAAGATTTTATGACCATTTGCTTGACTGGATGTTACCTGAATGGTGCAGTCCTGAATGTTTTAATTATTTCAATTTTTTTGACTTTCATGCAGGCAGTGGAATAAGTTAACACAACACGTTAGCAACCAACATCATATTTACACATTCAGCATAAAACAGAGCAATTAGCCACCTGACAAATACAAGACAACTCTTGTTTATTGTCTTTTTAGTTTCTTTGTGTATCATTAGTGTAGCTGGAAAAAATAGCTAAAAACTGTGTTTACTAGCTTGCAGCTAATGTTGTATGTCTGCCATTTGGACAAAAGCTTCCTGCCTTGACTGGAAATGAGGCTGCTGAAACTCTAAGTAAAAGCACTTTGGCTGCAGTTACTGCATTGTGGCTTTGTAATCTCTGTGTATTGTAGAATTTGCCACCACACATTTTGCACTCTGCTATTCCAGTTACATCTGGTATTAACATGTGTTTTGGGTGATTGGACTGCAACTGGATAGTGCTTCACCACATCAGAATACAGGTATAAATGCACCATAGATGAACTCTTTTTGTGATTGTGATCACCCAAACCACCCCCTCTGGAAGCTGTCAGGGATGTATTGTGATCATGCTAAACACAAGTTTAAGTGCAAGTGTGTTGCGAAAACACATACAACAACTCACTACAACCCTCTCCCCAAACTGTGGCTGAGCACTAGAGCACGTCTCTTCTGAATAACACCAACCATGGGCAGCCAAAGACAAAATTAAACGTTTGATGGCACGGACCTTAACACACTGACTTCACTTGTGAGATTTCTCATCAAAATCCTCTCCCACCAGTCTTGACTATGTTCCTATATCCAAATAGTCCTCTGGACAGTGCCAGCTCTGACCACCACTCAAATTAAAGCAAAACTGCAAAAATCATAATTTTTCCATGTCTGCTACTTTGAAAAGTAAGCTAACACAATATACTATCATCTACTACTCCTCTTCCTCTGGGGCGTAATTTTTATTGAGTTTTGCACCCACACAAAAAAAGGCTACCTACACATTTAAAGTACATTCAAATGTAAATCAATCCACTGTATTATTTCATAATAAATATTAAGAGCACCTTTGTAATAATAGGTCAGTTTTCTGCACCAAGCTAGTCAAAATAGTCAAAAACAGAAAGCTGGGAAAACACATTGCTGGTAGATGTATTGAAGTTTCTATGAGGGTTCTGTGAAGATTATCCAAAGGCAACGTTATTGATTTGTCTTTCTAACAGTAGACTGATCTCCGTCAAAACACAAAAATTGAAAGCATTACACACTTTCCTGTAGTTTTACAATTTCAAATCCCTTTTTCTCAATTTCACTGCTTCTGTAGTTACTACACTCTGCCTTTGTATGGTATTACAGATGACCAAATAGGTCTGTAAAACTGTGATATTTTGACACTGACATATTCGCTTTACACACAGTTTTACTAGCATGTCCCTTTTTGTTCTGTTGTGTATAAGTTACAGTATTTCTTTTTCTTTTAACTGTCTCCTTGTATTCCCTTGTTAAAGAAAAAAACATATTATTTAATCAAATTTCCCTACACCCCAGAAAACTATCACTGTACCAAAAAAAAAAAAAAAAACTCACATATCAAGTTCAGGACTTTGCCACTATCGATTGTCCTGATCCATGATTTATTGATTCAGGCAACAAAAGCACTTTTGTTTTGGTCAGACAAAGACTGAGATTTCTGATTAATGACTTTTTCTGTGTTAAACCAGGTCACAGTCAAACACTTACTTTGTCTGAGTGGAATGTGCCTACAGACGACTATGAAAAAAGTTTCATATTTCAGTGGACAATAATGAAATGCCCTGTGATGACAGGGTATCACCCTGTATGTAGCGTTGTGACGAATCTGGTTCATCACTTTGAGCAGCCCTTCCTACATCCCACACACTCATCTGATCCATTGTTAATGTTATTGATAATAATATTAATTTGATGAGTGGCTGTTTTTTTTTTTATAGATTATTTAATTGATTTTTTGTGTGTTTTACAAATCCAGCAGCTGTATAATTTCCTCTAATTCTAATCTTCAGGCGAGTTGAAAACCATGTTATCTTTCTTTTAATTTGAAGGATAAAAAGTGAAGTCTTTTTCAATCCATTTAATAAAATGGATATTTGACACACTCTACCTCTACAGTTTTCTTGTCTTCTTGGTTTTACAAGTATATCTATTAGGTAATTGTGTTGCACTGTCCCTTCAATTGAAAGTGAATGTGTTCCTCCTATGAGCAAGCCTGGCCATGGTTGGAATTGTAATTCATTCATACAGATCTCTCAGGATTAGTAGACCCTGTTTTCCTATTAATGGGGTCTTCGACTTTAAGGCCAGTACAAGCTGACAAATCCCCCCCACCCCCCATATGTCTGTCAACCATATGCTGGAATTATGAGGCTCTGCTGCCCTTCTGCAGTTAACAAGGGGGTTGTGTTGTAGCTGGAAATTACAAAATCTTGAAGTGACGCTTCAGGTAATTACAAGGAGGTCCGTAGATCCTCCTCTGTGCACTGAGGGGGCTGAAAATGACAATAATTTCGACAGCGTGAAACAAACTTGCTAAAAGTTGTTTTGCTGGATAGAACTCATGCGTGAGCTGCCCCAGGAGTGTTGGGCTGGGAGCGTGCTTCATTATCAGGACGATTAATAAGTGGACACGCAGACAGATGGCCTGTCTCCTCTTCACATTGACCGTGCTCTCTGAAACCTCGCCGAAATGAATACCTGTACAGGAGCACGGAGCCTCGCCAAATTTGTGAAAGATCTGCTAAATTGGAGCGCAGACATAAAATTGAAGTGACATTAATAGATTACCTGGAGTTGATTTGCATTTTTAGAGTTATTATGGGTGTGGGTAACAGGACTAACAGGCACAGCCGTCTATGTAAGGGCCTTAATGATGTTTCTGATTACGCTCTCATCGCCACCGGCAGCTGGGAAAATAAGTAAAGGCTTGTCATCACAGATTTGGACGATAAATGAGCAGACTTGATCAAGGGGAGACGTATGGAAATGAGCAAGATGGAGACCTTTATCAGAGCTGATCGTCTCATGCTTCCAACATTCCAACATCAGAAAGCTCACTGTGATCGCAGATGATTTAATACCCATGCAGTTTTATAAGTAATACACTGAAACATAATCCTGCATGAAGGATAACATTGTTAAATGCTGCTGTATGTTTCATCAAAGCATGTTTCTGTGAGTGTGTCTTTATCTATCTATCTATCTGCCTATCAGTGATTCACATCACTCTCTGCTTACTTCTCTACACGCCGCCATCTTTCAGATCAATACAAGCTAAGCTGAGCTATTTTGAGAGCGTTTCATGCTCCACTTGGGCCAGATGTTCTATAAAAATCCCTCTTTTAGATATACCTAAAAATATTATAGTCTTTTGCTGATCTTGCAGTAAATCATGAACAAATCTTGGCCTTGGAAAGTCAGACTCTGAATGCATTAAATGCAGTTTAACTTGTATAGAACCTCACAGTATTCCAGGGTCACAGCAACCCACATAAGTAAAAGAAGCACATTTATAGTCCATCTTTTATCTGCCATTTTTCTGTTGAGCTTTGAGTCAGAGAGCTAAGAGCAAGAGAGTCTGGTGTTTGTATCTCTCTCGTCTCTGATCCTAGACTCTGGTCTGCGGCTTGGCAGATGGACTGAGTGGCAGGGGGCCCTTGGCCCTTTAACATAGTGGGCAGCTGGGCCAGAGCTGGGCCAGTGCCGGGCCGGGGCACATCTGACGAGCGGGCTCTCGGGCCGGACAGAGACGCGGCAGACCGGGGCCGCGGTGATGGTGGTGGGCGGCTCACAGGCTGGAGCTGGGGTGAGAGAGGGTCAGAGCAGTGAACCTGGCCAAGGCTCTGACTCTCTCCGGCCTGTCTAACTGCCAGGCAGCCTGCATGCCAGCCTGCCCTTTTCTGTGGCCATGCTAAATGGGGATAGGACAGGCCTCCGAGGCAGAAAGGATTTAACTGACATGCTGGAGTTTCTCTGTAAATAACCTGCTACTCCTATCTATCTCACCTCATTTGGCAACAGAATGTGCACTTGTGTATCTGTGTGTTTGTGCATGTTCCTGTGTATGTGAGTGGATTTGTGGGCTTGTTTTTATCCACTCTTGTTTGTGTCTGTGATACTTGGCACCTGTCAATAACCCACTGACTCCTTTTTTCTTTGTTTGTATCCTTTCTTCATTGCTCTTCACTGCACACAGTGGCTGATAGAGAGTCACTGCTAATTCAGCTTCTCTTTGTTTCACGCTTAGCTATTACATAGAGGAAAAAAAGGGGCAAGAGAGGTGTTCCCTAAGCTAAAACATATGCTGTTCAGAAAAAAAAGCAACATACACACATACACATGCTCTAAGTCTCAGCTCTTCAATATCACATACAAATATGTATTACTAATTCATCAAATGTTATTTATTATCCAATGTACCCCTGAATTATGTATGGAACATCATCAGTCATTGGTACAGATACAGTAATATAACCCCCTTTAGAGTCTCTCGGGGCGTTTTTTTTTTTTTTTTTTTTTTTGCAGGCAGCAACAACATGCACATGTTGTGCATGTGAATGTGTGAATGCACACAGAGATCACACAAACTCAACTGTATATGAGTGCACATGTGTACCGAAACACATATCTGTGTTAGCATAAAGCCACCTTGCAGTCATAAAGATGCTGTTGTTCAGGTGTAATTTGTTCCCCGCCCCTGTGTAGCCCGCAGAGACGCACTCCCCCTCTCACTTGCACACTACTTCTTTTTCTCCTTCTCTGTACTAAACCTCCCCTTCTTCTCTCCCTCCTCTCTCATTTTTTTTTTGCTCACCATTGCTCTCTTCTGCTAAGCTAATGCTCTCTCTCTTTCACTCTTCCCTTGAGGGAGAACAAAAAGTAGCCAGCTTCTAGGTAATGAAGCCCTTCAATGTGATCTGCATAAGATTGCCTCCCTTGCTGGACTGGCTGCCTTGCCCCGATGAATAGCAAAAGAGTTTCAATGAGACTACGGACAAAAAGGCAGCTTTTTCTGTGGCCACAGTCTCGTTTCTCAAACAAAGTCTCCTACTTTTTTTCTCTCTCTCTTTTTTTTGCTGTACTCGTGAAGTTGAAAGAGAAGAAAATGAAAAGGAAGAAGGTAAATAACAAACAAAGCTCATGAAAGGGAAGGTAAATGAGGGAGGGATGTGTGTGTGTGTGTGTGTGTGTGTGTGTGTGAGGAGGATGCGAATAGCTATGGCTGTCACAGATGCCACTGTCTGTGTTGCTGCGCCAAGTGGATGTGATTAAATTGATTTGCTGTAACAGGGTCAACAATATTAGAATGGGACATGAGTGAAGTGATGGTAAAATTGAAATTTATTTGGATGAATCCAAATATTTTATTACTTAATTTTAATTATTAGTTTATTGTTTAATTCTAACAATTGTTTAATTATTAGAATTAATGCACAAAAAACATGTAATTGGTCATACCCTAACTTAGCACTCATGTGTACAGCAATTAAATGTTGAAATGAAAGGTTTTTGTACAGCCTTGGAATGCATGTGAGTCTCATTGTGCGCTGTCATGCTGTCACACACTGGTAATCACTGCATCAAGGTCAGTTAATCAATTTGAGAGTGAAAACAAGGACAGTTTATCCTCACCTCAACACTATAATACACGGTAGAAGACCAAATGATCCTGTTTCAGTGTATCATCTGAAGACAGTACTGCAGTGTCTTCAGGTAGCCACTGGTGGGCAGATAGCTGTGAGTGAGTGAATGAATGAATAAATGAATAACTGAATGAACTTTATCCTTTGAAAACAAGACAAATGTAAGTAAGTTTCCAGTGGAACTGCCTCACATTGTCTGTGGCTGAGGCAGATTTGTAATTTGGCTGAGAATCAATCAACAATTCATATGATATTGACTAATTTTTTCAGCCATTTTCAATTAAAATATATATATATATATATATATATATATATATATATATATATATATATATATATATATTCTGTGGTTAGAGCTTGCAAGGTGTATATATTTTTTTTTTTTTTTTTTTTCCAACCAAATCCAAACCCCAGTCTTAAGGTTTCACCTTGTGATTTCATAAAATGCCCTTAACAACATTTTATCATTAAAATTGTTTGGTGGTTAATGCATTATCTGAAAGAGTACACATCAGATTGATCAATAATTAAAATTGTAGTAAATCTCAGCCATAATTGAAACCATCTGCAGATGACTACTGAATGGAAACAGGCGGTAAAGCCTTTGTTAAATGTTGGCTTTGACGTCTGAGTCTACACACTTCTGATCAGTCACTGATGGCAATATGAGAGACAGCTTGTGAACAATGAAAGAAGAATTTCATACTGAGACAGTCAGCTTATTATGATGAGTGCTTTTCATTTTAAAAGACTGCTGCAGCGATGTACTGTTGCACTCCCATAAAGTTGGCGACTTGCAACAGACGAATGAAAAATAAAAAAAAAAGCTTAAATCAATGCAGGGTGGACTGAGACAGTCCCCCAGTTTTGACTCCCTAATTTGGTTCCACTCCAAAAGACTGGATCTTCCAATTGTCAAGTCTTTTTTAACACCTTCTGTCCCGGTAAATGCTTTTATCTGTTGGATCTCGCAGTCACTGTAGTAAAGGTTTTTGGTCCTAAAACCAACCAACCAGGATTCCCCACCTTGACATGTAAATTTACTTTATGTCAAAATGTACCATTAAAATAAAGTTTCAATGAATACATGCCTTTAATAAAGTGTCTGTCAATTGTGCTAATAATCTGAGTAGCCTTTGCTGAGCAAGCTGTCAAAAGGCACATCCTGTGTGTGCACTGAGCGCTGCTTCTATTCAGAGCCATTTTCATGCCAAAGTGGACAGAAAGGGCAAATGTAAGTCAACACAAAGCAGAATGTGCTGCGGGGTCATTACAGCCAAGATGTGGAACATTCTTTATACACCTTAAATGGATTTTACCTATTTTATAGAACTATTTTGGCTGTGTAACATATATAAAGCTTTTTTTTCTTTTCACAGCCCCTTAACAGTAAAAATAGCAGAAAGGCAAATGTGTTATACGGCACTGACGTACGACAGCTGGCCTTCAGCCTGTGATCCACTGACCCCTCGGCACACCAGTACCAATGATTATGGGATGGCCTTGAGCTGTTTTTTTTTTTTTTTTTTTACCTTATATAATATATAAGTCACCACAGGCACAGATGCAGAACCTATGTGTCCTTTTTATATCTCACTGGGGCATGTGGCTGTAATTCTGTGTTGTGCTATAAACTGCACATATTTTGCTTACAGAGACATTGCACTGCTGGTGATGATGATATGATGATTTGACTGAGGACCTAAGTTAGCTGAGTTAGTTGGAATGGGTGTGTAGTTGAGAGCACTAGTCCATGTGGTATTTAATCAGTCCACTGCAAACTCTGCTGTGCCTGAGATCTGTTAAAGGTATAATATGTAATATATGAATTTTCTATGTAGAAACAACTAGACTAATAATATAGATTCTGTTGAGTTGTGTACTTAAATTATCACAGACCTGGGAAAAATAATATGATGCTAGTATTATTTTTGTTAAGCTAACACCCTGTCAAGTGGTCAAGATTGATCTGTTTTTAAACAACAGTTTAACAATATACTTCATAGATCTTGGTTGTTTTTAACTATAAGTTTTAAGTTATCAGAAAAACAAGCTGAACAAGCTTTGCCGCGATGTACCGTGTCTGCCAAAACAGTTGTAGGATGTAATTGCTCTATTAATTTTTTTTACTGAGTTTAATCACCAGGGCTAAAGTTTGTTTTGGAGAGGTAGAGATTTAGCTCAGATTAAAAACTTCCTATATGTGTAGATCAGCATGGGCTCAGGCTCCCAGCTCCTCTGGGACAGTTTTTTCTAACATGAAGCTGCTTTTTTTCCCTGTGTTTTACTGGTTTTAATTCCCTGGTCCGTTTGTTTTTGGGATGGAATGGATCGTAGTAAAAAAAAAAAAAAAAACAGCTCCTGAACGAGTGACAGTGAAAGAGAAGTTGACATCACCAAACTTTGGCTATTGTATTTCAATGGAGAAACTCCTCGTGGCAGAAAATTACTTATTCTGCGTTTAAGTTTGCCGCAAATGCCAACAGCTGAATTCATTAGGCCAAGTACATATCACATCTTATTGGAGATAGATCTGGAGCAGCTGGGCTGAAATAGTCATTGTCTCACTCACTCTGTCATACACTTATTCACTAATTGCCTATCTGCCCCCCATTCTACAGATGACATACTGAGCTGGTCGAGTCACTGTACATTCTCGCTGCAATACAGCTGCACTGTACAGCATGTTCTTGTTTATGATGTTAGACAGAAGCCATTTTTAGAAAGGTTCCTATTGAGGTTCCTCCTTCATTGAGACAGCTCTATAATTTGAGAGATTTGGCTTTATTAACATCATTTGTCATTATTTATCGTTATCATTTTTGGTCTGAACATTATCTTATGGATTTCATGAGATTCTGTTTGCTGATTCCTCAAATGTGACACTTGTAAAATGTACTTTTCCCATAGTTTGTGGAAATGATCTAACTTTTCTTGTGCATGAGTTTGTGAACGTGTGTGTGTGTGTGTGTGTGTCCTTATCTGCTGTATTAATTTCAGCCAGAAGTGACAAGGGATGGTTTGAAGTCATGCTGGCGAGTGGGAGGTCCGCTCTGCATCATCGCTATAGCAGGCAAAATGAGGACGCCAGTTCGCACCTCCAACTTGGCAAACACTCACTCATATCTGTTAAGATGCCAGGATGCTTTTGCACATGCATTCTTCGGTATGCAGCCGTGGCTCACCTATTAATTATTCAAGAAGAGAGTTGTAGATATTTAATGTTGTGTTGCAAAGGACTTTTTTTTTCAAATACACTTTTCCTGCACTGCCTTTGTCTCTTTTTGTTCCTTTGCAACTCTTTCCTGTTATCTCTCAAATTGTGTCTCTTGCTAGAACTTGTGGCTTTGCAGCCAAAAGTCAGCCTCAATGTGTGTGTGTGTGTGTGTGTGTGTGTGTTGTGTGTATATGTGTGTGTGTTTGACGTTGTGCACCCTTGTCATGCTTCAGGAGATTTTGGAGCATTAAACAGCACGAACAGGATCCTCTCTACTCTCATCTCTCCATGTCTGCATTATTAATTGTCTAAGGTACCAGCCATGGCTTTTTTGGACCCTGCAGGCTCATGGCACTAAGTATCCAAAATTAAAAGCAGAGATTGCATCCCGTTGAAAGAGATAGTAATACTTTTTAAACTTGCATTTGGCTTCCACAGAAGAATATGCTGATTTAATTTATGAGTTAAAGAAATAAAGGGGAAAAAATGACACAGAAGCTTAGCAATATCTTTATTAACTTATGTCTTTTTCTTGCATGTTGTTGTATCTGTGTGTTTGTGTGTTGTATTGTATTTGTATTATTGTATTGTTGTGTTAAAGTACAATTACTAGTCTTTCATAAGACAGAGAGGGAGCCATCACAGAGAAACGGGGGACAGTGTGTGTGTGTGTGTGAGTAGCTTGTAGTTGAGAGGGATTGGTCAATGCAACATAAATGGGGGTGGAACACATTCATCAAGGTGGCAGAGATTTGAGACTGGAGGGGCCATCCAATCAACAGCAGAGAATAAAAGGGGAGAGGCATAAAAGTCCGTACGGCAAGGTCATTTGAAAAAGAAGCTGATAAGACGAAGGGATCAAATCTCCAGTACAGGCGAGGCCCTCCTCTTGATTTCTGTCCCCATTAACTAAAGCCCTCGTCTGGCTTGTACAGTTGCAGCCACGCCTCAGCTGTCTCTTACAATGAAGGGGAAGTAAAAAAAAAAAAAGAAATAGTAAATCTTAAGAGAGAAAAACAGAATCGAAATACCATGTTTTTTAATTAATTAATTAATTAATTTGTCATCAGATTTTATAATTTTGTTTGTAATTAGGTTTTAACCAAGTCCTCTTTTTATTATATCTTGTTAAGCTATTACATTTAGTTTATGACTAGACCGGGTTACTGTGTTTTACCCTCGCATCTCCGCTCATCTGTGATTTGTGGCGTCACACAGATTTCCTCTGCTCTGGCTCTTTGTGTATCAGAGCACTGGCAGCTGTACTGCTCTCAACACTGCAGTATGGATTTAGTCAGTTGGTAATTTTACCACAGTCACAGTCTGGTATACACACACATACACATAGAACTCACACACAAAACCACGTGCACAGACACAAACACAGTCAATCCTACAGCAGGTTTACTATGTCACACTGGGGGCTGCTGTGTAATTGGGTGAATCTGCTCTCCAGCACGCTACAGAGATAGCCCTTTAAAATTTCACTTCACTTCTGGGAGTGTAAACAAACCTTGGGATTACGAGGGGTGTAAATCCACATCCCACCATTTCTATTGCCCTCCTCCTCTGTCATTTATTTTTCCACTTTTTTTCTGTTGGCCACCTACTTTGAGAGTTTAGCGGTGTGTTAGGAATGTTTGGACATCTCTGTCTTCCTCTTTTTTTATGTTATCAAGAGCATGAATCCATGTCTTTCTCCATCCTGGATACAGGTACATGTGGTTGTTTAAACTTGTGCCAGTAGGTGTGTGTCATGGCCATGTATTTTAGCATGTCTGTGACGGCGTGCAGCTTTTCTTTCTGTGTGTTCTCAGTGATGGATTGCTTGTCGGACAGCAGCATAGCAGTGCTCTCGCTGGCTGACGGAGACATTAAGTCACTAGTCACGTAGACATAGTACGTTTCAGCATTCCTCTGGGAAAACACGTTAACCCTTCTCGCTCCAGGATGGCTGTCAGATGACAGAGTGTGTTACTTAGGAGGTGCTCAACACTAAAACCCCCAGCATTGGCCAGATTTGGTGGAGTTCAGCATCTTAATGTGGCTGTCTCAGAGGTGAGGGACCTCTGTCACACGTTGCTTTTTGGACCATTTGACCAATTGCTGGGTTTACAGGCCATAGACTGTGTGCTTCCAATGTCATTGACAGACTTGAGGTTTTATTTTACTTGTGCAGGCTGCAGAAATAGAAAATATGTAATTGACTGAGAACATCTTGCAGTGCAGCAGCCTGGGGGAGTCATTGCTGAGGGAGGGTAGCAACGCTTCCCTCCAACTCTGTCCTTTGTTTTTAATGAAACATCGTGCTGCTGCTGCCCGGAGAATATGAAAATAACGCTCTCTGAAAGAATGTGAGCTTCACATTTGCATGTAAAGCAAATTAACTTTTTTCTGTTACACATCACTGTTAAAAATCCCTTGAGTTACCTATATATACCTTTACACACAATGTTACATTTTGACTGCATTAGTGTGATGTGTGCCTAACTTCACAGATGCTTCCTTTTTTCATGCCTTATTTTTAGTTTTAATCAAATTATACACATTTATATAGGTCATATTACTCAGATCTGCAAATTCCTTATGTTTCAAAGTATCAGTGATTTGATAATAAAATATTATTATTCCTTGGTTTTAATGAGTAGCAGTTAAGTTGGAGTTTTTCAGAAGAGAGAGAAAAGAAACATCCCTTTTCATTTCACTATAGATCTCAGGTCTTGATCCCCTTGTGTTGGTGTAGTTTGATCAGATTTCACAGACAATTACCTGGTGACATCACTATCACATTTACAAATTTGCTTGAAAAAAATCTATTTTAACACTAAATCGCTATTGGAGTCGCAGACACTTTAAACTTCTGATGAGAGAACAGACAAAAACTGAAAAAGTCAGAAATCTCTCCAGTGAACCTAGAAAACCCGGCAGATTATTGTGCGTTCATCTTGGGCTCCATAGCTCGTAGTAGGAAGCTGATTGAGAAAATGTGTTCTCAGGGTTTTTAATAAATGATCACAAGCTAAGATTGACTTGACTGAAAATTAATTGACTTAACTCAGTGTGGTTAAAAGAATTCCTTAGTCAAAAATGTGGTTGTGCTCCTCTCCCATCTGGAATTAGCAAGGCTTGTTCCATGTGTGCACAGGACTGTGTATTTTTTTTTCTTTTGTCTGGGTATCAAGGGGAGTTTGGTGAGATTTCATTTGCTGTTTTTCTCCCTACTGATGTGGGCAAGTGGTTGACAGGAGGATTTGATTCGGAGGACATTTGCTGCTGCAGCTCACTGTGAGAAGCTTGAACTTGACATAGCAGCGGGCACAACTGCGCAGTTTGTGGTTAAACAAGAATCCTCAAACAGGAAGTAGAAGTTGTATATCAGACCAGTCATTCTTATTCCTTTTGTGTTGTGTGTTCTTCTGTCTATATGGGACATTTTATTTATTCATTTATTTTTTATTTCCAGTGCTACATTCTTGTTAACATTACATTACACACAAGCAAAACATGGTACAAAACATGATAATATTGAATCCAGTATTTTTTATTTCACATATTGCACACTATTATTTATATTTTTCCTCTCAGTGTGTCTCAATGTTATGACCACTCCTACAATACATTGCTTGTATGAACATGAACAGCAGCTTTACATATATGAATATACGCAGTGGGAGGTTGTCGGCTTGTTTGCCACTGAGCAGTCCAGCTGAAACAGTATTGGGCTGCACACCTCATTAACAACGTATTGGCAACAGTATATACATAACTAATTTATCCCTGGTATTAAATAATAACTTTGATCTTTGGTTTCCACTCTCAGGAATAAGTGCTGATGTGGCACAGCAAAATATTAACCCCAAGTTCATTTTCCACTATGGTTTCACATTATGCTGAAAGTCATTATTATTATTTTTTGGGTACTTTTTTTAAAAAAAAAAAACAACTTTCTTTTAATCGAGGAAGCATAATTTACATTAAGCCCCCTGCCCCTGTAGCAGAGTTCTCAAATTAAGCAACATTTTGTTCATTTACCCATGATAAAGTTGTTCATTAGAAAATATACTTTGCCTTATTCTTTGTTATTACCTTGCTATTGTAAATGCCTTGGGAGCAATTTAACATGTGAAGTGCCCAATTTTCCATCCTGGACTTCCAGTCCTGAACTCTATCTGCATGTTGCACACATTTTCCTATGAACTAATTAAAGTGAATCAATGACACAACCCTTTCAAATGGCGGCATATGTCACGGCCATCAGTGGGGAACAAAGGACCCTCTTAATTATTTTGTTCCTGCCGTTCCTGTAAACGGCTTGTCAAGGCGACAGACTCAGAAGCTGACTCCTTGAAAAGGGGATGTCATGTACAGACACAGACAAGTATTGTATACACACTCACACACACACAAACACATACACACACACACACACTCACTCACACACACACACACACACACACACACACACACACACACATTCACACACACACACACACACAAACACACACACACACACACTCTCTCTCTCTCTCTCACACACACACACACACACACACACACACACACACACACACACTGTCCCCTGTTTCTCTGTGATGGTTCCCTCTCTGTCTTATGAAAGACTAGTAATTGTACTACAACAATGACAATGTAAGTACTTAAGTGTGACGGTCCCCTTGCTCTTCAAAAGCGCAGCATCCCTTATCCATCATTGACTCTGGGGAACAATTTCTTGGATGCTGACAACCATATCTTATCTTCAAGGTATTTTTTTCCTCCTTTTG
The DNA here is from genome assembly GCA_016801845.1 of Polydactylus sextarius. Lineage (NCBI taxonomy): Eukaryota > Metazoa > Chordata > Actinopteri > Polynemidae > Polydactylus > Polydactylus sextarius. Next base: position 12,438,605 of record CM028906.1, read on the forward strand.
TAAACCCTCTTCTGGCCCGTGTTATATTTGGCCAAGTTAAATTTTGAGAAGTGTGTTACTGCCTCATATTAACACATATATCCTGAGCTTTCCATCCTCCGCTGGGTGAGCCTCCTCATTCATTTGCCCTGTTCTTCAACTGCATTCTGCTGCCCTGCTGAAACACACACTTTAGCATGAGTATGCATTAGCACTATTATGAAGACTGATGGGCTAAGGGGGAACATGTTTTTTTCCTGCCTCGCAATTATTTACTTTGCATCCCGGTAATCTGAAACACTTACATCTTCCTGATATAAATATAAAACCTCATGGTACAGGAGAGGCTCTATATTTAGTCACATCCTGGGCTCTAGATCATATGAGTAGTTGGTGAAAATGGTGAAAATGAAGTGGCAGGAGGTTTGAGGCTGTACTGGTAAATGACAAAAAGTTCACATGTGGCAGTTATTTATGAGAACACTTATTTGTTTAAGGGTTTCCCTAAATGCCCATCTGCAGTGTTGCCATAAATGCCCATCTGCATCCCAGGAACCTAAAACTGGCTTTGACTACTGTAGGAAAATCAGTTGGCAGCCCTCCAAGTATGTCATCTTCTCCTCTGAGAGAATAGATGGACTGAGATGGATGGATGGATGAAAGGATGCCTCGACTCGCTTGTTTTCTCCACCTCGTTACAACTGTTTCTGTGTTATCAAGAGCTTTGGCACGCCGCACTAAAACACAGCACTACACTTTGTAGTTGACAATACTCTGCCTCACAGTGCTAATCGCCTCTTAATTCTAGCATTACTCCCCATTCGTACGTGCACATGCATTTCAATCAAATAGGTGATACTGTCCAAAAATAGTGCTGGCAGCATTGCCTGGAGAGATGGGCTGTCAGTCTCCCTGTCTGATCATGAGCTATTATCCTCTCTGCCCACAGACAGGAGAGAGAGCTACACCAGTGTCTATGTGATCATGATCAATACATAATCACTTTCTTGTCACCGCAGTGGCACTGTCAGGGGACCATCCAGTTCAACAGACAAGCCATTTTAGAAAAAAAGCTTTGGCACACCATGTTTCTGACCTAGAAAGCAGGGGGGTGGGTGAACTCTCTTGGTGAAGGCTGGACTCATTTAAACAGTCATTGCCATGGGATGCATGATTACATTTTTTTTTTTTTACTGTGCTGGGTTTCATTACATTAGTTTACAATGTGCTAATTCAAACTAATGTAAGAAAAGTGATGGCCGTGAGACCAGAAGAAAAATATTTACTGACAGAGAGACCTGCTGAATACTGAATGCGTGCCTACTCCGCTTAAACATGCAGTTGCCATAATTTATTACATGGCTTCATAATCGACTAATAAATGCAGCCTGAGCTTTGCAATTTCTCTTTCACATCACATCATGTCCCTCCACAGTCAAGAAGTCTATTTTTGTTGATAGTAATCAAATTATCACTGACAGCGAGTGGGGCAAAAAAAAAATAAAAATAAATAAATTAAAAAAAGAAAAAAAAAATCGACTGTGAAGATTTTTCCAATACAATGTCAAATTTACCTGAGTGCAAATATTATAATGTTAGAAAAGCTTCTAAAAGTCTCTCTGCAGCTAATGCCAGGTTTACAAATGTTGGATTAAACAGGATCAGTGAAATAAACAGATATTTAGAAAATCAGTGTTTATTTTATTCAAGAAAAGATAATGCATGTTGATTGAACATGAGCTCTTCGGTCCATTGTTAAATGTGCCAGACTCAAACACACAGCCTATTTATTTTTTATTTTTATTTTCCTTGTTTCTTGTAGGATGATGGCTTACAAATAAATATTAAAAGAGCATTTACAGTTGCATAAACACAGACAAAAGCACATACAAACACTAAAACAATGCCATAAACCACATGGCGCCTAAAACAAGAAAAGAAACATATATACACATAATTAACACACAAGCTCAGACAAAACCACTATTAGTAAAACAATAACAAAACCACTGCTCTGAATTATGACAACATGTTTGATTGTCCAGTAGTCTAACAACTGTCACACTTATATGCTGGTCAGGTTCGCCAAGATCCCTTGTCTGTTTGGTGTTGAGTTATTTGTAGTTTGTCTTGGCAAAGGTACCCAGACTGTGACATGACCTTTTGTGAACAAATGGGTGGAAAAAAAGAAAAAACAAGTTTGAGAACAGCATTGATTGAAATGTTGTTCAAATAAAATTCTGAGGCCATTAAAAAGGTTGTCCTAATAAAAGGTCACATTTTATCTTGTTTTGTATCTAAATTAAGAAACGCCATTTGTTAGTACCCTTTAAACAAACATGAATGGATTTCTAACAACCTGCAGTAGAGCAATACACTGTGAACACTACAGTGACATGATCAAGTTGATACCTGTTAGCAAACATTTAGCAGACATTACCATTCAGTTGGAGGTTTTTCGTGTCATCTGGTGTATATAAGTTAAATTTGCCACTTTTTTCTCCACCATTTCTTCACTATTCTCCACCTTTTCCTGAGACAAATATATACTTCTTAAGCTTCTAAATGCTTCACTGTGTTCACACAGGTTATTGCCAATTATGTTTCTAAGATAGTACAGGGGATTTATTTCAGACTACAGGTAGCCACTTCAGTCATTAAATATATACCATTTGTGAGTAGAAGTGCTTTAATCACAATTACTTGCTTCAAAATAGTAAACTTTTTTTTAGACATTTTTATACTGAGCAGGCTAATTTAGATAAACAGTCATTGTTGACATGTTGCAAGCTTATCACAATTATGTGTGAGCATTTTGCTGCACTGTGTATGTGCAAGTACCATGTAAACCATTATTTCAAATAGTATTGCTAACAATGGTATATATAGTTAATTTAGAGTTTATCTGTACTGCCAGGCTTTCTTGTGTTCATCCAAGTTTTTCCCAACTTCTTGACAGAAACGCTGTCTACTCACAAATGACATCACTTCTATTTCTTACTTCAGAACTTCGACCTCTGATGTAAATGAACGCAGCGTTAGATGCTAATTAGTGTCCCTTATTTCTCACCAAGTAACTCGTAGCTAACAAGCAAAAATTTTATTTCATTTGAGTTTGATAGCTGTGTTCTCAAAAACAGCCATGTTTGTTCAGCATTTTACTTTTTTTAGCTACTCGCACCCACTGTTCAGCTAATAGCTGTAGGCCATCAAACAATGTGATGTTTTTTTTTTCTTCTGAGAAAACAATGAAACATCTAAAATCTGCTTTGTGCATACCTTACTGTAAAAAAAAAAAAAAAAAAACACACAAAAAGAAGAAAAAAAACATCCATAATTCTATGTTGTTATGAATACTTCTGGCCCTCTGGCCCTCTCTCCAGTTATCCCTATCCCTCTCTCTTTCAACCCCTGCAGTGTGAAACCAGTCAGACAGAACCAGTATTGTTTTACCCGGGTAGGGCTCACAGCAGGGCACTGTTAGCCCCACGCCTTGTGCAGCCCACAGCTCTCCCCTTGCCTCAGTGATATCCCTTCTCTATGGCTCAGTGCCTGCATACATATGAATGCCCCCTGTCTTCTACCCTTCACGCTTCTGAGCTGGTCCGAGCTGAGCAGAGCTTGGATGTTACGCTGTTGCCATGCGTGTTTGGATGTAGAGATATTATGGAGAATCTGGGATTCCAGCAACAGTAAATGAACTGTAATGACACATTCTTTTTGAGTGATTATAGGTATGACGGTACTTGAGCTAAAAGTGCTTCCCTGTGGTGTGGTTTGCTCAGTTGTACTAAGAATGCTAAGACTGAATTCTGGGCAATGGGGGAGAAAAAAAGTAGTCTATAGTTTTGTTAGATCAACTGGAAAATGGAGCTTGTCTGCTTGTAAATGTTATAATGAAAGCTGTGTAATAGTTTTGACCAATGTGATGTTTTGCACTTTGCAGAATATCTCATAAAGTGAGATGCAGAATCATATATTTTGATGTTTTTGCCACCCAATATTTTGACACATCACAGTTTGAAACAATGGTGTTAACTTGACAAGACAAGACAGTATTCCTCAGCAACGCATTTTAATGCCACTAACTGAGGTAAATGAGCATCTTAGATTTTAACATTTTGGACACTTAAACAAGCTTGTGCATTTCTTGTATGCCAACTGAAATGTCACTGTTTTAAAGGTGGAAGTATCTATGAAAAAGTCCTATTTGTAGATAAAGCTGTAGTATAGTATTTAATTCTAAAATGAATGTCCTTTTCCCTGACTCCCTGCAGTACACACTAAGTGTCTGCAAATGAGCATCTCGTCATTGGCTCAAACCTACATCTTTATGACCTTCCAGTGTTTGATTATCCTTGCAACACTTCCATGAAAATAAGCAGGCTACACAGATGAAGCTGTGTGGTTGGATAATGTGTTACAGGAATAAGCTGCAATGTCCTTCCATATCCATTGTGTGTCACATCGGGCTGCATCCCCCAATTCATCCCGTCTCTGGTTCAAGGGAGATTCCTATTGATTTCCTATCACTGAGCCAGCGTACAGAGTAAATAGGAAGTGTGTGCCCTATTATTTGTGTCGGCTAATAAAACAGAAGACCAGACCCCCATGTCTTTATTCTGGGGCCCATTTAGTAACCGTAGGTCCTTCAACCAAAGAGCAATAGTTGTGCATTTGATGCAAATACCTTGCATACACTAATGACGTGTTTGAAAATGATGTGCAATTAAATTACTGACAGGGTTTATACTGAACTGTGAACTTCCGGATGTGATTAATGAGATTACACTCCATGTGGGAAAACAATTGTTAATGCAGGCTGTAGTTTCATACATGCTTAATGCACGTCACTCTGTGGGTTATTGGCCAAACCAACAGAGGGAGGGAGGGAGATTTGCTTTCCCAGGAGAAGGTTACATGCCATCTCTCAGAGTCTTGGCATCTATTAGACAACAAGGGAAAAGTGAGACAAAATCCATTTAGACCGGAAATAGCATGATCGCACCTACCTCCACATCTTTAACAGGTTTGATCAAGACTGTTTTGCTGGTAAGAACTTTTCAGGTAGAAAACTTACCAGTGAAGCACACAGTTCACATTTTCTATTGTAGGTTTTTTTCCCCACATACCTAATTCCTCCCGTGCACAGCATTTGTTTTCAGTAGCCATTCAGTGTTTTCATCTCTGTAAGTTTACAGATGTTGTGTTGCTATTATTATAATTTGTCGCAACCCTATAGGTTTCAAATAAAAGTAGAGACAATATTCCTCCTCCAACAATTGAGTTTCCTTGCCCGTTGCCTGGCCTATATGCCGCATCCATTTCTGCAGTGTCCCTGAAATTTCTGTGCATTATCAAGGGGAAGGATGAACTAATCTGCAGTGATTTGAAACAGGACCAAAACACTGGCTTTCCTAATCCCTCATTTTTTATCAGGGGTTGGTGAGGAGCATTTACCCCGGTGGGAGGGAAAGAAAGAGGGAGCTATTTCATGCTTCACCGGTTCCACTGTTTTTATGAAGATTTTTTCCTACCCTCTACTACCCCTGCTTCAGTCCACAGTGTAACTGAATTTTTAAAGTCTGTTTGCAATAGTCAGACACCTTTTAGAAGTACGAACATACTTTTCATAATTAGGGGTGTGTAGATGGCTGCCTTCTCCGTCTGTAGTAGTAGTAATTTAACTTTAAGGCAGATAAGACTCTGTATCTCTGAAAAAACGGTGTGCAATTTCCTTAGCTGTCTCTCATTTTATTCATTTGACAATTGGCAAACACCTATGGCACACAGGATACAATTTGCTTCCCAGCATTACTGTATGAGTGCACCAATTTGGATTATTAGACACATCTTTGGATATATAATTATGTTTCCTTATATTCTGTCAACCAATTTATTTGATTTTTTATTTACTTATCTAACAAGTTTGTGGGAAATAGCTGTGAATAGCTGACTTAGTTTGAAGCATTGGCCTATATGGTTTGAGGACAAATGTAGACGTCAAATGTAGGAGTCAATGCGACGATATGCAGTGACAATACCCACTGTGAAATGCCATGCTCAGTGTTTATTTCATGTAAATTGAGAGGAGGTGATCTGAGTGGCAGTGCGGTGCATTTCAGGAGAGAAAATTTCAAGTCTATCAGCAGCTGACATCCAGTTATGAGGTGTTGTTTTTGCTGAAACACAGCAGAAACACAGAAAGAGCTCATTGATCTGCTGTGATCTAAACACTGCAAAAGGCATGGGGTATAACAAGCAGTAGGAAATTTACAAGGTAAGCTTTGGCAACACAACAGCATAGGTCATCATAAGACTATGAATTACTAGAACACCTCTGTCTCAGAGGACCACTTGAGGCCCTCTCACTGTGAAATAATTGGGTTGCAACTGTGAAACTCCTACTCCAGTTAGAGTGTAAAGGTGGCTTTTGCTTTGTTTTGCTGTTACAAGACCACAGACACAGCGGTGACTATTAATCAATGGTGGACACATGTAGCTGACGGCAAAAAGGAGGGAGATAAGTTCAAAAACTGTACCATATGGATGTGAAAAAACATCTTTTGTGAAAGGTCCTTTTTATTTGGCTGTGCTTATACTCAGCTGAACTGTTATGTTCTCCTGTCTTTTAGTTAATATTCTCATAGTTTGTTCTGAACTCCTCATGAGTTAGATATCTCTGTGCTCCATGTTGGTCAGCAGGTCACTTGAGGATTGTTTCAGGGCTTGTAGAGGCTGCAAAAATAAATATGTCAACAGAATACAGATGTCTGATTTGAGGATTACACGCTGTAAACTTTGCTGAGGCTGTGTTTCCATTGCACCTGGCACTGCATTTTTTATTGTCATGTTTTAATTCATGATCGACACCTCTGAATCACAATGTCAGAGGCAAAACTCACACTTGGTTCAGCCTTTATTTCAAGCCCGTGTGTGTGTGTGTGTGTGTGTGTTTGTATGTATGTGTGTAAAGGACAGGCGTATGTTCCGGTGGCAAGACCTGCACTGTTTGCGACGAGGGACATCTCCCTTTGTTGTCAGAACACCTCTTAACATCTTTCACAGAAACAATTAGCATACCATCTGTAGCTTCCTTGCTAGCGTGGTGCTCACCGTCAGCATGTCGGCCTCTTTTCCTTCTCCTTCACACCCCCCCTTCCCCTCTTCCCTCTGACACTGAGACTGATGAGGAGCTAGGTCACTGTAAATTAAAATGGATACATTTAATTGCATTAATAGTCACTTTATATTCAGTTTTTTTCCTGATACCTTATAATGAAGCTGTCAGTGGTGGATTGAATTGTCACTAATCTATTTTCTGATTTGCCTTGAGCATTTGAGAGTTGGTTTATTGATTAAAGTCTCTGCGTACATTTCCTGCTAACCTCATAAAGAAGCTCATTTCTGCTACATCAAGTATTGTTGCTGTGAAGGTAATGACTGATTGCTTCAATGTTAAAAGAATAGTGACGTTAGATTTTTTTTTTTCTTAAAGTAGAATACATGTGCCAACATTTGCATTCACATAGCCAAACTATTAATTTGGCAGGCTTTTCATAGAAAGTGAAATGTTTTTGTTGTGTGTTTCGTGTTTGCTTTGAGCTTGAAGCCATACGGTACTTTTAATTATCTTACAACCTTCAGTAAAGTTGTTAAGTGTTGTGATGCAGTCAGTCATGTGTATTTTAAAAGTTTGTAGTTCCTCAAGACCAAAAGTGTGCAAAATTGTAATCTAACCATTAACACACACAGCTACTTTTCCAGCTGTGTTACACTGATCATGTGACACATCCACTACTGTCATGTCGATTTACACACTGACTAACATGCCCAGTAGAAGCTAGCAGTGCAAGGGGCTAGAAGACTAATCAGTGATGACATGAATGGTTTGCTCAGTTAGGCCAGACACCCATTTTAACATATTTCATCAAAAGTCATGTCACATTTGCTGCAAAGTAATTGACACATTGACACCAGAACTGTACACACACACATACGCACACACACACACACACACACACACACACACACACACACGCACACGATTGGAGGACAAATTAAGGGCATGGGGAGGACCATTACCAATTATAGTTTGGTAGTGGATGCTGGTTCAGTTATCGTGTTGCTTTCAGTTCAGACTTTAAAAGACTGAAAAATTATTATTATTATTATTGTTTTTCGTTTTCTAATTAGGGATTCTACAAAAAAGTATTAGGGGAAAAGGAGATGAGAAATGGAAGGTGGTATGTTTTATTATTTTGCCGAATAGAGGAGGATAGTGTGAAACTTTTATTACAGACAAGGGTCTGTTCTAAAAAAAAAAGAAAGAAAAAAAAAGATATTTCATTTCAGCTTTTTTTATTTCACAGAGCTGCCACCTGTGCCCAGCTCATTTACTTGATGACAGTGGTTATAAATAATCAGTTAGTGGTTCTTATTTCAAAAACAGAGTGGTTGCAGTGTTTGGGATATGCCATTTGCCCTCATTTCTAACATGAAATTTGTGGATATTGTGAAATTTATTGCTCCATTTACATAATAGGATTAAAATAGTACATTACTTTAAATCCTTTATGTAACTTAGGTTTTTTTTTTTTTTTTTTTTCAATTTCTATTGAATGAGCATTACCAGTCCAAGACTGTCATATTATATTGATAGATTATGGAGAAGGGTGTTGAAGTTTTATTGTATCAACTAAGGTCTCCAGTGGATGGTGGTTCACTGTCTTGCTTTATTTAATTTTTTTATTGTTACTGCTCTCTGCACCACAATAATTTTTACATGGTCCCTTACTAACATAGTATGAACATAAAACGGTGTTGCAAAATATCATTCACAAGCAAATGTCTTTTGAACAACTGAAAGTCACAGTCTCATCCCGATTGGCTCAGCTCATCCAAATTTCAGTTCACATCGATCTAAGGGTGATTACAATTCATTACTGTGTCTCTTTGCTCCACAGGTACCCCAGTTACCCGGGTAACAGCCACAGATGCCGATGATCCAGTGTACGGGAACAGTGCTAAACTGGTTTACAGTATATTGGAGGGGCAACCATATTTCTCCGTAGACCCTAATTCAGGTAAGAACAGCAGCTGTCTACCTGTCTGTGGTTTCGACTTTTGCATTTTACATTCCTCTGCCTTAAACTGAATTAAAGGTGGCATGCTGAAGGCAAGACACACTGTAAAGGGAACCAGTATAATCTCTATGACACTAAGGGGACACAAACTGAGGTCTTTGTGGTGTTATTCATTGTTTTCCTGACAAAGCCTGAAGAAGATCTCTGTAAGATTGAAATGTTGCTTCATTAGATTTAATGGGAGCTATTAATACAGTGTGCAAATCCTTTGTCTGTTTCTAACCAATGGAGAGCATAATGTAATACAAAATGTAATGAATGATCGCCACACCCATAATGGGACAAAAAACGAAAGGAATAGTTTTTATAGTGAGACGGTGATTACATCTAAGGATTATTTCAATAGTCTTTTTCTTCTGGACAGGGACAGGCACATTAAGCCAGAACCTTTTAGTATTTAAACATTGTCCTTTTTAAGAGATAAATGAGCTTATAAAGTCAGCTCAGGTCAAGTAGTGGGTTATCACTGTTTGAACAAGCCTCTAGGTAAGTACATCCAAATGACAGTTATGAATAACTTTACCTTAGAAGGGTCAAACTTATTGCACATAGACGCAGATTTGATGGGTAAGGTCCTGTCTCCACTGTGTAGCCTATTTTAAGCTTCTACTACCCAACTGGGGATCACACCCTCAGCCAACAACTGTAGCTGTAGGCAAGCAGAGTGCACTAGAAAATTATTGCACACATTGCATTATGATCAACTAATAACTAATGCTATATTATACTACTACAACCACGCTGCAGAAGGTACTTTAGTCCCTGTGTTAGCCAATGGTTTTCTAAAACATTCCTTTCACTATGGTTTACCTTAGAAAAATATTGAAACAATGCTGCATCTCAAGCTATTTTTTTTAAACATTATTGACGTAGATTAGGTTTTGCTCTCTTAGACTTAAAAAAAAGATTTTCTGTGAGGAAATATATAGTGACTGCAGCATTATTACACTTCTCATGTTATGTTTAGGCACTTGGCAGCATTACAGGCTCTGGATTCAGAAAAAGGTCTGCGGTGACACAACATGTTTATTTACATTTTACATCTGAACAACAATCTATCCACAGTGAGCCCCAGTCTCTGGTGTGACAGTGGGATATTTCATACACCTGTCAGCCACCCCACAACCCCCCCTTGGTGACTCTTAGTTGCTGATAATAACTGCAATGTGCCATTCAAGTCATTCAAGAATTACATAATAACCCAGGCAACAATTATGTTGCTGCCATGCAGTAATTAGTAAAGCAATTTAGTGCTATATAAATATAATTTCCAGTGGATGTTGCTGATCTATGAGGAAATCAGTTTTGCTTTTTTGCTGACAGGTCATGGCCACCCTGTAAACTGTGACATCGAGACATGAGATGAAATATCAACAAGACATCTGCATCCTAATCACATGAATATACATGAATATTCTGTAGTAGCATTCACAAAAACACCTCCATGCTGACATTTAGGCCGGAGGGCCATCCTAATTACAGTATCTTTTTAACAGAGATTTAACTAACAAAATCATTATACTTCATTAACATTTCATTAATATTCATAACAGAGCTTCGCATTAGTTTCTATTGATTTGTAATGTTGCCTGAGTTTTGGCAACATAGGTCTTTGTGCTGCCGATACTGTGGATTGTCAGTGAAAAAGAAGAGTGAGGGGAAAGGCAGTGAGTGAGAGGGTAGCCTTTGTAATGTGCATGTGCATTGCCTGCGGCGGCTACAAGTTGCGCAGGTTCCAGCAGGTGGATATGCAACAGCTTCCCCACCTGCTGGTCCACCTGAGGTAAGCTCACTCTGTGGTGCATTAGCTTTGAAATGCATATATTGTCTGAAAAGATGAAGAAAAAGACTTTATAGTAAAAAATAAACACTCAGTGGCTATGTTAATAAGTGGTGTTACCCACTACATATATGCTGCTGCTATTATGTAACACTGCCTTCTTCATCAAGGCAACCAAATGCATGCTAAAAGGGAGCTGACAGCTTTGGTTACAGCTTAAAAAAAAAGTTGTGTAACCACAACAGGACTGCAGGTAACTCAGCCCATCTGTTTTTTTGAAATGCTAGTAGATTATCTCTGCATGAAGCTGCTGCTAAGTCAGGCTCCCAGGCTCGCTCCCTACTCCACTTCCTCTCCTCAACAGCTGTACACTCGCTTGTGTTTCAAAACATAAACAGTACACCAGAGCACAAAAAAAAAAAAAAAAGAAAAGAAAAGACATGCATAACTGTGGGCAATATTACTAAATTGAGAGGTGTATAGCTTTAATTAAAATGTAAAATAATGCAGACACATGATAAGAAAAAAGTGTTGGTGTGAAAAAAAATCCACACAGCTGAAATGCTGAGTGAAACAGAAGTGAGACCCACTCACTGTGTCAGTGGCTTCCGATAAATTTAATAAGGTAACATCTGATCACGCGGAGATCTTCGTCAGGCTTCGTCAGACAACAGTTAATGACATTGCAAATGAAAAAGCACGTAATATTACTCAAAGGTGATTGGAATCTACATAATAAAATCACCTTGACCCTTTATACTGAAAGAGTCAGTACAGGGAGTTTGGGCTATGTGTAGGGGTGACTAGGATAACAGTACTATGCGCTTCTGTCATAGCACAATGGTTTCTCTATTATGTTTCTCCTGGTTTAACTAGGTCATCTGATCGCCATTATTCAGCAATGCGCTGCATGAAATTCATTATTAAAACTGCAAAATTGATGCATATGAGCCGAACCCATCACTGACTTGTGTGTTTTCCATCAGCTGATTGGGCGTCCTAAATGCTAAATGGGCCAGTATGCATATACTGCTGTGCAACACTATTAGGTTATGAAATTCATAATAATAATAATAATATTAATAATAATTTCTTCTGCCTTTCACAAGGGGAACTTTTCAACAGCATCATGATGCATAAAGTTATCTGAAAACAGATAGGAGATTGGATCTTTAATTGCTTTTTCAGCTGACTTTTTAACATGTGTCTGTAAGCAATATGATTAAATAATGGTGAAATTACATTAATAAGAAATGAGATGGAAATCAACTCTTCATAATTTGGAAAACAGCACACAATAAACAAGCTGGAAGAAAGGCAGTACCCCAAATTTATGTACATATTTAGGATGAGGAGTTGGTCCGACACAGAAATTGGGCTCGTCCTCACCGCTATAGGCGTCCCGACATCACCTGTCTGCAGCCTTAGAAAAGGCACTGAACGGACAGTTTAAAGATTAGCATTCACGGTTTGTGTGATGGTGGAGCACATGCTGATGGCTTATTCAAGTGAGCCAGATGTTTAAATGAATGTTAATTAAAAATAAAAGGTAAGAGGAAAACAACCATTAGAATGCATTTGACACTTACAACGCCACATTGGAAATGAAAAGCATTCAATAAATAAATAAACACCATGCCCCAATTCATCACTTGGTTAATGGTCGGTGGAAAAAAAAAAGTTGAGGCAAATATCTATGGAAATGAGTGTTTGTCTATCCTCCCTTCTCAGTGATTAGGAATTAATTTGAATAATTAACAATGATCAACAGAGATGAGAGTGTTGCTTCTAGCAGCATGCTTGTGTGTCTGTGTGTGTGTGTGTGTATGTGTGTGTGTGTATGTGTGTGTGTGTGTGTGTGTGTGTGTCTGTGTCTGTGTCTGTGTCTGTGTCTGTGTGTGTGTGTGTGTGTGTGTGTGTGTGTTTGCGTGTGTGTTAAGGTGGGAGTCACGAGTGACTTGTTTATGTTTATGTTGCTCTTTTCATTTATGGATTTGTTTGTTTGTGTGTGTGAAAGGGAGGTGGTCCTACCTTGTTGATGCCACTCAGTATGATCACAGCTTGCGCTGAGATCATACTTGTTCAATATACACACAAGCACAAATCCTGACATGTCAGATTATTTCTATAAGCAGGGCAGAGTAAGGAGGGCTATATTAACTCAGCATGGTAATGTTTAATAGGCATTCTATTCTAATATCTTTCAGGCTTTCTCAATGTATACAATGTACATTGCAAGCACAACAGCACTTAGGTTTGTAATTGTGTATTGTGTAGCTAAGGGAGGATTCTGGAAATGGCTATGCCGTATTAAATTTGTTGTACAATTAGTGATAAAATAGGAATAAAACTGAATCCTGACGTTTCCACTCACATGTATTTTGGAAACACATTTACAGTATTTTACAACTGGTCCAACACCTATGACTCTTGTGCGTATGTATGCATCCAAAAGTGATGTGGGCATGGAGATGAAGCACCTTGTAATTGCACATCCCCTAAAAACAAATTAACTTAACCCTGATGTTGTAGTTGGAGTGCTACAAACAAGTGCTCAAAATCGAACATGTTTCATAAGTCCATCACAGTAAACAAATTCTGTTTGTGTCACCAATGAGATGAGCCATTTAAGCTGACTATAAGGGAAGCACTTCAGTATAGGAACGCGTGTACACCTTATCCATGCAACTGTCCAATCATAAAGCAGCAATTCATTTTATATAATACTGGAGATATAGGTCAGGAGCTTCAGTTTAACTAAACAGTTCAGAGTATTTCTGAAACAGTTGATTTCCTAGAATGTTCACATAGTATTCTCTAGAGTTTACTCAGACTGAAGCCAAGAACAAAACAAAAAACATCCAGTGAGCAGCAGATCTGTGGACAGAAATAGCCTTGTTGGTTAAAGGGGTCAGAGGAGAATGGCCAGACTGGATGGAACTGACAGAGAAGCTACAGAAACTCAGATAACCACTCTTTATAACTGCCGGAAACAGTAAAACTATCTCAGAATGCACAACACGTCAGGTTTCACTCCTGTCAGCTGAGAACAAAAATCTGAGGCTGCAGTGGACACAGACTTACCAAAAGTGGACAGTTGAAGACTGGAAAAAATGAAGCCTTGTGTGATGAATCTGGATTCCTGCTGATAGTTGGGTTAGACTTTGGTCTTGTCCTCAATCCAGTGTCAACAATCCAGGCTACTGGTGGTGGTCTAATAGTGTGGAGAATGTTTTCTTGGCTTACATTGGGCCTCTTTATACCAATCAATCATGGTTGAATGCCACCGTTCATCAGAGAGTCATTGCTTACCATGTGCATCCCTTTATGTGCACTTCCAGCACGATATTACAGCATGGTGCCAAATTTGTCTCAAACCAATTTCATGAATGGACCACAGATAGAATCCCAAAAATATGTTTCCAGCGTCTTGCGCAATTTGCTTATCGTTATCAAATGTGCAAATTCAGTTACAACAATTTTCCCCACCAGTTTGGTTTGAAAAGGTCAGTCATTAAGCAAGAGCAAATCATTTTACAACACTGTTATTGTTGTGTTGTGATGTATCTGTGTGACTTCAAAATGTTAGAAAGACATAAATATAAATAAAATAAAGGCAGGGATATAATTTGTTATAGTAAACTTGTGGTCTTGGGTCCGGGAGCAATGGTGTTTGGCACCATAGTCCTAATTGACTTGTTGTGTCGAGGTTACCAAATGCACCAAGGTTACCAAATGCACAATTTTTTTTGCCATTTCTGTGCAGCCCTTAATAAAGGAAGGAAAAAGGGAAAAAAAGGGAAAAAAATATACCCAATCCCGCTGAAACAATGGTAAAATAAAATAAAAAAAAAAAGATCAAGAAGCTTGTTGTCTTTTCTAACATGTGTTTATTAATTGTAGTTTTAATATAAGATACCCAACTTTTTTCCTTCACCTTCTAGCTGTTAGATCATCAGTGTTGCATGTGACCTCCAAAAGCAAAACTCACCCTGAAATTGTGCTACATCTCCAATGAAATTCTATCTCAAGAATAGAAAATGGAGGCAACGACAACATCCTAACCCCTCCCATGTTTTTCATCATAGCTGAGCATATTCTCATTGTCTGTGGCAGCTCAAGACTAAGGCAGGGTGTCATGCCAAAGCCTGGCTTTTATGAGGGGTTTTATATTCATTTGATGATCCTGCGGGCCTCTGTTTCCTGAGTGGATTATCCGTATATGCCGGTGCTGAGCCCTTTTTATATTCAGCGCTGTGGCAGAGTCAATAAGGTCCATTCTGCATACAATATTCAAGATTATACAAGACAGACAGCATAATTCACACTCAATCAGAATACAAATGACTGCAGACAAGCGAAACAACGCATTTGAAAACAAACACAGGTGATGCTCAGTACTGGAACCGCAACCGGTGCAGTCATGACCACCTTGGAAATGCTCACGCACACTGTGCTTTTCAGAGATTAAACCTGCAGGGAATTCTTTCCCTCTGCTTGGGATGGAGTCCTTGTTTTATAAAGTCATGGTCTAATATAATGCATGTTATAAGTCAGAGAGCTGGGTGGGCATGAAGGTTACTGTATGCCTTATTCTTTCTTGTGCTTGCTTGTGCATATTCACATGAGCATCATTAAAATGATATGCAGAGTATATCAGTCATGTTTATAATTGCATCAATGTGTTATGAACTGTTTCCACCCCCAGCAACTATAAAAATTGCTCTCCATGGGATGGATCGGGAAATGAGAGAAGAATACCTGGTGGTGATTCAGGCTAAGGACATGGGAGGTCACATGGGGGGCCTGTCTGGAACAACGACAGTCACCGTCACACTAACGGACATCAACGACAATCCACCAAAGTTCTCTAAAAGTAAGTAACATCATGTTCTTAACCATCACAAATCAAATTATAAGCGGAAACAAACTACTGCTTTCCTAAATGAGTTTCACTGATTGGTCATAATTGGAAAAAAATTATCTAGCAAATTTCATCAAACAAGTTTCTCAGAAACTAATTGCTTTTAACTGCTACAGTGTCTATTTATGATACAGTACTGTAATATGCTTTCACAATCTTGTTAAATTAGATTTAAACAGCATGTCTCTCCCTCCCCAGGTTTGTATGAGTTTATAATCCCTGAAGACTTACCAATAGGCAAAATAGGTGGCAAGGTGAAGGCAAATGATCGAGATGTTGGCGATAATGCCAAGTCAACATATAGCATCATTGAGGGAGACGACCAAGGCGTGTTTGAGATCATCACAGATGCACAGACACAAGAGGGGCATCTCCGACTAAAAAAGGTAAGATCTAGAGTCTTGCTGGAAATGGCTCATGTTACCTCTTGTCCAAGAAATCACACACCAGGACCATGAGAAGACCTCAACAACTTGAAAGGTAGTTAGATAGCTGCAGCACCTACATGTGCTGCTATAGCCAAGCAAACACTCTTCTTGGCTAAAAGGTGTAGTAACATAAGGCCAGATTGCTTTCCCTCCTTTGTACAACTTCTAGTGAAATTCTGTGCCTTCAGCTTCAAGAAAAAGCTTCACTCAAAAGCATAGCATCAAATATTAAAACACCAGGGCCTGCCCCTCTCAGTAGCTCCAAGGCTAGAGGAGCATTTGCTTTCCTCTATATTGCTAAAAAGCCAATTTCTGTTCATTCATTCATTCAAAAAATCTATGACAGAAAAAAATAGCCAGAATAAATTCAAACATCACTTTCACAAGATTTTTTTTTTTTTTGCCTAAAGGGAAGGGTAGGTTTCCTAGAAGGATTTTTTTCTATGTGGACAGTCAAACAAATATGGCAAATGTGTGAAAAAGAAGAAAATCTGAACTGTTTTTTTTTTCTCCTCACAATATATGTTTGTTTGTATATTACACTCTTGTCTGTTTAGCTATAGCCTTCTTAGCTTAAGGCAGATTGCTACATATTGTAAATGTGTTCATCCCTCATACTAACTTTGTTTAAATTCTGTTTCGCTAGTATCTGCACCATCACCATAAGAGCAGATGGACTGAACCCAAATTTGACTGTCTTGTCAATGTGTTCTTTGCAATTTTCTCATTCACACTGAAAGATTCTCCCCCCACACCACCCACTGTTCACAAAGCAACATCATCAGCAGCAGCAATTGCTGGTAATTACCTTGCTCAAGGGCACATCATCAGTCGGTGTTACAAGAACAAAAGACACTGCAATACACAAGACAATACAATTACATTTCAAGATATTCCCAGGTGTATGATACTGAGACAAACAAGCAAACATTCCTTCCTGCCACAAAATCTGATTTTGTTTGACCTTGAGGCAAACACATTAGCACCTAATGACATGCATGGTACATTGAGATGTTGGTGAACCAAGTGTTGGAATTAGTAGCAATGGTTTCATCACTGTATGGCACAAGCACAGACACATGCTTTGCTGTAACTCTGCAAGGTTCTCAGTGATTTTTACACAGTGTAATAGGGTTTCAGATATGCAGTGTAAAAGCAGTATGACTTTTCTTCAGGATGAAAGCTATAAAAGTTTGAGTCTGGATATCACTGCACGCAGTCCTACATTTTACTGAACACCAAAGCAAAGTGAAATTTACATTTGAAAACTACAATGCATTTTAATAACACTGACCCGCAAGCAAGTTCAGACAAAGCTGTATCTCAAGGACATCTGTGAAAACTGAGATTTAAACTCATGGTATCAATGCTACCAAAGCACATGCTATTTATATATGTATGTATTCTGTATTCTAAGTCTGTAGAAGCTATGCTTGGTAGAGGATGTTTGCATATATTGAATCATACACATGATTGATGGATGGGCGTTCTCAAGTCTTGAGTCATGGTTGGTTCAGTGTCTGGAGAGACCAGCTATATATCACTCAAATACAGAATGCTATTGTGTTGTGATGTAAAATGACATTACCCCAAGGACATGTGGTGTGACTTTGTCAAAGTGTGAACAATGAACTGTGTGGGAGGTGGAATATATAAGAGCTAAGACAATCTCCTGGGACTACAATTCACTGCCACTAAAGAAAACATCAGTGCTGAAAAACTAACTCGACACAAAGTCATAAAATCTCTAACTGTTGACAAAGCAAATGTCAAATGTGTTAGTCTTATAGTCAACCTCCACTTCCACAGCCCACAAAGAGCTCTTCCCAAGTCTGCTTAACTTTCTCTCTGCAGCCCCCTAAGTCGGTTTCCGTCGTCTAACGTAAGAACGATGATAGGAAAGTCACAAGGCATTTGCACACTTTAGTAGTTTCACATCTCTTGAGACAGCAGGATCTTACATTTAGAATGAGTTAAAAGAAGCAGTTGATGATTCATGTTTTGCTCTTTTGTTCTATATACTCATCAATGTTATGCTTTGACCAGAGTGACAGTAGAAAAGACTCTGTTGAGCTCTTTCTCCCAAACTCTTTGTCCCTGTCAACAGCTATATACGAGGTCTAATGCAGCATTCAAATTATGAAAGATTCTTTGCGGCAAGGTTAAAACATATTGATCTAAGTGAGGCTTGAGAAGGAAAAAAACAGCGCAGAGATTCTTTGCTGTTTGGGTTTTAAGCTTTTTATCTGCCAGCCCTCAGGAGTGTCGAGAGACGTTAGAAGGATGCTGAGCTTTCACCCCTGCAGCCAACGCTGAACTTTGAAGTCTCTAAATGGCCTGTGTACATACTGATTTGATGCTAACTCTTGAGAGAGACCGAAGAATGAGACAGCAGAGTTGTGGTGTGGGACATGATGGCAAGGAGTGTGTGTTAACACCAGAGAAACAATAATGTGTCTTTGTTGCTTAGTGTAAGTATGACATCTCACTTTAGAGATTTCACCTTGTTCCTTTAAGTTGTTTTGTTTACGAAGAGGACACACAGATTTGAGACAGCTATGCCAGCTTGACTCCAAAATGAGTAACGTTTCCTTCTTACGCTTACAAATCTTTTCATAATCAACAGTAGCTGTACAACAGTAGCACTATGCATACTAATAAAAATCAAAGTGGCTCTCTGTGGATTACTCATTCAAAGCACTGTGTGCGTCTAGTGAATTAATAATTTGAATGGGTCAAAATATGACTTGCATTCTGATTCCATGGCTAAGATAATATGCTGCATTTCAGGGCAGAGCAGCTTGCATGGAGGCTTTATTTGATTTTGTAATTGATATTGAAAACAATTTTAATCAAACTTTACTGTGCTAATCAAAGACGTCATTTAGCACTATGTTTCCTTTAAACCATTTAAGTGGATTCGGTGTAATTAAATATGCTTGCAACAGAGAGAGCCCTTCACCCACCCCACCCCACCCCAGCTCTTTGTTAGGACACTGGAAACAAATCTAATGAGTTGTTTCTACATACTGTCAAGTGGGAATAACACTAAAATATTTGGATAAAAAGGGAAGCGAAGGCAGTGTGAGCCTGTTTTCTTGGATGAATTTAATGCAGTACTTTTGTATTTTTCAAGCTACCTTAATCAATATTTTGAAATGTAGATCAGATTATTATCTGCAGCATAAAGTTGGTCAGGTAAAGGGTTCAGACAACAAAGATTTATCATCTGACCCAGCTATGGATTATTTAGGTGCATTTAGCAACTAAAGACAGTGAAACAGATCTAAAGTAAAACTGAATGGAGGCCACATCACAACTATATAGATATATATGCTATTTATATATAGATATATATACACATCACTTTGCTTTGTGGCAGTATTTTGGTTGTGTTTACAGCTTGTTCTGCTACTCCTAAGTGGTAAAAAACACACAGAAAAACAAAGAAAAAAATGCAGCTTTAATATCCCAGTACAAGAGAAGTTTCCTCAGATGAAACAGCTTTAATTTTGATAATGAATCACTTACATTTTGTACAGCTGCCAGTATTCCCAGTGTAGGTTCATATCAATAAATATTCAGACAATAAAACCTGCTTACAAACAAAAGGCAAAAGGAAAGGAATTTCTTATGCCAGAAAGCATCACTCCTGCCAGATATCAACCAGTAAAATTAATGTTTGCACCATGACTTTAAAATAATAATTCAAACCAAATCTTAGGTTTTTCCCTCCTCTCCATTTTCATATAGTCATTCTGACCATTCAGCCACAGCCTTAAACATTCTCTTACTCTTCACTACCCTCTGAATTAAAGTGTTATCCCGTTGGCTTGAGGTCCAGCCATACTGCACTTTCTCAGCACAGACGGCATGATCAGAGATAGAGAAGAGGGAAGCAGGGAGGGGTGGGTTGGGTGTCAGGAGTGAGAAAGAGGGGGAGGAGGGAAAAGAAGGGGAGGTTAATAATGAAAGTGTTCCAAATAGCTTCTCCGACTGTGGAAGAGTAGGGCTTGGAGAGGCTTCTGGGGCTTAGGCCTGTCTCTTAGTGTCCTGGAGATTGGAAGTCAAAGTCCTGGGTCTCCTCTCACTCACCCCTCCGGCTGCTGCTGCTATAGTCTCACAGCTGGACCCCCAGACACCCATCCACCCACCTGCCCCCTTTACCCCCCTGAGCTGTCAGCACTGCCCTTGTCTGACCTCTGGGACAGTTCTTCTTGCTCTCGCCCCCTTTCTCTAACTGAATACATTTCTCGTTTTGTTCATTTCCCTCCTCTTAGTCCTCTTCTTTCCCCAAGCTAGCTCCCAGCCCCTCAAGCGGCAAGGCCCAGTTTTGATTTCCCTATAAATCCTGGTTATGGAGCGTGGAAGTGACTTGATCCCATTATTCTAGTAGTATGAGAGCAACCAGAGGTGATTCAGGATGAAATTGTGACAGTCTGGGGTGTCCTCAGAGATGCCAAGAGAGTAAAATTGTGACTCTCCTCTTTCTGTTAAATATTAATGAAGAGCCATCTTTAAAGGAAACACTGTATACCAACTAAAACAGGGATTACACAGATATGTCAGTCACAAAGCAACATGTTTGCTATAAAATGTTTTTATTTCTCTTTGGGATGAATTACACCTTTTCTTTCAATAATCTTGCCCGTTCTTATTTCATATAAACTGGTTGTGATAGCACTTCAGATACTGCAATAACCTGCTGTCACAGAGAACATTAACAGGAAGATTTGTATTCTTTCACACCACTAATGCTTGGAAAATATTTTTCTGAGGTTGTACAGCTCTGAAAATTACAATTAGTGACTGACTGATTTTTTTTTTTTTTTTTTATTGAAACGGATAACAAAGACAATCTCACAAAGCACTATCTATAATCTATGAACTCCGATCACAAACTATCTCTTCAGATTACAAAATAGTGAGGAAAGCCCTGATCAAATGGTCGCCGATAGTTATCGGCAGATATTCACTAAAGGTTGTTTGATCGGCTCTCTCTTTATTGTCCGATCAGTACACCCAATCAGATGATGTAAAATACCTTAGACCTGAGTCATGTAGTGCCTTGAGTTACAACTAAACACCACCAAGTCAACCTAAACCCCCGCCTGAGAACTTTTAGGAGCTGAACGGAACCTACCCCTAGGCAGAAAAGGTTCCTTATTATAATTTATTTGATTGTACTTTATTTTATTCTTTTTGTGGAGTAACTGTTCTATTTGCAGTGCACTGAGCACAACTGCAATAGTGTAAACATACACATTGTGTGAAGAGAATATGTATCTGTATTCTCAATAAAAGGCAAATTATTTTTTTTTATTTATTTGAAACTTAATAGATATAATTAAAAAAAATATCAAGTACTGAATAATATCAAACTGTGTCGTGGGGAATTCTGAAGAATCAGAAATAATCAAATCATTGGCTTAAGAAATCAATATTGTATCGAATTGTCATGAAGACTCTGATTTCCACTCCTAATCTAAAAATCATCTTTTCAGCAGTCATGAAATATGAAATATGAAAGAAGGAAACATGTTGCCTTCCAATAAAAAAACGTGGTTTGCGGTTGTTGTAAGTGCTTGATTGTAATTTTACTTTAAATACAATTAATTTCATATCTGCATGTGGAGCTCAGTGCTAGACACTTACATTATAAATGGAAGATTACATTCTGTGATCGGTGTCGGCAGATTCTGATTTCAATGATCAGTAATCGGTGATCGGTGAATGCTTATCAGAGCATCCCTAGATGCCATGTAACCCCAATAATTTGTTAATCTATAATCTGAATTTCCACTAAAAGCATTTAAAAATAAAAGTTCTCATTATGACATTAGGCGTAGTGTCCCAATTTAGATTTTTCTGTTGTTTGTAATATTACAGCTGGTTAAGGTGGAAATAACTTTTGTTGGGTAGTTTATAGGCAATCCAGCAGTTATGTATTGCATATTTATGAAATTGGAGAGCTCAGAAGCCGCAGATCCCTGATCCAAACTCTACTGAGTCACTATATCTTATCCCCTATAACGAAACTTGATAATGCCTTTCTTTATAATTTTGTATTGAACTTTTTTTTTTTTATGCTAGAATTCGCAAAATGCCTTAAAGCCTTAAATGCCTTACACAAATATTGTGTAAGATTTACCCCCATCTAGTGGTGAGGTCATATACCACAA
This sequence comes from Polydactylus sextarius, assembly GCA_016801845.1. NCBI lineage: Eukaryota > Metazoa > Chordata > Actinopteri > Polynemidae > Polydactylus > Polydactylus sextarius. The sequence continues at coordinate 12,461,044 of CM028906.1, forward strand.
CCAAATTGATAGTATTTGTTAGCCCATGTACACATTTCCTTCTATGGTGGCTGAGAAGTATCAACAAGATGTCGTCCCTCTGTTTGGGAAAAACAACTCTGATATTTACTTTGTTATTTACTGCTTCCCCTACCATACCTCTACCATGACACCTCTGTCTCTCCCCGTCACTCTTTCGCTTGTTTTTCAGTTAACATTTTTAACATTTAATGTGGAAAACTAGCAAGTAGTCCACTAGCTTGATGCTAACACATAAAGAAAAACGCCAGAGACTGGCTAACACAATTAGTGGTCGTGGTAATTTTAACTCAGCAAAAGATCTTTTACCTCAACATGCGTAACAAACACATTTTATACCATGTTACTTACCTTATTTACACAACATGTTGACATTTCTCCTCCATTCTCAGTATCACTTGTGGCCCCCAATGAACACAGACAGAGAGAGAGACCTGCACACACACGTGAGCACACTCCCACCAGCAGACAGAGAGCTGGAAAATATGTCATGAAAATATATCAGAAGGCCAGAAAGATACAGTACAGTGACAAAAGATGCAATGACAAGAGTTTTTTAGCCTGCTGCTGTCCGAGCAAAGTGAGCCTCTGGCACAGTCTGTGTGAGATATCTGGCTTTTGGGACTTTTTAAACATATATCTACATATACAGATATCTACATATATAGGTGGTTTTGTCACAGAGCTCTCTGGTAGACTATCTCTAGTCGGTATCTTCCTATGTTAGTCTGAGTCGGTCACGCTGCCACTGAACGTAAAAACACAAAAGGCGCACTTATCTAGTGTTGACCCCTGTCAGAACCTCTAGTCTCAATATGATGCCATAACATGGCAATCTGCATGACACAGGTTGCTCTTAATTTATTTAAATTGAAAATTCAAACCCATATTTTATGAGAAGAACATATATTTATTTTGATTTTGATGTGAAAAGTAGAGCAGCACAATGGAGCAGTGGTGAGTAGCAAGTCACCTGGCCAAGACACATCATGTGATTCCATCTGTGTTTTTTTTTTCCTTGTGTGACTTGAAAGCTGTTGGACAATGGAGGCATTTCCTGATCATTCTCTTTCTGTGTGTCTCTTCTCCTACAGCCTTTAGACTATGAGAGCAAGAGAGCCTACACGCTGAAAGTTGAGGCTACCAACATCCGCTCGGAGCCCAGCGGTGGCGGCCCCTTCAAAGACACTGCCACGGTCAAGATTGTTGTTGACGATGCCGACGAACCTCCTGTTTTCTCCAAACCCATGTACCTATTGGAAGTGAATGAGAACGCTCCCATCAACACGGTCATAGGGACAGTCACGGCCAGGGACCCGGACGCCAGCGGGAGCCTTGTCAGGTACGAAGATAAATACATACAGTTGACAATGAACCACTGAAAAGATCTCTATGTTAGTACTTAATTATTTTCTATTGGCTGCCCTTGAGCAATACAAATGGGGAAAAAAATAAAAAGCCTGTCATTGTAACTTTAAGAAGTGATGGAGAGAATTGGTTAACAAATGAGTCTTTTCAAGTAATTATGAGTTGTTTTAATAAAAGGGTTGACACTGAGGCATGCAATTAAATCTTCTCATGACTGCATGTGACCTTTGGAGAATATGCTAACATCTTTAGCAATGAGGAAGTGACTCAATGATTGCTCTCATTTCTACAGATGTAAAAAAAAAAGTAGATTATGAGTTGAAAGCAGCACAACTGTCGTGTTCTCTGTGTTACCAGCCCCTGCTATATTCTCCTCTTGTGTGACTTATTCTTGGAAATACCACAAGGGCACCTTGAGGATAGGTTATACAGGCAATTTCTCTCCCTCCATCTTGGCATTTCATTAATTCTCCAGCGACTTGCTGACCGCATTCCCGCGACAACACTCAACAGGTTGTGTGTAATTGCATGGTGAGCAGAGAGCAGACTGGGTTTCATAGATTGGTTGAGGCTATAGAGCAGGCCCAGATCATTCTACGTTTTTTTTCTTCCTCCCTTTTTCTGGTGGCATCCTCATGTTTAGTGATGAGATTGCCAGGAGGAATTGAGCCCTGAGGTTGCACGATGTCCCTCCCTTGGTAAAAGGAAAAGTATATTTCATGTATAATAACATCTTTTGCTTCCCTCTGTCCTTATTTTATGGCATAGTGTTCTTGTGATTGTTGATGCAATTCTGTGCTGTAGACAGAGAGAGAGAGAGATGCAGTGGCAGCATGTGCAGCACTAGTTATGTTTGCCCACTTTCTTGTTTTTCCATCTCCGTCAGTGCATCATTATTGAAAGAAAAGTGACTAAATAATGCATGAGTGTGCATGCAGATGGCAGCACCCTGCTGATATGATCTCTTCATACATTTGCTACTATGAAACTGTCCAGATATCAACATCCTGTTTTGGCACCTGTTTGTGCAAACTGAGTCATAGGCTGCCAAGCACCAGGTTTACTTGTCTTTTAACAGTCTATTTGTTCTCCTTTTAGTGAAATCATTCACTGCTCTCATTATTCTTTAATCACCACTTTTTTATGATCTTGCAGTGAAGTTACTTTTAGAATTGACTGTTGCTCAAGGGCTTTGTGTGACTCTCAGGTATAAGAAAAATCACTGCAGGCAGAGAAAGAGAATTAGAGCTTTTTGGTAATATTCGTTCTCAAGAGCTCTTGGATTTTTTCACATTAAAGTTCTGTCTAAAATTTTAAATTTTAATAACTAAAAAGTCTGGAAAAAAGCACAACTGGCTAATAGAATGTGCCATTAGTCATCTGCCAACTTCCCGTAAAATCCACTGATCACAAGGGAAAATAACTGCCCAGAACTTACGCACACAACCAGACAGTTACTTGCCAGTTTGCATTTTGTCACAACAAATTGTTTTAGGCCTGTGATTTAGTTTGAAGTCCGAGCATACATTTTCACCCCCCACCTCCCTACCACCACCACCACTCTATCCCTTTCTGCAAATCTTCAAGATGAGCGTGATCTATCACAGATGTCAAATGTGGGAGGGGGAGGTGAAACAAGCGATTGTCATGGAGGGCTCAGGATGATGCATCACCCTCACCAAAGAGCATTTGATTTTACTTCTAGCCGGGCTTTGTATTAGCCTGTAACTCTGAGCTTTTGGCTGATAAAATGATCACAGTCTGGAAGATTTTAATCCTCCACATATAGTGGCTGACAGAAGGCTGTTGCCTCAATAATGCTTCTTACAACAGAAGTGTGTTCCAAATAAGTAATGGATGATAATATTTATCTAAAGCTGTTTATCTGTTTAGACATTGGTTTTCAATCTTAGTTTGTTTACAATGCACGATGCAGGTAATGACTAGATACAAAGCTGAAGAATCAATAATTTAAAAAAGTATAAACTATTATTAGCCATAAACCTTTATACATGTTACAAGATTAGTCACGATAGCAGACAGAAACTGAACACCAAAGTACCTCAGTGATAGTAATAATGAATGCATCAGTTGCATCACATGCAACGTATTGGTGTTCACGCTTGGAATGGCCGTAAATTGTACTTACCAGTCTACAATTGTCCTCCTGTCTCCCTTCTGTCTCATTTTCTATCCCTCAGAGTCTCTTATTCTCTAAATAACTGTGTTAAACAGTGGGAAAAGGGAAGGGGCTATAGTTAGTGAGGGTGGATCTGTAGTGGAGAAGAGACAGCACTGATAGCAGCATTACAGCAAACGTTGGCCTGATCGCCAGCTGAGCAGACGCTTCAGTCTACTGCTCTGATTAGAATCACTCTCCGTCTCAGTCCCCCCTCTTCCCTTTCTCCCTCCCACCCCTCTTTTTCCCTCCAGCCGGACCAGACCAAGCCAGTCTGAATCTAAACCACTCGGGGTGAGTGCTCTGGTGGGCTGCCATGTCGTCTGTACTCAGGAGACAAACATCCCCTTAGCTGTACTTAAAGCATCCAACCAACAACATTTCAGGTGCACTCCATGAAACACTCCCTCAGTATTGCTCCTCTCTGGAGCCTGTGCTCTGTCGTTTTCTACCTGACTGATCACAAATAAAAAGCAATGTGACGTCTGGCAGTCACTGTAGCTGTGTGACACAAACTGCTGGATTTCATGGAATAGCTGTGACTGTATTTTATTCCAAAATATTGACACTGGGACAAGCTAGGATCTGCTTCAGATTTTAAACATGTTTGGTTTGCATCTTTGTCTTTATTCTGTTTTTCTTCTTTTCTTCTTTCATTGTTGAGGGGATTTGCAGGAATGTAATGGAATTCTGTAAAGCTTGTTTCTTTCTGCAGGCTTTCTTATGTTGTTACATCACAGCTGACAGCTGACTCACTGCATATGGTAGTACAAGCACTCATGTAAAGGAGATGGCTTTGAAATGACTCCAAATTTAATGTCAGGAAGGCAAAGGCCTTCTATTCCACCATGTTCATTTCTTTTTGCTGTTATTTTGATATTTTCTTATTTACACTTTACTTTGGACTCTCAAAGAAAATTACTTTCCTAGGTAAAAATGCCTGTAATTCAACCTGAATAAAAAATCAGTGTTAAAACATAACTATTCAGCATTCAGGGGACAACAAAATTAGTTCTACATCTGTGATTCTCCCAGTGGAATTATTGACCTAATAACAAGTAGGGACGTCACACTGGTATTTTGTTCTCAAAAAAAAAAAAGCGAGGAGAAAAAAATGCTCTTGATCTTCTCACCTTTTCACTCCTAAATGTGCACTGGTACTCAGTCATTCATATTCACACACTTTTAGACTAATGTAGATGAAATCCAGCTCCCAGTGTCAAATAAGCACAAACACAAAGATAAGGGATGTCTGGATCAGCTTTATGAAACGATCATATTGCAGATACTGCAAGTGGTTGTCGGAATGATTTTGCTTTCCAAGTTCAAATTATTCCCGCACCACTGCCATTTAGATTCAGGATTGCCAATGCTGCATTACCTGTGCATTTGCATTATGCTGATGGTGTAATTTTTTATTATTTTTTTGGTGATTTCTGATTGCTGATTAGATCAAAAATGCCCCTGCTCTGATCCGATATTTGAGATCAAGACATCCGTATGTATGCATAGCAACACAGATACATTGGTATGGCTGATGTTGCACTTTTACAAACCAAAATACATTCAAAATACATTCTTCCTCTCAAAGATCAAATCAATCACCATAAAACATGTCATTAATCAATTCAAAATGCTCACATATCAGTTTTGCAAATATGGTCTTGTTTGATGTGATCTGTAGCTTCTTAATTAACAGCATGGTACTAGCATTTTTCTCAGCATTTATTGATATTGGTTGATGTTACATAATTCCCCTCAAGTGATTTTAGTTTAAAATCATCCGATATACTGTATGTATGTATGTATGTATGTATATAGATAGATAGATAGATAGATAGATAGATAGATAGATAGATAGATAGATAGATAGATAGATAGATAGATAGATAGATAGATAGATAGATAGATAGATAGATAGATAGATAGATAGATAGATAGATAGATAGATAGATAGATAGATAGATAGATAGATAGATAGATAGATAGATAGATATGAATAGATAGATAGATAGATAGATAGATAGATAGATAGATAGATAGATAGATAGATAGATAGATAGATAGATAGATAGATAGATAGATAGATAGATAGATAGATAGATAGATAGATTGAGAATTGTACTTTTATGGAAAATGAGCAGAGACACTAACATCCTTTTATGACTTTTTGTCCTATGTACTGAACAGCTCTAAAAACACTGGGTCTTACATTTTTCAAAAATGCAACATGATGGTGTCTTTATCTAGAGCAGGTAACATTGTCCCATGCGCCTTAGATTTCTACACACACAATTTTACATGTTTGATGCTAAATGTACTCGCACTTTTACAACATTTACCCACAGAGCCAGATATCACACAGAATTTGTTAATTCGGTGCTCTGCTGTTAGTATGAATCATTGTCGGTTGCATAAACATGATCAGTACTTGAAGTTTCAATGGTGGCACATTCACACTTTGGAGTGTTCGTTATGTGCTCCCACAAAGTCAGTCAAAATTTAATCCTTTTTTGTTTTTCATCTAAATTTTATCCATCATGATAATACAAATGTGTGTTCCTAGAATGTGCTACTGACTAATATGGGACTATAACAGTTGAGCTATTATGGTACGCTTGGTTCATGAATGCTTTTACACTTGCTGCCTAGTGTCTGATACATCTTAAGTGGTGAAAATCATTTAACACTCATTATGTGGTGGGAAGAAAAAGTCACTGGGTAGTGCATTAGCATGGATAGCTACTGTGGCTAAACAGACAAAGGACTCCCCAGGGAGCTTAGACAGAGACGATGTCCTGTCTTGACCATAGTGTTTGACTGATGAGCTGATCTGTGACAAATCTGCCCCGATGGCAAAAGCATAGAGAATCTTAAATGGATGGGGAAAAAAGGACAACAATCTTACTGATTGCACTTATGCTTATCTTTTTTATGCACAGGACAGCTTCTGTCACACCGATACATTTGCATTAGCATATTGGATTTGTTTGATATTGAGGATGAATGCCTTTAGATGTCAGTTGCATCAGCTGTAAGAGAACTACTTTGCTGTAAAATATTTGACTTAAACACCCTCTACATGACGTCGGACTGTTAAGACCGAGGTCATTCCAATGCCGTTTAGAATGCTTTGTGAAAAGTAAAGCAAAGCTGAAACAAGGCGACACATACACCCACGCACACATTCACACACAATACCCACATCACATTCCAGGAAAAAAAAACACATACACACACACATTTTGACGCTGGATATCATTTTTTATTTGCTTTTAATTCTTTTCACATCACGTTGTCAGTTTGAGTGACAGGTGGCAGATCATTTCAGGGTCTGTCTCCTCGCTTCCACGTGAGGCTGTCAGAGTTTGACTGGGATCCACTCAGTCTGCAGGAGCGAGGCTGCTCCCAGGTGGTTTGCTGCTGTCTGCCTGTCTTGAAAGTGCTCTGCGTCTGCAGGGCAAGAGAGAAAGAGAAGTGGGGGAGGGTGGGTGGAGGGGGTGGGGTGGAGGGAGAGTCCTCATGGACCTCTCCCAGCCCGGCGTCTAGAGGATTTTACACCATTTCATCTCAAAAATGGAAATGTCACGGCTCGGTACATCTCCCCAACAATTGGAATCTGGGCCAGTGGTTTATTTATTTCATTTCCTACCATTCTTGTATAAGCAGTGCTCTCCTACACATAAATTGTTGTTGTTGTGACTTTGTCTTTAGCTTTTTCATGGTGTGCTTTCCTTATTTTTCTTTTCATTTCTGTGTCCCTTCGTTCCTTATCTCTCTTTCTGCGTGTCTCTCCTTTTACTCTTATAAATAGTGAAGGGTTCCTGCCAACAGGTCCACACTGATAGGGATGAGTGGTTCCACTGCAAGATGGTACGAGACCCAGTGTTAAGAAAGGAAGGGAGACAGGGTGAGAAGGGCGTCTGGTGGCTGAGGGATGTCTGCGTAGGAAAGAGGGTCTGAAAAAAAATTGGATAGGGGGATTGGATTAGGGAGACCCAGCTCTGAGACCCAGCTGGATGGAAAAGCAAAGAAAAAAAACTTTCTGTTAGTGAGTAAGAGGGGGCGGGGGGATGGGGGTGATGGTGAGGGAGGATGTGAGCGAGAGCGAGAAAGGAACAGGGACATTTTGTCCTGTGGGTACGGAGACACTTGTGTGGTACACGGTGTAATTAGCTCACGTGAATCACCGCAGCCTTGTGTTTTGGGTGAGTAGGATGTTTATGACAGTCACACATAATAGCTAATGAAATGTGTGAAACCAAAAGATGACCCATAATGACAGATTCTTTTTTAGTCAGTTTTGTGTGGGCTTGTCCCAAGAATTGGCGCTGCGCATGTTGCAACATGAAAGAACGATTTCACAGCTTCAAGTGGCATCGGAAAATTCTCTTTTATGTGCATTCCAATTTCATACCCGCTGCTGCTGCTGTCGCTGCTGCTGCTTTTTTTCTGGAGAGTTTTATGTCTTGCCACTGTATTTTTTTAAGACTGTACAAGTCTCAAAAAGTCAGTGTGTCACAAGCAGGGTCGCACAGAGACAGAATCGGGAAAAGAATAATTTTTCAAATGTTTCCTTTGATTCGTTTTAAAATGGACAGCTGACTTGAAAAGGACCCCCCAAAAAAAAAAAAAAAAAAAAGGCAGAAGCAGGTTGAAAAGAAAACACAATCATTTCTGTCTAAGATTAGACAAGGTCACACAAAAAAGAATGGTCACTGGTTAATTTCCATCACATCCATTATTGCCCCCCCCCTCTCTGTTGTTTGATCTCCTGTGTGACACAATGCTGTCCTAACTCATTAATGCAAACCCTCTGGGAGCCATTGAGTGTTGACAAGCCCAAACAGGGTTAACAACACCCCATTTCTTACCCTGACAAAACATATACTAATGACTTTTTTGCAGGAGGGGGGCATCGCATGGTCCTTGGGAGGGCTTCATGGATCTTATTGGGCCTTAATGCCCCCTGCTGCTCATGTGAAGCTCGTAATTATTCCTTAGATGACAATTATTGATTTCCTACTGTTTTCAATGTGCATTAATCTACAGGTCTCTCTTGATGAATAAGGTGCTGTTAGCCACAAAACCCAAAGGATGGCTAAAGATGATTTAGTTTTGGCTCAAATTTCTGATGATCAGTTGTCTTTGCAGATACTTCATCGATCGGCACACGGACCTGGAGAGACAGTTCAACATCAACGTTGATGATGGGAAGATCACACTGGCCAAACCACTGGACAGAGAGACGGACACATGGCACAACATCACAGTAACCGCCACAGAAGTCAGTAAGTAACCTGACTGACCTGGTTATTTCCTGCTGTGCTCATTATTCCCCATGAATACTTTTCAGGAGGGAATCCCATGCCATGTCTTCCTCTGTGAACCGACACTCTGGTTCTTATCTCAGTCAAAGGAATCACTGACCTGCTGCACACAATCCCTCTGTTCAATATAGTGCTTTGTAAACCAACCTCTTTTAATCGCTCCGAGACTATGGCACAAACAATTAGTGTTTGAATCCACAGAGGCATTAAATACGTTAATTTGCTGAGTTTTGACTGAATTAAACAGCTCAATAGTCAGTTTGTGGAAGTGCAAGAACATTAAGACGTATCAAATAAACAGTTTTAAAGACATGCTCCAGAGTGGATTGCTCCAACGCCAGCATCCATTACAGATTAAAGAACATCTGCGAACCGCAAAACTCACTGACTACGTAGAAAATCTTGCCGGCAGAGCTACAAACAGCTCAAACCATATGTAAGGCTTTATTTGCATACAGATTGTTTCAGGGGGGCTGTATGTTGTGATAAAGCTTAATGTACCCCTCAAGGCTGTTGGAATAGAAATTTACAGAGCTTGTAACTTTTTTCCCCTGTCCTCTTCCACTCTATCTCATCCTCTCTCTGTCTCATCCTCTATCCGGGCCTTTCTTTCCTTAATCAAAGGAAACACACATTAATTGTCAGAATAAATGAAAGCTCAAACACTGTCATAATGTTTTGGCCGCACAGTACAGACAAATCCCACCACCGGAGCAGCTCATTGGAGGAATGGAATGTGTCTCATTTGATAAGTCTTGTCATGCCCGTGCCCTTATATTTGGAGTGCGTTTTCATGCCTGTTGGCAAAGTAACTGTAGCTGAGGAGATAGTGGCATCTCTGAGAACACCTAATAAGAATTTGTCAAAGTAAATATGGCAGTTTTGCTATTCTTCACGGATGGTGATGGTGGTGTGTGTGTGTGTGTGTGTGTGTGTGTGTGTGTGTGTGTGTGTTTTGTGGAGGTGGGTGGGGTGGTGGGGCCAGGGGGTATTTCCTCTGGCGTGAAGACGAATAGATGTCTTCCCAGTTCTATCCCGATACCATTTGCCACCCAAACGGAGACACGTTCTGCCGCCTCGCACCAGTTGACATCTGACTAATCAGATTCTATTCCCTGTCTGCTGCTGGAAGAAAGTCACTTATGCAGGAAAGGGGGATGAGGGAGGTGGGACTTCTGTCTCCAGCTCTCCCACTGCCCTAATCCATCTATGCTGTCTATCAGACTGTCAACTTCCACTCTCCTCACCGCTTACCTCGTTTTCACCTGGATCCATGCAGGTCTTGAATTTCTGGGAAATCTTTCCTGTCCGCAACAATAAAATTAAATATAGAAAAGTTACATATTAAAACTTAAATCTAGCAACACCTGTAGCTTATGGTAGCTAAGCTTAGATGATGTGCTCCTGCTGCACAGCCTTACTTTAAAACAAAACAGTTGACATTTTCCAGAATTTTCCTTATTTTCTATTTGCTGCCAAAAGAAACAACCTCCCTTCTCAGACAACATTATTTTTACATCAAGACACCACATTTACTGTGTTTTACAAGTTATCAAGCAGCTACAGAGTTCCAAATAAATCAGTGAATTACTGAAATAAAAGGATAGGAAGTGTTACAGGCCACAGTGACACTTCCTGTTTGGGGCCACATTAATGGATAATTGCTTTAAAACTTGGCATTTGCACCACTGATTAATAAATACAACAGTTTACGTGGACCCTCGAAAGGGACTGTCAATTGCCAGTGATGAATAATTCCAATCAAAATCTAATCTAATTTAACTGCCTTTTATTGTCTTTTTAGACTTCAGTTACCAATGACTAATTAATATGCATGTTTTAACCCTCATGTTTAAAACATTACAGTGTACCGGGGATTTTCAAAAGCACTTTGAATGGGATTTTTTTCCCTTTTCTCTTGTGTTGCCTAGAATCCTGTTTTGCATCGCTGATACCAGCTGAAATTTAGATTGATGTGGCTTATCATCTGTCCTTTCATCAGCTCAGGAAATGAAGGGAGAAATAAAAAGGGAAAATAAAGGAAATTAAAACTAGGTCATAGGATTTACCTGGGATTTCATGTGTAACTCTGTTTTTGGTTTTGTTTGTTTATGGCCTTCCAGTTGTCACTGTCTTTTCATAATTTTCTTGTTTTGTCTCCTGTTTGATTTCCTATCTATCTATCTATCTATCTATCTATCTATCTATCTATCTATCTATCTATCTATCTATCTATCTATCTATCTATCTATCTATTAGGAAATCACAGTCAGATATCAAGAGCAATTGTGGCCATCAGAGTAATGGACATAAATGACAATGCCCCAGAATTTGCCACAGAATACGAGGCCTTCCTATGTGAAAATGGAAAACCCGGACAGGTAAGGAAAGAGGTGGTTCATTCATCATGCCAGTGATCTTCTTTATGTCGCTCTCTCCCTTCTTTCTCTTTCTTTCCTCCCCTCTAATGATTGGCCACAGTGAATTATAGCCTATTTATTTCACTGGGAAACTACAGAGGTGGGAGTGCGGTCCTTTTTCCCTCCAACAGCCCTCCCTTGACACAGTGTGTGTGGAGCAAAGGGGAAATGAGAGCAGTCAGGATTGATCAGAGTGGATCATAATTCAAGACTGTCTTTCATGTCCTCCTCCAGATGGCACAATGCTTCCCCTCGCCAAAAATCCTGGACAAGTGCTTAGCATTCTCCTTCTCATCAATCGACCTCATTCAGTGGACCTGTGTACATACAATAGGGAGCTTTATTGAAAGAGGGAGAAAAAAGAGAACAGAGCAAAGGGAAAGTGTCCCACAGGGCCTGAATTCTAATTTCCAATCAATCATAAAGACGTACAGCACGATAAGACCTATGATGACAGATTAACAGATAGAGCCAGGAGCCTGAAAGTGTGCCAGACTAGACAGGACCTCATTGATAATAATCTCAAACTCCACGAATGAATAGAGCATATATTTCATCAGGTGTGATCCAGCCGCTATTACACTGAGGCAATCTTGGGTGGCAAAAACAGAGTAATGAATTGGCTGCCTCCTCTAATGGCTTTGAGCCCTCCTCTGTATATTTTCTCATCTTTGTGTTTTCAACACAGGTGATCCAGACTGTCAGCGCAGTGGACAAAGATGACCCAATCCAGGGCCACTACTTTGACTATCGCCTAGTTCCAGAGATGCTCAACAATCCCAATTTTACGATCAAAAACAACCAAGGTGAGGGAAAAAGGGAAACACAGAGAAGTAACTCTTTGGTGGCAGAATGACTGAAGTTTCTGTAAATTTATCCAATGGCTTTCCTGTCTAATCTCTAACCCGCGGCATGTTAGCCGTGCTGGAGATGAAATCTGGTAGATCAGTGTAGCTCACAATTAGCAGATGTGAAAGTGTCTGGACACCAGCTTCTTTTTTACTCCCCAGTGCGTTTTGAGGGAAACTAAACGAATGGGATCCAAATGGCTTTTCCTGGTAGCCTTGCAGCTCAATGTAGGATGACTTCCTAGGAGCTGTTGCAGCATGGCAGATGGTACTAAATTTATTTGCTAAATAGTCTGATTGGTTTCTTTGCCGTTTTTCTCCTGTCTTTGCTCAACTCTTCTTCTCCTGCAATCCTTAGATGCCTGACTCCAAACAGGCAGTGATGATTGTGCTGCGTAATGTTTTCAGCTTTAGGCAAAAAAAAAAAAAAATCTTCATATGGCAGCAGCCTTCTGTTTGATGCAGAGCCTGCAGGCTAACTTATTGCGGCCCCAGTCTGATGGAGGAAAGAGGCCATAAAAATCAGGTCATGAATTCGACTATCCATTTTTTGACAAGACTAAAAACCTTAGACAGGTACATTAGCAAGCAGGAAAAGATTTCAGTATTCTAATCAGAAGTGATGCAAAAATGGCTTTGGCTAAGTATAGTCATACCTTGTCTTGTATATTAAGCGATAATTGAGGGGGGGAATATTTTCCTGTCACATCCATAGAAAAACCCTGTTATAAAGTTAAAGTTTAAAAACAAAAGTGGCACAGATTTGCTGCCTAATAAGTAACTGTGGATCAAACTCAGAAAATATATAAGGAGGTTTCTCAACCTTGCCCTTTTGTTTAAAGAAGATTTATTAGTTTCTTGAAATGAGACAAAATACCCAAGAGAAAAATTTTCAGAGCTCTGCCTCAGTTATGGCAGCAAAAAAATCTGCACTTCACCTCACCTGCCTGTCTGAAACCAAAGTAAATATGCTGTGGTTCAGCTCTATATATTACATACCACACCAACCACTTGTCTAGGTATAGCTAATTTCGAGCAGAGAAAAGAAGCCCATCACACCATATGCACCCAGCACTTCAGTAACTATTTCTATCTGAATCGGCAGCTGTGGGAGACACTTCAATGAAGAGCGTCAGGCTCCTGTGAGCTTCTGTGTGCTGCTTTTGTTTGTGATGATGAGTCTAATTGTAGGGATTGCACAGCAAAGAGGTTAAGGGTTGTCGACAGTGGGGAAAATGGCAGAGGTTCTGACCAGCTGTATACAAGACATTGAGCACTCTGACAAGTTTGTGTTTAGGAGGTGGTTTGCAATAGAGTATAATATTTAATTTCCAGTAAATGAGACAACATACTGACTATGATATCAAAGATGAAATTCTTATTATAGAAACTCATGTCAGACTCCATGTTTCATCCTTCATCAAAAAATAGCACAGTTTTCGTAGGAAAAAAGTTATCTTCTATTAATCTGTTATATAGGGTTTTGTAGATACAGTCTGACCTATCCTGGTATGACCAGAACCTTTATTAATATTAGCAAATGTTTGAATAATATTCTTGTATAACTGACATTACTGTGTCAGTTATCTGATTTCTTGACTCCTCTACTTATGCTAATTTTGCATAAGTAGTCAAAGCCGAAAAGACTAATTTTGAAATCCATCTGAAGTTACATTTAATTTATTTTACAGAATATTGTTCAGTGTTTTGCTATTTGGCATAATTATAATTCTGCAACATACATTCAACACTGTCACTGAACCATGTACAACAGTCAGAGGTATAATTTCTACTCTTTTTAGTATATCTCAAGGTATTTGCATAGCCTCTTTAGCAATTTCAGTGTTTTATGAATATGTGCCAATTGTTTCCTAAGGTTGTACTACATATATTAATATGCTTATTCAATCAATAGTGTATTGAAATCAGACAAACCTGATTAATAATTATGTTATTCCTCCATCAGCAAATGATACAAATGTCACCTTTACAATACTGAATCTACCTGGATGGGACCAACCAATATCACCTCATCCTTTTCTATTGTGTTATTAAAAGTATTTTTATTCCTGCATTGTGTGTAGTTGCTCATTTAATCTTAGGAGACTTCAGAAGTTGAGAAAGTTGCCAGACTGTGTGTTACTTCTGTCTCTTATGTTGTCACTGGTGTCACTTGGAGCCTCCCACACATTAAGTTATTCATAAAAAAAAAAAAAAAAAAATTCAAATGAGCCATTGCTTTTATTATGGGGAAAATTAATATTTAAATGTACACAGTGTATTCATCAGAACCCATCAGTTGCTAGATGAAACACTGTTAATGTGTCCTAAATAAAAGATAAAAAAAAAAAAAAAAACACATTTTTGTACCTCCAGTGAGTTCAGTCTGTTCGAAGCTTGGCTACAAATCTCTTTTCACCTTTCACAGCAGAAAATGCTTGATTCTATTTCAATAATCAGTAGTTGTCAGGATAATTAAAAACTGACCTGTCCACAAGGAGAAGCCGCGATAGTTTAAAAAAGTATAGTAGATCGTTACACACTGACTATGCATTGCTGAGTGATCCAAATGAAATAGGACATGTCGGTGCTCACAAAGCAGAGTGTACCACTTTGTGGCAGCACTCGTAAGAAAATAAATCTGAGCATGTGTTCACATCAATTACAGATTGTGCAAAGCAAATAATTCTATCATGAAGCATTCCGCCTTTTGATTAAGTTTGCTCTGTCAACGCTGATGTTTCAACATGGCCCATTTCTCTGCAGCTTGTACTACTAGATCTATTCTTCCCCCCTCGTCAGAGCACCCTGAGGCAGAGAGGCAAAGGTTACACTACCAGAAATCTTGTACATTTTCCATAAGATCAGCAGGAGTAGATTCTTATGGGAATGCAAGTGTTTGATAATGTGAGCAGGGTAAGTAGAGGCGGCTAATGAGCAGACAGCTTCATAGAAGTGTCATCAAAGAACAGCTGGCACCTTTCTGGGTCGACATGTGCCATCTTCTAAGTCAGTATCTTCTGCCCTGCTCCCTTCATTTCTTCAGCTTTCAAAGGGCACAGCAGACTCAGGCTTGCTTTCCTTCAGAATTCCCAAATTGAACAGTTGAGAGAAAGGAAGGTTGCTGAAATACATCTACAGCGTCAGAATGTGAAAATGCTAAACAGCTGAGTGACGATTGATGTGAAATTAGTTTACCCTCATGCTGCACTGATCTTCACACAATTATTTAATGGAACTTCAGTCTGTAGCCACATGAATAATAATGGCTTTTTTCACATGTTCTCAAAATATTCATCTCCTGCTTTACCTCTCCCTGACAGACAATTCAATCAGTGTTCTAGCCAAGCATGATACCTTCCGAAGACAAAAACAGGAGATGTACTTCCTTCCAATCATTGTGACCGATAATGGAAATCCACCAATGAGTAGCACCAATACCCTGACCATCCGAGTCTGTGGATGCAGCAAAGATGGCATTGTCCAGTCCTGCAATGTAGAGGCCTATGTCTTGCCTATCGGCCTTAGTATGGGAGCTCTCATTGCCATCCTGGCCTGCATTATACTGCTGTTAGGTGAGTTATTATTATTATTATTTATTTTTTTGCATTTTAAGATTATTATTACTATGAAGTCGATTAACAGATGCAGATGAAACCTTGCCCAATCTGACCTTGATGAATGATATATGTGTACTGACAAAAAAACTACTTGTCAATGTTTGACCTAGACTTCTTCTTTCTTGCTTCTATTTCCCCTGTTTTTCTTTCTGACAGTAATAGTGGTGCTATTTGTAACCCTGAGAAGACATAAGAATGAGCCTTTGATTATCAAGGATGACGAGGATGTGAGAGAGAATATTATCCGTTACGATGACGAAGGAGGTGGCGAGGAGGACACCGAGGCATTTGACATCGCCACACTGCAGAATCCAGATGGCATCAATGGTTACTTACCACGCAAAGACATCAAGCCTGACCTGCAGTTTATGCCCCGTGCAGGCCACCACTCAGGCCCCAATGGTGTGGATGTGGATGAATTTATCAACGTACGACTCCACGAGGCAGACAATGATCCCACAGCACCGCCTTATGACTCCATACAGATCTACGGATACGAGGGCCGTGGATCCATTGCTGGCTCCCTCAGCTCACTTGAGACGGCATCATCAGACTCGGACCAGAACTATGACTATCTCAGAGAGTGGGGCCCACGCTTCAGAAGACTTGGGGAGCTCTACTCCGTGGGCGAGAGCGACCGCGAAACCTGACCTTTGGTTTATTAGAGAAAAGACCTTTCAGATTTTTTTTCTGTCCACATACTTGTGTATTAAATGCTAGGGGGTTTGCTGGCTTTTAGAAACAAGTGTTTAAAAAGAAAAAAAAAAACAGTTAATAACATGGGAGGCCACCTTTTTGTATTCTTCTTAGAGTGAGGTATAGCAGTTGTCATCCACTATGTCAAGCGCATTGTAATTGTTGAGCAAAACAATGTCTTTATTAGGAGATCTATGATTCTTGTGGAGTGTAACTTAGATTCCGTTGTGGAGTGTCTAGCAGTATTTTGGGTGTTAGTCATTTGCTGTAACTGCCAGTAGCAGAAAAACCCTGGGTTTGCTGGTAGTTGCCCAATGAAAGAAAAGAATGGATATTGTTGGGTTCACTGAAGCTTGAGTGGACACCATACCCCATGCTCCATGGACAACGAGCTGGACTACTGAGCTGCAGAGTGACACTTGTTTCATGTCTGCCTAAGCCACTGAGCTGAGCGGTGATCTGAAACAAAACAACGAAGAAAAAGCAATATATGGTCTACATTACAATGATGAATGTATGTATGATTTGAAAAAAGCAAAAAGACAAACCAGTATTGGCTTTAAGGTGAATTTGTTATCATTTGATATGTTCTCTGGTGGCCACATTTATAAACTGTCTAAAGCCCAGAAAGGCTTGCTTTATACAACTCTTTGTATTTACATGCTACAGGTGTGGGTCGCAAGTGTTACTAGCCTATAAAAGACTGAAGTGAAGAGAAAAAAAGAGAAATGTAGAAACTCTGAGGCCTTCTTTTTACAGAAGCAACATTAAATACAATTGTAATCTACTGTTTTTTGACAAGAGATGTGTTGATTCTTCATTATTGTTCTATGAGTTTTTGTATATCTGTTCTTAAATCATTCTTTTTCTGTGCTGACAATTTAAAGTGAGTGTGTTTAGATTATTTCACATTCAGCTGTTTTTCCAATCACTTGAACACTGTTTCAACAGCCAAACTTAATCATGAATTTACTGCAGTTGACGACGTAGACTAGATGTGAGCAGACGACAAGAGCTTAAAGTTTAATAATATGGATGATCTAATTAATTGGGATTGCAGGTATGGGACCTTTTAACACATGCTAATACCGTGTAAAATATGTCTCACAATATATTCTGGGTTAAAGCCGGTGACCATCTGAGCACAATAGTCCAATTGATACCTACGTGTAGTACGTGACTCCCTCCAAACATCAAAGCTCATTTAGGAAAGATCATATTAGCTCAAGAAAAATGAAGACACAAATCCAGACCCTGTGCATATTGTGCTT
Organism: Polydactylus sextarius; assembly: GCA_016801845.1. NCBI lineage: Eukaryota > Metazoa > Chordata > Actinopteri > Polynemidae > Polydactylus > Polydactylus sextarius. Next base: position 12,478,794 of record CM028906.1, read on the forward strand.
ACACTGTATGATATCAATAAAAAAGACTTGTACTGTACATAGAGTTACTGCTAACGTCATTAGCTTTCAATGAGGTGGTAGGTTTTGTCTCTGCACGTTAGCTCTTGCACATAATGAGAATCTCAATGGCACTACAGCTGCGTGCATATTCAGTTTGTACTGATACAGTATTATGGCAGTTCTCGGTAGACTAAACAATATATATGGAATAGTCCTACATGCAGATCATATTTTCTACTGTGCTTTAATGCTTATAAATGTGTATGTTCAATTATTTACTCCCTGTACTGTAATCTAAGATACCCTGTATTGTTTCCTACTTTGTGAAATATATTTTTATAAATATTGCTGAATGTTTGTGGTTTTCTTATTGAGATCTGAGATTGTCTGAGATGTTATAGAATATGACACTATTTAACACTGTTAAAGGGGTACTCCATTACCCATTTAGGTCTACTTCATGAGCATAGTGCTCAGCTTGTATTTTGTGATCCTGATGATGTAATAGTGACATCACCAACAGAACACCTATGTGTAAGGTTTGAAAGACAAAAGTTTCAATTGCTGTGGCCCTGAAGGTGTCTCACAAAAAATATTTTTGTTGCACTATGGAAAATGCAAAATGATCTATACTAGACCAAACTCCAGGCTACCACAGCCTCAGTCAGTTTTTTTTAAATGGCTCGTCCTCCATCTTTTTTGGAAGTACCAGGCTACTGTAAATCATCTTGAGAGTAACACCTTTTAAAAGCTGCTTGCAGTGTACAATACAGCACACTTATAGGGTATACTTTAATGTTTGATAGCCTTTTCCGGTGAAATAAAAAAGTACATTTCATTACAAAATTGCTCTAGAAAAGCCTTGAACATTACAATATAATACCATAACAACAGCATCTTAGAATAAGAAGCATAACTGGACTTATTCACAAAACGGTAGTAGCATGGCTGTGCTGAATCTCTCAAAATACTTCTGGCAGGCGTATGCGTCATAAAACAGCATGATGAAGACAAAAGTAGCCCCATAGCATTGTATTTCCCAGAATGTACTTCATTTAGTCACCTAGCATATTCCGGCCTTGCACTCGTTGAACGCTATAAAAGTCAATTTCACTGTCACTCCCCGATGCTTCAGGAAGCAAAAATGGACTTTTAACCCACTTGACTCAACATTCTATTATTACAGCTTTTAGATTGAACCTGCATGCTAACAACAGCAACAAGATAGCAAAACGCATCAACAGGGAGAGGGAAATAAATGCTTATCATGTTCCCCTTCTAGCAGCTTTTCCTTGGCTTAAAAATGCCTGTAATGTTGAGCGCAACCTTTCATCCCTTAAAGTTTCTGCTTTGCTTGCTCAGGAAACATACTGTCTTAAGGATGTGCGTTATCAGTTTGACATTATGAAGTTGGAACATATCAACTATTAGAAGTATAACCAGCAGTACTGTTCAAATAACTTGCAAGGTTGGTAGCAAGGGTCTGTCATTCTGATTAGAGAATAGTGGTTCTTTAAACTGTCACATTATCTCACATATAATATGGATTTATTAGATTGATGCAACCTAATCTGCTTCGAGGCACTGTCTGTGCCTTTCTAAAGGGGGAGGAAATAAGGCTTGGAGAGTGTTGTGTATTAATCCTGGTTTGTTATTCCAATCTCACATTGTGTACCCAGGGAGAGACAAATGTAGCACTAGGAAGACCATCATTATATTAATTAGTTTGGGATATAAATTGCGTTGTTCTGTAACAGTAATGCTCATATGGCCCAGTTATTTGTTTTACTTTTATAATAGCGAAGATTAGTTGTTTTTCAGTTTCTCATTTTTTTAACATCTGTAATTTTTTTTTTTTTTTATGTTCTCCTTGAACATTGTTTCTGCATTGTGAATTTTGAGATCTGATTTTTGTGTGACTATCTGATACCGAGGTTTCTCACAAATAACAAAAGCCTTTGATTGTATCAATTACAAAACAATGCCTCGGTGAACTCATAGGCACAATATCACATAATCTACTGAGTCTATATAACACACACACACACACACAGTGAAAACATGGATAATTTTCATGTAACGGAAACAATATGGGTATAAGTTAAAAAGATTAAATACATTTGATGTCAAGAATCAGAAGTATCACAAATTTTATCAACTGACTCCATATTGCACTGTAGTATGTCTACCTTTTCCAGATATGCCAAAAGTGGTGTTTTCGTGTTTCAGGTGTTTTTGCCCTCTGGGATTGGAAGTGATGTTAAACCTGGAAGCTGCTATCTTTATGCTCCTGATGCATTAGTCAAAAATCAGTCACGGAACACATTTTACCCACTGATATCTCCATTAAATGATAGCACAAATTGTTTTCTGGAATGTACAACCCCGCCAGGTCAGCAGACTCATTTGTAGTCAATCTTCGTGCATCCCCGCCATTCTATATGGCTGCAGGTTGGACAGAGGTTGCCTAACTAAACAGTAAATCAAATTATCTACTCACTTTTGTCACGTAATGGAAGTGTCCCTCGGGTGACAATCTTGCACTTGTTGTTCCCTGCTGACATGTGGCAGATTTTATAAGGCAGGCCTGTGGCTCTGACTCCTGTGGTGTAGAAACTGTAATTACTGTTGCCTGGCAGAAATGCCACTCAATTACAAACAAACTTTAGTGCATACAAATTAAGTAAGCTTGTTATCTGTTCTGGATTTTAAGATATGATTATCATGGGCTTTTTTCATATTTACCATTATAATGTTTTCATGACAGCATGGACACCTTTAAGGGGCCCTGAAGCAAAAATAAGCATTGGACCCTTTCTGACCTGCCTTGTATTTGATGCTTATCTGGACACATCTTCAAGTTCCCACGAAGTACACAGAAGACTACATATGGCAGGTTAATTATACGTTGCCTAAAGCAGCAGTTCTACATGGCCCCATGTTTGCCATGCGCCATTTAGGTAATTTGATTAAAATGAATTTGTTTTGCAATATACACTGTGCAAGAACAGTGTTAACACAAGCAAAACTTGTAAAACTAGATTTTTTTCACCAGGGCAGTCATTTAATTAATAATAAATTAGTTTTTTTCATTTTTCCAAATGCATCCAGTCCAGTTTAACCTTCACTTTTAAAATGTATTTTCTCTTTTGATCATAGTCAGTTTCATTTATGTTTTGATAAAAGAATTGATAGAAGGCATATAGAAAATTTGTCAATAGCAAATCTGATTCAGGTATAATCATAAACTGGTAGTTACTTAGTTACCAGGAATAATTTAACAACCTCCCAACCATTATTTAGCCAGATTTGCTTACTGGATTCTCTGTTAAGCACTGCATTCTTTATAGACAGAAAATCCTGAGGTGATTTGTTTTTCTTTATTACTAACATTCATATTTGCAATAAAAAGCACAGATAGCCCCATAAGAAGATGTTAAGCAAAAAACTTCTAAGTGGGAGGTGTTTGTATTTAAAGCTTTATTGTGAGATACTAAATGGCTGTGGTAAATATAATCAACAGAGTCATCTTGAAATATATTGTATTTCTCTTCAGCACTCTTGCTTTAAATGCTTAAATGGCTGTTTTTTCCTTCGATGTATCATTTTTCGATATTCTGGAGTTCTCAAAGCCTCAGCACAAATAAAATTCAATCTGTCTGCACTGGAAGTAGGTGGGAAAATATGTTCTTTTGTGATTTGTGTTAACTGTCTCTTTAAGGCCCTTATCATTTTAATTATGGTTGTAAATATGTGATTCACACTCCCAAACTTTGTTGTTAAAGTAACAATATCACCTGCACTCACAGATGACTCTGTGTATTTATATATCTGTGTCTAATAAACAGTACTGTTCAGAGAGGTATTGTATTAATTAAAAACTAGATCATTAGTTTCTACAAACACATGTGAACCCCGGAGAAATTTCTCTTAGACAAATGGTCTTCTTACCTTTCTTCTCGATAACAAAGTCCCCACAGAGTTCACAAATATTTCCATTTATTTATGATATGAATTTATTCTCTCATTATGATTGAACATATTCAGGCAGGGCAACCTCAACTATAACTTTTTTTAAATTAAATTCCATCATATTCAAACAGTGTTTACATGTCTAATTTAGTCCACTTTGATCTTGTGAGGTAGCTGTGAAAAATGTTCCATAACATCACTACAAAAGAAAATCAAAGAAACCATTGTGATCAGGTGCAGCTATATGTGGTGGAAGAAGTGGACTTATCAAAAACAAAAAGACAAAAGAAAAACTATCAAAGATTAAAGGCAGACCGTCTCCAAGTTTGTTTCCGGGGTGGTCGGAGGATTTCGGGGTCCATTAAATGTCCTGTACTGAAAAAAGAATCACTCTAATGGTCTAACCAATCTTGTGTTTTCACCATTGGTCACTGAACCGCCAAGCCACGTAAACACCATATGGTCCCAGCTGCTGGTCTAATTCATTCTGCTTGCAGTTTCCAAAGTTTTGTTGTCATGAATGACTATGTGACCAAAGCTAATTCAGCAAAGTTTTGACATCCAGCTGAGCCAAAGTTTTATTCTTTTACTCTTGGCTTGTCGACTCATCCATATTTACCTGTTAAATGACTTTAAGTTCATGACAAAGGAAAGCAACACTAAAAAATTAAAAGGCATTTCTGGACATAATAATAATAATAATAATAATACCAATAAATAAATAAAGACAATATGTTTTTGTATATTCCAGCTTCCTCAGCTGCTAGGAATGTAGAAATGTAGGTGGGTAGAGGCCAGAAGGAACTTCATTGTCTCTGCATTGTAGTGGATGTAAAGTTATTGCTCCAAACAAGTACGCACTGGAAAGTAAGCTTACAGAGTCAGAGATCTGTACACAAATCTGAGTGCTTAAATTATCTTTAAATTAGTTTTAAGTTACAGCTTTGTTTGTCCCCTGGAGAAACATTATGATCATTTTGTGGAAAGGGTAGGAGAAAATCAATCCTATTACGCCTCTAATTTAACATTAGTGTGTGTTTGTGTTCTGATTTGGACAGAGGAGGATATAACTGTTGTTTTAATTCATTGGTCGCTTACACGGTGGTCCTAATCATGCACCATAGTGAGTATAATTGACCCCCTCTTGCAATTAGCATTAATTAGCACCTCTGTTGGTGGAGCCAGCAGAATTGCACCGTAACTTGTCCTGCCGTTTTCCGTGTTGCACTGCTGTCTTGCCATCAGCCAAATCACTGCTGGGAGTCACTTCCTGAACTGGCCGGTCTCTTCACAGCTGCTCCTGGGAAGAAGTAAGCTTTAACCTGCTGGACTACAGAGTTAGTCCCATGAACAGATACATGTGACTGTTTGGATTATCTTTGTTTGACACTTGGAAGTTAATATTGTTGGTTGCTTTATAGCAACACCATGATGTCATGGGGTTCTCTTTTCATACTTCCTTTACGGTTGAGGATTATGGACTCTATGGACAATACTACAGTTATTTTTCTTTTCTCATGTTTGTGTGGTCAAAATATTGGTGTTGAATGTACAATATTGCTCCAACTGGTCTAATCCAAAGTCTATAGGGGACCTAATTTTTTTGACTCAAACCAGAAATCAAACATTTCTTGGAAAATTCATCTCAACACCACTGCACATGTTCCCACAAATACTGTACAATTGCACAGGATGCTTTGCTCTTCACCCTGTGTCTGGTTCATTCCCAACCATCTCTATGGGGTTTTAAGTCTAGAAACTATGCTGGTCTTCCATCATTTGAAGCCTCTGTATAGTTTTTTCTTTCTGTATGTTTTTGGTCTTAGGGTGAAACCCTGACCAGCTATGACTCTCTTTGTTACAAGTTTTTATTTTTTCTCACCATTCTGATAGCAGTGTGTACAGTACTTTCACCTGTAGTGTATTATTGCACAGATAATGCATTGTTGAGAGTAGCAACACAGTTTGTTCCAATGCTGCCTTTGTACAAAAGAAAAAAAGTTTAGGCTCCAGTAGCAATTGTTTGCATTAACTTTCAAGGCTTCATTTACTTCCACTGCTGCTGGAGAGCTGTAATTTAACTCCGAACTTGATCCCTGAAAAGGACCTGTTTTCTATTAAGCTACTAAAGTAAGTTTTCTTTTCCTTTGGAGGTTTTCCACTTTACTTTCCATAAATAATTGAACTCCTGAAATTTCATTAAAAACCATAAAACTTTTGACTAGTGATGTAGTGGTTAGAAACACCTTCACATTCTTAAAGCAGAATTGCTTATTACTTTTGATTTATCAATTACATTTAATGAGAAATTGGTTGCTTGCATTGGTGAACTCACAGAAAATCATGTTGTGACTCACATTTTGCCTCAGCTCATGTTGGTATCTTTCAGATACCAACTTTTCTATACTGGCTCTTCCTACTGAGCCGTTCCTGTTGCTGTGGGAAGCTTTGTTTCACAAAGAGCAAAAAAGAGAAAAGAAAAACCCATGTATGCTTTAGTGTGTGTGTGTGTGTGTGTCCTTACACATAAGACATCATACTTACACTGTACAGAGACCCAAACAATAACCCTATGGACATCATAACCATTTAACCTTAAAGTTTCATTTTAACAGGCTGTGTCAACAGTAATAATTTGATTGTACAGTGTCTCTTTGCAATGGAAGTCTAAGTATTGGGAATTGTTACCTCAAAAAAGTATGTATTTACTTTTGCAATAATAATGATAAATGTATTCATATATTAGCATAATTGTTTTGGATATAGAATTGTAAAATTTAAAGGAATAAATGGTGAAAACAAAACAAAAACTACTGTGAAGCTGCAAATAATAGTCCTGGTGTTTATTTTTCCAAATGACTCAACAGATCCTGTGTTTGTTTGGGACAGGCGTCTATATGAGGTGCTTAATCTTTTAAGGCAAAGCACCAGAGTACCACGGCGCTATCGTTACATTTTTAAGTCTTTCATTGTCATTTATCAATGGAAACTCTATGGCCGGATGCACACCGCATAGCGTGAACGGCGTGGGAGCATGTGTGTAATTCACCCTAGCCATATCTGTGGGCGCGGTGCGTGTGCGGTGCATCAGTTGTCATTAAATGCAGGCAGACCAATGCAGCCCCGTCCTTTTAAAAGTGCGCACAGCCCTGTACATGTCTTAGACTCATGGTGTGAATGGTATCAGAGCAGAACCGGAGCGATCACTCCAGTCTTTGGATAAACACCCACGCTGGCCTTTATTTGAGACTGGTGTTGATGGCCCAAATGTGTTGCTGCCCCGGCTAATAAAAGATACAGCCGTCTGTTCACCACACGGCTATTATTTGCAGCTTTACTGTAAATGAAAGAGATGGAAATAGAACAATTCAATGAAATGTGATGTGATGTGCCATGACAATATTTGAATTAACCCTTCACCCAAGTAAATATATAATTAAAACCTTGAAATCTTAGTTTTAAAAGTTTTAAGTTTTATTTAAGTTTTAAAAAAACTGAAATAGGCTATTATGAACTGTACATGACATTTTATCTCATGCTATGGCAACGCAGTGAGGAATATATTGTTAAAACATGCAGTTTTGTTCTCTATTGTGTGTATAAGAAAAACAAGGTTAACTGGTGTGCTCCATATTTAACTAGGCTACACTTTCAATCATGTGAGTCTTCATTTTATAACTGCTTTCCTAGGCATCAATGAAACTTTTGCTTTCAAAATTATTTTCTGTCTGTCATTCATCTAACAAAGCAGAGACAAGGACCCTTCAATATTTCATAATAGACCTCAATTAGATCTCAAAAGGATAATCTAATGTGTTACTCCTTAACAAGCATAGAGGTTATAATAGAGAATGGAGTTGTAACTACTGGTTTCTGTTTGTTTGGAAGAAAACTATTGTAATGATAGACAATCTGATTTATACTTATATTTACTGGTAACAATGCATTTCAGTAGATATGCTAATAAAAGCAAAAGAAAGACTGGTGCTCCTCTTGAGGGAGAGCAAATAACTGTAAGTAATGGTAAGGTAATGGTGGCGTAATGATGCGTTCTCAGTACAGCTCAGTATGATGCACCACTTTACTGGAGGGAACACAAAAGAAGTAACTAATCTGTTCGTAATAAGGAAGTAATGATGACTTATTCGTTATGTACCATTTAACAGCTGATTCAGAGGTAATCAGGAAGATTATTATGGAATTCACTAGTGATCAGAAAGGTACATACAGCCATATCTAGCAACGTATCATTAGACACTGGTCCATTTAGATACTTTTCAGATTTATTCAGAATCGAATGAATTTCCAGATAAGCAATATGCTATTCATATAGCATTTGAAGTTAGAACTTGGGTCAGACCAAAAAAAAACTTGGGTCTGTATTGTCACTTCAGACTGAGATGTTTCTAGTGTCTGTGCTAAGATATTTACCAGAGAGGCTGCCTTCTGCCTTTAGTTTGAGTTACTTATGTGACAGATGGGTGCAGTTTACTGTGTGTGGGGCAGTGCCTCCACGGCAAGAAAGTTTAAATGAATCAAAGGAAAGCAAATCAAAAAAGAGCCTCTGCTGTATGGCAAACTTAAGCAAGAGTGACAGAACAGTAAAAACTGTCAAAAACAGTCTACATGTGTACATCTCACAACAATTCATTATTCAAGACTGAAGCACACAGAGGATCACAGTGGTTGTGCTGTTGGAGAATAGATCCTTTTAGCCACACAAGCGCGAAGCTGTGCCGTTCCTTCTGGTTTGAGACGATCGCTGTCAGATCAGTGCTTGAACTGACAGATGGAGACAGCTCTCCTATAAAAATTGAGCCCATGGCCAAACCTTGTTATGACCTATTGTAGGCCTCAGGTGGCACAGTATGAATACCGACATGTTAGCAGGAGAATTGGACTTTTGACATTGTTGCAGCAGTTGCATTACAATTTATATCCATTTGATCTTTTTATTATTGTAGTCATGATAATACAGTTCCCATAACCTTGATGAAGTATTTGTTTTTAACCAAACCGTGTTTTTTTCTTAAACATAACCAGTCCTGAGTCCTGAAGAGGCACAGATCATAATGTGTCAGCCAATGTCAAAGTACTATTTTGTGGATGAATCTTTAACATTTTGTTTAGAGCTATCCTGGTAAAACCTGTTTTACTACTCATATCTCAAAGAGTTGGCAGAGTCTTCTATGTCAAAAGCCTCAGGTTATAAAAAAAAGATGACTACAACTACTCTCCAGCTGTGCTCTCTTATGAACAATCATTTCCAAAGCCTCAAAATTAAGTGCTCTGTACACATGTAAGTGAAATGCATACATTGATCATCTCACACTCCCGCACCACACACTTTACTCCACCATGTTTTATTTAAGTAATTAATTTTGTAGCATTTCAGCTTTTCCACTGACGTGTGCGCTTTCAAGGAGCACCTCAACTACAGGTTGCAGGCTCTTGTAGAGATGCCACCTCTCTCGCCATCCCCTCTGATCGTGATATGCATATTTCATGACCGATGTAATGTCAATGAGTCCTAGACTAATCCACCTCCAGCCAGGGGGGAACACACCCAATGATAAGGGTGAGTGAACTCAAACAGACCGAGATAAATATTGTATTTTAGGACAGAGGAGATTGAAAGATGCGTTGGGACCGAGGGACAAGGAGTCACCGGGAGGTGAGTCACCAGAGAAAGGTAACCAAAAAAGTGAGGTGTTTGCAGAGCAAAAAAGTGGAGGCGATGGAGATGGAAAATAGCGATAGGTACAAAAAAAGAAAGGGGCTAAGACTAGGTTATTGCAGGTCAAATGTTGCTGTCCAGACACACAGAGAGCTGGGAAAGCTAGATTTATGTCAAGTTTATACTTCTCCTGTTATTTTGACCCTGAATAATGCTGTATTCAGGTCAACAGCAACTTGTTTCTAACACTTTATTGAATCATCTCACATCCATGCATCATTAAAACCAGTTCATTCTTTAAAATAACAGCGATTGATGAGGCAGATTGAAAGCTTGAAAGCTGAATTTGATTTAAATATTTCATAACCTCTCCATATTTTAATCATTACACATATGCTCTCACTCCAAGATCACTTTTTTTTCAATACGGCCATTGGGACACAGATCTAAACACACCCTGGTGAGCTAACAAATGGCTGGTACCTACCATGCAACTAAACAGTGGGGGAGCGCAGGAACTGAGCCAGATTGAAGACTCATTCATAGGAAGAAAGAACATATGAGGCATACTAATTTGCCAGACGTATAGGTCTCCTCTTCTTCAATCTCTGCCTCACACTTTCTCCATCCTTTTCTTCTACCCCTCTCATGCACCCACCATCCTCTCTCTCTCTCTATAATAGCTCCTGATATTGGAAAGCAGGAAGAGAGAAAGAGAGGGACAGTACTTCAGTTATGCATTCCCATGAAATGCGTTTGATTCTCAGAAGCTTTTGATGCAGATGATTTTGCCTCAAACCACCATGTCCCAACCCTCCACACAGGCTCTTTGGAAGTGATATGACACCGGATAAATGATTATGGGGACCACCATCCCCCAGGCAGAGAAGGGAAGAGGTTATGTGTTAATACAGGAAGAGAGGTTGTATTTTATGTCCAATGATTAGCCTTCTTGGACCTAATTATGTCCCTGGGGACAACAGCACTCCTCTTCTCCTCCTAGCTCAAAAAACCCTTTTTCCTTTTCCTCATCTCTCTTCTCTCTATCCTGCTCCATTTCTCCTCCCATACCATTCTCTACTTCACACCTACAGCCCCTTCCTCATTTAAGTAATAGGAACTCTAGATTTCCTTTTCTTTCAACATGTACTGTGTGCACTCATAGACCCTTCCCCCCAAGTAACCCCAGTCAGCCTGTACTATCTACAGTGGGAAGAAAAGTAAAAAATAGACAGGCACGAGAAAACAACATGAACACTGATTTTGAGGAGCAACAGAGATGAAGGACAGAGATAAAGAAAGGAAAGAAAAGAGACTGAAAGAGGTGGAGAAATGATTTCCACTACACTGAAACCCCCCTCCCTTAATTGTGCATCAGTCCTTGGCTATCTCTCAGCTGCAGATGGAACCCGATTCCACCTCAGTTTAAAATCTGAATAAAACATGCTCTCTGCTTTACAGTTCAAGGCTGAAATAAAGGCACACAGACCCCTCTAAACCTCTAGAATTTGTTCACCCACTCAACAAATGTCAATTTGGCATGCTGGTCACCCAGTATACAGGGTTGAACTGTGTGCTTCTGTAATACACTCCCTTCTTTGTTCATGCTTTCTGAAAGAGCTAAAAGAACTTCAGGTTTCAAGTCTGGTTTAAAGACTTTAAAAGAAGATGTTTTTTTTTTTTTTTTTTTTTTTTTTGTTTTTTTTTGGGTGGGGGGGGTAATGAAACTTGGATTGGCAAAGTACTGGATTGATGCCGGTGCCACTTACAGCTGTTTATTGCAGACACTACACTATTTAATTTACACAGTAAATAGGAGAAAAGTGGGAGTTGGGGTAATAATGTGAAAAAAATCTGACATATATTGATGCCTGCCACGGTAGCTTCGGCCAGAGAGAGCTTCATCTTTTAAAAGTCACATTCACATCTGCATCAGCTATTATGTTGTGGGCAAACTGCCAACCAGAGCATTCAGTGCCAACGCAGGAATTAGTACAACCATCACAGGTGGATACAATAGGTAGAGCTATTTGCTGTAGGCTATCAGTATTCAACTTCAGCCCCAATGTCCTTGGCTTTATTGTAACACTGTTTTCATTTAATCGTGACCATTTTGTACCCTAAACTTAACCTTGTGGTTTTAGCATACCTCATAGCTATAACCCTTAGGGGTCTAATTATTCCAAACAATTTGTGATACTATCTATGTTCATTCTTTTAGCAATAACCACTAAGTATTTATGTTTGTGCGTGTGTGTTAAGCTCATATCGACTTCAACTTCTAAAAGGGTGAAAAACAAAGAGAAAGGAAATGTGTTTCACTCCACCTACACTAATACCATGACATGACACAGCAGTTTTCATCTCAGCCAGTGGTGGTTACTGCTCCCAATAATCAATACATGCATCACTTCAAAGTGAACTCTAAAACCTGTATTATTACAATGTGCTTGTCATAACATCAGCAACCAGGAGTGGTTCCAAATTAAGCAGAACTGAAAGCCTGAGACATCAGTGAGGTGCAGTGTGGACCTGGAAACAAAGAACAATTTAACAAATGAATGATAATTTATATTCAAATTTGATACAGATGTTGCTACAGACAGTGCTTCTTCTAGGGTGGTAGATAAATAGCTTTCAATGCTAATGTAAAGTATGTAGTAATAGCAAACAAACACATCTACAAATGTTAACCACTTTTATTCAGATGTTCTTTAAAGGTGTTTAAAGAACATCTGAATAAAAGTGGTTAACATTTTCAAACCAAATACATACAAATGTTGGAGTCTGTGAGGGTTTCCTGTTTCAATAAAAGCAGACATCATCTACCTTTCATGACTTTGCATTCATACAGTTTGAAATGAAAGTGAGTCTAGGATATGAGTGGGCAAAACATCTTAGCTTGTGCATTTAAAAAAATAGTTTTATCTCTAATGGGCTGAATAGAGACCCCCACCTACAACAAGAACATGACATGAAGCAGTGATAATTACTGTCTGATTGCTTTTTAGAAGAAATCTGGTGAATCCCATGATTTGTCCAAAGCTGTGTGTGTGTGTGTGTGTGTTTGTGTGTGTGAGAGAGTGCATGCATGTGTGTGTGGGTGGATGGGGGTATCAAAAAAAAAAAAAAAACTCTAACAAATGCTGATTTCAGACTGAATTACACTCATCACTGTGATCATTGCACAAGGGTAAGTGGCACATAAGAAAGCACAAAGAGTTTAACTTCACATTTAAATTATAATTGTGTTCTTCTAGGTCTAAATGGCACAGTCTCTCTAAATGCAGCTCTGGGAGTGTGTGGAAGGTGGAAGTACTAACTGATTACTTAGATGACTGCAGAATGTGCCCTGAATTGGTGCACCAAGCGGCAGAGCAGAACTGAAGTAAGCGTCCACTAATTGGCTAAGTATGCAAAGTGCCTCTGTTTCTGCAGCGTGCCACTCTCTTTACTCGCTGCTTTTCAAACTATAACATGTTTCTTTCTTGTTGTGAAGAATGCATCTGTGTGCGTGTTTGTATTTCAGAGGTTTTGAATGATTTTATGTCAAGAACTATTATTAGAATTGTCACAGAGTGATTGTTCAGAGCAGCTTTTCTGGTGAGCTTGCATCTGCAGAGGTCATTACCTCTGGTCCTCCCAAAGAAAGATTCATTCTCACTGTCTCTCCTTTTTTAGACTTTGTTTTGACTTAGGGACCATAATAAAAATTCCAGGGGGAATATATCATGTATAACTTATCCAAAAGTGAAACCCTCTGCAGAACTATTATATTTCCTTTTCTTAAAAGAAAATTCTAACACCTTTCATCCCAAACACCCATTCTAGCTTGCAATAGGTGCATTTTGTATACACTGTTAACATTAACAGTGGATTACCTCCAAGTACCAACTCCTAATTTTAACATGACAGCAATGTATGGAAACAAACATTTTTTTTTTAGTTAGATGTTGTGTTACATGTTGATGAAAATATGTATATATGTCGACCAAACAGAGATGTACTATAAATTATACAGTTGGATTAGAATTAGACATTGCTGAAATGATCATAAACATAAATGGTGCAGCCATTTCACTGAGCATTCTAGCCTCTTTCTATTTTTGTAGCAACTAAATGAATAGTCATTACCTCTATGCTTACCCATTAGCAGAATGGGTAACAAGAGTTCGCAAGATGCAGTTAATGTTACTGTACTAATTCTAGACTTACAACAAGAAACTTTATATAGCACTTTAGTCCTTAGCAGGACCAGAGAGGGAGACAACAGATTATAACAAATCATATCAAAAGATAAGAACACGTTTAATGACACCAAATAATATACTATAGTTCAAGACTCATGTGGTCTGGTTCCCCTTAGACACAGGCTAAAATTGTAGTGATGAATAACCATAGAGCTTTATCCTCTGATGTAAATGAATGCTACTGATCATATTGCAAATCTAGGCCTTATTTCTGATGCAGAATACAGTAAAATCACAAACTTTGGTGGTTAGTATTACTGGCTCCCTTTACTAGGGTCCAACCGATCAATCATCCAATATTAGCTTATCTTACACATATCAGTATCAGGGTTAGGTTGACACTTATGAATTGACTCATTATTACTGTGATCACTGTTATGTTAATTCAGTAAATGCTTTTTTATTTAGTTACATTTTAAAAGTATTATATTTAAAAAAAAAAAGTTATGATTGTTATTAAGCTGTTAATTGTTCTGCCTCAAATACATATCTTAATAACAAAACTTTGAACCATATCAAGCAAAAACATGTCTATGTTACATAAAGAATATTGCCCCATTAAACTGAATTCCAAGTAACAACCAAAGACTTATATTTTACTTATACTATATCTGTGCCGCACAGAAAACAATATATGAAAATGTTGAGATGTACAGCAAATAATGTGTGCACATTTCCTTTATACTGACAAAGAAACTACAGAATTAGATTTAAACACTTAAATATGACCAGATTTGTACACGGGAAAAGATAAAGCAAGCACATTAACCCTGAACTATCCTTGTAAAATCAATATGTCAAAGCTTTGGCTTTGGCTTTGGCTTTAATGATCAGACTGTGATAGTGTATTAGCTTGATGCATTATAAATCCAATAGCTTTGTCTGCCAGTGTGTATTTTCCCCAACATAATTGATAGCAACATAATAGAGATCAAGCAGAGTATTTAGTCTTAATTTTCCACAGCATTGTTAAAAAACAAGGATTATTAATATTCCTCTGTAAGCACACTGTGGATGTCTTTATGCTTCTTCTCCCTTTCTGTCCTCCTCTGTTGTCTCTAATTAAATGGGGTGAAACAGCCTTGTGTTTCACTTTTATGTGTTTCAATTTTGTCAGCAAGTTTCCCCACAATGCACCCATCTGAATTTCAAATGATAAATGAAAATCCTGCTCTTAGTGAAGTAATTCCATTAAAGTTCCATATTATGGAAATAAAGACAAAAACCTACAGTATGTAATTCAATTTCCTGTGTTTGGTTTCTCATAGGGACCACAGTGGATGAGACCATCTATCGAATTTACTAATATTTAAGTGCCCCGTCTTTCCTGAAAACCACATTACTCTGTTGCATAAATGAAGCATTTGCATTGAGCCACCCCTCTAAAATGTATTTGCCTTTTTACTTTACTTAGCCTGCATGAATTAAATATTTGGAATTTATTATCACAATAACCAAGTCGCTGCCTCAAACCTCGACCGTGTCTCCAACCATTTGTGTTCTGTCTCCCAAAGTCAGATGGTGATCAGGTTTGATCAAGTCACATTTTTTGGGGGGATGAATCTCAAACTAACAAATAACCTTTCCATCACTAAGACGATTGATGAATCCACAGTGAAAGCTTGAATAATGTGCAAGACATGACAGAAGCCCAGGGTTGTTTTCTTGCTCCTGGCATGTGCATGGCTGCGGCTATGGCCGTTTTAACAGGGATATGGATCCCGGCCTGGGGAGATGTCTCAGCCTTGCTGTGGGATCATTATTCCGATGGACAAAGCCTCAGTTATAAATAGGTTCATGAAGTTCTTGGGCGGCACACTCATTGTTTTCAGACCATCCCTATTTGTCTTATTGATCTGAATATGTGTGGCCACAGAGCTGCTGCTCGGAAGTACAAGTGAAAAGATGTTTGCTGCTGTTTTTACTTCCACTCTCATTTGTTGTACAGTAGGTAATTTTACCTGGAAGCTATCTACATAAACACAATATGAATTATAAAGCAGTAATGTACACTGGTCAATATGTTTACCGTATTAATATTTTTTAATACTTAAAATACCGTAGTGACCCAAATATAAGACGACCCCTGTTTTTGAAGGCTCATTTTGGGAATAATTAGTGAGCAAGCACATGACCTGTAGTAGCAAGCATACATAATCTAGGAGTGGATTTTTTTGTTTGTTTTTATCAATTACTTATTGGGAATTTTTGCCTTTAATAATAGAGACAGTGTAGAAAGACAGGAATGGAGGAGAGCACACGCAGGAAAACTTGTTTGGATGGGGATTCGATCTGGTGAACAGCTGCACAGCATACACCAATGTGGTACGCTATAACCACTCGGGCACCTATCCAGGCACCATGTATGGTGTTTAACATGCACACGATTATTAGCATTATTATTGGAACTAATGCTGCTTCATATCTTATTAAGGTGGTATTATGTTAATGTTGTGATTTTGGCTTACTTTGCTTTGCCTAAGACATAATGTCCAACTATTTCAATCGTACACTCTATTACTGCCCAGAGCACTTGTCTGAGGCACTTGCCTGTAAAGAGTAAGATTTGAATAAAGATTCAGTGTGATCACACATTATCACCATCAATCAGCAGAATAGAGTGCAATTAGTGGCAGGAATGCTCATTCATTGCAACTGTGTTGTTGGTCTCGTCTCTATAATATCGTGAGGTCTCACCTCACCCAAAATGCTTTGAGAAAGAACATGCTGTGATTTGTAAATTAAGATAAAACTTAATTAAACTTTATGAACTGTAAACACTTGTCCTGCTGTATGAAGAAGGCTACTCACACAAATGGTAATGATATACTAATCAGACACAGTACAGTGGTTATGTTTTAAATTCAGGTTAAACTTTTTGAATTTTCATTGTTATTCTGCCAAATGTCAAATTTCCAAATGTCAATATAAATTTCCATTAGATCTTTTCATCAGCTCATTATTAGTTTTTACTTGCTGTGCTCCCTATAGTTGCGTGCACACGTATTCCTATACAAATAGGGACATTAGTAAACAGGGGCAATTGCTCTGAGACAAGGGAAGCCAAACTTCCCATAACATTTCACACAATAAATAGTCAAATGTGCACTGTTGAATTTAAATGGGGACTAATATTATGTTAAAACTGAAAGTATCTTTTCACTCTGTTTGTCTGATTTTCTAACCCCATTGACAGTGAGTGTCTATGGGTAGTAATGTAATACTCAGATCTTTGGAGGGATTCGGATTATTCTGAGTCACTCACCGAAATCGGGTTGTGCGAGTCACTTGACCCAAAATTGCCCGACTTCGAAAGAAAGTGTTTCTGGTATTAACAAGAACCTTGGTACATTCACTTGACATAATAAAGCATATACACTTATTATTATTATTATTATTAAGAAGGTCTACTTTGATATCATAAAAACTTAAAAAACTCAAAATTAGTTTGTGCAAAAAATGAATGAGGTCAGGGTCACCACTAAGAAAAATTATTTTAATTTCTAAAGGTCTAAAATTTATTTGGAGTGGATCAGCAGAGTATTATTTCACTTATGATATAGGAAACAAGGTTATACAGCAGCCATAGAAGTCAACAATAGGAAGAACTCATGCCTGTGTGTGAGACTGTGAGTGGATATGCACGGGATTCACTCAGCCTAGGCTACAATCATGTCAGTTTTGTTTTGGGTACTCTGGTGGTGGACGCGAGTGACAGCTCATGAGTTACTCACTTGGCAGAGAAACAAAACTTACCCGATTCATAACTGCTACTCGTGGCTGCCTGCTTGTGGACCCCGAGTTGGAGTGAGTGAGTGTCTACAGTTTGCACTGCTTTCTTGGAGTCTCTACGCTTCGTTTCTCTGCTGAGTGAAATGTAAGATGTTTGAATGGTGCTGTTTATTGATTATATCAATCAAATGTGGTAGGACTCAACTGACCCCATTAAATAGACGTCTAAATCCCTGACTCAGAAGTGATTTTAGGGAGTCGGGTTAATGATTTGGATCCCGATTCTTTTTCCCACTACTATCTATGGGTTTCTATGCAATGTTTTTTTTCAGTGCAGTGAAGCCAGGTGGTCAGTGGGTAAATGCTGAAAACCGCCATTCCCTTAGAAGCCAGGCTTCACTGTGGGTGAATGGAGCAGTGGGCTGGCCATGAAGCCAGGCTTTTGCATGATGATTGGTGGAACTGTCTAAAAGGCTTAAGTTTCATTAGTTTGTTGATAATCATATCATATCTCCTAGTCAAGTTGTAAAGGGAAACTATAACCTGCTAGTTAGTGTGCTAGTATGCAGCCTCAATTAAACTTTCCTGTTATTAATAACTGTCAGGCTGCAATAGTATACATTTTATAATGCACACCTAAAATGAGCTTCCTTTTGAAAGACCAGCAGCCACCACTGTCAGTAAACTATGAGTGTAACCAGTTGAGCTCTGTATGCTGCACATTAAAGGGTACCAAGGAGACAAGAGACAGAAGACATGCTGGGCAGTCCAGCTTTACAATGCCATCATTGACAGGTTCCTATTAATTGATTCCCTGAGGTGAAAAATGTCAGGGAGAAACAGGACAAATCTACAGTGTTAAAGGCTTTTCAGTTTTGCTGTTTTACTTCAGTGCAGTTTCAAATGTGTAGTTTTAAGAATCATTGAAAACAGAAGAAGAAAAACTGGGTGATATTTGTGAAAAATAAACTTATCCCAACTTCCCATCAGTGTGTACAAGAGGAGGTTCATTTCCACTGCACTGCATGGTCTCAGTAAGGGCTGAAATCACAGATGTGCTCCACAGGGCTCCACATTGTTACACCAGCATCAGCAACTTTCCCTACCACCTAGCATATGTGGAAACTCAGCCTGGAATGCATCCATGAGGAAGAGAGAAAAGGAAGCTTTGCTGACCCCAGACAAAATCAAATGGAGGGAGGTGAGGGATGAAGAGAGAGATAGGGAATGGAGTGGCCTGTGCTTGCTTGTGTGTATGTGTGTGTGTAAAAGGGGGTGGTGGTGATTGGGGGTTGGGTAGTAGGGGGTAGAGGCTTCCATTTTCAAAGGATTAAAATGTGGCTGTAAAACTTTAATGATTCGCTGTCTATTGACAAAACGACCACGTTACTGTCTACTACTTATCCACTTTCCACATATCACAGGCTCTCAGACTTGCATGGCATGCAGAAGGACATTTAAAGAGATTATATAATTATATAAAGCCATAAGGCTAAACCTATAAATGTTCTCTTTGAAAATCCAACACTGTCTGTAAAAATGATATGAATGAGTGAGAGAAAAAAAAATCAACCACTAAATAAATAAAAGCAGAGATGAAGAGTTTTCTGTTCACTCTGACACAATGAAGAAATTTATGTATACATGAAATAAGGATGAAAACATATTGATAAGGAATCAAGGGGTTATAATTCAACCCTTAGTCTTTCCCATGCCCTAAATTAATAGTAAAATAAATAATTTCAATACTAGAACTTGGAAGAGCTGAACCAAATCACCTAGGTATTTATTTATACTAGATGTACTGCTACTGGACAAAATGCAACATTTTAAGCTACATAAGCCATTTAAAAAAAGATACTGGATTAGGGGGCTTGATGTATTGTTACAAAGACAAAAATAGTTGTGAGTTTCAAGTTCACTTTTTAGAGACACTATGTTATTTTCTCAACTCTGGAGATGGTAACCAGCCACTGTGTTGTGAAGTATTTGAGGTGTCTCTACACCTCAAAATGCTATTGCAAAATAAAACATATTTATATGAATACATTCACTGTTAGTCACCTGAACTGTTATTGGGATTTTATTCAACATTCATTAAAGACTAAGCAAAACCATGGTAAACCAACACTGAAAAAATGGAATGGGGTTTACTTAAAAAAAAAAAAAAAACTAGGAAACTTTTTTCACACACAAATTTCTAGTAATTTAACAGACCATATTTTCAAGTAAAAGTTATTTGCATCGCTTGACTACCATACTTTAAAAGTAACACTAATGACAAATCTGTGTATATAAATAAAGACCACAAATTACAATCAAAATAACCTGATGCTGAATAAGTTCTTAGATGTTTACCTTAACTGTGGTGAATTTGCACTTTCCACCAACCAGGACATACACAGGTTCTTTTGACAACATATTAATTGGATTTCTCATTTTGTTTCGCATCAATCGATAAACATATCAAAATGACAAAAGCATAGTCAAATTTAAAACTGAATTTGAAGTCAAACAATCACATAGAAACACAAAGGATTATACTGAATTATGAGATTTTAAAGTAAAACACAGAAATAGTATATTCTTGTAGGAAGTACTTTAATAATCCTCATTGTATTTACAGACTCAAAAAATTATTTCTTGCACTGCACAGGTAGGTTTTTGACATCTCCATGACCCAGATTTGTTTTCATGTATCTGCTGAAATCATTTTTATTACTTCATTTGACCGCATGTATTTTCTGGTAAACCCTCAACCTGAATCTCTTTATTTTATTCATACCTGGTTGTACTATTAGTAGTGCACCTGATAATGCCAGTCATTCATGAAATATAAAACTAGATTTCTAAAGGGATCATTTCACATTTTAATATCACCTGCTTGTCTTCCAGGTAAATATGAAGCTGTCAGTTGGCTTAGCTCATGTAAGGAGTGAGAGCAAATTGAATGTGTTATTCATGGAAGTTTCAGAGGTAAATCTACCTACCTGCACCTGAGCAATCATAAATTCATGGATTAAACAAATAATTGTTTAGCTGTAGAGTTTATCTTCAAAGATTAAGATGATGGGGCCACTTTTAAGCCTTTATATGATCATTTCATGGGCATTAATACTGGTGCAGTGCAGACATAGAGGAAAAGTTTAGGTGTAATTGTTTACATTGACAGAATGACTTGTTTAAATCCAGGTGTTCTAATAACTCCACTATGGACAATAACAGCTTCCTGAACTTTGCACATCTAAATAGAAAACAAGCACAACACCAAAAAATGTAAATGTCCATAAAACTGTGTTTTGGTGAACAGTGCCTTGTACATTAAATATTACAAACCTATCATCATGTATGTACAAGTAAAATCAAACAGCTCCAGCAATTAGAGCAAGAAAGTACAGAAACACCTAGATCCTAGTTATTTCATTCAGGATTTACATTTCCTCTGCTGACCACAGGAGCATTCCCACTGTGATGAAATGTGGCTTTCAAGATTACATTCTGCAACCCCCCCACCCCCCCCACCCCTCCCCCCACCCCCTCCCACCTTATCCCCACGCATTAAAAGAAAAATGTTTCTCACCAGTCACAACCTCAGATATTGCCCTTAAGCTCACATCTTTTACAGCAGCCAATCAGAGTCATTTTCATTTCATGTCCATGACTAGACTCTGGGCAGGAAATTGTCTTGTACTCTAATGATGCCGCAAAATGAAGCAGGGCATTGAAATTTAACACAGATTGTAATGGAAATGAAAAGGAGGAAACTAATGAAAGTTTACATGGACACCAAGGCATGGGTTAATGAGTCTTTGTGCTTTCTGATACTTTTATGTGCCTCGGAAATAATCTGCTTTTATGCTGCATCCCTATGTAGTGAATATGTTTGTATAAGTGTTTCTGTTCCTGTTTGTGTGTCTCTGTGTGTATGTGCTGCTTTCTGTGTATGAATATGAGGGAGCAGTTGGGGAGACTGGCTGACCTTTCAAGGGACCTCCCTCACTGAAGCTGTCCTGTAGTGGTATTTACATTACCATTTCAATACACTGCCAGGCCTGGCAATAAAATATTCAACTGACCTTTAAGGCAAAAAAAGACTTAGTTAGAGACTGTCATATCATTTAACCTTAAGACTGTACAGTTTAAGTGTGAGCTGTGTCTCTGTGTGCCCCTCATTACCGGCCACACTCTGACAGAGTAGTCTCTTTAACTGAAAGCAAGCCTGTGGCAAAGGTACTAACCCACTGTTCCCACTGAGAGCCATTTCTTCCATCCCAATTCAGCCGTCAAACTGAAGAATCAACCTTATGACTTAATCATTTATTTAAACTCTTTTCTTTTTAATATGCATGAGATTTAAATACATGAAGAACACATGGTACACTTGCATATACTCCACTGACCTTTAAATAGCGAAGTCTTGAGCAGCCTTGAGGTTGCGTACTGTTGCAATATTTATTTGTTCTCACTCACATGTCATTTCACCTTATTATGAAAGTGATTTAGTCAAAGTAAACATTTTTGGAACATTACATGCAGTCAATGGGAGATATTTAAAATGAGACAACCAAGAAATGAGTGGTTAAAAAAAAAGTAGTGATGTCAGCAGGAATGAGATGAGCACACAGTGTTACTGGAACTCAGTATAGTACCATATATCAAAATAAGACATCATATTTGACTATGTGATTGACAAGTAATCTTTTAGAAAAGCCAGAGCAATGATGGCCAGTTCAGTGGTAGCATTATGAGGAAAAAAGGAGGAGAAACTCTAATGACAAAAATGCAGAAGAATAATTTGGGCCTGTTTGTGCCTGCGAAAGGATATTAAAAACACAAAGATTAAAAGCAAAGTCAGCCATTTTGTTAAAGTCATAGTCACTTTGTTATATGACCATAAGAGTCAAATACTGAATACATTTCTTTAAAAGTTATGTAACCCAAGCAAACTATTAACATGGAAAATTAAGCAATAAATAATGAAGGTAAAATTATTATGTGTAACTAATTTACTCCACAGACAAAATACACCACTCCACAGGCCAAAATGATTTCATTGTGAGTGTAAAACGAATGCTCTGAGCACTCTCAGCAGTTTCATTAGATTAATGAAGCTGAACATTTCTCTTTTGTTCATCTCAAATATTTTGAAAAAGAAATGTATTAGGTGGCAAACCAGAAACAAACCTGACAGATGTACAGTTATTTCCTCATAGTTTTCTCTTAATGGATGTTGACATGTAGTCAATTCCACATGCTTATGATAAGTCAAAAGTCAGGCTTTCATTCAAATGTAGTGCAAACTAAGCATAAGTAATTCGTAGAGATCCAAACATATTGCATATTCATCTGCTGTTTTTTCCAAGAAATATTCCAGCTTAACAACCATATATGTTATTCATCCCATTTTACCTATAGTCCATAGTAACAATAGTAGGTCGATAATCATGTGGTTACAGTTGTGGAAGTCATTGTTTGGTTACGTTGTATTTAAGCAAGCACACCCTTAGAGTTTTAGAGGAACTTTGTTGTCATAGTTACAAGACGTTGAGGTTGCATGAGTCCAGGAGTGGACAGGTTGTTCAGCTGTCTTGGAGGTGAACTTACTTCATGGCTGATTAGATTCTTTAATGATGGTTGTTGCAGATGAGCAAGGATGTCTTACTCCACTCCTCTTTCAAAACATTAGTTAGAATGTTATCATTTGCCCTTAAGTTGTATGTGGACTAGGAGTGGAAAGTGATAAAATCATTCGATACCGATGTCATTCTCAATTCTGGCTATCGATCTTACTCCTTAACGATTCTCTTATCGATTCCTGAGTAGTTTATTGAGTGGCAAAAAGGTAGTGCTACACAGTCTTCTGCACCAAAAGCATCTATTTTTTTCCCCAAAATGATGCCTGATGAATGATATTCAACACAAGGCTGTAAACACAAACATATTCAACTTAAATAAAATAAATAAAAGTAATAAAGTAATAAGATTAAATAAAAAATAAACTCAAGGAATGATGATAATTGGACATTGACAATTCTTGGACATTCAATTGTTATGCAATAACAAACTCTTATGTAAATAATCTTGGTATTCAAATAAACCTAACACTTGTGTGACTTTAACCCTCCTGTTGTGTTCACACCCCTTACTTTAGTGTTCCCGGTCAAATTTGACCGATCTGTTTTAACTGCTCTTAAACTAACACAAAAACTATCACCACCAAATTTTTATTTAACACTCTTTAGCTGTGAACAATGCCTCAGAGTAGTGGTTAACATGAATAACTACATTCAAAATACAAAAAGCTGCTGAAAATTATGAAATGAATGTGAGGTAAAAAAAGAAAGGGAAAACCAGATCAAACTTCTCAACATGAAGTGTGTGTGTGTGTGTGTGTGTGTGTGAGAATTCATGGACATGAGTGACATTTGACACTCAGGTCAGAGTGGGCCTTGCAAACGTAGTGATCACATTTGCAGCATCTAAGGCTTGTTTTATTGTCTCTAGGGGCACAGATCTCACAGCGCTTCCTTTTCTGCCCCATCCTTTTTGGGGGAGAGCAGCCAGGGAAGTGGCTGGGGCTTGCACACTCCTGATGAAACTGTTGTAAGGACATAGTTGTCCAGAATATAGGCCTGCCAGACTCTGCCTCCCATAGATTTTTTTGTAGCCTCATTGTTTGAGCGATATACTCCTGCTAGAATCATCAGACCTATGTTGGCTTGAAGGTCTACCAGGTGTAATTCTCTCCAGGTGTCCCCAAACACACGCTTCCCCTTCAGGTTTGTCATCTCCAGTATAATTCCCTCAATGGACTCTGGTAAAAAGAGTTGGAAGCTGGACTTAATGTCATCCACACGAGATGTTGCATACCGTGTTGGCCCTGGTGTCATCTTTATGATGTTTTCCACTCTTGCTCTACTTCCTTCTGTCCTGGGGGGATGAAGACCAGGGCAAGTATCCACTCTTGGACTGGAATGTCTCTTCAGGTGCCTCACGCTCTCCATCTTTTGATTGGTCAGTCTCCTCAAAGTCTGGATCAAAATCAGTGTTGTCTTCCACTCATGGGACATCCTTCACTATCTCTGGTTCAACTTCAGTGCTCTCTTCATCTTCTTCAGGTTCAGAGTCTCTCTGACAGATAACTGTGTGGTCAGTCGCCTACTCATTGTGCTCAGAGTAAAATGAGTGCAAGGCAAAAGTCAAGCTATATTTCGGGGGGTCTGTGTGAAGATTTGATACATTGATTAGTCTGGAAGGTGTAGATCATGTGGGATGGGGGGTAGGCACAAAAGCAGGGGAAAGAGTTGGGTTCACATAATAGACACCTGTCTAGTCTGTGTGTAGATATGACATACATTCTTTCATCAGGAGGTTGGTTCACATGGGAGGATTGGCACGTAAGCGTGGGAAAAAAAGAGATATGTGATATGAGATGTGTGTGTGTGTGTGTGTGTGTGTGTGTGTGTGTTGGGGTGGTGTGCATGAGGATGTTTTCTCATCTGATGGATGAATATAATCTGGGTACCCATTCATTTCCTATGGCTGTCACTTTTGACCGGGAACACCACAGGTGTAACAAGGTTGACTGAAACACTGAAAATGCAATGAAAGTGGTGATCATCACTTTTACATGTTCAAGTACACAGAGTGGAGAATATCATAAAGTCTTGAGCCAATCAGGGGTAAAAAAAAACAATATTTGTGAGTGTTTTAAGTTGTAAATCGGTCAAGATTTGACCTGAACACGGCAGGAAGGTTAAGAGAAGTGTAACCATCACAGTAGATGTTATTCTGTCAAAGTAATTGAGGATAAAACAGTATAAGAATGATGATTTTTTTTTTCTTCATCTATTTTCTTTTTGTGTTTTATAGCATATAACCCCTCTGAAAATATACCTCAGGAAAAAGAAAACTAAAGAAAATCATATATCAATATTTGAACATTGTCTGTGCAAAGACTGATGCTGCTGAAGTGAAACAGCACATAACAGAGCTCTTAGTGAGGAAATAGTCAGGTGCCTTGTAATGTGGTATAGTTTATCACCATCTGTCAAGTTAAAATTTCTAAGTTATTGAATAACAGTACTTATCAAACTTAATTTATTATATTATATTATCATTATTTATTGTTATTACCATTATTATTCTATTATTAGTATCGTATTCACAGAGCGTCTTGTGTGTGTACAGTGAATATAGTCATCTAATAAATAGGTCAATATCTCCAGCTTCTTAGGACGATTTACATGATCGACGTCTTATTTTAATTGTCTAAACCAGTAGAACCACTTTGACATCAGCACGTTACGTAACTTCAACCAATCACCAGTTATAAAGCAGACATGCATGTGAGGTAGACTAGGGGCTAATCCGTCCAATCATCGCATCATTGCTGTGGATTTACATATTGTAAACATGACAATAAAGGTAAGACAGGATTTATGATGGTGTTTATCGATCGTTTGACCATTATTGATCATTCTGTCGCTGCTGGTTCAGTCAATTTTTTAAGGATCTTTATGAACCTAGTAGTTTTGGAGTCGGTTTACTCTCAGCAGAGACGTGTGTTTACAAAGGGCTGTGTTGAGATGATGGGTGGCGCTTTGAGTTTATGTCTTTTTGTGGAGTTTGTTTACTTGCCCTTTTAATTATTTGTAGCTTTAGCTGTGTTTGGTTGTTGTAGAAATAGTTTATATGAGCTTTTAGCAGTAGTTATCATCTTTCTCCATGAGTTGGAACCAAGCTTTCAAACGCTTCTTCCTCTCTGTGTTGATGCTGCCAAGTAGTGGAAGGTGGAGTCGCAGAGAGTGTGATATAAATGTACCACGACACAAAACGCAAAACTGGAAAATGTTGTTCAGGGAAATGAAAGAATCATTAAGAAGAATCAATAACACTGGAGGTGTATGGTATGGAACTGGTAAATTTGAACCAATTCTAAGTTGAAGCGGGTTCTCAATTCCCACCCTTAAGGTGGACTGCTGAGTACTGTCCTGAAGAACTAGCTCTCATGTATTGCATCATGCACTTATATCACGGCCATTTAGTTTCCAACACTGTACAGATCTGTGCATTGGTCTGGATGCACTTCATTGTATTAGTGGTGTCTGGGGATTTTGTCCTTCTTGTGGCTGAGCTTTTCCTTCACAGTGTTACTGGATTTAATTGCAGTTTTACTTTGTTTCTGTTCTTTCCGTTTTCGTGGATTTGACAAAAGCACATTTTATGTAACTGTTATGTCGTTCTATAGGCTTTCTTGATGTTTTATGTGCCTTCTGAACTGAGTTATGAAAGATAAAATGCCTTCAAGTTTAAACAAATCCAGCAATATCCACATAGCCATTGCAGAATCTGCTTTCCCAGAAATGCTAATGCTAGATTGGAGGGTTTTGAATATGACCAAAGACAATATTCACAAGCAACTACAATTACATTCAACAGTAGTTTTTGGGTGGATAAACTCAACAGTATTCAAGACTCTTGCCTAGGCAGGATGGAAGAAGTTTACAAACATTTCTCCAATATATCTTTAATACTAACCTGTATTAGATTGACCTTCAAACTCAGATGTTGGTTGGATCAGATTTTAAAGTTGTGGCAAAAGTTATTTTGCAAATAAGTTACCAAAACCTCTGGGTAAGTTTTTTGTGTTCTGCTCATTTGGGTTTTCATTTCTGTGAACTTTGAGGGGTTTGGACTGTGGGCCTATAGGTCAGGATTTAATAATGTGATTTATGAAACAATTAAACAGATCACTCCAAAACTAAATGCTGACAGCTGTTTTTATTGGTTTATTGATTCTCTTTTTTGTGTCTTTTCCCTCTCAGTTATTTGAATTTCTTGGCTGTGTCCACTGTTGTGCTGTAATTTTCAGAGGCCAAATTGGATTGTTGTACTGGATTTCATTTAGTCATCAGGTACAAAGAACTCTCCATTGTCTTCAAAACATAACCTCCGCACCCTCACTCATGAAAAAGCCTGAAAAAGGCCTCATCCATTGTGACATATTGTTCAGTTTACTCTTAAAGTTCAGTGCAACTCCTTTTGCGTTGTGTAAATAGAGCTATACATACAAAAATATGCAGATGTTGAGGCTGTTAATCTGAACTTGCATTCTTCGGTACTCAGAGACACATGCTAATGTGTGTGTACCACAAACACACAACATATGCATAAATAAAGGCACAAAGAGGTAACACACACACACACACAGGGAAAATGAGAGAGAGAACCCATCTGCTTGGAACAAACAAAATGGATGCATGCCCTTTGGGAGTCCTGGCAAATGAATACTGTTGACAGAACAATTAGCATCTTAGAGACAGGATAACCTTTACTCAATACATCATCTTTATTATTCTCGACCTTCATTCTCACTCCATTTTATAGTAGCCCTACATTCTTGTGCATGTGTGTACCAAATCACAGTTGTGCATGTGTGTATGAGTATTCTTCCACGGCTGTGTCTATGAGTGTAAGGAACAGTATGGAGCTGGGACCCTGAGGAACATGTGAAGTGTTTAATGTGGTGAAACAGGTGCAGCGAGACAGAAAGGGCAGCCTGGCCAGCGCTGGTAGGTTAGTCACACTCTGACCCTCACATCACAGAGCTGGCAGCGCTGGGGGGCGGAGATGTACAAATTGCTCTTTCCCTCTCTTTTTTCCCTCCCATTTTCTCACTCTGTCTGTCCCCTGTTCTCCCTCAATCTTTCACCCACACGCGCAGAAACTGCTTAACACCTTCTAACACAACAGTTTTTCACTTGCACTAATAAATTATTTCACTGACAATGTCCTCTTTGTTCGAATTGAATGTGGTTCTTTAATCACAGCACGTGACTTGTGTTTTTATTGCTATTGTTGTGCTAGGATTTGCAGGATTTTACTTGACAGCTTTATGAGTGTAGGCAGGCCTAAATGGGAAACTTCTACTTTATGAGATTTTGACTCACTGATCACTTCAGATCCTAAATGTGGCGAAATACTGTCCCCAAAATCACCATCTTGATTCTTGTAGATTTTCAATGTGCTGTTTCTTTGTGAGTTACAGTAGAACATGGGAATATCAGCTTTTGCAGTGATATCATATCTAATCATGAAAAGCTCTTTGACTGTTGCAGAGAGAAAAATAAACAGCGCAAAAATATAATTTCAGTGGCAGATGATCTCTTTTTTTGGCACGTCATGACAGCTAGTTTTCTTAGCAGACAAAGAAAAGCCAGCCTTGCTGAGAGTTTTGCCATGCTGATGGACTACGTAGATTACAAAAAATAAAAACTGAATGGGCCCAGTTTTGGAATACTTTTTTTTTTTTTTTTTTTTTTCCATATTGTTTTTGCAAGTTACTAGGGGCAGTGGTGGCCTGGTGACTAAGGGAGCAGACTTGGGTCTGGAATGTCCCAGGTTTGAATCCACTAAGCTACCAGGTCCCACTGAGGTATCCCTGAGCCAGGTTCTGTCCCCACACATGTTCCTTGGGCACCATCCAGGCTGCTGCCTACTCACTTAGGTGATGGGTAAAATTCAGAAGTTAATTTTGTTGTGTCCATGTATGTCTCAACATTAAGTAACAGCAGCTCTAGTGTGGTTGTATGTACTCCCCATCCATTTCTAAGACTGAGTCCAGAGAGTCTGCTAAAGAAAGTAATTTTAGCTAGTTGTATCCATGATCTCAATCTTTCAGTCACTAACCAAAGCTAATGACTGTAGGTGAGGGTCAGAACACACACTGACTAAATCAACAGCCTATGGTCAACTTCTGAAACTGATGGAAGTTTGTATTTACAAATCTATGCAATCAAATGGTGGGCAAGCAACAAATCATATAAACCAAAATTCACCATTAGTGTAAGGGTTGTGGTGGCTTGCAGAGGGCAAATCAGAGGTCTATAAACATAGGGAAACAGTTAAATTATGACACAAACAACATATTTTCCATTGAGAGCACCCATAACAGTTTAGAAATTACCTTGAGGTTGTAACACCATCCTCTGTATTTATTGCAGACATGAACACACATCTTTCCCATGCAATGAAGGATTATTGGCTGACATGTCTGCTCATTTTAAATTTTACCCGCAAATAAACTGGTGTAGATAATCTGGCAAAACTGATGACTTGTTTACAGTGTGTCTGATCATCTGAGCTCTTGTTTTTCTTGGCCTGTCTGACTGCAACGAGTCGCAGAACAGCCTCATTGCCCCTTGGCATTGATTCTCCAAGTCTGTGAAACTCCAGTGCACAGATGTGATATGCTACACGACATTCTTACAAAAGATTATTCTCGTGTTTGGTGTTTTTAATGATGGTGGCAAAGAACACCGTTTCACATGATTGTCTAAAGTCTCCCATAGGTGTTCAGCTTTGTTAGCTTTAGGTCTATTGACTGTGAATGTAATAGCATTTTTATCCTTTTGATTTCATACGCCACAAAAAAAGAGTCTTTAAGCATTTGAGCTCTGATTTGATGCATTTGCTGTATTTCAACTTTGTCATTTATCACCCATCTCTACACAGTAGTAGTTAATACACTATAGATCATGAACCACCTAGGATTCCATATCAACCTACACATTTACACAGAGCTACTCTGACTGGTTGCCCAGAAGTCAAGTTTATTCACAGGCTGAGGATTACCATCCATGGTACCTCTGATGTAACTCTCCTAAATTAACTTGTTTGAAATTGATTTTCAAAGGAAACACTATTGTGGGGAGCATTAAGAGGACTGAAGCCGAATAACTCTATTGCATCAGATCTTCTGCTCAGTTCCCTGTGAAGACATGCTTTCCTTTATAGCGAGCATTTCAGGAAGTACACAAATGATTCAACTGATGACTCTATCAGGGAGTCATTCCACATTATTCACAGATTGATTAGTTTTTCCTTTTATTCAGACTGATCAATCAAGCAAATTGTATATTCACCGCACTGCATAGGGTTCCCTGAGGAAACTGGGCCTATAATCACTGTTTATTACACTGCATAAATCTAGGACGAGCAGATGTATGCTTTCAATTGTTGAAATACAGTTTTATTTGTGAGGAGATACATAGCTGTCAATGACACACCTATTGAAGTGTCTTTCTGTTGGAGCTGTAACACCATCTTTCCTTCAGTGTCATTCATGCTACATGCTACTTGCTCATGTGTCTTTTAAGGTTTTGTCTTAACAACTGTGACTTCAAGAAAAGGGGAACAGACATATTTTAAAAGCACTCTCTCGACCTTCAGACTTATTTTCATTGGAAAAGAAGTCTGAGAGGCTGGTAATGTGGAAGATTCTTCAGAGTATATTGATTTTATCCAACACTCCAGGCAACTGTTTGATTTCCTTGTGAAGGCTTGCCTAGGACCGTGTGCCATTATGCAGCATTTAACTACTGGTATTTATTGGAGCCAGTGATTTACATTTCCTTGTGTTAAACCACCCACAAGATGACTTCAGCATATGAGGGTTGAAAATTGGGTGCCAGTTACATTCAAGATGTTGAATTGCCTACGAGAGCTGAAAGGCATTGTTAAAACATGAAAAACACTCCCCCAGAAGGTTCAAGTGATGAGTGCTCTTGCCACCTCATACAGAAAACGGATCTTATGAAAATAGTTGGACTTGGTTAAAGTTCAAGGCAGTTTGATTGCAGCTGGCAATATATCAAGGCAGCACAAGCCGATCCAGACTTGGAAACGTGACTAACTCTCAAAATGGATTGGGTACCAGGAGAAGTTGGCATGTAAATGGCTAGACTTGTGATGCATAAGGAGCTCCTCTGAAAACTCCACGCCCGACCTCTGATGAGATTTAAATGCAGCGCATCCAACCTGTTTATCATCCACAACTTATCACTGATATAAAAATTCGCTTTAAGGGGATTTGTGGCTTGTTTCGATCAGAACTCTCCTTCAGCCCGTTGATAGAGTGTTATATCATTGCCAATAGAGAACTACTTACCTCATATCTCCTACCAAACTGCTTCCCATAGAAATCTGGAACCACCCAGACATGAAATGTCATAAGCTCATTTGTGATATTTCTCTCTTAAACTGAACATGCTATAAGATACTAAATAAATATGGTCAGGATAAATCCAGGTTCTGTAAAGCTGTCCTGTTTTGTGTATTTAATTTCACACATATTTGCACAGGGAAATTACATTTTACTTATCTTATATATTCAAGGGCCAAAGGTAAATACTATATTCCTGGATTTTCCCTTTGGATATTGAAACATGAACACAACCCAGGACATTTTCTGGATCCTATCCTTTTTACAAGGCTACTGCCCACACAGACAGAAACAGTATGTTAATAAAAGAGAAAAAAAAAATCTGAGATTATGTATCAGATGTATATGAAGTATTCATATTGATACTGCTTATGTTTTTTTATTATTCTCAGTATCTGAAAATATATGTCCTTCAACCTAAAAAAAAATACATATATATATTGTTTTGTTATTATCTTTGAATAGTTTTATTACTTATGACAGTTTGTCAGTGTCTTCCAAAATCCTAACAAATGACAATGATGTAACAAAAATATTAAGCAAAAGTAGGGAAAAGATCATGTTCCTGGAGTTGAGAGCTGAGACGGGATGGTCCATGGTCTTTGCCAAATATTTTGTAAAGGTCATGCTGATCTAGACACCGGAAACAATAGCCTAGTGTCTCATATAAAGATGCAATTTAATACACTTCCAGCCAATTTCAGTGTAATGTCAGCCGCCATTATGACAATAGCACTTTGTGTGCACCACTTACTGATAGTAGTTGGACGAGTGAAGATTGTGTCTAGAAGAGAGATATGCCTTTATGTCTTTTTATCATCTGTCTACTGCATTTTGAACCATCTCCCAAGATGATTTGAATTACTGTATTGACCCTATTATAAGACAGTATTTTTACCCTAGAAAAAAGTATGAAAAAGACAGGTTGTCTTATATTCGGGGTCCAGAGACCCGGGGTCTACATGAAAAGGTGGCGTAAAACATCCCCAAGCAAGTCAGAGCTTCTTTTTCCTCACTCACTCATGCCAATGACCCGGAGAGATGTGACCTCGACACAGAGACTTGCTAAAAAAACAGCATCTCAAACGTTGAGCAAGTTAACAAATAGCAAAGGATAGTGTTTCCCAGATATTGATGAGGCTGTGGTGCCCCGCCTTCATTTCAAAATTGGGCAGTGGGCCAGCTGCACGGTATAGCTACAATGCATGTTTCCTGCGTGTGCTCTCCTCCATTTCTGTCTCTCTACAGCAGAGGTGTCAAACTCTTTCCACAAAGGGCTGTGTGGCTGCAGGTTTTTGTTCCAACCAGTCAAGATCACATAGTTTGAACAATCAACTGTGTGAAGACTGAGATCAGTTAATTAAATGAATCAAGTCTGGGGTGCTGCTAGGTTGGAACAAAAACCTGCAGCCACACAGCCCTTTATGGAATGAGTTTGACACTTTTTCTCTAGTGTCTCTATCATTAAAGGCAAAAATCCACAACAAATAATAATAAAAACCAACAAACAAACAAAAACACTCTTTGATGATACATTTGCTACTACAGGTCATGTGCTCGTTCACTATTTTTTCCAAATATGGGTCTTGAAAAAGAGGGGTCATCTTATATTCGGGTCAATACAGTATCAGATTTCTGACCATAACACACATACATAGTAAGCTGTCTGATTCAACTTGCTAAGAGTAAATGTAAGTTGATTTATTGATTAATCTTACCCCATTGCTTGTGTTCTAGTAATCCAGTCCAGTACCCAACCTGACCTCCTCCTTCGCATTATGCAAATGTCACACTTGACTTGATAGAGCAAAAATCTACTTAAATTAATCGTGACAATCTTTTTAGCAAAAGTGATAATTTAAGACCAAAATATAGATAAAGTTATAACCTGTTTTCTGGCACTAATTACTGCTCACAGTTGCTTATGACCATATTTTGGTAGAGCTGGGTCAGTTTACATGTCTCCATTTTGTTGATCTAAAAAGTTCTTCATTTTACAGTTGCTTTTAGAATTTATTTTATTTTTTTTTTTTTAACCAGTCTTCAAACTCCTTAAATGTGATTGTCCAGTCTCTTGTTCCTAACAGCATGATAACCGGTTGGAGCACAATTTCTTTATTGCTGTCCACTGGGAGTTTTGTGAATCTTGACACTAATAAGAGTCGACTAGTTATTCAAGGGCTCAGATATGAAATTGCTTCTAGATGACAAGGCATTTATAGGTGAGAGACCAGTGTGGAGCCGTGTCAACACTTTTGTCATGGCTTAGCAGACTGTGTGACGCACACACACACTGACTATCTTCTGCCATATGTAGCAACTGTGTCTAACAACAGATGCAGGTCGACAGCACAGCATATGCACTGCAACCAATGCATTAATGATGTATAATTGCCGTAGTGGTAAGCACAGTAATGTTGTTGTGATCATCACAGCAACATGAATTAAAATCAATTACACATGCATGAAAGCTTTTCTTTTTTGGTTTTGCCTCAAAGCCACAGAGAGGAAAAAGTCTGATGGACAGCAGAAGTCTCTCTCTCTCTTTGTATCTCTACTCCTTCAGTGTGCTGACTGACTGACAACTTCAAGAGTCCTGGTCAACTGTTCCAACTCCAAAATTTGAACTTAAAGAAAATAAGAAAGTGCAGCCATTCAGGTAATATTGGTGAGATGTCTGAAATGTTCTGACTCATTCAATCTTTTCACCTAGGTTGCGGATTACTGCTGTACTCAAACTAAATGTCAACTAGAAAACCTACAGAAGTACAGGCTTGGAATCACACATTCCTGGTGTAATTTAGTGTCAGTCTGAAATCACTTTCATGATGCAGCTGGTATTCAGAGTTGTGAGCCCCACTTTTGAAAATAAGGTGTTATTTTAACACCTACTGAATTTGACTGTATTGACTGTATTTGATCAGTTAAATGTTATAGATTTGTGTCTTTTTCAAACATCATTTTACACGTGCTAAATAAATGTAGTTTACTAATATTAAAATAGATACTATAGATATGAATCTGATGCTACGGTATAACCTGGAGAGAAATATAAAAATGGCAAAGCAATTTATGCAAGATGATGATGATGCATCATCACATTGTGTTCATGCTGGGCAGCGTCCCACTGTGAATGCGCATAACTGCAAGACTGTGGACATGGGCTTCCTGAAAAATAAAGTGTCGCTTTCGGTGAAGCCTCACCATCTAAATAAAGATATCAGCCAAAGTATTTCTCACAACCTGAAAGCCCCTAAGTTGTTTTCACAGATTAATTATTACAGCTCCATAGAGTTTTAAGATTTATAATTTATTTAGTCTCAACAAAGATTCTGTTTAAAGCAGATATTTAGATAAAATATCCTGCACCTAAAGATGGCTGTAACACAATTTTATAGCCTAATTTCTGTTACTCCTTCTCCATACTGAGGGTAGACTGGATGCTACAGTGACTCACTATCACCCTGTGAGGTACACGGTGGTAGTGTGAAACAGAAAGGACCTGGGCCACACAGATAACATGCTTGCATCCATAGATATCGCTACAGCTCAATACACAGGGATCTTTTACATGACATAAAAACTGTTATTTCTTTAGATTGTCTTGATAATATTTTATTTTCAGTGTTTTAAATTAAAATTACAAATTACATTTCACCCCTTTGAATGTGTTTCTCATCATGTAAAGAAAATATCTAACTTGTGTAACAGTAGTCATATATTTACATTAACACTTTATGGGGACACTGTCTGTGACAGGTTTTGGGAAAGTTAAGGTCATTGTCAAGTCCTCAATCATTATGTCTTTATGTCTATATTAACATTTATGTTAATGTAGATGTAAAGAGGACATACTTTTACTACATACTATGAGAAAACACATTAAACAAATGACTGAAGCAGATTTTCTAAATATATGGGCCTCCATCAGCATTTGGTTATAATTACATGTGTACACTGAGGTAATCAATCCCAATGGTCTACTACACATAGACATAGTTTTGGGAGTTGTGGTTGTGTCCTTTGTCTAATGTCACACAGTGGCTTTCTTAGATCAACAGCTGAGCTACAATCTAGTGACTTCTCAAGCCTCCTCCCAGTTCAGCTCATCTCCTGGAGAAATCACCCTTATGACATGTTGAATATCTAGGACTGATTCTACCATTGTTGGTGCTTTGTCAAAATTTCTTCCTCAATTCTTTCAGTGTCTTAAGTTATAAAAGGGGTCTGTGTTTGGGTCACCTGTTGGTATAATGATTGATCTTCCTCGATCCATCCACTGACTTCTAGTCAATAACATTTAGCAGAACTGCATTCAGGTTTGGTCAGGACATAAACAATCTTGCACTCGCTCTGTTCCTCAAGTGATTTTTGTTTGTATCTTTGTGCTCACATTATATAACATTGAGAGCGCGATTTACTAAAGCATTGCCATGAATAATAAAAAGTGCTAATGAGATAATGCGCGGTGACGAGATAATTATTGCAGCCATTTCCTTGCAGAGAATGTTAACTGTTAATATAGACAAGTTTGAATTCATTTTATGTTATTTTAATATAGGTATGAATTATAATGAATTAGCTGCTAGGTGTCAGCTGAGGAGACCCGCCAGGGTGACCCCACACAAACAGGAGTTCCGACGGGCACCATAGCTGGGAAGATCCGAGAGAACGGCCAGGCGTAGGTCCAGAGTCACTGTCGCTGTCCCCACTCCACCCACTGGCCTGCCTTCCATGCGACATCAGACACTGCCCTGTGAGAGACCAGTTTGCATGTGGGTCTCCGGCAGCGGAGAGAGGAGGGCGATGAGGTGGTTGCTCCCCCAGCCACAGCACGAGTGCTGACCGACCCAGCCCTTTGAGCCAATCCTACCCCTACCCCAATCTTTCCCTTATCTACCTTGTTTGAAGAATAAAAAATAGCATCACTCTAAAACTGACAGCTCCATATAAACCATCTCGCTACTGAAAGTGAATTATTTCGTAGCCACGCATTACCTATCTTATGGCCAGGTGTTGGTAAATCACACTCACGATATTATATAACGTGAGCAAATACAAAAGAAAATCACTTGAGCTTTCCAGTATTCCGTAGTAAGTTGATAAACACAACTTCCTTTAATTTAAAATTCACTT
The DNA here is from genome assembly GCA_016801845.1 of Polydactylus sextarius. Classification (NCBI taxonomy): domain Eukaryota; kingdom Metazoa; phylum Chordata; class Actinopteri; family Polynemidae; genus Polydactylus; species Polydactylus sextarius. Next base: position 12,515,566 of record CM028906.1, read on the forward strand.
AGCTATATTTCGTGTGGCCTACACCATCTCACACTGTGCCACCGGCAGCAAACCAAATGGCAAGAATCAAAACTGCAATGGGACTGAGAGACAACAGGAGCAGCAGAGTTTGATTTCTGACAAAGCGATCACCAATTTTAACAAGCTCCTGATGCGGGCATTCCGGTTGCTCATTGGCCCAATTAAAAATGCATCGGCTGCCTAGCTGAGATGCACATGTTGCATGTTGTAAGGAGTCTTCTCTGCTACTGATCTGAGTGAGCAGGAGGGAAAAGAACAGAAGAGGACTGGAAAAAAAGCCACAGGAGGTCCCACCCTTCCCTGCCGAGAATGTTATGAACTTGTCAGGGAGACGGAGATGCAGGTCCCACGGCTAATACAATATTTATTATTCCTGTTGTAACAGCTGTAGACACAAACAATGTATAATGGATCAAATATCTTTGCTAAACAGCGTTCTCATAACCCCAACCTTGAAGGTGCACACTATCTGTTCCCTTTCAAGCACTTCCTTAATTACATGTGCACGTTGTCAAGCAGCCAGCTGGGGGTCAAACTGGTCAAAGGTCTTGGTTATTACTGTACTGTGTGCATGTGCAATATGTGTGTTCATGTGCATAGTTGACAGTGTGCACATCCCCTCTTCCAAATCCACTTTTGCCTGAAGTAAGCATGCATCTTCAAAGGCATAGAGAACTTGTTTTGAACTACAAGCAGGTTTGCTTTCTCCCATCCTTTGTTCTACTAATCATCCCATGGGCACACACCGTCCATAACAAAGGATGGAACAACAAGCCGTTATCTTTTGAGAAAACAGGAAAGTAGATATCCCCATTGTGCATAATTTAGCACTGCTCCCATTTCTATTCACCAGTCGTCAGAGGGAATCGGGGTCTACGTTGTGGAGAAGAAATAGGGGGAGGTTTGGAGGGTGATGGGGCCTACAGAATGCTGCGATGTTTTGTTCGTCATTATTGTATAGCATGATAAATAAGCCAATTTTAATGGTATGTTTGCAGCACCAGAGCCTAAAGCTTCATGTCATTATCGATTACAAGAGACTGAATCTACTAGGCTGAAGTTGAAAATCTGAAAGAAAATACATCTAGCATTATAAAATACATATGTAGAGGCAGATTGTGCTTTACAAAACCCATGCACATTCATTTGGCATGTCATAAAGTTATTAAGAAGGCTGGTGTTCTGGTGATAACATTGTTCTAACATTTTCGTGTGTGTGTGTGTGTGTGTGTGTGTGGTGGTAGTGGTGGGAGGGGAGTGGGGGTGGGAGGTTGGGGGGGTGGCGGGCGGGGCGGGGGAGACTTGACTTTCCTATAACAAATTGAACACTGACTTATTAGGAGGGTAAAGTAGCAATGCTCATCCAGTAAGCCATGCACCTCTTTCTTTCACACACACACACACACACACACACCGCCAACTACTTCCTCAAGCTCACCACACCAAGGACAGTTCTGAGCTTTGCCAAGGAGTTGGCTGAGACAATGGTGAGAGGTTTGAAGAAGAGATATATAAAACTGTGATAAGTTACAGTTTGTCAAAGTTTCTTTTCAGCGATTTTAAGTTCACAAGTCTATAATGAACAGGATAAAAAAATTCTTGAAAATAAATAGATTGTGTGTATGACAATTTCAGTTCAGTTCAATTTATCCTCACCTTACTTTAAATGTCAGTGGTGTTTGTTTGTGATGGCAGATGATTCACGTCTGTTCCACCTCATAATTTAAAATAAGAAAAGCTAAACTGCAAATGACTACAATCAAAACCATTCCCTTTTCCACAGACCCATGACAAAGCAGCTTATGTTTTAATAAACAATAATTTGATGCTAAAAACGGATATCCCATAGTGTTTACTGTGCACTTTAGACAGTCAGTTCACTCAAAAGCAGCAGGGAAACAGAAGTCAGCAGCTGAAACTTGCCTTTGCTAGAATATCAATTTGATACCTCACTTTCAATTGAACTCTCAATGTCAAGGCACTGCCGTTTTGGGTTGTAAATAGTGACAGGATTCTAATAAACAATCTGCCACGCTTCACCCTGTGTTAATAACCAACTTTCATCTGGTGTCAATCTTAATACAAAACTCCAATTATCCAAGTCTTTACTGGAGTGGAAAGAATTGGCTTCTCCATCCTCACTGGATAAGTAGAACAACACCAATCTACATTCACACCAGGCTGAAATCATTCCGCTGCTCTCTTCTTGCTCCACTGAAAAAGCCCTGCTTGCTCACAGCACCCTCCTGTATATGACCACATTATTTTTGATACATTTTATATTATTGTCACCATGATTAATTCTTAATCTGACCCACTCAAATTGATTTTGGATGTGGGACTGTTAGGCTGCAGGAAGAGATGGAGAGCACCTAAAACACAAAGATATAGGATTTAGGTCCGGTTTAATTTTGTTTGTATGTATTTAATTTCTTTTCTCCTATGTTAACATGATAACTGGTTCATGTTGTCACTTTCTATAGCATCCGCTCCTTCCGGAAATGGTTGCGTAGATCAGAGGTCCTATTATAATGTCTTGTCTTGTAAACACAATGACGGCTGAAGCTTTTTACCATCACCTGACATCAACTTACCCATCAACATCAACTATAGCAACTATAGCACATGAAAGGTTTCACTACATTATATAATATTAAAGCAGTATGGCCTCATAATGTTCAGATGAGTTTAAAGTTCACAAATGTAATATAGTGCCTTAAACCTGATAAAATTACACACATGCAAATCAATCTGCTTTGAATAACACTTAATCTGATGCAGTACTCCCATAAAATTACATAAACTTTTTTACAAGTTACCTTGTAAAAAAATAATCAAATACATCTAACCCTTCTCCTTCATTGAAAGATTATAATCTATAAATAATATGTACAATTTCATTTAAAAAGTTCAACTGTAAGACAATAGCCTTCTCACTTCTCACTATTTATCAATGTAATTTGTGACCAGGAGATTACACAATAACTCAATTTAGAAAAGATCAAATCAGACAGTCTCTAATTAGTCTGAATGTGTGAGAGTGTGTGCCAGCCACCTCACTCCCCATTTTAACATGCATCTCAAATTTTAGGTGAGAATCACACAAGACTTTTAAACCTTTAAAACTAAGTCAATAATTTCTGATGAGGGCTGTGAGCTGTTAAAAAAAAAGGCCAGTATTAAAAAAAAATTTAATCCTCAGAATGATCAAATGCACATATATATTTAATTTTCGATGTTATCTCTGTAAACTGATGTGATGGTTCTGAAATCCGTCAATAAGTTATTAATTCATTGTAATGATAGCAATGAAAACTTTAGAAAACTCAAAACTTCTCACTGCATTTAAAATGTGTATATGCACTGCAACCACTAAATGTGCATTTAAAATCCTTCTTACATTAAACAGATTTAAACCCCCCAGCCTATTTACAAGGATATAAGTAGCAACTATCATAAATAATGATCTACCTCTAAAGGGAGATGCTTTTTCTGAAGGGAGATCATTATTACCAATAAGAAGTGCGGATGCTGCATTCATGATGTTTTCATTTCATTCACGTCCACATTCTGGGCTACATCAACTCTATTAATGACATTAGTGGAGGCAATGTGGCTTTCCTTTTGGTGATAAAAAGTGAATTCAGGGTTTAGAACATGAATGATAGACTCAATTAAACCGTATCAAGAGAGCAGAACTGAAAGTTCTCCAAGTGTATGTTGCCCAGCAGCAAAAAGAAGGTCGTCCTTGGATGAATCAGCCAGACAATCAGTCTAGAATCTTAAGGTTTCCTCAGTTTCTTCACATTCAGTCTAAATAGCAGGTAAGAACCATCATAATGAGTTTGCAAGGCTCATTGATCTCCAGAGCTTTCCAGTCACTGGTATCATGGGGGAAAAAAGGTTTTCTCCATTTAAAAGGACATTATGTAAATATATCTCTGTGAATGACATGATAGCTGGGAAATATCTAGAGAACTGATGCTTTGTATGCTGAGTTCTGATTTAAAAGAATATCTGTAAATGGCAAAGTATCTTGTTTTGCAATCTCAAACATGACTTTTTTGTTTGTTTGTTTGCTTTTTTCAGAAAATAATAATAAAAAAACAATAATAAATGGTTTCAAAAATGGAAAGCTACAGAGTATGAAAATATCCACTACGTTTTGTTTCTGGGAGTTGAAATAAGTTTTTTTTTTTTTATTATTATTATTGTTTCTTGTTCTTTGTCTGTTACTTTGCTGATGACTGACCTTGTACATTGTTTTAAGAAATATAAAAATAAAACTGCCTCTGTTGTCCCAAGTGCAGGCTCTGGGCTGTTTTCTGGCTTCTTCATGTTGCCACTGCCATGGCGCAGCTGCCACCTGAGATATTCCACACATGACATTTATCCAGGGGAGGGCACTGACAGATGCTTCAAAGCAGCTTTGTGGCACGGCCAAGAAAGACTCCTCGTCACATTAGATAAGGCAGGGCACTATCATATTAACCTGCATGCTGCGCTGCCATGTTGAAAAACACATAGGACCAGTTGGTGCATGCCTACCTTGCCTGCAGCAAGAGTCCTCATGGCACAAGGCGTCCTGACAAGGAAGGAAAAGAATAAACAGCTTGACAAAATGTTCACTGCTACACATATTTGTGTGTTTATGTAGACAGGTTGACAGTTATTGTCCCGCTAACGTGTGCTACAGGCTGCAGTCTCCGAGGTGAGAGTGAAGAGTATAAGCTTGATGATGCATGCGTTCCTTGCAGTGTTTACAGTACGGCTGCCTTCCATTGTATGCATCTTCAGTTGCCATTAGCATCTTTGTGTCTGTGCAGAAAAAAAAATCAAGGCTGTGCTGTTGAGTTGATTCTTTTTTGTTGAGGCACTCTGAAGGGACAAAAGCAGGTAGACTTGAGAAAAATCAAAGACTCTGAGACACTGACTGCAGATCAGTTAGCAGTCAAATGAATTGTGATGTCCTGGTAACATAGGTTATACTTAGTATTTAGTAACCCTTACATACTGGTCAATTTCTACCTTCACAAAACATGCGTCTATAGCAAATTTTAGACCATAGATCTATTCTTATTATGTAAATAGCTGGTTAATCCTTAATTAATTGGTTCAGAGATCAGATAGCTTGTTTGTTTTTAGATATTTCACATCAGGCCTGACCTATTTGTCATAAGTCATGAAAAACATTAACAGCTGTAATGATCTGAAACACTTTATGAAAACTGAAAACAGGAATAATATATTTGGGAACTGTGGGGTTTATTGTATAAATTTTGAGCCAAATATATCACACAAGACATGTCACATTTCACAAAATCAAAATAACATACAATATCTGGTGAGGTGATGAATGGGAGTTGTGTTACATTTGCATAAAAGGCATGCTATGACCTCCCACAGTTTCAAGATCCCCCCACACCACTTCAGAAAGGTACCTGTCTCAGGAAATCTAGGGAAATGTGTTGGAAATACAGGCAGCTCTCATGACAATGCCATGAATCCTCTTGAACTCACTAATGTCACTTGTCCATAAGTACCCTTAAAAATTCCCACCATTAATTGATACTGTCCATGGCATCTCTCCCAAGAGTCCCACAGTATAATGTGTCACATTTTATGAAAATTGTACTGGGGGGTGTCTTGTTAAAGAGACATTGATTTGAAAAATCATCCCTGCATTATAACATGAAGAAAATAGTTTTTTACTTATTGATTTCTTGCTCAAAATGAACTTTAGAGCCCTTGTGAGATTTGGAAGCACCATAATTAAAAATAAAAAACAACATAAAAATCTTTTTACCCTTTTTTGCTCACAGGTTTTGTCCCTGGTTGGACAAGCTGTCCCCTCCGGTGCCTCTGAAGTGAGATGAGAAAAATAAAAGAAAAGCATCTACTGGGGACAAACACGGACTACTGACTATAGTTTTGTGTGGTCTTGACTTTATTTAGCGAGATCTTGACTTTGATTTGCAAGATCTCAAGTTTCATTTGCAAATCCAACTGTGCCTGTCAGTGTGCGAGTTCAGCAGTCCACTGAAATCAGGTTGTAGTTCTTCATGTTACCAGCAGGAGGCAATAGGCAGATTATATTAACGATATTAAAAGGCTACGTACCACAGGCTTTTAAAGCTGCAGTAATCAAACCATTACTTTAAAAACCTACTCTGGACCCAGATGATCTAGCTAATTATAGACCCATATCAAATCTCCCTTTTATGTCCAAAATCCTGGAGAAAGTTGTTGCTGCTCAACTATGTGATTACTTACATGAGAATAGTCTTTATGAAGATTTTAAGTCAGGGTTTAGAGCTCATCATAGTACAGAAACAGCATTAGTGAAAGTTACCAATGACCTTCTTATGGCCTCAGACAATGGACTTGTCTCTATTCTTGTCCTGCTGGATCTTAATGCTGTGTTTGACACAGTTGATCATAACATCCTATTACATAGACTAGAACATGTTGTTGGGATTAGAGGCACTGCACTTTCCTGGTTTAAGTTGTATCTATCAGATAGATTCCAGTTTGTTCATGTAAACTTCCATACGTACTGCAGTTAGTCATGGAGTTCCACGGGGTTCTGTGTTAGGACCAATCCTTTTTATCTTATACATGCTTCCCTTAGGCAACGTCATCAGGAAGCACAATATAAACTTCCATTGTTATGCAGATGATACCCAGCTGTACTTATCTATGAAGCCAGATGAAACTAATCAGGTCACCAAACTTCAGGATTGTCTTAAAGACATAAAGACCTGGATGACTAAGAATTTCTTACTTTTAAACTCAGACAAAACTGAAGTCATCATACTTGGCCCTAAACATCTCAGAACATAATTTTCAGATCACATAGCTAATCTGACTGGCATCACTTTGGCCTCCAATTCTACTGTAAGGAACCTTGGAGTAATCTTTGATCAGGACATATCCTTTGTATCTCATATGAGACATGTCTCTAGAACAGCTTTTTTCTACCTACGTAATATTGCAAAAATCAGAAGCATCCTGTCTAAAAAGGATGCTAAAAAGTTAATTCATGCATTTGTTACCTTTAGACTGGACTACTGTAACTCTCTACTATCAGGGTGTTCCAGTAACTTCATTCAAAACCTTCAGTTAATCCAGAATGCTGCAGCACGAGTACTGACAGGACGTAGGACAGGATATCATATTTCTCCTGTACTGGCTGCTCTTCATTGGCTTCCTGTAAAATCTAGAAATGATTTTAAAATCCTCCTGTTTGCCTATAAAACCCTTAATGATCAGGCTCCATCATATCTTAAGGAGCTCATAGTTCCTTATTATCCTAATAGATCACTTCGATCACAAACTGCTGGTTTACTTGTGGTTCCTAGAGTCTCTAAGTCCAGAATGGGAGGTAGAGCCTTCAGTTATGGAACCAGCTCCCAGTTCGGGTCCGGCAGGCAGACACCCTTTCTACATTTAAGGTTAGACTAAAAACTTTCCTTTATGATAAAGCCTATAGTTAAGGATGGTCCAGGTGGGACATGGACCCACATGAACCATCCCTTAGTTAAGCTGCTATAGGATTAGATTGCTGGGGAACTCTGACAATACACTGCTCCTCTTCTCTCTGTCCCTCACTCCTCTCTTCCTCACACTTCATGTCTTGATATTAATATATTACATATTATTAACACTCATCTGTTCTCTCTCGCAGTTGTGTCCCCCCACCCCCTTTCTCTTTTCCAGGTCGTTTTGACTCCAGAGCAGTTGGATTCTAATTCTTCAACGACATCATCATTATTATTATCATTATAATTGATATTGTAATATCAATTGTAATTATAATTTTGTTTTAACAACTACTTGTAAACTTTTAGTCTCTATTGTCTCTTCCTGGTCTCCCTCTTGTCTTCCTCCTCCCTCCCCCGTCCTCCTTCCCTCCCTTTCCTCTGTCTCTTCTCTTTCTCTTTTCTCTGTTTTCATCTCACCCCAGCCGGTCGAGGCAGATCAGACCGTCCACTCTGAGTCTGGTTCTGCTGGAGGTTTCTTACTGTTAAAAGGGAGTTTTTCCTCTCCATTGTTGCCAAGTGCTTGCTCATTGTGGAAATGTTGGGTTTGTCTATGTAAAGTGCCTTGAAATAAATGTTTTTATGATCTGGCGCTATATAAATAAAAATGAACTGAATTGAATATTAAACATTCTCAGGTGAAACGAATGTGATCTCAAACATATCATACTTTGCGTCATTCTTCCGTCAAAGCTTTTGGTCTATTTTTTTGCATATATTTCTTTTCTTGGTTTTTAAATTAACTCCTGGACCAGTGTCAGTGAAACCACTGAAAGTGATCTCAGAACTGATAGCTGCTTACGTTACGTTTGTTAGGGAAATGTCAACATAAATCAACAAATAGCACTTTATATAAAACAGCATCATTTATAATATAATTTATAATTGCACACCACCACCATCTAGCCACTGAAAATTGGAAATCCGCCACAATCTGAAGCAATGATTATTTCAGCGAAGGCGCAAAAGTCGTACTGACCCAGAAGTTAATTTAAAAACCAAGAAAGGAAATAATTGGAAAAAATGGGCAAAAAGTTTTGACTGTCGTCCCGGCTGATATGAACGACAATGTTCACATCTTATAGGTATATATTTATAGAAGAATGATGCAAAGGATACGTTTGAAGTCACATTTGTTTCACGTGAGAATTTTTTAAAATAGTCCAATTGCCTCCTGCTGGTTACATTAAGAATTACAACCTAATTTCAGTGGACTGCTAGACTCATACACCGACAGGCACAGTTGGATTTGCAAATGAAATCTGAGATCTTGCAAAAGAAAGTCAAGATCTTACAAAACTATGCTCAGTGTTTGTCCCCAGTACAAGCTTTTTCTTTTTCTGTGTTTTTTTTTTTTTTTTTTCTCATGTCACTTCCATAGTCTCCAACTAAGTATTAACACCAAAAATTATCCCTCCCTATGTATAAAACCTATATCAGATTCAGGACAGACATTTTTGTAAAGACAAGAAGGGAAAAGATAACTGTTAAGCCAAGTCTAGTTGACACACTGCTTTTTTCCCCAAAAACTACACGGTAGTTCAGCAAACGGAAAGATTCAGTGTGCCCAACTTAGTCAGGCTGATTTTCTGCCAGTAGAGATTTAAATGGTATGGTGGTGGTGGTGGTGGTGATGGTGGTGGGAGGTTTGCTGGAGGTGTGTCAAAGTAAAACTAATCAATCTCGTCTTAATTCTTGGCATTGCCCCTGTCTGCCAGACAGTCGTTCTCCAACCAAGCGGCAAAGAAGAGCCAACAACTATCCAGCAAAGCTGCAAACTGCTCCCCAGGCACAACGCACTGGGGGCTGATCAAGTGGCAAAGTCAGGACTCATCACAAGTTTCACTTCATTGTTTACCAACAGCTCCACCTGACCTTTAGAGGCAACTGTCTCTATTGATCACATGTGTGCACGCTGTCGTACCGTTAAAGCCCTGGTTTGTTCAGGGGCGTTGGGCATGACAGCTCAAATCTTCCCCCATGCAGAATGCCTGCGCCTGCGAGTGCACAATAAGATGCTGAGGCGACTTGAGCCCAAAGGTCAGAATGACATTACCACTGTTTCAAAATGTTCTGCAGCAAAGGTGTGTCAAGTCAGGAATCCAGAAACGGAAGAAGTTTCAAGTATTGCTGTTATATATTCACCCTAAACTGTTTCTTTCCAGGTTGGAGTCATGTTGTTTTATTTATTTATCGAGGACCTGCCTCACCTCCCTGTGGCAAGGAGACTTTCAGCACTGAGATATTTTTTCTTCCACTGCAAATACAAAGCAGCTTTTGTTCGCTGGCACAAAACAAGCAGAGAAGACAGTGAAATACAAGTTATCTAACAGTCATTGTTTGCGTAACCCAGCATACAGATGGGGTTAAAATAGATGCATGTATGATAAAAAAATAAATAAATAAAACTAAATACTGGATGCTTGAAAATAGCAATGATGCTGTAACATTATTAGTATTAATAACATTACAGTAGTTAAAGGAGCAGCTGTAATCATTAATTTTATTATGTTTCTGGACTGTCTGTTTCATTGGACTCATTGATGAACTGGTTATGTCATGGTGGCTGATGACTTATGACTTGTTAAATTTTGCAGAAATGTTTAGACTTAGATCCAACTATCCATTTTCTATACCGCTTATCCTTTTATGGATTAAAGGGAATGCTGGAGTCAATCCCAACTGACTGTGGGGTGAAGGCAGTATATCTAGGACAGGTCAACACAAGACAAACAACCATCCATGCATACAAGCAATTTAGAATAACCAGTTAAAGGTGACAGAGAATCAAAAAGCATTTTTACCTAATCTTTGTTGTAGAATGGTCATCCACCCACATTCAGGAACATGCGAAAAGTGTTAGAAATCCTGAATGTCTCCTTTTCATAAAAATTCCTCTTTTAGAAATGCCCGCTAGAAAATGGGTCATTTTCAAAAATGGATGTTTGTGATGTCGAATGTATCTCACTGCTCAAACTCAGCAAACCTTCAACAAAACTCAATTCTGGGATTGAACCTTTCTTGTTGTGAAGCAACAGTACTAACCACTGTACTGCCATGTTGCCCTGGACTCAAAGATGATCAAACATCATAGTGCCCTCACATTCTGGTAAACATTTTATATTACAAAGGGCTAAAAGGAGTTTGGCATCTGTCACAAACATTTACTTGAACTCCAGCATGAACTCATTTAGATGGAGGTTACCTCACAATACATGGTCTTAGCTTCTTGAATGTGATATCTGATGATTGCCTCGAGGCAAATAACACAAATTTGGCAGAAAAATCATACTCATCGATGAACTAGTTGGATTTTGGTGGCCAAAAGTCAAGGTCATTGTGACCTTACAAAACACATTTTTCTTGTAGACAGGATATATCATGAACATGTTGAGGATCTTCAAATTTGGCACAAACATTTGTCTTAAGCATAAAGTGATTAAAATATGGATGCTAAACATCAAAGTTCAATGTCACTTAACACCACCTTAAGAGAATCACTGTAACTTTAGCTGAACTTCAATTCTACTTAAAAACTTAAGGATGAACTGCTTGGATTTTGGTTGTCAAAAATCACTATGACCTCACACAACAATGCCCTGCACCCCCGGATTGTTTGAGAGAGGCCCATAAGGTAATAATTGTAGTTATATTATCAAAGGATCATGGGGTTGATCTTAACAGTTTTCAGCTTTCAGCTTGAGATTTTACTGTTTTTATTTCACTAATATTAACAATTAATTAATTGAAATATTTAGAAATGTGAGACATTCCTTTTAATTTTTACGTGCTAAGTAATTTCAAAGCCTGCAGATAACAGTAACATAGTTCTTGAACTCTGAGGAAACCCACAAAATTATATATTTTTAACAAGACAGATGGAATTTCAACGAATTAAACAAAATTAGGCTCATGTAATGTATTATGTATTTCATTTCCATTTGGTCATGACAAGAAATGGAAAATGATTTACAGTCAATGCTCTGAGCTTGAAATATGTATTTTCTGACCTGAAAACAGGATACATACACAAAGACATGAATACCTTATCAACCTGTAAATAGCTCCAGACAGTACAAACAAGACCTTGTTTTGTCTCTTTGTTTGAAACAGAGTGCTGTGCAATATTGATCATTCAGGTCTGCCAAAAAGGAGAGTCGAGGCATCTTATACATATTTATCACCAAAACACCCCTTTTCAGCATCCATCTCTCTCCTGCATCAAAGTGTTTTTCTTTCAGCCACACAGCCTCAGATTGTTATGCATGGAGTGACACGACCTGCAGGCGTTGCTCAGATTCTTATCGCCATGCTCTCATCTGATGGGAACGCATGCTCTGACAAAGGCTGGTCCTCCTAGATTCTACTCATATCTGCTTTTTAACAATTCCATCAGTGCCAGATAAGCTAGCTGGCAATAAAGACGAAATGGCAATACGTAGAAGGATCCGGGCAGCATCTGCGCACAAGAATGACTGATAGTGTGGTGCTGTTTGAATCATCAAAAAGTGGTTGAAAAAATGATGAAGAGATAATACAGGACATAATAACATAGGCTCAGGTAAGAAAATGTCAACGCTCTGGCCCCTTCAGGTCGAAAAACATAAATTGCTTTTTTTTTTGTTTTGGTGGTTATTCATAGTTGAGTTTTCCTAAATTTTTGACATTATGTTTAAGTTTCTTATATGACAAACTATAACATGAAGATTAGAGAAGCTTAGATTTTTATTGCGTAGGATCTTGAAACGTCTTGAAATGTCCTCTTAGACTCAGAGGCCATAATATGACAGTTTTTGAAATAAATAATATCAGAACAAAGCCCAGGGAAGAAGTCAAAAGAAGAGAACATTGAAGTCATGTGTGAGTTTTGTGCTGAAACCACTATTTACTATATTGGGATACTAAGGTTAGATACCATGATTAACCAAGAGCTGAAATTCACTTTGCTTTGGTGTCTACCACTATGTAGTCATTACCAAAAGGACAAAAATAAATAAATAATTTCAAGGTGCACTGCTTTATTTCATTAGTTTTTCTTACATTTTCATATTATCACCATAACACTGAGACTAAACTAGACCAGATTCAGCAGGCAAAAGTATTTATACCATTTACTGTCCAGTAACAGTTCGACTTTGAGGCCTTGCTTGATTATCTTGGATTTTTTTTTTGTGATTAAATGCCCGACTATGTTCCCAAGCTAATCACTAACTGTGGTTGAAGGCCATTTGGTGAAGGGTTGACAAGTTTTTCCGGACCATTTATTACTGAAACCAGTCGCCTGCTGTGGCTGGGAAAAAAAAAAAAAAAAAAAAAAAAGTAAGAGCGTACCTCAGCATTAAGGTTGCAGATCATAAAACCAAAGCAATGGGCTGAAACAGGGACAGCATAGGAGTGACCTGTGAGTGATCCCACATGTAGTCACATGATTCATTTCTTAAAAATAAAATAAAGATTGGAGAAGCTGTGATTTCTATTAATTCAATTTGTACACAATTTAGGGCATGACTAAGATTTTTACAATGATATTTAGGCAGCTGCGTCTCTAAGTCAGTCAAACTATTCCGCTTTCAGCTTTAAAATCTACATGGTTGCTTAGACTGCATATTTTTAAAACTTTTTATTTTCCCTTTTCTTTCTGTTTTTTTTTTTTTTTTTTTTTCTTTCTATTTTTAAAATGTTTTTTCCTTTTTCTCTTCCAGATAACCCTTACAGTGGCTTTCAGATATTGGATCTGGGCCCACACCACTATTTTTGTTACAGTCAAACATTCAGGAGAAAAAGTCTTCTATTTGTTTTCTTAGTTGTATTGATTTTAATGGTCTGAACTAAAGGAACAGTTTTAGATATTACCACTGAAGGCAGAGTTAAATGCACCTGTTGATGTAGCCTGATCTTGTTAAACCTTGCCTATGTGGCTGACTTTCGGTGTGCCAAGAAATGGTTACGCATTGTCCCTGCTGCTGTCCAGCAGTGAGGAGTGTGCCATGTTGTAGCTCTTGACTCCTCCAGTGGCAAACTCTCAGTGTCTGGCTTTTCAATGCCCGACACACACGAGCCGCATCCTGAGTGACAGGCCACTCCCTGCAGAGCTCGGGAGGGTAATTGGCATTCAGGATCATCTGCATGATAGGGAGGGTGGCGAATTCCATGAGACGCCGCTCCCCCGCCTTTTATCCCGCACCACAAAGTTCCCCGAGACTGGTACCCCATTTATACAGAGAGAGAGTGAGAGAGAGAGATTGAGAAAGAGAGAGCAAGAGATCGACACACAGTGAAAGAGAGAGAGCGAGAGACTACTTTGCATGCAGTGAGTTGGCAGTAGCATCCCCGAGGGAGACATTGTCGGTGAGGGGGAAACAGCTTTCTATGCATGAAGAGAAATCTCCTTCAGGTTTGTGTTGCAGCTACCAGCACCCCCCCCCACACACCACCCCACCACCACTCTCATCATCCTCATCACCCTCCCTTCCCAAAGTCCTCCACACTGCACCTTCTCTCCTAAACCCCCACACACCCATGTCTGTAGGGATTTATGACCTGTCACCTCAGTAGCACGTAGGAATAGAGGGTGGAGAGGAGGAGGGGAAGGTAATGGTGGTGATGGTATAAAAAGGAGGTGGAGGATAGGATGGAGGGAAGGCTCTTCACGTCACTCTGGCGAGCACAATGTATCAGTCTGTGTTGTGAATTTGTCCATTCACCCATACTGAAGACAAAGAGTTAACGAGAAAAAAAGGAAGAGGTGGAAGGAACGCAAGAGGGAGCAAGGTTATTGTGATAGCTACAACACCAAAGCTCTGTCCCAATACGGATCAGAAACAAGCAACTGACAAGAACACTCAGCCTTCTTCAACATATCATTTGCTTTGCTGTCAAGTGGTATATTTAAGAAAAAAAAACAACAACAGCTAAGGTAACAAAAGTGGCAATCACACAAAATGCCGGCATGCGGTTATGTTCCAAGAGGACTGCAGGGTGACACCTGCATATACATTGCACTGTAGTGTATATTTCTCTGTGGACCTTTGATGGAGGGCATTAACCTGTAGATTTCTGCCAGCCCCTATAAATTACTCAGCTGTACCTGTGCCCCTGAGGTAGATCATTAGTGTGCTTGATAGGTATAATAACGTAGCCTTGTGCATTGCCATTCCGAGGTTGTATAGTCATGACTAAAGAGCTCTCTGTGCAATGAGAATTGAATTATCTGTCCGTCATACAGTTACCGTGTATGTAATGCATACTGAGTCAAGAATCAATAATTTGTCAAAAGCTGCTGATGCTTTATTGTCATCTCTGCCAAGATGAAATTATATGGAGTTATCGAACATTGGAGACACAACTGATTTTTCTGTAGTTTGCAAACCTGACTTTCAAAAAGTAAATAAATAAATAGATGAATGAAAAATTCAATCCCACCAAATGTATCTATCAGGATTTAATCCCTGAATGAATGAATTTCCCAGTGTTTACTACAGAGAAAACTTTTAACCCATAATCCATGACTTGACTGTGAAGAAAAGTTTAATAACATGGTGTGGCCTTCTGTTAGATATGTCCCAACAACAATAACAGCAAGAAATAATAATAATAATAATGTGTCAGGTTTCATAGTAATGGCGCACAGTGGTATGTGCTGTTTGCAGCAACTTCCCATAATGCAAAGTAGAATATCATAACTAGACTTTCTCTGCCTGCAGTGTTGCAATGCAGGTGTTCTGGTTTAGGTTGATATTAACCATGGCAAGTACACTGACACTGATATAAATATAAAAAATATGGTTTTAGATTTATGCTTTATATATCATGTTCTATCAGGACAGATCTCTAGTTGACTATGCTCATAATTACTATCTGTGTAATAGAGCTGATGTAACACCAGAACATGCCCCATGGGCATTAACAAAGGAATATCTTAACTGAGCTGTAGACACAAAGAAAAAAATAAATAAAAAAAGAGAAACAGCAGAATAAATAATAAATGTATTAAAACACATTTTGTTTTTCGTTAGCATTTTATTTTAACCCCTAGTACAGTAAACATGTCATTAATGGGTTACAAAATTACAATTTCCCCACTGTGAGACAAAGGACAAATGAATTTGAAATATACATCATAATGTATTTTTCGGGGCATTATTAACTCTTCATGAGTGTATTCATCAATAATCATACATTGTACAAAATAGCATGATAATCCATCTTTTTTTAGCTTGAATCCTATTAAATAAATCCTTGTAGAGTATTATAAATCATTATCATAACTGGTTACCTGAATGGAAATAGCAAGTAATAATATTTCTATATTATAAAACTACTATTTCAGGACTTTAACAAAGTTGTTTTCTTTATTTCTCAAATCATACAATCTAGTAAAATGCTGTTACAGAGTTTGATATTTATCAGATTATATCAGTATAAGGACTGTGAGAAATATATACAATTAAATAAAATTAAATATTAAAATATAAATATTAAAATTGGATTGGATAAAACCAGCAAATCAGAAATTCTTCTTCAGCTACCACATTTACCACCGTGAAACTAGTGCAGTAAAAACTAAACTGACTGTTGTGATAGAAGTCAACAGCAAGGAGAGCAAAACTAAAATGATAGTGAGAAAGTACAGATAAGAACAACAACAGATTAAGAAAGATGAGAGGAGGATTTATTTAAGGCAACTAGGAGAGAAAGACGTAGAAGTATTTTTCTAACAGATGACTTTTCAGCTCCTGCTCCAGAAGAGCAAGCATTACCTCTGCTGTCCTGACTGGAGTGTGGAAGGTCATTCCAGTGTTGGTGGGAGGAGGGAGACAGAGCTGAAAGTAGAGCAACGACTTCGTAGCTGCAGGGAAGAGAGACGGGGCTGAGCAGGTGGTTGTAGCAGAGTGCAGAGGTGTTGTGGAGGGTTGTGGCCTGGAGGTAGAGGGGGGTTGTTGGTGATGGTGGTGCCTCCTTCAACAGACTCGTACACCAGCAGCAGCAGGGATCCACATTCAATATCATCTGCTAGGAGGTAGTGAGCAGAAGCAGGGAGGGGTGGGGGGTGAGGCTGACACAAGAGAATTTTGTGGGGTTGAAGAAAACGTGGGTTGAGGTATTGTGAACAAGCTAAAGGGCTGAGAAGATCATAGGCAAAACCAATTTCTCATTCAGAGCAGCTTACAATGGCTTTTCTTACAGGTCAGGCTCGCGCAATTTTGTGAAACAGAGCTTCGTTCGACAAGAGGTTGCTCTGCTTTGTAGCCATGGAATGTTACTGTGCTGTGACACAGTTTTAGACAAGAATTAAAGATTATGTTCCCACACCATGAATTATATGAGGCTGTTACATTGTGCTTCAGATTAGGCTGCAGCAACAATATGTCCTTAAAGTCTGAGCTGTTTGTTTTCAACTAGATTTTTTTGGCTCAAGTCTTAAGATGAAGTAGGCAGAATAAGTCTACTACCATTTGCTACTAGGGCAGGCTTCATACAGGGTCTAATTTAATTTGGGCTTATTAATGTGACGAAATAATTTATTAATGCTTTACTGATCAGTAATGAGCCATTAATGAGAATAATTTCTGTGTTGCCATGTTGAAAAAAAAAAAAAAACTCTCTCTTTTGTCTTTAAGAAAAATTAGATGGGAAGAAACTTCTATGGCCTTTTAAGAACTAATACACTAAAACATGAAGAGAAGGGAAATTGAGTTGACAACCCTTTTCTTTAAAGGTTCACACACTAGAAATGGTGTGAACTTGTGGTTTAATAGAATGTTAGAAACCTGTGACCCCCTTTTAATTACTTAATAAGCACATGCCTTGCTAATTTTTGTTCATATCATAAAGCAATGGTTTCCAACTTGGGATTTGAGAACAGAGCAGAACATTTTTTATTTTTTATTTCAAATTTTTAAGCTTCACCTCCAGAGCCTGAGAAAAAAAAAGTTCAAATAAAAATAAAATCACACAAAAAGGTGTGGAACCTGTGGAGCACGGTTGTGAGCTGAATATTTAGCGTTCATGGGTCAGTATCGAAAAAATGGTGGGAACCCACTGGTTTTATAGAAAGAAAGATAGATAACTCTGCTCATATGATGACTTTATTGAAGAATACTTAGTTTCATTTCCTGGTGCTTATTACAATAACAAATTCACCATATATTAATGATTTTAATATATTTTTAATCACAGGTTCCATCCAAAGTTTAAGGCTGAATAAATTGGGTGTGATATAATTAATAAAATGGAGAAAAAGAAATAGACCAGCAATTAAATCAAAATTATAATCAAAATTATTCCATTAGTAGTTTAACATCTTAAGAAAATATTTCAAGTGATGTGATGTCAAATTTCAGTCTCACTGTAAAATAACATTTACACAATAAATTTTGATTTTCATAATGATTAAAGAATATTTTATCCCATGTTACCTCTTATGTCACTGTTGCAGCTTTTATGTATACACAGAGCCGATACGTCGTCACAGATGTCCACAACTAAAAGTAAACTATCGATAGTTGCGACTTTGCGAGACTGGCTTAATGTCCCTCACCGGCTGACCTCTCCTGCCCTGCAAAGCAATCTCCGTGGTTGTCTGAAGACAGGCCATGAATATCTCTCACCTGCTTTAAGTACAACACCATCGACACAGGGCTGAGCGAGTAGACATCTTCCGCTCCAGTGGACGTGTGGACAGAATGATGGAAGCCACTAAAGAGAGGTGATCCTCTTTTTTTCTGGCTTCAGTGTCTGGTTGGCAGCCAGTCAATCGTCTGTGACTTTGTAATATACAATTGGATTCCCCTTGCCTGCCATAACATCCTTTTGCAGATTAGACTCTGGATGACCTGCCAAGGAGGTAGGTTCGAACATATTGACTCCTCTGCATATGCAACAGCTCCCTCTCAGTGGGGTTCTCTCTGTAGTGGAGACAGAGCGCAGTCATTTGGGTGGTGATTGTGATGGGGAGGGGTGTTGCTGCAAGGTCCATTGACAGAGAAGGACATGCGGTGTGCTCTTCTTTTCAACACTGCCTCACTTGAGAAAACCCTCATCCATTCTTCCCTTTAGAGATAATGCATGCATGATTGCAGACTGCACCTGTGTACACAGGCCTGACTGTGAGCACATACGGATGTATGTCCAGCAGTGCAGTGGAAGAGCATTTTTTCAGGCTTTACAAAGAGTTGTAGCAATAAGGCCACACACTGATTAATAAGACAAAATAGTTCTAGGTTATTTTGCATCTCTTTATTCCTGTAAGGGACATCCACACTGAAAACACACAGATTAACTCATCTGAATCGCCTACAAAAGGCTCAGAGTCTTCTATGTGCACACAATAGAGAGATTCACTACTTTCATTAAAATAGTGATGTTTTATGCAGAATTTTAGCATTGCCTGTTTTATCCTCTAAATTATAGTATGGAAGCAATTTATTGAAAATACAGTTGAAGAAAGAGCTAATTTCGGAGGCTGAATGTTCCTGCCTCCTTGCTCTGCGTCTTACTGTATTGTTATAACTGCTTCTGACTCTGTTCAGCTATTTTTATTCTGGCATCTTTATTTCTTTATTTTACTTTTATTTTTTATTTTTTCGGCTCTTTCATCCAATTTCCTTTCAGACACAAAAGGCATCATTTAAAAGAGAAGGAAGAAGAATGACAAGTCCTGGATCTGTTGAAAAGTGTGTCAGTGTGTGTCATTTGGAAACATCATCTGAATATTGAGCAGACAGACTGTGTTTGATGAACAACTCCCTCCAAAAAACTGTCACATCCAACATTTTTATTAAATGACAAGGTCGATCAGAAGTGTTTTTACAAAGTGTTACCACCGAAAGAATTTATCGTCCCACTAGATGACACCACACATCGACCTGATCATTTTTCCTCACTGCAAAAAAGACCCAAATGTTGGAATGCGAGAACCGAACACAGCTGATTGGGGTGACCGCGTGAGGCAGGCGCAGGTCCAGAGATGACACCAGGCCCTTGTGGGACTGACCTCAGTGGAGGATGTGACACGTAGGTAGAGCACAGAAAGAATGGTCCAGGTGTGACCTCTGACCTCTGGGGGAATTTATAACTAGAACACTGAGCTCAGTTGAGACACTTTATCTTAATTTAAACCCAGCTTGTCGCAGCTTCTATGGCTGTTGTATGAAGGTGGCAGAGCTTTTTGCTACTTTACAGAAACTCAAAAGAAACAAGGTTATTGGACTGAGCAGCAAGATTTGAAGTGCATTTGAAACAAAAAGCTGAAGAGCACAATGTGTTATTATGGATAAAAAACTTGATATTGATTGTCATTATTAAATATTTATGACTGTTGTTGTTGTGGGAGGAACTGGTAGCTGCACTTTCTTCTTTTGATTTTCTTTCATGTTTTCACTTAAATAGAGGTATTGCCTCTTAGTGTTCTGACTGAAAACCTTCTCTAACCTGGTGTGATATCTGCAACAAGGAAAGAAAAGGAGGTGAACACAAAAACATAAAAAACAAATTTTAACCTTAAGTCAATTTGGAAACCATAGCAATTCAATTAAATTCAAATAGGAAATATTGTTTTTTGTCTTAAATTAAAAAAAATCGTACTCAAAAAAATGAAAAGATCTTAAACTACATATATTAATAAATGTTTTTATACTAGAATGACTAGACTCTACAAAATACACATTTAATGAAGAACAAGCCTTGAATAGCTGTGGCTCAGATGTTTAATGAGGTATGAATTTGTTAATATAAAGGGTGTAAGTGCCTTTGAATAAAACATTGGACTCTATGCTGGATGCTTTACATTTGCTTTGATTGCAGCACTACTTGGATTGTGGTCATCTCCATTAATACCAATACTGATTAATCTCAATAACACCTTACATCTCTGTTTCTTATCAGCTGCCACATCATTTTACAATATTTCCCTCCTCTTGAGTCTATATGAATATTTCTGCCAACTTTGTTACATTGTAGAGGCCCCAAACCACAAATCCTGAGGTAACATCAACTTTGACCCTTGATCACCAAAATTATGCCATCGTTAGGGTGCCTGGATGGCCAACTGGCTAAGACGCACCACATTGGTGTATGTGCTGTGCAGTTGTTTGCCGATTCAAATCCTGACTGAGTTGATCTTTCCTGCATGTCCTTCCTCTACTCTCCTCTGTGTTTCCTGTCTCTGATTAAAGGCAAAAATGCCCAAAAAATAATTAAAAAAAAATTATGTCATCACAATCATCCTTGACTCCAAGCAAAATATTGTACAAACTCCTTGCTCAAGGAGATCTTGAGAAATCCCATTCAAAGGCTCAAAAACATGTTTTGTGTGGTCATACAGACCTTTGACCTCTGATAATCAAAAATCTAATAAGATTTACCTGAAAACATGATGCCAACATGACAGTTCCTGTCACAGAGGCCTAAACACGACAATACTGATGAATTACACAGTGCCTCCAATGGATTCCAGCACAGCCATGACCCTGAACATGACTGTGCAATGACACAAATAGAATTGCTGCAATGCTCCTTCACTTGGGAGCAATATTCTTAGGTGACCCTTTTCTTTTCTTCTTCTTTTTTTGTGTTTTCTGATGTCATTTGTGTGTAATTTTTACTCAAAACATGTATCCCCTGTGGAAAAACCCAAGTCATAATGATCATAAATTACTATCTCAAACTAAAACAAGCCCACTCAAACATATTATCAAAAATGTGATAACATCTAAATTATATTATGGTGATAATAACAGCAGCAGCAGCTTATTTTGTTTGTGTCCTTCCTGTAGGGACTTATTATACTGTGCTGTGTTTTGTTTTTTTTATTTTATTTTATTTTATTTTATTTATTTATGTTATTTATTTATTTTTTGTTTTTCCCACATGATGAGAAATAGTTGAAATTGTTAACAATGAATGTAAATGCATTAATCTCTTTTAAAGCTTTTATAACAATAGTAGGCAGCTATTTACTGCTTTGATTTTTAAAAAGCAGTGAATTAATTTCTCCCTCTGTGATCCTTCACAGTGTCAGAGGATTTCTCTGCTGTTTGTCATCAGACAAATGCTTAAGCTATATCCTTAGAGAAATTACTTCATTCAATTCCATTTCCTTTAATTAGTCACAAACATAATTCTGCTACTTTCTAACGTCTTGGACGACGGGGCGCAAAAGAAATATTCTTTCATGTTTGGAACGGATGGAAATTCATTGCAGTTTTTGAAGCCAACCCGCCAGAGTAAAGGCCTCAGATTTTATTTTGTTTGTGCTGTCTATATCATACACACATTTGCTGCATGTGAATTATCAAGAGATTTATGTGCATACAAGATATGACTTGATGACATACTAATCAGCAGATGCTTCCAGGTATAGGCTTTTTTTGATCTGAATAAATATGTGGAAAAACAGCTTGCAGTGCGTTGAGGAACAGAACATTTAACACTGTTGTTCCCTGCCAACAAGCGAACTGAGTAAAATCCCAGGCTGATTAAAATCAAATGAAAAATGAGGAAGACTTTGCCTAAAGCTTACTAGATGTTAAATCACAACATTCTCTCTGTGTATTTGATTCTTACAACAAATCTAGTCAGCTGGAAAAAAAAAATGTTGAACTGTGGCTCATCTCACATGCAAATGAGATGCACACAATTTAAGACTTGCATTGACTTAGTGATGTTTTGTTGTAGCTGTCACCGTCACTTTTCTCTGTGTTCTTTGATTAAATTGTATTTGTATACTTTTATGCCCCAACAAACAAATGCAAAAGCAGTTCTACTGTTGCAATATTTATATAACAGTGACAAATCACCTCAATTTGACACTTTTATTTACTAAAAATCAAACAACACTTCAATCTTTTGAATTGTATTTGCATCTAAACCCTGTAATGGTAGATTTTTAGAAAAGAAAAATATTTTTTTCTTCTTTTGCAAGCACATAAATTAAATTCCGTAGATAAATTATCACTCAAAGAAAGAATTTCGTTTGAGCAAACGAATTGTATATTTGCTCAGCAAATGTATTTGCATGTTTCCTATCATCAACACAAACACACAATAATCACCTCACTCAGTTTTACTCATTGGGCCTCTCTCAGCATCTCTGCTCTGTGTGCTCAGCTTGACAGTGAGTGTGCGTCACTCAGCCACGATGCTAGAGAGGAGGAAAGTAGTTAGTAGGTGTTAATTTATGATTAACTCCGTTGTTTGCAAACTAATAGTTATTACCATTATTGGTTCCTGGGGAAACAGAGAAGAATTTTGAGACTGCTCCAATTTTTACTAGACACCACCAATCTATCACTTGCAGCCTGGCTATCATGACAGAAAGCTAAAATTTACAGATAAACTGTAGCTAATGCATCTTTCTTATGCCAGAAGTAAGCGCTAGCAATGATCTTTTTGTTGTTACTGTTAGCAATTTCATATCATGCTATTTTAGGCCTACAACCTCTATAGCAACATGTCTACAAGTGCAGGTTGGATAGAATTATGATAGAACCAATTTAATGTGACACAAATAAAACAGAATTGTTCATAAACACTACATGACTCCCGTTTTCATTAACGTTGATGGATGCAGCAACCATATTGGTCTTAAATATTAAAACTGGTCCTACATACTTTCTGATTCAGACATTTGACTTCAGGGGCGTTTCAGCCCAAATGAGGGTTGGGTGGTTGGAAAATTCCAATTTCCAATTTTAATGGTTCAAATTGTTTTGCTTTTGTAAGCACTTAGGGCTTTGTTATCATTTCAAAAATTAGACAGATGGAATGCTTAGAAATAATACTGTGCACTTGTATTAACAATTTATCATTTCCAAAAGCTGTGTTACGGTGGTGTTAGATACTTTTTACTTTTCATATAGGGCAACTTAATATTTTCCTGAAAGTTAAACTCTTTGCATTCCCATTGAAATTCTCTTACCCAGCTGCAAAGTGTGGTTGAGTTCCAGCTTTTTTTTTTTTTTTAGTGGATTGCAGACAAGAAATACGAACGAATGAAAAGTTAAAATCATAGGAGAAATAAAAGTCTATCTATGTTCTTTTAATGTCTTCCTTTCCCAGGCTCCCATATGCTTCTTAATATTTAATTGCAATAAAGACACAATACCTAATACCTAACATTTTAATATAGACCTACCCAACCATTTAGGGTAAATTTCTGTAGGATTATATTACAAAATGCAAATTGGTTACAGTAGCCTAATTCAAAAAGCCAGAACAGAGATGAGATTAAGAATGGCTGCGGTAACTTTAGTATCCACTATGTATCATTTAACATCCCATTAGTTGTCAATGGAAGTTACTGAGTGTAATCTACAGAAATATTATAGAGATGGGGAAGCGGTGCTGATGCTCCAGCGATTGAGGAAGTGATAGCAAGAGATAAGCAATAGTTAATGGGAATGCGAGAGAGGAAATTACTTGATAAAATTAGAAATAAGGGAATTGGTAAGCATTCACTGAGACCAAGAAATAAGTGGATGAAATAAGTGGTCAAGTGATTTAGTGATTTGCTGAACATCGGAGGACAGAAAATAAATAACAAAAAAGAGAAGTTCTGCTGAGAAGGTTCATTATGCTTTAACCCACCTGAGATCTAGATTATCTTTACCTGTAGCCTACAAGTAACATAAAGTGTCTCACTAGCCCTCTCTCATTGAAAGCATTAGACATTCCCTAAATTCTATAACTTTTTGTAGTCAGTCAAATGAGTCCAGATACATTAGAAATAACTTAATCTTTTGCTTCTTTCTTCTCCTTTTCAACTTGCCAAATTATTTCATCTTCAGGCGCAGTCAGCACCAAGACGTAAAAAGAACATAATAGGCATGTCAAAATCAAGTCTCTCTTCCATTTAACAAGCCCAGACTTTTAAAATCTATCGATGAAGATGCCTAATGACATTTCACTCCACTATACCATGAATTGTTTCCGCACCATAGCTGATGTCACACTATGAATTTACAAAACCGTACACTGAATGACAATAAGCTTTGTTGAAAATGGCACAGGTAACTTGTGCCTTAGGCCAAGCAGGTAACTGACATTGTGATTTAATGGCCTGCTTCATCCTGCAGCGTTCCCTTAGGACAGTGCAGCACAGTTGGTTATCCTTGGTAACAATGCTAGCTACGTTTCATTTTAAGTGCTACAATCTGAGCCAGATAGCTGACAGCTTATGTTTTACCAGTTTGGTTAACATTCCTAATGTAACAAAAAATAACAGCAAATGTTAGCTGACGTTTGCAGTATGTCTAACAGGCTGACTTGAGCTTATCTTTACCTTTTTGTCCCCTTCGAGTTGCCAAGAAGTCAGGAATCGGCTGCATTTAAACCATTAATGTCATTATCACTGACTGTATCATTTATCCTGTCCACAAAGTGAGTATTAACATACTTTTTTAGAAAACTGCATTGGGAAAAATTCATATCTCATATTATTTGACTGTACAGCTAAACACAGTCCCCAGTCCCAAGCAACAGAGTGGGATACATAGAGAGAAAAACTAGCTCATAAAAAAAGTGAAAAATAATGTAGGACTGTACACAAAAGGAATTTGGAAGCAGGTAGAAGAAGGAAGAAAATGATGACAAACTCAAGGAACTTAGAAATACAAAATGATCTCTGGTGGCAGTGGCCATGAACTACTCATTCTAATTCTAGTGCACAAACACACACACACATATATATATATATAAATCCAAATTTTTGTTTGTGTAAAATCACCTAAAACTAATAATTGCTATATTTTGAAAGATCCATAAGATAAGATGTGTGTTTGTATGTATGTGTGTGTGTGTGTGTGTGTGTGTGTGTAATCACAGTATTGACACATTTGGAGCTGGTAGTTTTGTTCATACTGCTTTGTGTGCTTCTGACTGGTACAAACACCCCTATAAAAATAAAAAATAAACAAATAAATAAATAAACAAGATACACATCTGATACTGTACTTAAAATGAAATACAACTCCATTGTTCGTGGGTGCATAAAATTTTATTGTCCAACTGATCTTGGAGACACAGTGGGAGCTCTGCTTGACTTGCTGCATCTTGTCTGGGCCAGTGGGTAATGGCTGATATCCGCTCAACCCCCTCCCCTCCCATCTTACTTGACCAGAGCCAAGTCGCTGCCTTGGCCCCTTCTCACTGCAAACAGCCCACCATCAACCCAGGCCAAATGGGTCTAATTCTAGGTGATGCATTTAGCGCATGAATTAGCTTGCAGACCTACAGCTGTGTCCCTGACACTCAAGACAAGACCGTTGGGGCGTCTCATGAGCATAATTAACCCTTTCATTATGGAAATAAGCAAAAACATTTTGAATAATTGTGGCATGCTAGATTGGCAAGGAGGATTAAAGCAGATGTGGCGGTGTGCTTGGCTGACTTTGGACTGTCCATTTCACCATAGCCAGAGATGATGACACTCAGTGATCAGGGACCTTGAAACAAGCGACAAAAACAATACATAATGGTTCAAGGATAAGGAAGCATATTCAGGAGGAAATGGTTCCCACCAAGGTCTCTCTACTTGCTCATCTCATTTCTCCGCATTCACTACTGAATTGTAAGTTTGAAAGAAAAATAAAATGACACTGTCAGGCAGAATATTTCATCCCTTTAACAGAAGGTAAAGTCATTTTAAGGGATGTGCTGTAACACCCTAGAAAAATAGGAAGTGTGGTCTCAGTTGATATAAAAATTACTTTGAAAAGAAAACATTTCTGAGACCCTGATGTTAGCTAAAATAGAAGACTACTGGTGGTACCTTGGAATCTATGCAGCAGACAGTAGAAAATAACAGGTCAAGAATTCAACCGCCAGCATATCAAAGTGTAATGCTTAGGCGGCACTTGTAGATGTCTGATATTGGATGCCAGATTCAGTGTGAAGGGTACAGGCTCACTCTTTCAACCACTTGTAAAGAATCTTATGGATCTTTCATGCTGAATCAGCATTAAGTTGTTCAAGCGTTGATAAATTGAAGTGATTATCAAAGTGCTTTGTACACATCAAACCCAACAGGACCAAAGAACAAGTGAATGTCATGAGGACGATATCAATGGAGCTATCTGTGTCCCACATCTGAAGTCTCCAATAAATACTCACAACATGATGCATTTTAACAAACTGGAAGTAAATATCTATACTATCTGATAGACTTCCATAAAATTTTGTGCAGACATTCATATTGTTGAATTTGGCACATACATGAATAAGTTGTAATTTAAATTATATGTTTTGGTCTATGTGGTTTGGCTTACAATCAAATATCCAAACAATCAAACCGATATTTGTTTACAAAGTGGCTTTTTTGTATATTCTATGTTAGCATGACAGCATTGTCATTATGAGTATTATAGCATGCTGACATTTGCCTTTAGCTCCAAGCAAAACCCTTAATCTTGTTACATTAGTGATATAATGTGTTAAGTATATTAAAACTTTAACAAGCTCTAAGATAGTAATAAATCATCTGCCAGCTCGGCATTAATATCCACCGTTCATAAGTCTTATATAAGTTTCAGCTTTCTAAAGTTAAACGCTGAACCGTTCATCCGCAGATGTAACCTATACTTTCTGAACTTACATTCAGTCCATTTTTCCATTAATTAGCTACACAGCTTATGATTTGAGAATCACAACAGAGCTGGAACCAGTCCCACCTGACTCTGAGCGAAGGTAGGGTAGGGTCAGACAGATGAAAAATAAGCATTCACACTCACATTTACTGTGAGAGGACTTTTTATTTTTTTTTTTTTTTTTTTTTTGAGATAATAAGGTTTTGTGCTCAATGCATAGAGTAAATAAGCTCTGGCTGTATAGAATTATTTTGTCTGGGTTTCCACAAGGTTTTTTTTCTCCTTTTTTAATCTTGCTCTTGTTTTCTACCAAATGCACAGACAAATTACAACATAAACTTGAAAATGTTGTTCTGTCACAGAAATGAACTAATTAATTTGATAATGACTTTTACTTAATTCTTGAACTGAAACACTAGCTCTAGATCAGTGACTTTAAAAAAAAAAAAAAAAAAAAAGAATACTAAATGAACCTTAAGTTAAACTCAGTTAGACTTATTGCCTTGTATTTCAGTTATTTTTTGCCATGTCTGACTGTCTGATGACAGTATCCCAACAACACAGCATCAAACTCATGTTTTACCTGTAAACTCAGATGCGGTGCTGTACTGTATCAACCTCTTCTCTCTCCACAGGAATCAAGTTACTTGAGTTGACCTCTGATCCTGCATGTTAATCATTTATTATGCAAACGGTAGACAAATGATGGATTTATCATACTGAGCACAGTGTCAGTGACATTTATGAATGGAAAAACACAGCTGGGTGATAGCCCTTCAGCATATGTGTGTGTGTGTTGTGCATGACATGAGTGTATTTAACAGGGAGTGTGTGTGTGTATGCATATGTGTGTGTTGGAATTCAATAAGGCAGATGGGCCTTTTTAGAGTATTATCTTTATTGCCAAAGAAAGCGTCAATCTGTTTCTCTCTTTTGCCAGCAGTGCACATCAATATGTACAGCACACATCCATTTTGCTTACATTTTCTCTATTGACTAGTCTTTGTTTTTGTTTGTTCTTTGCCTTTTTTTTTTTTGCTTTCACTGGTTACAGCCGTTGATGAAAACACAATACATCAGAACCTTTTTCACAGCCAGGAAATGAAACTGATAAACACAACCAGGTTGCTTTCAAGTGAGAGAGAGAGGAGAACGTGTGAACCTATAGTGCAGGACTTTTACTGCAGGGATTACTCTGTTTGGCTTGACACTGAAAGTAAGTCATGGAGCAGACAGCTTGGGCCTCGGTGGAGTAGGGAGAGAACAGAAACGATCCACCTGTAATTTGGCTCTCTAAGGGCTGGCTAAGTCAGAGCTGTGTGGATCCTAAATGACACAAGCACCTCAGCATTAAATACCATACCACTAAGTATATTCCTCCTGTTCAGTCTGACAGAAAGGATTCACACCTGTGAAGCTGAGAGCATAACATACTACATTAAGAGCAGGAGTGACATTTAAAGCAAATTTCTACTCTGTTGACGAGGATAACACAGGAGTCGAGTTAAGTTTTATTACCAGATGTAGTTGTCATTTGATATACACTCCTGCAGCATCAACAGATGGATGTGATTTAGAGAGGAATAAGCAAATAAAATTAAACATGCGATGTGCATTGAGGAAAATATGTAGGTAAAACAACATTTCCGGACATCTAGACTCTTTCTGGAATTAATTGTATGCACTTTTCATAGTGAAAACTCATAGATTTGTGCTTCACAGGGTTAAAAACAATACAATACAGAACAATACATACATACATACATACATACATACATTCAATGACAAAAAAATTAAACAAATCACAGAATACCATCTGGGAAAGCCTGTGGATACAGGTGAGTTTTCAAGAGCTTCTTAAAGCACTTAACAGATTGTGTCGCTCTCAGATTCTGTGGGACAGCGTTCCACAGTCTGGGTGCAGCAGACTTGAAGGCTCTGTCACCTCTCATTCTTAGTCTGGTGCAACGGACTACAAGCAGACCAAGATCAGCAGACCTGAGTGTCTTAGGAGGAGCATATATAAGTAGCAGCTCAGATAAGTACTCAGGCGCCTGACTGTGCAGGGCTCTATAACTAAGAACATGAATTTTAAACTGAATCCTGTAGCTAACAGGTAGCTAGTGTAGGGAAGCCAAGACAGGGGTGATATGTCAGTTTTTGGGTGATTTGGTTAACAGCCTGGCTGTGGAATTCTGCACCAGTTGAAGCAAATCTACAGAGGTTTTGCTAAGACAGACAAAGATAATTACAGCAGTCGATGCACAAAGGCATGAATGATCATTTCCATTTCGGCATGTGACACAATAGATCTGAGTTTTTAAATGTTTCTAATGTCAAAAAAGCATGTACGGGTAAGCACGAGAATGTGTTTGTCAAAGTGCATAGCACAGTCCAAAATAAAAGATTTCTCAGGCTTGAGTGGATATTTGACTCCAAAGACCCCATAAAGCTAGTCACCTTAGTCACCCCACAGTAGCATCAGGAAGAACAGTCAGGACCTCAGTCTTAGCAACATTAAGCTGGAGGAAATTGTTGTCCACACTGTCATTAATTGCAAACTAGCAGTAGTATTATACATTGAGACAATCAGTTGGGTTGAGGGTATCAGGGTTGAAAAAAAAATACTGCTGAATATCATTTGCATGCATGTAATATTGAAATACCATTAAACCTGCTTATAATATTGTCAAGAGGAAGCATATATAAAGTAAACAAGATAGGACAAAAACTGATTAAAATAAGATGTGTCAATAAGATAAGGTTTACATCTACCCACCACATTTCTACACCTGTGTTTCATATCCGGGCTTGTTGATCATTATATTACCAGTAATAATTGTAATAATCATAGTTTATACATTTAAATTACTCTCCCTGTCATCATACATCATGCAGTTCCAAAGCTCCAGTGGCAACAAGGTCAGCTGGTTATTTAGTCGTCACATTCCAGACTGAAATTTCTCAACAATTATTGAATGAACTGGCCTGAAATTTGGCACAGATATCTGTGGAGCCAAAAATGTCAAGGCCTAATGATGGTGGTGATGTTTTCTCAAGCACTACAACGAGGTTGACGTTTGTGGTTTTGTGGTACATACACATACACCAAGAACATACGCAATACACAAAGAACAACTGAACAAGATGGATTTGCATGGCAGTCATGAATCCTAAAGGATGACTTTAATTAAGAGCCATCATCAGGTAAACATTTAAATTACATTACCGTCAGCCCCTGCTGTACATTTAGTCAAGTGGTAATTTTCAAATTTTCTCAAGATGATGAACACAGTGATGAACACAACATTAAATCTGCGAGAAGTGAGCATGTTAACTTTGTCTTTTTGAGCATGTTTACATGTTAATTGTAACATTTAGCTTAAAGTACTGCTTTGTTTAAATCAAGTCTCACAGAGCTAGTGGCAGACTTTAGACTCATGTGATTATTGACAACAGCTTCCCTCGTTGGTATACAAGAGTTATTGGTCTGTGCAATGTCTACTGTCTATGTCAGCTGCAAATGCAACAACTTCACTGCTGTTTGGTTAGAGGGAAATAACTCTCCCTTTCAATAGGACGTTAACAAAGATAAACACATTGTTAGACTAAAAACTGCAGTGGCAATTCAGTCTGTATAAAACAATCAATCAAAAAGAACAACAACTAAAGCAGCTTTGTAATCCATTCTCTTGTAGCTAAAGAAAGGCATTCTGGGAAATGTAGGCAATCAGTAAGATGTACAAAGACTTGTGCATTGAGGGGGCAAAAAAAGTGGTCACACCAAGAAATTAGATTGGTAATAATTAAGAAAAAACACCACAATTTGTTCTAAAGTATCTCCTGCATAGATTATCACAGCAAGAGGAGACTTGATTAATGTTCTTCTAAAGAGAGGTCACACGTGCCTTATTGAAATAGAGAAGATTTTACACCCTGTAATCAAAATTGGAGCAGAAAACATAACATATAACTGTGTCATTTGTTGACACCCATGGTTTTACTGGAAAAAAAAGAACATGTTGCTCAACTCATCTGTGTGTGTGTGTGTGTGTGTGTGGTGCTGAATATTTGCTCATATGAATTTGTAGAAGCTTGAGTGAATGTGTGTGTGCATGTGTAAGCATGCGGTTGTGTTTGTGCATGTCTGTGTGTGTGTGTGTGTGTGTGTTGAACAGATAAAATGTTCCCAGGCAGAAAATGAATCTTGAATATGCATTAACACATTTTACTGCATAACATCACCGGGACTCTGCGCCAATGGCTCAGGCTAAATAAAGCCTGTGACTGACCCTGGGACAAGCTGGAGCTAAGGTCAAGTCACATCACATTTATTTTTAGAGCTCTGCGTTTGTCTCAGAGCAGTTCACCGAAGAACAAAGGGAGCAGGAGATATATTTGGTGGCATTCTGCTAAATAAACGTGTGAGCCTGCTCTGCTTTAAGAAACAAAGCAGGTAAGACTTCTGTTGAAACACTGATATTGTGCAAAATAATGACATCATATTCTGTGAGGTACTGCAGATATAAGTGTAGTCTAACCTGCAATGCACAGCGCGTATGTGTGTAAAATAATCACTATATCGCAATAGTATTTTTTTTTTTAAACAATGTATATGTGTCAGTCGTGTCATACTGTTACATTTATAAAATAACTTAGCTCAAATCTGCAAAAGGCTTATCAAACACTTCAATCAGAGAAAGAAAATGAAGACGTTATGGCTTGTTGGATACTGTGACCATGAAACGAGGTTTAAATCAGAGCGTTCCAACACACTTCTGTAGCAGTCATGCATCAACGTTTTCAACACCAACGTGAGAAAAAAAAAAAAAAAGAAAGAAACAAGGTGAACCTTGAAAAATACTCAGTGGTAGATATGTAGTTCATGCAGTTATAAAATGCCAGTTATTTTAGTAGATTTAAATGGATGATGAGGAAATAGTATTTATGCAGGAGCAGCCATGATCATGATTTTATCAAGCAATAAAATCAATTTATTTATTTATTAAATTGATACTTAAATATTTTTGTGTCGTCTTATTCTTCAGAGACTTCTGAAGATTATGTTGATCAGAGTCCCAAAATTGGATTAATTAAAACTTACAATTTTGCTTTTTTTACTTTTACTTTCATTTATAAACTTATATAGATACAAATATTTGCTTAGCTTAAAAGTTTCATATTCACATTCATACTAGACAGTAACCAGTAACCACCCACCTCCCATCAATTAAAGCAACACAAATAAAGTTCTGATGTAATAGAAGGCATTTCCAACATCTACCTATAGTTGCAGTCCACAGTCTACAAAGAGCAGACAAAACATCTCAAAACAATCTTGCGTTAGATAAACCATAGAGCACAGTGAAGACGTCAACAACAAATCATCAAGTGGAGAAGATACGGCACAACACTGATATTACAATTGGATGTCTCCAGCACTGATGAAATGACAAAAGAAAAACTGGTCGACAAGGCTGCCAAGAAATTGACATCAACACAAAAGGAGCTGAGGATATTTTGGACCAGTATTGGTTGAGTACTACATGTGACAACAAACAACTGTATTCTTCATACGTCTGGGTAAAGGAGGGGTAAATGGCGAAATGAAAGTCTTTTCTCATGAAGAAAAACAACTAAATCTACCTGAATTTTGCATCAAAAGTTTTGTGAAAAGCATCTGGGAGAAAGCCATAATTGGAAAAGTAATGTACAAAGGGCTAAAAAACAAACAAATAAACAAACATACCATACTCCCAGTGGAAACTGGTGTTGGGAGCATAAGTCTTTGAGGCTGTTTTTTTTTTTTTTTTTTTTTTCAGTTGCAACTCAGGCTGTAGTCAAGTTGGAGGAATATGAACAGTTGTAAATAGCAGTTAATTTTGGCATAAAACCTTCAAGCATTGTCAGGAAGGCTGAAGATGTGGAGGAATTTCACCTTTCAATACAAAAACAAATTAGTACAAAACTAAACAATTAGTGTAGTGGTCTGGACTGACACCACATTATTTAATTATATATATATATATATATATATATAAAAAATGATCTGAAATCATTTTTTTCATCGAATATATTTAATTTAATTGTTTATATGCTGCTTATAAATTCTACATAAGATGGTTAAACACGTTTTTCATATATGTGTTCATATAGACACAATGAGCTGTAGAAATAAACAGAAAACAATTATGGTAACAGAAGTTTGGATACTAACCCTGGTTAGAGTCATTTGGATTAAATGGTTATTTTGATTATTTTTATATGCTCACAAACAAACCTCCAAACAATTGCACCCAAGCAACTGTTTTTTTTTTTGTTTTGTTTTGTTTTGTTTTGTTTTTCCCACAGAGAAGCAGCTCAAAAAACAAACAAAAAAAAAAGAAAAAAAGAAAAAAAAAACAGTCAAGTTAACAAGTAAACAATAGAGAGAAAGGGAAAAAAGAAGATCATTTACTTGTATGCTGTTGACAGAGGGCTAAGGGGTTATAAATACAAGAGGGTATGTCTGCCTGCTACTGCCTCTAATAAACACCACTGTTTGTCTCCCTTTTACGCAATTAACAGCTGTTTTGATCTGGGTGTTTTTACTTTCATCTGCTGTCAGTAATGAGACGCAAACTCCTGATACACTCTCCATCTCTGAACTCCAGAGACCACTTC
The DNA here is from genome assembly GCA_016801845.1 of Polydactylus sextarius. NCBI lineage: Eukaryota > Metazoa > Chordata > Actinopteri > Polynemidae > Polydactylus > Polydactylus sextarius. The sequence goes on from CM028906.1 coordinate 12,549,374, forward strand.
TGACAGAGAAAAACAGAAACATCACACCGACCGCACATAAGGAAAGAGAGAAAGCACAAGAGTTGGAAAGTGACAGAGAGAAAGAAAAAAAAAAACAAATAGATAACATGGAGATGATAGGGTATCTCAGCGGGAGGTAAAAGCTTGGTTTCATATAAAACAAGGCAGCGCTGTCATCTGCCCTCTATGCTGCTGTAGATGATATTATTATTAATTTACAGGAACATGGCACCCTGTTGGTGCCAGAACTATAATGTGTGTATTGGAGTGCATGTTGTGAACATAGGGTGTTATGGCTGTGGTTACTGTCTCACTGCAGGTTGGAGTACTGACAGTGTGAGTGTTCTCTAAATAGAAACACTTCAATAGAACACTTGTATCTTTCATATTACTGTAAGTTTAAAGGACAAGTGTTTATGATTCACTGGCTTCTCATGATGAGTTTACATACTACTGACTAAAAACTATGTGAGAAAAGCTATAATGGCCTTCAGGTAAGATAAAAGCACAAAATACTTAGTTACTTAGTTTCAGGTGATGATACACAAGTTAAAACATGATTTTGGATATTATATCCAATTTCTCCCTAATGCTACACATGAAATGAGAAGATCTGTAAAGTGTGTGTTTTAATTTGATGAATTATGACATTTAGATAAGAAGATATGTGTCAAAGACATCCAGATTGCTGTGTAACACATTAATGAAATTTAACACATAAGTGAAACATGGAACATATGATATATACATGCTTATTATATTTAATTAAATCCCTGTTATATACTGACTCTTTGGAGCTGTGGTCAGTTATGGCTCCCATTCTATCAACAGTAGCAGGAAGCTTTTAGTGCCCCATAGCACAGTGGACCAAGAAGCCAATGTCTCCCGCAAGCTAAGGAGGAGTTGTGTTTGCCGCACTAGCTCAGTGCCATGAGGGGAAGAGAGCGCAATGACCTGTCATCCAGTCCATCATCACAGGAAATGTAAGATCTTTCTTCAACAAGATGGACGAGCTGGCGACGCTAACCCTGCTCCAGAGGGACTACCGACAGTGCAACATCATAGTGTTTATGGAGCTAAGCTATGCTGTGATCCATGCAGACTCACTCACTAGTCTGTATAGCTTCTACAGTGAAAGGCTGCTCCACCCAAAATTTGTGAACATGAGCTATGGCAGACCACTCCTTCCTGCAGCTGTAGACTCTATAATCAGCATCACTCCCAGCTGACACATACAACAAACTCTAAAGACTATATAACTCTTTTTAATGAAATATTTTAATAGGTTTTGTGCTCCGTATTTGACCTCTCTGCTGCTGCAATTGTAAAATTTCCCAACTGTGGGACATATTAGAGGAATGTGAATTTGAATTCGAATACTATTACTTGTTTTAGTAGGAGTATCACTCTGATGTGGTGAATCCACATATTATACTGTATAGAATACGTTAAGTGTAAGATACTCATATCATAATACAACAAGATCTCATTTACAACCCAGTCTCATCCCAAAACGTAAGAAAAATTACATTGGTCCATTTGGCAAAACATGACAGCTCTACAATATTGGGTTGTAAATTGTGGAACTGTCACATTTTGTTCTTCAATTCATTCTCTTTTACCTGTGTCTATGTCACGTGACAATCAAGTGTCTGTCTGTGAGAACTAATCAATATGGCTGACATTCTTTACAATACAATTTTGGTGAAAAATGCAATATTTTAAGATAGTTTCAGCATTATTTTGAATTTTTATGACATTTCTAGTGAGAAATATGTACTTTCAGTTTATGCATTATCAGAGTCTTTCTTCACTGAGTGTATATTATGTGTAGTTTATTAGTTAACAAGGAGGTTTTTTCAGACCTCACTAGAAACCCATGGATGGGGTTACATTTGCATTGCGTTGCGTTTGCGTCTTACATGTCGTTTCTGTTTATATGACAGGATCGACTATAGACAGAATTAGACGGTCTGCCACATTCCCAGCATCTAAATCTAATCAGTTCGCAAACATATTCATATTGAGTCAAACTGATTGGGCCATTTCACGCCAACAGTGCGACTACACAGATTACAACAAGTTTACAAAAGTGTCTTGAGTTCATGATTTGGGTGAACTTCTGTATTATGTATTAATATAAAGTAGACAAACAACATTTACTGTGTGAAATCACCAATCAACTCACTTGTCCTACTAATTATTATTGGCATCACCTACTCATTGAGACACTGGTAATAACATTAGGTTATACTAATTCAGTCAGTCAGTTTTTGATTCTATTTACATTTTGTTCAAGTCTTTGTCCACTGTGTTTCTCTCTAGGTGCATTTATTTGCACCTAAACCTTTTAAATCATCTCTGGTCTTTGACTTCTGCCCTTTACCATCAATGCATCAGTGTGACTGGTGCGACAAACCCTCACTTTAATAAACCAGTGAGGCCACGATAGCTCCAACTCACACAATGACATAATATATGCATTACGCATGCTGTGTTTAGCCCTCCAAGCTTCCCCCAGTTTTCCTCTCCCTATACCCTATTTTCCTATGCTCTTTATTATTACTTCTATGACTTTATTATTACTACTACTACTACTACAGTGCAACAGTGAGTGAGTTATTGTACAGAGTTACTGTAAACAGCAGGAATGATTTCCTGACAGTGGAGCTGGATGATTCTGTTGGAGAAAGAGCTCCTGTCTCTAACATGTTGTGGAGACAGAGAAGATAGGATGACTTGATGATGAAAATAAGTTTGTTCAACGACATCCTGTTTCTCATTGACTCAAACCTCTACACTTTACGGCCTGTGATGGTTTTGGCCTTGCAGATTATTTTGTCCATCTTCTCAATACCAGTAAAACCAGTCAATTTCTCCTATTGGATCCCAACCACAAACCTCAAAATTTTATATATACTCTATGTACATTAGGGATGCTCCGATCAATTGGTTGCCAACAATTATTGGCAGATATTCACTAAAAGTTGTTTGATCGGCACTCTCTTTATAGGCCAGTCAGTACAGCCAATCAGATGAAGTCCCCCACCCGTTGCTGATAGAAGCATCCCTAATATACATACACACATACACACACAACCTCCTCACCCTTTATGAGCTACCACCAGGTCTCGGTACTCTAACTCTTGTCCATCTCTAATTCATCACAGCACCACAGTGTCATCAGAGAACTTCTGCAGGTGGCCTGACTCAGAGTTGTACTGAAAGTCAGAGGTGTACAGACTGAACAGAAATGAAGACCGCACAGTCCCCTGAGGTGCTCCTGTGTTACTGACCACTATGTCAGACAAGGAGCTCTCTAGCTCAGGCCTATCTGAGGTTCCCCCTCTGTGCTGCCCTCCTGGAGATGGTCTTTGATTTTGAAGCCTGTAATCTCATACCCCTCCCACATCCCTGGTGCTGTTTGGCTGGACATTATTCTGCAGCTTCCTGCCATACGCCTCCTTACACTCCCTCAGCCTCACCTTGAGCTCATGCTGCACCCTTTTCAACTTATCCCTGTCAACAGACCTAAAGGACTGCTTGTTTTCATTCAGCAGAGCCTTCAGGTCACCGGTGATCCAGGGCTTGTTGTTGGGATAGCAGCAAACAGTCCTGGTTGTGATGGTGTTGTGTGATGTGAATGAATCCAAATGACATCTGTGTCCCAAGCAACCACCACAGTTATCTAGTGAAGTCTAATAAAACCCCCGTATTAACTAATAAAATAAACATTATATGCACTCAGTGAACAAAGAGTATAAAAATAAAGTACATACTAGAAATGTCATCAGCATTCAGACATGGAAAAAATTATTAGACCACCCTTGTTTTTTGCAATTTCTTGTTGTAATGCCTGGTACAACGAAAGTTACATTTGTTTGTGCAAATATAACAATAACAACATAATGGCTCATAAGAGTTTGATTTAAGAGCTGTTATCTAGCCTGTTTCTACTTTATATAGTTTTATATAGTTTTCTTGATCCAAAATCACTTAAGTTCTTATATCAATAGCTATGGCATTGTAATGCCAAAAACAGTGCTTTTAGGCATTCCATGTTTTTTTTTGCCGTGTTCATTGTATTTTTCAGGTAATATACCTTTAGTGGTACCAGACATTAAAATGGACAAGAAATTAAAGAAAACAAGAGTGGACTCTTCAAATTAGTGCTGAAACTATCTTAAAATATTACAGGACAGAATAAATTGAGGAACAAAACATGATAGTTCCACAACTGACAGCCCTATGTTGTGGAACTGTCATGTTTTGCCAACTGGATCAATGTGGTATTCTTACCTTTTGGGATAAGACTGGGTTGTCATTTAAAATGTGATGCATAGTTTAACATCGCAAAGAACCACATGACTTCCTCAGTTAAAAATTCACATGACAGAGAGGCAGAAGTGATTTTCACACATTTCAAAAATTGATACCTTATTGACCCAAATATAAGACGGTATTTTTTCCCTAGAAAAAAGTTTGAAAAAGACGGTTTGTCTTTTATTCTGGGTCTAGAGACCTGGGGGTCTAAACCAACAGGTGGTGTCAAACATCTCCCCAAACAACTCAGAACTTCTTCTCCTCACTCACACACACTGGTGACCTGGAGAGATGCGACTGTGACATGGAGACTCATTGTTATATTCTGGTCAATACGGTATTGTATGATAATGTATGTTTGCCATGTATTATCATTTTCCTGTTAATATGTTATATTTTTATTTATTTATTATTTATTATTTTTATTCATTTTATTTATTATATTTTTAAATTTAACTGAGTCACAGTAGGCTTGGATGAAAATACTAAAATAACCACAACTGTCAATCTCTAAAAATACACACCCATCGTAAAATATGACAACAAAACACCAGGGTGTTCAGTGACACATATTCACATTACAACTAAATTACAGCTTTAAACAGTTGTTTTTTGTTGACACATCAAGCAAAGAAGGTTTCTAATGCTGCATAATACTTTACAGTCATTCTCTACATCAACAGTAACTATTTTCAAATAACCTTCCTCTTCAGCAGCAGTGTAATTACCTAATATACAAGCAAAAAAAAATCTGCATTGTCTGGAATATTTTTCTCACTGATGACGCCAATGAGGGAAAGCGAGCTGTTTCAAATGGATGGAGTCATTCAATGTCATTATCAGACATTTTCCTTTTGAAAAATCATGTTTACACAAACATAAAGGCTTCATCCATCAAACACTAACTAGCAGAAAATGACACAAAGGAGAGGACAATAAATCAGCACTGTATTAATTTGTTGTTGTACTTATTCACCAGTGGGAGAACCCCAATTATCCTAAGCTTGCATGAAACCTCACTTGAGTTTGTGTCTATTAAGGCGGTCACAGCGTGGCACAGTTTGCCTAAGCACTTTCACAAAGATCTATTATTATTTATTTATCTTTTTGTAATAAAACTGCATGTGTGTATGCATTGTGCCTTTTTGGAAGATCTAGTTCTAAAAATGGTGCCCATATCCAATAGCCACTACTAGTACAAAAGTATTGACATCTCCAAATGTGAAAATGCCATTCCCTAGCAACCTCATTTTTCTCATCATAATTATCATCATCAAACATTTTCAATGCCAACAAACATTATCACATGACAGCAGATCTGTAGCTTTTGGATTAAAAATTATAGACACAAATACTCCTGTTAAATAGTCTTTCATTGTTTTAATCCATTTTGCAAAAATTGCTTTTGCTGGTCACAGGAAAGTACAGTATATGGCAGAACATCCTGTCTTGTATCTAGAGGCAAATTTTATTGATGGTGGCTTCATGCATTAATAAAAAAAACAAGACAACAGATAAATAAAAATGAATTTCAAGAATATACTATTTGAGACATTACCAGATTGTTTATGCTGTAAAGGAACCTGGATAACCGGTAATTATGTTTCCTAATACATTTGTAAACCACTACATACACAGACACCCTGCAAAATATTTCACTTCAAAACAGACATTAACAGTATTAAAGTGGGAGCAATATCTTCTAATAATAATTATGTCCTATACAGGATCTGATATTGCCTGTTTCCCTGTTTGTACCATCCATCTTTTCTGTCTCATTTTGACAACAGCTGAAATGTTAACACATGCACATTGAGGATAAGCCTGTGATCACTGATGGGTGACTAGCCATAGGCAAAATGAAATGTGACTTCCAAGCTGCTTGCAAGTGTGCTCAGCATCTAAATCATTCCCATAACTGACCAGCCATTCTAAAATTCTAAATGTGAGAAGGCAGCAGCGGCAAGTAAATATCATCTCTATGCAGGATCTGAATAAGTTTGATAAACTGACTTTAATAGCACAGCACCATTCAGGGGTAGGTCACTGCATAGTGTAAGTGTTAGAGTTAGTGTCTGGGGCTGTGGGCTTGACAATTAGTGGTAAAGCTATAGACATGGCAGTGAAAAGTATGTGCTCTTTGCCAGAAGATAAATGCTGCAACTATTCAAGACTCAAATCAAGTTTCTGTGTCTTTGGCCCTAGAGCAGAACATAAAGTGAGCAAAACACAAGGAAATACAGGATACTGTATTGTCACTCCAGTGTGTTATTATTGGTTAAATAATAAACACTCTACATTTGATATGTTTTTGTCAGTTCAAAGGAATAATCCTAGTACATATGAAAGGTGAAAAATGTCCAGACAGAGTGCAGTGTGATGGAGGAGAGACTTTTATTTCAGGAAGAAAAGCAGTACAAAAGGGGCAGGAGACATGAGGCAGGACACGTTCTCTATTTAAGAGAGATTTGCTACTGCTACTGTCACGAAAAGCTATGTTTTAGTCTGGTCCATATTTTCTCAGCTGAACTGTACAATTTGATTGTGTGTATGCGCGAGCGCGCGTGTGTGTCTGACAGTCACTTTTCCTTACTAAAATGTTCCTTCTGTGGGTTAGCACCCACAACTAATGTAACACATACTGAACAAGAGATTTAGTTGGGTTTCTTTTATGTTTCTTTGGTGGTGCACAGCCTTCCAGTGTTGAGTGTGTAGATGACTGGGCATGGTATCCATAAGAAGTGAAGAGGTATATGAAATTTGTGAGGATGGGTATTTCTTCTGTAAAGACCTTGCTACTTCAGCTACTTTGTGTGATCTGGATATTTGGGCTTTTCAGATTGATCTGAACCAAAATCATATGTGAAAAGTGGACCACAGTCTTGACCAAAGGACCAACATTTGGTCTCAGTTTGGATGAATGTGAACCATGACTTCAGTTCCTTTGTGTAGTGAAAATATTTTCTCAGAACAAATGCAGGAATTTGACACACAATATTTTCAACCAGTAAACATCCAGCATCATGAGCTGCACATAGGACACCAAGTGCTGGAGGGAGCACTAAAAAACAGGCTAATGAAATGAAAATATTTCATCACCATAATGATAAAATATTTCCATTTAAAAATACTAAGTATTTTCTGAGATGCATGTCATTTTCATTTGACAATACAGGGTAATTATACAGACCATTCATCCCACCACACCCGTTCTGCCAGCAAAAGGAGTGGACAACACAAAATTCTTATTGCAATGAGATGAGTGGGGTATCACAAAGTAACTGTACTTAGCACATCCAAATGGTTAGAGGTATGTCTATTAATTACAGTGTAGTAACACCTAAATGAATCTGCTTATTTATTTTTCTCTATCCTGATGAAACTGCCCGCCACATTGTCAAGAAACAAACGCTACATGCATGCTCACAAACCAATCAATGTCAAGCACAGAGAGATGAAGTAGACATGGGGATATCATGGATAGGTCTAAAATTGTAGTGTGAAGCCAAAGTAAACCAGATTAAAAATCTACAATATAACAAAAAAAACAAATCTTGGTACAATCCTTTGGCCAGACTTTCAGTTTTGCAAGCTCCCTAAATAAGAAGTGCTCAATTTTATTTGACTCCATCTTAGTACTTGAAACAGTGAGGTCTTTCATCATTCAGCATACCATCAGTGATAAGTAAATGAGGTGGACAAAATACCACAAACACCACAGATTTACCCCAGGGTTGTTGTATAAGGTAGCATTATGTTTAGCTTACCTTACTGGAGATACATATCAAATGTGACAGTGAGTTTACATAATTTACATAACAACAACTATTTAATATAAATTTACATAACGTAAATAATACACAGTTTTAACTACTTACATTTGATTACATGCAACCCACATACAACAGAAAACAGAAACTAAAATAGACATGACCCCTTTGGAGACCCTATTGAAATGTGATTAGAACATTCTAACATTATTTTCTTTACTAATATGTCTTGAAAATGTTAGAAACACACAAGCGATAATCTAGAATTCTACTAGCACTGGCATTTTCATATATCTCCCTGTTCTACTTTGAACTTTGTATTATGTTGTTTACTGATACTGCTCTTCCCACATAATGAAATTCAAGCATAATGGATGATCGATCCCAAGCCACCATATTCAAAGGGAAAGGAAGACAACCATCGAGAGACTGATGAGTTCACACATTTTCAATGGAGATCTTAACATCTTAAATTTCAGAGCCAGTTTTGCCAGCAGACTGGATCCAGTATCAGCATGTTCTATTTGGAACCCAGTTAAAAGCTGTTTGAGATCTCTTTGTAAAAAGAGCCAATTGATTGAAACGGGATGACACTCGAGTGTTGGATGTGAATTTATCGTCACACAAGGTTAAAGTCACTGCTGATCCAAGGAAGAAAGGAAGATGATGTGCTGCTGTAAAAAGTAAAGCATAGAAGAACCACATGATCACGTGAATGTTTGTGTAAATCTTTCATCACCTTGTACAACACCATCAAAACTGTTTAAAATGACAAAGCTATGATAATTTAAACCTTCCTGAACCTCAACCAACACAGCACATCACGATTGATGCTGCATCATCTCTTAAATCTTTTATAAAAACAGCTAATAAATCTGCCAAAACCCTTTTTCCAGCATGTTTGAACATTTGAACTGACAGCACATGTATGCCTTGCTAACAACATGTCTTACAGCTTTCTTCCAAGCGCCTTTTATCCAGTAAATAATACGGACAGAGCACAGAGTTCATTGCATGGGTTCATTGCAGAATATCTCTGATGTGGTATTACCATGACAGTTGCAATCATGAGAACATGTTCACTTCCTTCTTTTTTTACATCAATACATGCAAAGCATTGTGAGCGGTGGCTGCTGCACACACAGCAGCTGCTGCCCAGTGTGTTAACAGCTGAAGCGAAATGAAGGTGACTGGTAATGGTTATTGTTTTGTCCCTCTCTGCCATTTAATCTCCTTTCAGAGAACTTCATTAGGTGCTGGAAGACCAAACGACTTGTAGATAAAACTTGATCTGTAAGCCAGGGACATTCAGGACAAGCCAATCTTTATTCACTTGTTGGCTCAGAAGGCATCAACAATAGTCTAATTTTCTGTAACATGAATACTGTTACAGGTCAGATGCTTTTTGTTCCATTTTAAGTTACTTCTTGTTTTGGTTTGTTTTTTGTTTGTTTGCTTGCTCCAAAATTTGTATCAAGTCAAAATTAGAAATATACCCACTAATCAATTGATAAAGATATACAGAAAGATGGTAATACAGGAGCTAATGCTAACATCATCATGCTAATAGGCTCACAATGACAATATTAAAATTGTAACATTTGACAGAAATGTCTGCTCTCTTAGTTGACACTGAGACTGATGGGACCTGTCATTATTTTTGCCAGTGTTTGGTCATGAACCAAAGTATCAGACAAATTGAGGGGAGAAGAGAGGAAAAGTCAGAGGATGACTTAAGTCATTAGAATTTACCCCCAAGGCCCATGAATATCAGTAGCAAATTTCATAGCAATCCATCCTGAAGTTATGGAGACATTTCATTTTAGACCACAAATGTCACCCTTATGGCTGGAGGAGATCGCCAAAGTAATTTGAATACATCATCATCTTGGAGCTATAAATGCTTTGCCAACCCATTATACATTGAGTTATTTTACTGAAAATTTTGACGTGATGGTGACGCTACAAGAAAAGGCATAGGAAAATTGAAGTCATTAGCTTTGATACTCTAGGGATCATGAATATCTGTAAAAAGTCACAGTAGGAAAAGTTGTGCTAAAAATTTCTCCTCTGGTGACCATGAATGTCTAATTTTGAGTCAATTCATGAATGCTGAAACATTTCACAGGATAAGTGAAAACTTTGACTTGATGACACAGCCTTAGGATTCATGAATGCCTGTCGAAAAAATATACTGTATCGACCCGTATGTAAGATGACCCCTAATTTTCAAGACCCATTTTTGGAAAAATTAGTGAGCAAGCACATGACCTGTAGTAGCAAGCATGCATCATCTAGGAGTAGATGTTTTTTGTTTATATTGTATTTTGTTTGTATTTGTATCATTATTTGTTGAGGATTTATGCCTTTAATGATAGACAGTGAACAGAGGCGAGCACACACAGGGAAGCTTGTCTAGATGGGGAAACAGCTGCATGGCATATACATGCATGCAGACATTAGCGTTATGGCTACCAACAACTGTAGCTGTAGCTGTAATACGGAGGACAATTATCACCAGCCCAATTTTGAAATTATGGCGGTTCCACAGTCCTGTCAATGTTCGAGAAACAATGTCCTCCTCTGCTGTTTGTTAACTTGCTCAATGTTTTTCTAGTCAGTCTCCGTGTCACGGTCGCATCTCTCCAGGTCACTGGTATGTCTGAGTGAGAAGAAGAAGCTCTGACTAGTTGGTGAGAAGATATTTGACTCCACCTGTTGGTTTAGACCCTCAGATCTCTGGACCCCAAATATAAGACGACCCGACTTTTTCAGACTTTTTTCTTGAGAAAAAAAATACCATCTTATATTTGGGTCAATACGATAATAGTAATTTATCCACTGATTTGTTTTGCCATCCATAGAGCCATGCTGCCAGCATTTCTGCAAACAAACTATAAATGAATACACCTCACATTGCTAAGACTTAAGACTCAAGCCAAGTTGGCTACTTTAAATCTAATCTCCCCTCATGTCACAGTCAGGAATGGTACTTTGAATGTAAATGAAACATGCCAATGTTCCCATCCCTATTTTAAATCCACCATCCACAGTGATAGAAGGAAAGTAGAAAGCACTTTGGCTGTGATTTGTTTCATGTGAAGCACCAAGGAAGTGTGGAAATGTTCAGTTGTTATTAGGAAGGACACAGAGGAGGAGGACCAGGACGAAGAGGAGGTGGAGATGGCTACAGCTGCAGCTATGGGAATGGCGGGAGCATATCAGGCCGAGCAGATTGTGTGGTCTGAGTGGCTATTAAAAGTGACAGGATGGAGGCCTCGGAGTTGGTGAGCCGCCTGATTACGCCTCTCCTCCCCAGTCCCCCTATTGACTGTGGTTAGGATGTAGCTTTCCATTTCCTGCCGAAATAAATTAAAAGTCAGAACTAATTTGCCTGATGGGGGGATGCAGGTGTTTTCTCTATCTTTTTTGTGCTTCAAAGTTTCTGAATAAAAAAAATCTCCTAGCCTGGAAATCAATTGAACCTTTGGCTCTTTGATAAGGAAAGGGCTTATTTTCAGCCTGTGACAGTTTTGTGGCAGGGAAGCAAAAAAGGTAGGGATTTGATTAAAGGGGAGATAGTGAGAGATTGAGGTCTTGTTCTTGCCATAGGAAAGATCAAGGCACGTAATCATGTCTGCTACAATCCTGGCTCTACCACCATGCTCCTGCTCCGTTATTGTCTCTCACTCTCGCTCTCTCTCTCACTCACACACATACTCTTGATTTCTTTTTTACACACACACACAACCATGCGCAACCACACATACATGCTGACATTTCCTCATGTGCTTACTTTGTAGTGACATCTGATAAGCAAGGAATGAAAGAAAGGAAATGCTTTATTTTCCCACTCTCCACTTCTGTCCAAAATCCCTCTCGAACAACCTCAGATCCCTGTTTTGTTACGTTTTTTTTTCCGACATTCTCTCTACCTGTCAGACAAGTGGCGGACATACAGCACCTACACAACCTCTCCGGCAATATATCCTGAATCTGGTAATAAATAAATAAATAAATAAATAAAAATAAAACCTTTTTTTTTTTTTTTTTTTTTTACAACTGTGTTTTACAACACTTGAAAACGTTCATCACTACCTACGCAGTGAGAACTTTTGGTAGTTTTGAATTTAATCCTTGAGAACACCAAAGTAAGGGCAGGGTGTGAAAACTCCCCAAGCTCTTAAACCGGTGAACTGCAAAAAGCTTTCAGCATCTGGCTAAATGACAGTGATGGCTACATGTGGGTAGACTGCTGCCATCAGGATAAATCTTGCATGATACAACACTGAGGTAAACAACGACAAACAATATTGCGAGACAAGCAGCCTAAAAGAGCATCAAAAGAAAACCTACTACTGCAGAGCGTTTTGACAGACACAAGTGTAATTACTCAACAGATGAAACAAGCACAATCCTAAACCAGGTCGTCCCTCCGAGGGAGTCCTCGTGTTTTTTTTTGTCCCACCCTTTCACCAGCATCTGTCCGCCAAGTCTTCAACAGCTCCACTTTGCTGCATGTTGCTCGTGTTTGTGCTACTGTCGAAAGCAAGGTGAACCCCTTGAACATCAAACAGGCTTTCATGTCTCTTTTATTTTAAATGGCAATGTTTGTACAACACCGGGAATCTGAAGCTTTCTCCTGCTCACAGCTCAACAGGAGCTTCCATATCATTGAACCCTCTCAGCCTCCCCAACCATCTCACCCCAGGATACTTTGGGATGTCGAACCCCCTCGTTCTGAGGGCCCCACGAGAAGGGGGTGTGGGATGGGGGCACACGGAGGCATCTCTGTGTGGGCGGAGAAAAGAGAGGGGACAAATACAGAGAGATGCAGAAGGAGATTGAAGCGCACAGGTTCGCTCTTGCCCTTTAAGCGGCACAGATGAAATTCACATTAGGTGCAGTATGATCAAAAACCAAACGACTTGGTGTCGGGGCGTGTTTAGATGCTTGATTTTACAACTTCAAATGGCACTCAGCCATAGATCACACCAACATCCTTCGCAATCCCACCCCCCCTCCTCTCCAGAAACACACACACTCATACACAAGCATAGACAAAGACACACACAAAACTCTCTCTGGTGAGCCCATCTGGGAGTGAAAAGAGGCCTCGCTTGAAGTACCTCCCAGTCGAGGTGACAACATAAATAGATGGAAGAAGGAGCGTGGGGGGGGGGGTTCAGAAGATGGAAGAGAGAACGTGTTTGGGCACTTTCACCTTCGTTAATTTTAGATGTTGTTTATTCCCCTCCTTTAAGCTTTCCCAGAAGAGAGCTTATTGCCTCAGTACATATTTTCATTTTTCACCAGCAGCTGAACTGCTGAGGGATAATTTCATCTGACTGTGATTCTGGATCCAGTGATCTGAGCTTGTTCACTTGGAAAACAGCAAAAAGCCTTTCTGTGTTTAGATTCCTGCATACAAACATGTTTGTGTTAAACAACACAAAGACATGTGGATAGTTTGTGACACCAAGGAGGGAAAAAAGAAGAAAAGAAATGATAATGTTTCAGGTAGTTTGTTTAACTCAGTGCTACTTGTATGATCCAGGTGCACATCAACTGTGTACCATTCCACAGCTGAAAATACTTCCAACTGAATACAGTATTTACTACATTTTTAAAGTTTAGAGTCAGTTGTGACTTTCAAGATTGAACATCTTAAAGGTGACTGCCATAGAAACTAGAGTCATCAAGCAAGAATAATGCTAGTCTTATCAAAACTGTTTAAAGAAGCTGTCACATGTATGTACAAGATTCAATGTTTATATAATGTTTATATGGTTATATTTTCTGTATATAATGTTTATTCTGTGTTTTTCTATGTTGTATGTTTAAACTATAATGGAACGAAGGAATAGAACCGTAGCCAAATTCCTTGTATGTGTTCACATACTTGGCCAATAAAGCTGATTCTGATTCTGATTCTGATTCTGAAGATCCATAAAAACAAAAAGACATTTCCTTTTATTGATTTCATTGCAGACAGTCAGAAAACTAATATCTTAATTGAAGTAATATCTTGGTCATGAAAAAAAGACGTTATTTCCATGACAATTATGTGTTTTATGAGGCTTTTTTTTTCTTTTTTACTGACACTGGATGTTTGATTTTTTGAATCAAATGTCAAATTTCATCATCAAATTTAATTTTATCAAATTCCATAACACAAATGCGAGACAGAAGGGGAAGGACAGAGAGAGGGAGAGAGAGAGAGAGAGAGAGAGAAGCAAGGTGAGACCGTCAGGGAGGAGAGAGAGAGGGAGCAGTGTGCCAGAGGGAGTCTATCTCCTCTTCAGCAGGAGCTGTCAGCTGCTGCCGTCAGAGTGGCTATAAACAAAAAGTGTTTTCTCCCTTAACAAGCTCAACAGGACCTTCAGTGGGGAGACGACATAGAAATGCTTACTCTCCAGGGGTGACAGCCACTGTCTGCCATCAATCAGTCAGACTCACTGCGCTACCCGCAGACAATGCCTCAACAAGGGCATAGCTCAGATTCATCACGGAGCTGGAAAAAAAAAACTAAACAACAGGCATGATGAAATATACACATCAGCACTGCAAGTCATTTAATTTTAATGCGCTAAGTGATGGGGTAAAATTATGTGACGGGGAGGAGGTTAGGGGTCCAATGACAACATCTAAAAATGTATGTAAAAAGTAATTTTCTCTTGTATGGTATTAGCATTACAAATAGCAATTTACGCAACTCACTGTCAGCATGCATGCACCAGTGCTTGCTCTCATACTGTATGCAAGCACCTACACACACTCACTTAGGCATTATATCCTTTGAAGCACTGTCTGTGTTTTGAAACTAAGGTCGCTGTCACAGAAATCATTTGAAACACTTCTTTCAGAATGTCACAGTGCTGTTTGGGCTTTGATCAAAGCCAACAATGTCAATTTTGGGAGGAACTGCTGTGTAGTAATGCATGATGAAACTGTCAGAAAGTTGTTTCAGGTCGCTCCCCGTGCATCTTAAAATAATCATTTGGTTGCTGCCTCAAACATATGTCACAGATTTTTAAAATATATTTATTTATTATTTTGCATGGATTTCCTTGATGGTTTACAGGCATTAGCTGACAGGAAACAAAATGGGTTACATTTGTATGATAAAACATCCTATATTACAGCAGGTAATTTACATGTGTAACTGATGTTTTCCTCCTCTGATAAATGCTTGATCTGATGATTGTCAAGATGCTTTCCACGCCTGCTATAAACTCAAGTTACTGAGCTGATGACAAGACTGTTTGCTATAAGATAATACCTGATTTCACAGCCAGTGAGGAAACAGTGACAAGCCTGTATGAGCAGGAGAAGATCCCAATTAAACCCACTCATCTGGTTTGTATACAAAACTGGGAATTTATTGCTGTGATACTTTTATCTCTAATGTGGATAAAAACCATCTTAAGGCTTTTAATAAAGGAGCCCAGGCTTTATCAGAAATTGAGCAAATGTAATATTAAACTATTCAACAGACAATTTTGTCATCTTTATCTCACAAAAGCACAAAATCACGTTGTTTTTTGTACCAGATAATGTGTGCCTACTCAAATATCTAAAGCTTATCAAAAATAAACCAAATGCTTTTGTTCAGTTAAATATGTTCATTATATTTGTTTACCTTTGCTTTCGATTCTAAAACTCTAAAGTGATCTAGACTTAGACTTGTTGCGGTGCATAATGTCTTCAAATGCCACATCATTAAGGTATCACATTATTACACTATTATGTTATCATGATAAGAAATTGGTCCTACAATTGCACCTCTCTTTTCAAACTTTAGTTTTTCACATTCCTATTAGAATATTATAACAGTGTTTTTAGTATTTTTATGATCTATGTAAGTGTGCTGCCAGCCAGGCATGAGCATTACTGTGGTTTTTAATCAAATCTTGTGTACATCTTCTCTTATCAAGGATAACTTTAAGAATGAGACTTTAAAGATACAGCAATGATGGTTTTATATATCCTGGCACAGTGATACTTTGAAATACACAGAGAGTTCAAAATGGGTGTATTCAATTAATCAGACTGAGCTGTCGTAAACTAGCAAAGTTTATAATCCAGAGTAGCATCATGAATCATGCAATAGTCTCTCACTGACAACAGGTGTAAATATCCACAGAGAGTAACAAACTAAATATCCACATCTGCAATGTCTACATTTATAGGCAGTTAGCTGCCTGTATGACAGTTAGCCTAATGGATTTGACACAACTCAAAACTCTGTTAATTAAACGTTGTTTTTGGGACAATTTACAACTCAATAATGTGATAAATGACTTAAAAAGTCATATATGAACTCACATAATGAAAAAGGTGATAGCTGGATTTGTCAAAGTGATATGGAGTATAGCAGTCCTGATCTAACTGAAGGAATATACCACAATCTTTACTTTACACACACTCACACACACACACATATATATATATATATATATATATATATATATATATATATATATCTGTAAAGTTATGTAAAGGTTCGATAATTATAGTGTCACTGTTTGATATTTTTTCGATACAAAAAAGAGAAATTTCCATGCCTTTTATAACTTGTAGTTTATTGAAACTAGCCTACCAACATTTGTTTCAACTCAAAATGATCACAGGGTTTAACATATGATGATCAACGTGTGGCGGCCTCCACAAAATCAAAACTGGCCGCTATAAATTATTTCATTTACTTTTCCCAACACTAAACACGACGTTAAAAACAAACGGGACGGTTTTGTTCTCCCCTCTCTCCGACACACACAGACACACACATACTGCAGGTCTGCAGCATGTAGTTTATGAAGCGACCCTAGGACCAAGTGACAGAACGTCCCTGGAAAGTTCCCGGCCTCTATATGTTACCAGGACTGTGCTCAACAATGCAGCCTAAGGCAGATTAGTAGAGCGCAGGTCCACTGAGCTTTCAGCACAGAATGCAGTTGAATACGTTGATAAAAAGAAAGTTGATAAAATAAATATTAAATTGCATATTGTTTGATTCATAGCATACCAAACCGATAAATACATATATACAAACACATTGTATCTACATAAAACACATGGCTATTAACATGTCTCATCAACATATAAACAAGTCTGCGGTAATAAATATAAAGATGGAGGTAAATGCTCTCATTCAGTGTCTTGTCCTTTGTTTTTTCTCACCAGTCATTTCAAATCAATCCATCACTTCTGCTTGTGTCACCTCTATGTCTCTCTATGTGAAGCTAGTGTCAGTGATGGCCGCACATGTTGGCACAAATGTTCTAGGAGCCTTTTATGATAAGAGAAAGACAGACAGGGATGAGAGAAAGAGCTAAACCACATTTTTAATCCACCCACTGATTCATCTGTGAATGGCCTTGGTGCATTGCACAACAAAAGAAAATAAAATACACTTTGGATTTGGCATCACACTAGTAAAATCTTATCACAGTCAAAAAATCTCAGTGTTCAGGGGAGAAAAACATAAAAACCTCAATGTAGAGACAAGAAGGAATTACTGTGAAAGAGCAGGGTTTCTAATTTGCATTGGCACACTAATAGTTTGTGCTTAGTGTCTGGCCAAGAGAAGCAGCAGCAATGACACCAAAGCATTTTTTTTTTTTTTTTTTTTTTTTTTAAATTAAGTGATCAAAGTAAGGTGACCCAAAAGCCCACTCACTTACTAAATCTAGATTGTTCTGTCTAGTTTTACACAGCACAACCTCACGACTTGCAGTCATGTTGTGACTAAATCTGTGAAGTGTCTTCTGGCTGTACAGTCTGCCACTAGTATCTCTTAGCTGTTGTCAAGTGTAAGGATTACAACAGAAGGTTTGGATGTCAGCAAAGTGTAGCTGCCGTGCAACTCAACTAGTGCGAGGAAGGCTCTTGAAGGGTTGGTCAGAGTTTCTTTTTCACTGCCCTGCAGTACTTTGATTTTGTGGTTGAGGTGGCACAACATAACTCTGGAGAGAGGAAACAAGGCATTGTTCTTCTTACAAATGAAAAGCTGACTTGGGTAAATAATAAAATTTAAGAAGCAAACAAATTTAATTACCATAGTTGGTCTAATATAACCAGGGGCTAATGATAGCTAATATTAACTAAGTTTATGGCTCCTCTACACTTGCTCCAGTGACAAAATCTTAGCATTTTTTTTTCCAAATGCTTAATACTGGACAGTAATTGTTACTCTCCACGAACAGCAGTTAAGTAGTCATTGTAACAGTTGTTGCTGTTGCCACCACTAGATCTTTTATTTGCATCTAACAAGTTGAAATAAGAGTCAGACTTTGAGGGTGATGTGTCTGCAGCATTATCTCACAGTAATTCCCTCACATCTTGTCTGGCACAGGATTGCCTGTCTGAGTCTATAGATCCAGTGGCTGAATGTGTGGGGCATTAGATTGCTATGAGCTTCTGTACATAGGAAATAATCCTTGGAGCAGCTGACAAGGCAGTATATCTAAACATAGGACAGCACCGTGAGCCAACATAATTTAACAACACATTAATCTCTTCACTAATGCAGTCAATAGCATATTAAGCGAGCTACAAAAGCAAAATTAATGAGAAGTAATGTGATGCCAGTCGACAAAGAGCTCCAGTGAAATCCTGAGCAGTCAGCAGGACCGGTCGTGCCAACTCATTTCTCAGCTGTGTCTCTTGCTCTCACGCACAGATATGCCCTTGGGTGAAGAGGTGCTCAGATTCCACAGATGTCATCCACAAATGCTATATTTCAAATGACCAGGGAAGTGTTTTTCAGCCTTTTAAACTACATTTCCCTTTGTGGACCTAACAGGACAGTGAGGGCACAAAACCGAGTCCCAAGTCTCTGAAGGAGCACTCTATTTTGTGGAAATGTACACTAGAGCGCCATGATTTTCTTCAGAGTTATGGAACATAACTATCACTGATATTGTACCAATTATTTAGTTGGTATCAAATGATCTTTCTTAACCAGATTCAACCAGCCCTGGTTGAGGCAACTAAATAACTGCTTCAGGCAGAAATGCACCATAAGTCAACTAGTATCTTGTGAATCGAACAAAATCAGATATTTTCTTCATACACTGCTGTGGCTGTGCTTGTAACAGCAACTAGTTGTTCAACTCCATCTGATCACATCATTACATGACATATGAGCATGTGTACTCATTATGCACTGGGTGTCGTCTGCCAGATTCAGTAAAATATATGCATGTGTCATAGGGCACATTGTGAATCCATCATGTGACTGGCAGACACCACCACTGACGATTTAACTTTCTACATGAAGATGTAACTAATCAATAGTCAAAAGCTGTCATAAACTGTCTTTCAATGAACACTGGAACAGATGGACATACTTACAATGACAGTTGGGTCAGTAAATGTTATATGGAGTTTCATTTGGGCCTCCATAACATGTTTCTGCAATTGCTGTTGCAGATTTGGACAATAACCACTATTTCAATGCCTCCACACTAGCAGCAGCCATAGTCTAGAGGTATTATGATTTTGTGCTGTATTCTATCTTATTGTTATCTCATCACATATGAATGAGTTATCTCAAGAACACAATGGTGAAACTTTTCAAATTTGGCAGAAATGCTCACTTGGACTAAAGGATGTACTAATCATTAAATATGATTTTTTTTAAATATTGTTGACAAAATGCTTAATGCTGTTGGTCTTGTTATTTATTCAGACAGTGTTCTGTTATACTACAAGGGAGAATTGGTTGTTGACATTGAAATACGCTACACCATAATCTGTCTGTGATTAAAAATAGAGTGTTTGAAATGCTGAGGTTATGAACTGTCACCAGCACTCAAGTTACTCACTGTAATAAAACACTGCAGCATGTCAGTTTTGTCACCAGTGTACAACTTGTTATTTCCATCTTTATTCACTTTGTTAGTGGAGCCTGTGATATGTAACCATAATATAGTGTTTAAAGATCAAGCTGTTTGCCAGAGAACACTGAATGGAAGCAGTGGGGTGACATTGTGACTACAGCAAAAATGAAAGCTTATAACTGTCAAATGCTGCAAAAATGCTGGACTGTCAATTTTATCTACATCAATGATGCGTTTGATACAGCAGCACATTCAGTGGTCAGAGATTTCCCATTATTCTGAATGTGGAGAAATCTTAAAGTGGTGCATATGTCAGAAACTCTTCTCCCTTTAATCACTTCTTATTGTGTCCTTGTGCATAACACAAGTGATTATGTTTTATATTTGAAGTGCTGTAATCAGTGCCCTGTTAGGAAGAGGTGAGAGCCTTTAGACACAACCATTGTGATGGCTGCAAGATGTTTCCCTTGATGACTGTTGAAATTAGGTAGTAAATGCTGATTCCATAGACATGAGATTTAATCACCACATACACCCTTGCTGGTGATATAAAAGACAAGATGTCTGACGGTCCCCTTTCCCTCCCTCTTTCAAAGTTTCACGGCTCTTTATTCTATCTGGGACACACTTCCAAAATATTGTTGTTGAGCCTGTGGTGAGTTCTGCATGCAACAAACCACAGTGTTCTGCTCTGGTACTTGTTTATTTAACAATGTTTCAAGCACAATGATTACTCATCAGGACAAAGTTTGTGGTTTTTGTGCAGTCCTTTTCAAACCTCTATTACATTTTTACATTTTATTTTTTCTAAACAGGAATAAGAAAAACAGTTTGGCATCTGTCTATACCCTGCAGTGTTTGGGTAAAAGGAAGGAAGCTATTCCAACAACAGTAAAGCGGATGTCTTCCTAGGAGAAAGAGTTAAAAATAGATGTTTTTTTTTCCCTAGAAGATGCTTTGAATTGCCATAGCTTGAAAAAAGACTAGGTGTTACTAATTGTATTAGCAATGGTTCCAATCTATTGTATTCATGTGTCCCAGTAAGCTATGACAGTATGAAAGGGAAGAAACCAGCAGGAACAATACCAAGACTCTGAAAGTGAAGCAGCAACTGGAGATCTAACCAGCAGTCATGGTATTTTTGGTACCTGTATTCTTCTCTTGTGACTGATATTCCCACATTTTAAACTAATCTGGCAAACCTAATAATGGTATCTTTACATATACAGCATATATGGAGCAATATTGGCATTAAAGATGGGCTGTGTGTCTGATTAACATGCAGTTCCTCAGCGAGTTGGTGGCTAAATTGGGAAATAGTTGTATGCACACAGACAGGCTATTACAAAATGTGAATCTAAAATTATCCATGGGACATAAAAAATGCACTGCAATCCTAAATAGTGTGACAAACTCTGTGACAAAAGCAAAGCAGTATAAAAGTTTATATTTAGCTGTGCAGTGAAGCAAGTTTTCCTCTCTGGGCTTACTATAGCACTATATGCTCATGCTTGTGACTGTTCACTACCACAAACCTGTATAAACTTCTGCTATTACCAGCTCACATACAGACTTACTGCTATTGACATTTCCTGTATATGCCAAGTTGCAGCTTGTACATCATCGAAATGCCAGTGAGACAGGGTTAGAGATTCGTTTATGTATCATAGTTAAAGATTACTCTGTCATTCTGGTACACTGGTAGTCTGTGGATATTGGTCTTGATTGTACGGCTTCAGCTTATTGTATGAATCCATATATCATGGCGCTTCACGACCTTTGTGGTGGTAATGTCTGTGTTTCAGACACTGTGGCCGCCTTAGCTCCATGCTTTAAGGATCAATCAACTTGTGCAAATGTCATATGGTATCCTATGATACACCATATCCTCTCTCAAGTGTAACTACTGATACCTTTGCATTGTGTATTACCAACTACTTTAGCTTGCAGAAATGCAGCTTCTTTCTAATGTGTGCTAAATGACAAGGAATTGCCATTGTGGAGGGATATCTATCCTTCTTATAAACTATTCCCAAGGTAAGAGAATAGTTGTCCAATTTTTATGTGAATGGACTAAGGAATAAGGAATAGTTACTCTAAATGCGTGATTATGTAACAGCTTAACCCTATTGTCTGTGGGGCAATAATGATTGCAAAAAGTACATCTCTTCTGTGGAGGGAGATTGGTTTCACAATGAGCCTCACTTCCTGAAGTTAAATGATGGTATGTGAATACTGCTGGCCCATTTTTAGGTGAACTAAATATGCAAGAGTCTAAATGTCACTGTGCATAAAACAGGGCGTTTATCCTTTGCTGGTAGGGCCACTTTAAAAAAGAAAAAAACTGGGCATAAATTTAGAGTATACCCACTTTTCCAGGCACCATTACATCACTGCATTTGTCTACATATGCATGTGATGCTTGAGGATCGGGGGGATGGGTGATCTTTTTCCTCTTCATCAGAAGGAATCTACATAATGTTGCCAGTAGCAAACATACAGTTCGTCAGAACAAGCCTGTAGTGCAAACATTATGTTTACATTGAGGACAGAATAAGCCACAAGAATAATGCACGCTAACTGTGATATATACCCCAATTAAGCATTCTAGAAATTTACATAACAGGAAAAAAACAACCTCAATTAGCACATGAGCAGTGACTGCTGGCATTTGATTGCAGGAGGGAAATACACAGGACAATAAACATAATTTACAAGATGTTTAATTTTGTGTTTGGAAAATTGAATCCAGCAGCAGTGAGAAATACGCTACATGTTTGTGCGAGGAAGCGGCTGCTGTGATTGATTGGAAGAAACTAATCTGTTTTTGTTTGCACTGCACAAGCAACACAACCTTTAACTCTAAGATGACAAAAAACAGCGGAAGCACAGTGTACTCCATGCGGCTGCAGAAGGAAGAGGTACGCCGGAAGGATTCTTGTGCTTAATTTTGTTGCCTTTCAACCTAATCAAGTCTACCTCTATCGTATGCAGATCCCAGTGGAAATATAGAGATTCATCATCATCGGTTCACCGTCCCTGAGTACGAGGAAATAATTTCAATTTCTCCTCTTGATGAGCATCTACTCATGGGCAATTATCTCAACACAATAGATGGTACCTTGGTGAACAATTCTGCTGCTGCTGTCCACACTATGAGAGAGGCAGACAGGATAAAAAAAAAAAGCTTATGAACCTCCCACTGCCTTCAGAGCCAGAGAGCACAGGGTGGAGGAGCTCCAGGAGTGGCTGATTTGTGCCTCGGATAACATGACAGCATGTGAATTGTAATGACAACACATTAATTTTATTGGGTGAGGTTATTTCTGGTGATCAGATCATTAGAATGATAATAAACATCACAAAAGCCACAGCTCATGTCAGACAAAACAGCACCTTTCATTTCTGCGTTTTTTTTTTTTTTCTCCAGATGGGACTATAATAACACAGAAGTTAGGAACTTTGTCATAGTTTACATAATGAAAGAATCATTAATTTAAACTCTAACTTGAGATATTCTTTCCAATGATATAATATGTAATATCAGCAACTGACACAGAAGACATGCAATACTGTCCATCCATTAGTCTTCATCAGTTCAACTATTGGATTTTTATTCCCAAAGGGTTTTAAAATCCATATTGTAAAGACATATGCTCATGGGAGAGTCATTAGAGTCATGGTGTAAACTGATGTCAAATTACCATGTTGTGACAGTGCCGTAAGCTGTGGGCAATTGATGTCAGGTAGTCATCTCACTCTGTTCAGGTATTCTTTTTTCAGGCCTGACATAAATAAAATTCTCTTCAAATCATTGGTTTTCGCTGTCCAAACAATTCTCTCTTCAGAGGTGTGTCTCTGAGTGGCCTAGGGCTTTATAACACAGACAATGTAATTGCCATGCCCATGGTTTCAGTCTGACTGGGGACTGTTGCTTCATGTCATACCTCTTCTCTCTTCTCTCATTCTCTGTAACCTTTGTTTGCCACAATCAAAAGTAAAGGTGAAATTTCTAAACATGTTTTGAAAATATATTCAGACATCCAGGAGACAATGTACAGAGCCATAAGTGCTACACTGAGTTCAGAATTTAAATACTCTCAGGCCTCATTCACACAAAATTCATGTGGTTGTGCGTGTGGCCCATCAAAAGTCATGCGTGGGGCGAACGCGGTTTGTGTCCATTTTTGTTTAGAATGCATGTTGTTTAGATAAGACCATTCACACCGCACACATGACCTGTGTAGGTTCTGCCCGGCTTAACTGTGCAGATATCGTGCTGCAAATAGAAAATAGAAATCAAGTCCATTTCTCTGTGCGCAAGGTAAGCAGGATGAGAGAGTTTTCAGCCGAAATCCTATTAAAACCTATAACACAGCTACACATTTCATGTCATTTATGCAATCAGTGTATGTATTGACAGGGATACCTCAAAAGTCTCCCAACTATGTGAAAAATATGACCACAACTGCATGAAACAGAAGTAATCATCGTTTAGAATAGGAAAAGAAAAACAGACACATACAGTGTTTATTAAAGCGATATCAACAGGAAACAGGGCTATGTGCACTTTTAAAAAGATGAGGCTACATTGGGCTACGTGCATTTAAAGACAGGGCTGACAGCTGATGTGCTGCACACACACCGTGCCGACAGACATTTCTGGTGTGGATTACACACACGCTACCGGGCCACTGACAGGCAGCTTCTGCCCTGCCCTGCACCACTCAGATGCTGTGCAGCATGAATCCGGCTTTATGTATTCATTGATATATTATTGGTAAATAGCCCTGTGACCAACCTGTACACTACTTTGGGACTATTTTGGACTCTGGTTATTTGATGAAAGCCCTTTTTCCAGGTTTACCCAAAAATCTTTGAATCTTGCCTGGGGTGTTTCTGTCCCTTATCCTTGGACTGGCTGGAACATTTTGTGCCCAGTGGTGCTACTTACACCTGTTACTTAGCTTGTGGCAGAAATCAGACAGCAGATAGTGTTTTAGTGCTTGTTTTGGTAGACTTACCTCTTAATATTTTTTGGTTGGTATATCCTGGCAAGTGAACCTGTTGATTTTGAGTTTCAAATTTTGAGTTTCATTTGTATAGCAAAACTAGTGGGTTGGGGTGATACCAGAGTGCGCAGTGATGCATTAGTAACAAGCCCGAATTTAAAAGAACTTTATATTTTTACTACTATATTATACTTTATATTTAACTATTGCTCAGTCTCAAGATAAACTAACACTAACAGACTTCCACAGAAATGAATCTCAAATCCTGCAAGTAACTTGGCATTATTGTCTTTCCAATTCCTTCAGACAAAGTGTCTAACAAGTAGTATAAATGAGACTAGAGGTTGTCTGAGACATAAAATGCAATCAAACCAAACAACCAAATAAATCTGCTCACTAGCCTGCCTTCACAACCATTTATGTTTGCATTCATGCTGTTCCAAACAATTGCATTCTCAGAGGCTTTTTGCACCATGACATAGTTTGTATATACCCTGACACTAGCTTTTCAATTCTGTTGATTGTCTTTGGGCTTTGAAAATCTTAAAAGTGGCATTTTTTGTGAAAAACATGAAATATCATAAACTTCTCTCTGCCATAGAGCTTATTTTCTTCAATAATCCAAAACCCAATGGAAAAATCAATGGCTTTTTGTAAGATTAAAGTCATGATTTACAATAGAGTAATAGAATGTGTAAAGTTGCCCACCACAGTGACACTATTTATGGTACATTTCATCTAAACTCACTCCAATATCATATTTGAAACAGTACATGCAGTGACAGATATTCATGCACAGGTAGACATTTGCTGTGGGTCTAAGTCTGCTATTTTCTTGGAAGACAAGTATTTATTGTCTTTCCATGTCTTATTGCAAAGAATCAGACACTCCAAGAGCATCATTTTCCTGCAGTTGTAAAGAAAAGAATTGTAGTAGTAACTCATCTAGGCAACACGTGTGCTGTCATTGCGATCCCAAGGAAAGTCCCACATGAAGATAGGGTAAAAGAATACTAAACTCCCAAAAACCATCCATTGTAGAAAAGTGTGCAAATTTAGCATGGCAACATATTCACTCTCATTAAAATATTTTAATCAGGAGACAAAACGAGACATTTTTTTTTTTTTTTTTTAGAGAATGAAAAAAGAGAGGAGACAAACGGAAAAAGAGACGTGAAAGTCTTTGGCAAATAGAACCTGACTCATCATATTTGAAAAGGGTGAGGCTGTGCATATACAAAACCCCCACAAGGTCTAGACACTGGTGGAGTGATGGGATAAAGAGAATGCTGAAGATCTAGTGGACACTTAAAGTGTACTGAAACAGCAACTGACAGCAGAGGAAAGAAAAAAAAAAATTAACAGTCACAGTGCAACTGGCTAACTAAGCTTGTGCAAAATCTGACTGATTTACCATAAACATCCAGTCAGCTGACCAAACGCTGGAAAAGAGAGAGAGTGTGAGAGAGAGCTAGCCAGAGAAATGTAAATGAATATGGTATTAAGATTTGATTGAACTAAACTATGCTTCATGATTAAAACCACTACGTAAAATTAAAAAAAATCTTCAGCTTTGAACTAACCACCACTGACATAACGTCAGAGGTGTGAGCAAAAAGCAGAAAATAAGACAATACTGACTTTTAACACTGCTTAGATTTTCCCACTTAGAGTTTGCATTGTACAGGGGGAAAGGTATTTGAGATGAATGCATTTGTACTCTGGACAGACATTAAATTCTTTCTCAGTGTGAGACAGTCCTTCAAACTCCCAGCAGTGGGTAAATCTTCCATAGTCATCCACGGGCCAAAGAACATTTGAGTCTTTTGGTTCTAATCAACAGCCGTGTCAGCTCCACATGGATATATTACAGTAATTTTACACAATAGGGTATTGAAATTACTTAAACTGTCTCTTGACTATGTGTACTGTATAGTAATTAAGGATAAAGAAGATTTCAGGTTGTTAAGTGTGTTTTTATGGATTCTGCTCTACTACACTACACCTATCACAATCCTCAAAGTTCATATTACAAGCTCCATAGCCTTTGTGAATGTCTCACGTGTCCAGGCTTCAGGTGTGATTCTATAAAAGTAGCATTTTTTGATTTACAGGGCCATTACCAAGCAATCCAGAGACACTGGTTTGGTGTCAAAAGAGCATATCATTATTCTGTTGTATGACAAAGCAGTTTGCCAAAGGGGACTGTAATTACATCGTTGTCTGCTTTTCAGTTGACTCCCGGCAAGGGAATTATTGGTAATCATCCATGTAATGTGGTGCCACTCAGTTTTTGACAGCTGAGTGAAACCACAGCATTGTGGTTTTGTCCTTTAGATGTAAAATCAGAGTTAAAAACTCCATCTGTTCCCAAGGCTCAGTATGTTGCTTCTTACGTGTGTTTTTTACTGACACCATGTTGTTGGAAGAAAAAAAACATCACTCCATTCACACGTTTATATCATATACCGTGACAGTAGAGACATGAAAATCTAAAATGAAGAGGATAGAGAAAGAGTAAATAAAAGGACAGTTCATTCCTTTTAGAAGTGTGTCATTATGCCTGGTCAAACACTCAAAGCAAGGATAGCCCCCCATCTCCAACCAGACATCATTACTATTTAACACATCCATCTCTGCCTTCACCTTCTTCATGCTGGAGATGCCCTGTCCGCATGAGTGGCTTGCCGTCTTTCTGCTGCCATTTAATCAGCATTCTTTAACCTCAAGGGACGAGGCCTTCAACTGACTCCTGCAGTGCTAGGCAGGAACACTGTGACACCAAAAAAACAGATCTCTTATCTATTGCCTTCTCTGCCTGCAATTGTCAGCAAAAAGAAAAAAAAAAAAAAAAAAAGAAAGAAAACGAAAAACAAACTCCACTGATGCTTCCGTCTCCAAACCGGTGGTGCTGTCAGCTCCTATTTAGAATCCATGTTTATTCCCCACACTCTGGCTTTTTATTTATTTAACAGAAAAATATGCATTGGGGTGGTGACTTGCAGGAAGACATGTCAAGACACACAGCGAAACCAGCAGTGTCAGGGCAGTTAACACTTCAGTAAACAGTGCTGTTGGTAAGTGTGCTCACACAGTGATTGTGTTGCGTGTCACTGTCAACAACAAACACCTTTGCAACACCATGTATTTTGAGTCGTGATGTCTATACCTTGGATGTACTTGAAATTTGTATTCATAGAAGCAGCTGTGGCATGTCATTAAAGAAGTGGTGTCGTTTTTCTCAGCACAAGCAAAGTCGATTCTAACACAAACAACCCCGATCCAACGAGTCCAACTCCAACCCCACTACTTATTTATCAGAACTGGAGTTTTTTGAAAGAAGATAGGCAACGAGAGGGCATTTTGGCTGTGCATTGTTTGACTTTCAGCAGATCAAGCCTTCAGCAGAGGAGAGAGTGAGTCAGATTAATAAATAAGAATGCATAAAGGTTGAGCTGTGCTAGCGGGTCTCCCTTGGATATTGCTGAGGAGTCTGCACACCTGCCCAGACTGTCAAGCACCAGTAGGCTTTAGTGATTTGGTTTAAGGTAAATTTAGCACAGACCACTGGGGATTTTACATCCAATTCTCTTTTTTCATAATACAATAGATGTTGGAGTGAAGGGGAAAGTCAAATAAATCATCTACAGGTGGCCAGTTGGGTCCTCAGTCACTGACTTTGACAAATTAAATAGTTAGGATTCAAAAGTTGCTCAGCTCATTTTATTAAAAGGGACTTTATAACATGAGACAGGTGGCTGATAGCGATTATATTGGTGGATTATGCTTTGGGTGAATGAAAAAAAAATTGTTGTAAAAGATGTGGTGTGTGTCAATTATGGATGATTCTGCAAAAGCCGCTTTTAAATTTAATGGCAGATATTTTGGGCAGCTACAGATCAGGGAAATATTGCAGTTGTCGAAAATAAATATGGTTTTGTTGATACTTCATTTGGAATTCACTTTGCCACTGCATTACAATATAGCAAATCATAGCCTCAGTGACAAATATTAAGTGTAAGTCCAGTCAGTGGGTGATAAGAGGACACAAAGACACTGAGGTGATGTGAACACTCAGTTTACTTGAAGAGTCTCCACACTCATCAATTTAGGCAGTTGCCAGTGCAGAGAAGATTTAATATCCCAGACACAGAGGTTCAATTCACACTGCAGGCCTTGGCTCAATGCTTATATCTGATATTTTTGAATGACCCTTCATATCTTATTATAGAATGTGACTCGAGGAATCTCCAAATCTGTAAAGCTGACAATTACTTTTTTCTATTCCCCAATGTTGTGTTAAAAGCAACATTTTATTTTGAAATATTAACTGTAATTAAGTGCAAGTGCAACTACGAATTAAAAACACTCAAAACTATTATTCTGTAGGTATTTTGCTTTGTTAGGTCCATGAATGTGTTTTTATACATTTAATTGTCAGGTCAAGAGTGTCAAAACAGAAATATAATTTATGCTTAAAGAAAATCTGACTTATGTTCTTACAGAAATAATGAAATATGCACTTGAACAGCCAACATGACCTCACTGTCAAGTCATGGCATCTCCCAAAAATCGTGTTAGTATGCAGCTAAGCTGCAGCAACAAATGTGTTTCACAAAAAACTAAAAATAAGTTAATTTATGTATTTGGCGAGTCAGGATGTATCAATAAAATGTTCACACAACATTTGTTTTCTAAAAAAATATTTGACCTTGTAGTAGCATATGTCTAATTTATTAATGAGGTTTAATTTATCAAAGTGGTTGAGGTGTGGGAAAGATTGTTGTTTTGTTAAATACAGAAAAAAGTACAATAATTTAAGACACAACATATATATATATATATATATATATATATATATATATATATATATATGTGTGTGTGTGTGTGTGTGTGTGTGTGTGTATATGTGTGTATATATGTATATATGTATATGTATATGTATATACGTGTATATATATATATATATATATATAAAGGATACCATGATTCTAAACCTCATATTAACCAAAGCCAGTACAACATTGTACACTCCTGTTGATGCTGCTGCCATCAATACGTAGCATGTATTTCTGACTTTGGTGTATTAAACCCTGAAATGTTTAAAAATGGTGGTAAAACAGTACCCAGAAGTGATGCCAAGTGGCTCCTGCCATCTGAATGTTATGAGTTGGGAATAGGATGCACCTGCAGGTTTAACTTAAAAGTCCAGGTAATTGAAGTAATTAATTTATCTTTTTGACAATTTTGTCTTCCTGCCCATCAGCCTATCAGATTAAATGCTATTTTCCTTCATAACTGGTGACCCTTTACACTTAAAATTGATCACCTTGGTGTCTAATGCCCTGCCCAAACCTAATATTTCAAAAATAGAGTACATCACATTAAGTGGCTGCTAATACAATTTCAATTTCATTGGATCTTGCAGTTAATTCGTGACCTAAAATAGACAGAAATGGCTCTTTAACTGTGACTTTTTTCAGTTTTAGAACACTCATAGGCTCACTCACCATCAGTAGCTAATGTCATATAATTAGTGCAGCTGTGTTATATACATCCTTCATCTTAACTGTTACAGAGGAAGTTTATTCACTGCACATATCAGTCTGCCTGTGTGCTATTTATTTGACCAATGGTAAGGCTGATGTGGCCCCAGAGTACTCAAGAGAGAGAGGGAGAGAGGTGCTGGCAGTGGGCAGCTGGAGGCACGTACACTCGTTAGCCCTGCTCGCTCTCCCTTTCAAATGGGGCCTTAATGATTTATAGATGTTTGCTTTAAAAAGTCATTGGCATTAATCCCATGGCTCATTAACCATTTAATTAAAATTAAATTCTGTGTTAGGACTAAAGCAGATTGAGAGTATTTCCTCCTGGTGGGAGGCTGTTGAATCACCTCATTTTCGGAAATGCTTCATGTGAGGGGGGATATGTACCAACACACAGCTGACATGTAGGAACAACTGCTAGCAAAGTCAAAAGCAGGACTGACTCCACAGAATGATCACAGCTCAGACTCAGATTTACCACCTTTTGCCACCAATGAGCCCAGCATTATTTCATATGGAATTATTGATAAGGAAATGGAGTAGGTAAAATTCATGAAGCACAAACACACAGAGCAGTTTTTTTTTTTTTTTTTTTTTTTTTTGAAAGGCAGAGGTGAGGAGTTCAACACTGCAGGAGGTGTTGTCTGTTTATCCTCATAAGCAGCAGCGCAAGTGCAAATAAGCTTCAAGTGGACATGAGGCAAGTCATGACCTGGATATAGAGTAGTATCTTTTTCACCTGCTGGGAATTAGTTGTATAAACATGAGTGTGAACTGTGACACTGCATGCACCACCATAGTAGTGCATATTTTCATTTTACAGCCAACAACCCAAATTTCTGACCCCGACAAAATCCCCCTGCAGTGCAGTTTTCCTGTGTTTCCTGTCAGCTGCAGCTTATTGCTCTAAATCATAGTGAGGATGCATACTCCTATATTTTCCCAAATTAATGGAATTTACAGATGTATGTATAGTTTACACAGAAACAGTAACTGCCCATTTATACTGCCCTACAGTATAAATGGTGTTTTCTGCAAACAGTTCACCTATAAACTTACAGGGAAAACACTAGAAAAGGTTTGACAGCATAAGCATAAAATGTTAATTTTTGAGTTTTAAAGATGCTGCTATGAGCTTTGTTACTTTTACACACAGCCTGGTTCCATTTGTAATGCTAAACTAAGCTAGCTAGGTGCTAGAATGCAAATACAAGAATGGTATCTAGGGATGCTCCAATCTGTTGCCAATAATTATCGGCAGGTATTCACTAAAGGTTGTTTGATCGGCACTCTCTTTATAGGCCAATCAGTACAGCCGATTAGATGATGTAAAATACCTGAAAACACCTGAAAAAAATGCATTGAAACTTAATAAATATAATGTTAAAAATATTGAATATTGAATCGTATCAAATTGTATTGTGGGGAATTCTGAAGTACTGTAAATAATCAAATCATTGGCTTGAGAAATCGATATTGTATCAAATCTGATTTCCACCCCAATCTAAAAATTACTGTTTCTGCAGTTATGAAATATAAAATAATGAGAATGAAACATGTTGCCTTCCAATTAAAAAAAAAATGGTTTGTAGTTGTTGTAAGTGCTTGATCATAATTTTACTTTAAATGCAATTAATTTTATATCTGTATGTGGTGCTTAGTGCTAGACACTTACATTATAAATGAAGGATTACATTCTGTGATCGGTATCAGCAGATTCTGATTTCAATGATCAGTAATTGGTGATTGCATCCCTAGCGGTACCAGATCCTCTTGCTTACTTTAGGTAAGAAAGTTTTGATAATAATAAGAGTATCTTCCAAAATGTTAGACTATTCATTTCAAACGTTAATGACAACACTAATAATGTTTCCTAAATAATAATCTTTTGCTAATTGGTGTCACAGAAGTGCCCATTATGTAAAGCATTGGGCCGGCACTACAAAGTGATTATCATCAACAAGCTTTTACCTCAGCAGTGCATAAATTCACTGTAGTCTGCTTTCCTGTGTGTTGTGAGGAAAACATTATCATTTGGCCTCAAAAAGAATAGTTGCTTAAGAACAATATCTTGATCGATTACTATTTCTGACTCCATGACTGTCTCGGCTACCAACAGTCACTGCAACAAGTTGCACTGGCAAGCTTTACTGCAATGGTGATACAGTATAATTAAGAGGCAACACTCCATCACTGGTCCTGAAATCTGTGTAGTACCTTAAATTGCTTTCTAAATAGGTCTATGTTACCCAATATGTGGTTTTCTCTGCGTGTTTCAACAAAGTGAAATGAACTTGGTGGGAGGATGGAAGTAAAAAAGTGCAGATTGATCGCTGTGCTCATTGGAGTAATTCAACCCCAGTCATTTTCCTCTGCAGGTTTTTATAGCATTTAAAATAGCAACGCGGTAATGGCCCACACACAAACACATAGACATATGCACACAGAAGTACACAGACGTAAGCACTTTGCAGGACAACATGTGGTCTAAAAGTGCTGGGAAATGAAAGAGGGTCGAAGGGATTAATTCATGTCTCCAGAAATACTCCTTTGAAAGTGTATTTGTTTGCCACCTATGTAAGCTGAGATATAATGGTCCATTTTGGTTATCTGATCATCTCTTCCACATATCCACTCATTTAGCAGTCAGATGTTTTCCAGGCCAAAGCAATGTGTCTGTATATTACATGTACGGTATACAGCTGAGCTTCTTACTGCCTGAGCAGTTAAGCCTATAACTCTTATCACCGGTAACCACTTGAGATATTGTTCAAAGCACAGGCCGATTTATAGGCATACTTATTCAAACTATAAAGCAAGTCAGGCACAATGAAACATGCAGCAGCCGTGGCAGATTTCTTAGAATATAGTATACGTTTTTTTGTGCATTGCTCTCTTTTTCACATTGCTTTGGTTATTTGTTTCAAATGCATGGCATTCATTTGGCTTAAAATACATTTCTCAGTGTTACATCTTGGTCAAGACTGCTATTAAAAGTGTGAAACAGCTATTGCTTAGACAATGATATGTAAACAGTGCGGTGGTGCAGCAGTGCAGCAGTGCCAAATGAGCTAACTCTTTGTGCTGAGAACTGATGTATTTTTCTTGATGCATTTGTAAATAAGTTAATATATTCCCCTTGTTGAGACTTAATATAAGCTTTAAAAAGGCAGTCCTGCAATTTAATTTTGTACTTCAATATATCTGCTAGATTTAAAAGACAAATTTAAAAAATGTCAAAACCAAATCTATCACCTGAGATATCCTAACTTCCTTCCATCTATCCATTATCGTCTATGACACAGCCTTTGACTGTCCAACATAGCATGAGGAGGGGTACACTTTAGGCTGTATATAAACAAATAAATATTCACATTCATATTAATGTCTATGAGTCAACAATGAACCTGTTCAGCACTGGACTATAAAAAGAATCTACCACTACCACCGACAGTGCAACAGTGCTAACCTAAAACTGTGCTGCCAAGAACCTATCTTTTAGTCTCTGAAAGCCTTCACATACTGCCCCCAGTTTATAACTTTGTACTTTAAAGTCTTCAAGCCCATGCAGGTATAAAACTGATATCATTATTGTAAGAATGGGAAGCTGAAGTGTCTAATGAACATTTTGACCCAGATTGGTTGCCAAATAATCCAAAACATTACCTTTTATTTTTGTAGTATTCACCATATACATAGATGAATAACTTGTCTCCATACTACCATACCACCTACTACATTTGCTTCCCTGCCTCTAAGCCACTTCATACAAACCTGAGGGGTACATGTCTTCTAACATTCAGGTAATGTCAGGCTAAGCAGCTAGCTTGGCCTGTTTTAGGAAGAGCTTTCACAATTTCCAGTCACTTTAGTCTATTACTCTTTAATACCAGTCCTGACAAAATAACTGCCTGTCCTTATCTTGTAATCCCCGTATCTCTGCTGGGGTTGAGCCTTCCAGCTCCAGTTGAGGACCCGTCCATCCATCCATTTTCTACCCCTTTATCCCACACTCAGTCTTGGACTGGACCCTATCCCAGCTACTTACGGGCAAAGGCATGGTCACTAGCTTGTTGCAGGGTCACATATATAGACAGACAACAATTTACACTCAGATCTACACCTACAGGTTTTTGGTATGCGGACACAGTGAGAACATGCAAACCCCACACAAACTCCCTGTGCCTGACCCAGGAGCCAAATCCAGGACCTTCTTGCTGTGAGGCAGCACTAACCCCGATGCCACTGTGCTGCCCCAGGTAAGGACCCTTTCTCTCAATTCCATTATCAAATATTATAAATAAAACCTTTTTTAAAAAAATACCTTTTTTTTTTATTTTCACAGTAAAATGAGATGGTTTAAACATGATATCTGTAAAGAAACAACCATTTCTATGCTGTGGTAGAAGTCAGACACAGGTAGCTTAAAGCCTGAATAAATAAAAACACCCAATCATGATTAGGGTGGTTTTTCTGATATAAACCTTTTTATTAGTCAAATCACATTAGAAAAAGATCACGACTTTCTCTCTTCTACCATATGCAACCCCATTTTCATTTCTCGTTAGACCAATCATGTGCTATTTGTTAGTTAAATATTTGCCTTTGTTTGACATGGAGGTAAAGCTTTTGAATAATGTAGATGCAAGACATATTAGCATAAGGGAATGACTAATGTAGCTGCAGGTTACTGCTGTTGATGCGGGTGTGTGCATGATGTAACACATTGCCTCAATGGATGTTGATGTATGCAAACATGGCTCAGAGTGTAAACTTTTGAAAATGGCCGCCTCACCTTGTTGTTTGGGCAGACGGTAGTGAAGCTGCCGGTGGGTTATGACTTTTTCCTGCTAATGTCTTTGCTGAAGTCTGGCTAGCAGCCAGTGGGGAGAGGCAAACTAGCAGACGGTACCACATCAATATCCCAACTAGCCACCAGAGCCAGGCTCAAACGATGGGGGACTTTAAAGGTAGCAGCTGGTGAGTTGATATGGGGCTTCCCACGTTCTGCCAAGGGGGTTTTAGATTCATTTAAATGATAGAGATTACTTTTAAGTGCTACATGCATTAATTGATGTTGAGAGCTGGGAGATATGGAAACTAGACAATATAGGCAACCAGATATGAACATGAATAGGTTTAACAGTTCTCTTTGTTGTCTATGACTAAACAGATGCATATTATGTCCAATGCCCCTCACAAAATAACATCTCAAGGACATTTTGTTCCATCTATCAGTCTAAAGGATGTTGAGGTATGAGCTTAGATCTTTAAGTGAAGATATTCAAAGACAGACTATTCATTTCCTAACGCTTCATTGCTCAATTTCTGAGGAGTCAGAGGGACAGTGTTTGATATACCCCCCACCCTTCCATGTTTGTATTGTGCATTTCATAAAACTCACCAGCTCTGTCTTTCACTGTCTGCCTTTCGCAGGCCTCATTGTAATTCCTCCCCAGCCTCGTTTCTATCTTCCCTCACTTAGTGGCCCAAGAGGTGCTTCCAGTTCCCTGAGGAGCCTGCTGGCTCGCGGTCAGAGGCCCTTTGAGCTGCCAAGTCAACTGAGGCCGTCGGTCCCCCTACTGTGTGTTCCTGCACGGAGGCTGCTAGGATGCTGGCACAGGACCATTGATTTACTGCCTTTGGCTAGGACACTCTCCAAGGAGCTCCCATTCTGGCTGGGATATCATTTATTTGGGACACATTTGGCAATGCCTGCAACTTGGCCCTCTTTGAAATGCATCGTCCAGAGACAAAATAAATGAACGGTATCAAAGATGTGTCAACCATGATGCTTTTTTCATGAAGGATGGGAGAAAAGGATGGCATATGAAAGCATTTGTGTCCCCACTCAGCACTGCACCCTGTACAGAACAGACAAAGCAGCAAAGCACGACAAAGCTCAACATGAATAAAACTGTTGCAGCATTGAATGTGTGTGGAATACTTATGTCAAAGTCATTAAATAGAGTTATGTCTGACATTTTGTAATTTGTCAACCAGTGGTGTATGAGAAGTAGTTATATTTTGCAACTGATCAGACAGATTTCAAAAGCATCACAGTCTGTCTGTCAAAAGTAAGTGGGAGGACATGGCTTTTGACAGTGCCATGTTTGTTACTTTGCACTTTGTCTACTGGGCACTGTGCGACAGCCCAGGCATTCTGAGGTGTCTCTCTGTTCCACTGTTTTCTAGGTGATATTTCTGCGTTGATACTTATAGACAGGGGAAAAGTGTGAAAGCTACAGTTGAGTGGCAGCATTTTGTTTTGCATTTGTCTCCAAACAGATGCATAGCTGTCATTCAAGGTCCCATTGAAGATTGCTATCAAATGTAATCGCTTCAAAGCTTATTCCCATGGATGCCCGCTTACAGATACAGCTTTTTCTGGTGTCTGTCAAAAGGATGTTGC
The DNA here is from genome assembly GCA_016801845.1 of Polydactylus sextarius. Lineage (NCBI taxonomy): Eukaryota > Metazoa > Chordata > Actinopteri > Polynemidae > Polydactylus > Polydactylus sextarius. Next base: position 12,586,283 of record CM028906.1, read on the forward strand.
AGAGGGCCATGCAGCAAAAGCTTCAAATGTATGAATTTAAATATAGAATGGGCTCAGACATTATGATTCATATCAGGCACTCCTAAAGCAACACAAGATACTTTTTAGTGTGTTTTCAATAGTGTTGCTTCCATCATTAAAGATTACTGCCGCGCTTTAGAGCAGATAGTCTAGAATGGACACTGTTTGCTTAGATGTTAATATTTTAAACATCAACAAAAACATCTAAATTGTCAGCTATTCCTCCCACGATACATCAAAAAACCTCTTCATATGATTTGCAACCAATCAAGGTGGCATTAAAGAAATAATTATATGTATAGCCACCTTGATCAAGCAATTGTTCTTTCAGTTTATCCTCCCTAACTCTCATCAGAGCTGCTTAGTTGTACAGCTTAAATTTTGTTCAGCACTCCCCGTCCCTGCAAAAAAAAAAAAATCAATTAAAACTGACCCCAGTGTTCTCCTTTGTAATATTTGGAATCAATCAGCTCATGGCTTTGTATAGATTTGCAATAGTACACCCTTCAGTCCTCTTAAGAGCAATCACAGCCTTTCGATCACAAGCTGTAGTCACCTGGGGCTACATGTCGGCCTGGAGATGTTGCCATTTAAAAGCTATCATGTTTGGTCTTTCACTGAAGTGCCACGAGAGAAGAAAATTGTTATAAGAGCAAAGACAGCATATAAAAACATGTTGACACAAGTGTGAGATGTGAAATACCTGGTAACTGAAGAAAATTACACATTTTCTTAGTGTACAGCAGAGCAAAGCACAGTTTACTAAATAAAAGTGAAGGCAATCACCTTGTAACTCAAATAAATATCCTCAGCTAACATTATGACTATTATTTATTTATATTTCTCAATATAAGAGTCAGGTTAGACACACTAAAGACAAGAGCTTAAATTGGTTGTAATTATTTACAGCTGCCTAAGTGATAATGTTCAAGTACCAGCACATTTCACTTAAATGGTTAAATATGCTGTATGTGCTGTTCCTCATAAATTTAGCATCTATGTTCTATATGCATCATGCAGCCACAGCCAGCACATGAAAAAAGCATTTATTTTTCTCTGCATTAATGATGGTGAAATCTCAGTGTGATATTGGCAGAATTACTATTGATTTTCTGTGTTAAGAATATTTATCTCCTCTTCCCCTCGGGATCAAACACATGTTGGTTAAGTAATGACATATGAAAAACATGAAGATATTGCGTTCTGATCATGACCTTTTAAAAACATAAAGACTTGTGGTTATGATGTTAATCCTTTTAATTTGATGGCAAAACTTTGTGATGGGTGTGCATACAAAATAGAATGGTAACATCCACATTGGTGTGGATCAGTGGTGCACAGAGCCAAATGTTAATGTATTCATCACAGTGACAATAATAATGATGTCTAAGCTGAGGTATTAGTATTAATAGGTATGCTAATGTTTGCCTTTTAACACTAAACATAATCAGGATCCATTCATTCAGTTTCATCTGATTATTTGGGGTCAGGTCATGGTAACAGCAGGTCAGGTTTGACATGAAAAAGCAGCAGCTCTACCCCAAATCCTGGCTGTTTAGCTGTAGGTGACTACATGCTGTAGTCACCTGAAGTCCACAGCCTCCTTCTTTCAGTCACCACCTAAAAGCTCAGGACCATCAGTGAGGGTCAGAATGAGGATTGACTGATAAATAGACAGATTTGCTTTTCAGCTCAGTTCCCTCTTCACCACAATAGTCTGGTACAGCGCCTGTTTTACTGCTGACGCTGCTCAAATCCATCTGTCAATCTCTCGCTGCATCCAATTCTCACTGGTGAACATGACCCTGAGATACTTGAACTCCTTGACTTGACTCCACTGCAGCAGTGACTCATCTACAACCTGAGGAAAAGACTGGAAATGCTTGGAATTAATTGGAGAAGAAAGTCTGGACATGATTTTAATGCAGTCCAAAGGGGTACATGAATGCCTGTGCCAAATTTGGTTGCCATCCAGTATACTCTCATCCGCCACAACATTAAAACCAATTATTGGTGAGTTTTAATATAATGTATCATTGAAAGCTCTCTGTGATTGGTTGGAAGGGTAAGGCACCTGAAACATGAAAATCTCAGAGACAAGTATCTACAGATTTTTGATAGCACTGTTCTACAAAAAGTTAAACACTATAGCTTTCAAAAAATGACATTTTGATAAATAAATTAATGAATAAATGAATTTCCTACCTTTCAAAGACAGTGATCTAAAGACTTCAAGGACTGCAAACGTTTTGAATGTGTCATTCTCAGGGGTGCTTGTTTAAGTGTGTAAACACTTCAATGACAAGGCGAGAACATTTAGGTCTTGAAAAGAGATTTGCTTTTAGGTCACCAGCTAGATTTGGCGGTTGCACTTAATGTTAGCGTTCAATACCATGTCCTCTCAGATGAGTGAGTGTAATGGTGGTCTGAGGTACATAAATACAGTTTAAAGTAGATAGGCTTTATCCTAAGGGTTGACTAGAGCAAAAAAAGTCATTCCCACCTAAAAGCTACTCTTCCCCTCCAGAGGACATGGGCAGCTGTGGCACAAACTGAGACATCTCATGCGCTAGTCAAAGATGACATGCTGATGCTTCACACCGCATATCATTGTCACATAACGTGTCCCCGCTGGTGACAGGCTGATGACCACAGTTACCCTGCAAACCCTAGAGTTAGCTCAGCCCAGCAGAGTTGGTCATTCTGGAGGCCACTGTGGAAATAACACTGGACAGAGTGAGTGTATATGTGTACTTAAAATGGAGTCACGGCTACCTGTTTCTGACATATGCTGTTGGTGATTTAGGGTGAAAACTAAGAAAACAAGTTCAGCTGCAATGGGTTACTCATCAGCTCCCAATGGATATTATTAAAGAAGAGTGAACAGGTGAAAAAAAAAATAAATAATAGAGTACAGCTTCTCAACTGCTGCATCACACTTGTCTTCACATACACAAGATATATTTAAAGTAAGGGCTGTCGTGGCTGTACAGTAAATATAAAAATACAGCAGGCTTAACTTAAGGCAGCTTCTCAAAACACACAGTCTTCAGTTATTTTTTGTTTTTTGTCTTTTATTAAATTAATTGGACATGTCTTACTTCCATGAGGTAGAAACTACTGGTGTACCTGCGAGCTGTTTTCCCAGCTTTTATGCTAAGCTACGCTAGGTTCATATTTACTGTACAGACATGAGGGGTATTGATCTTCTTGTCCACTTCTTGGAAAAAAGCAAACAAACACATTTTTTAAAATACACAACTTTTCAAATTATAACAATAATTTGGAAACTTATTCAAACGAAAGAACACCAAGGCTATATTGGGTTGAGTTGGTCAACAGGGAAAAATGAATAAAACAAATCCTGTCAGGCACAGCAGAAAAGTCAATGTCTGCAGAACACCAGCAAAGAAAAAAATAAAAAAACTAGAAACAGGAACCTAAGTCAAAATGCAAAACCTACTGGGAAAGAGACAAACAGAAACATGATGATACATGAGGGGAACACCAGGGGAGCTAAACAGAACAGATGAACTGACACAGGACTGGGAGCACTGAGACTAAATACACAAGGGAGGCAGGGATAATTGGACACAGGGAAAGCAATCACAGAGCAGGAAACTACACAAAGACATGAAGTGAAACAACCAAAAAACACACAAGGTAAATAAAATATCAAAATAAACTAGATATTATTATAAGACCATACAATGTCTAGGAGCAAAATGTGACAGGTTGTTTTAATACAGGACTCTACTGTACCCATCCCATACTGAAAAGCTGAACACGACTGAAACAGATGAAGACCCAGAGGGAGGTCAACCATAAATTAGATTGTGAGACACACTAGGCTCAAATTGTCTGATCTTAGAAGGTAAAACTGTGTCTGTTCACAGAAGTTGCTCAAGTTTTTGGCAACTTGAGAGCTGAACTTCTATTCAATCCCAGGTGTTCTACACCAAATGGATTATTGCCTGGTTTGAGGTCAGATATGATGCCTTATTAGCTCATGAAAGAGCAGGACAGAGTGCCAGACCATTGTTCTCCATACTGAGATGAAAGGCTAGCTGGCTAATGAACATCTGCCAGCCAGCATAAGGACCCCAACAGACACACAAAACCTTGAATTGACCATTGCTGAGAGCAGCTGCTCTGATCAGAAAGATTTTGATGTAAATTTAGACTGAGGATCTGCCATGGAGCAGCTGTAATACCCAAGGACCAAGATTAAGGGGAAGACATTCTGCAGCTCTTCTTATGTGTGTCTGAAATGCCAAAGTTCATCAGCCTAACCTCTATTAGGCTGCAGAGCAGGGTTCACTTCCCTTGTTCACTGAAATCAGGATCATGAAATAAAGATGATGTGGATTTCAAAGACTGCCATCTTTGTCAGGATATGAGAAATTCTATCTGATTTTACCTGACTCCTTTGAATTTTTGCAATTTCCAATGGAACATCTAAGACTTGTTTTGGTCCTGGAGGAAAATATTTCATTTTCAAACAAAGAGAAGGGAGCCACACGTGAATCAAGGTCAATTTGAATGTACATCAAAAAAAACCTTCAAAAAGTTCCAGGTTCTAAGGGTTGTGTTTCTGTGAAGCTATTTAACTCTAACTAAACCCTGATTAGTGCAATAAATAAGTTTTAAATGTCTTTAAGCAAAAATAGTATTGCTTATCACCAAAACCTGAAAAACACCTTTCTGTGATTTTATGTGCAAGTGGTTTGGGAAATCATTAAGTTATCTTCCACATGACTCTGGAGTAATTTACGTAATGCAATAACGCTAAACCCTAAAGTGCAATTACATTGCTCATACCACCATGCACTAGGAAATGATTCCCCTAACTACAGTGTCAGAACACATCGCATACACATATCAGAGCAGGATCTGAATGCGTGCAAAGGCTACAGTGCAGTGTTAATTAGGTTACTGATACTTTCCACTGCACAATTACTCTGACAGAGTGGCTCATCTTTCATTTCTCTGGTCTGCTCCTCTCGTTGAGGCTTATTCCAGGAAATTTCTTCTACTCAACACACTTCAGAGGGCAATAAGGTAACAATTTAGGGTTAAAAATTTCATAAACACTTATGACCCTATGTCTTTTTTGCAGAAATAGTAAATATGCACTGTGTTCAACCCGATTCATTTTGTCAGTGAAGAATGAGACACTTGATCAGTTTGCAGTGGTCTGGCAAAATGTAGGTGAAAGCATCAGGGCCAACTCTTTGAAACTGGTATAAACAGCACTTGGCAGCTCTTTGCGTCTTGGACATATGTAAATAGAGGCTTACCCCTGGAGATAGACAAGGACTTTGAGGTAATTGTTTAGAGAACCTGTGCCCACCATTGAAGGGGGCTGGTGCATTTTGGTGGAAACCTGAGGGATTAAACAGACCCCAGGCAGAATTACAGGGTCATACAGACTGAACCATCCAGGCCTGAAGCGAAAAAATAGTCAAATCAAGGTGATGCAGTGGTCGAGTGTGTGTGTGCTTGTGAATGTGAAAGTGTAGATGTGTGCATACATGTAAGTGTGTCCCTGTGAGGGAGTGCATGAGGCAGGGGGTAATTGGTATTAGTAGTGAGGAAGCCTGCCTTAGACAGTGAGGTTATCACCTGCACTCTGAGCTAATCTCCCTGCATTTCAGGAGCAGCTCTCTCTCCTGCCTTGCCAAAACACCAGTGACCAGAGCAGGCTACCAGTCCATTAACCAAGGCCGGCTCTGCCAAGCCAGAACTGGCCTGTGGGAGAAACTCAGCCTATTAAGCTCAATGGCACAGAGGAAGGAGATATCCCAGGCTTACTCAGTACCTGTTAATAGGATCAATTCACAGTTGGTTTGAGTTTTTTCTTTTCTTTTCTTGGGATTTGTTTTCAATAAGAAAAAAATGTAGAGGCCTGATGCCTATATTTGAGTGCTTCTCCTCTAGTATCACTTTAAAGGTAATTTAAAAAAATAAAATAAAATATAAAAATCCAGAAAGTCAGTGTTGTCTTTTCAGGTTAAGCAGTTACCATGATTCTTTCATAGCTTGTGATTAATGCTCCCTGTTGACATATCTAAACCAGCTGACAAAATATTCTGCAGCTGTAGATAGAAACATCCACCTGTGAGTATGAAATGTTACGCCCACCAGCTTCCCACATTCTCCAGCAGGACAAGGTTATGTGTAATACGTGGAAAAGAAATTGTGATCCCTGTATTAATATGTTGTGTTTTTCTTTTTTTTTTTTCTTCCAGAAAATGGCCCCAAGACACCAAGTACATCTGAAAACATTGAAAATCAGATGTCCTAATGTCTTGATGTTGTGATGTTTCTTTATCAAAGCAGTCAAAAAATATCAAATGAAATTAGCTATATTGCAAACATGAAATGGTACAATCATATTGAATTATCCTAAAAAGAAATACTGACAGTTCCTCAATTTAAATAATTTCCATTTTAATATCTATTCCATGTACTTAATATATAAATCACCAAGAAGTGCATGTGCTGCACCAACAATGTCGAACTGGAGCAGTGACACCCTTAGTAACCTTTTGTCCAAATTTCAATGAGGAAAGAAATTCTCTGAAGAATTCAAGATACCTCCCTGCCAAGAATTTCTCACTAAAAGACTGCAGATCTAGATGTCTAAATTCATCTAAAGTTGATATTTCAGCAGCACCAGGCACAGCATGGATGTTACATAATATTAGTGAGACACGTGGTACCAAAAAACTAGTATTTTATGAAAATGTTTCTTCTTATACAAAGTGTAGGTGCACTGTAAAGGTTTCAGAATTTACATGGTAGGGATGGGACCAGTTTATGAGAGCAAAATCAATTTTCCTTCAAACTCTGGTTAAAATCTATAGTTGTGCATTGTTATAGGCTGAAAAGCTAAAGTTTCATAAAAATCTTAGGCCAAAAGCTCCAACACTATTCTTCCCTTCACCTGTCTAACTGTGGTTTTTGAAATCCCATCCTTATTATTTTATTTATTATCCTTATCCCTATAGTTAATTATTTTGTTTGTACATTTCAAATGCACAGACACTACATGACTGGACAGGCTGTGATTACATGGGAATAAAATAGCAGCAGCCCAATAGTGCATACAGAAAGGTTCAACTTTATGCAAATTTTCTCTGATATGAAGAAGGGACAACCAAGAGACAACCAATAACAGTTGTTTTGATTCCCCCTGGATACTGAAGCACAGCTCAGGGGCTGTTTGCTCCAACTCAACAATATAAAAGCCCTTAGAAGCAAATGTGGTTAGAGCCAATTGTTGCGGTCAACCGCTTCAACATTCACTATGATGTAACAAGCTATGGGGACTTGAAAACAAAGCACAAAAGCACATTGCTCATGAAATTAACTGCTTGGTAGTGTGACAGTATAGAGGAACCAGGCAACAAAATAACATTGCAGAATAACATTGCAGTTAGAGCTGTAGCTGAAATGAACGAGAGGGAGTCTGCTGCTGTATGTTCATCTGTTGGATTGTTTGTCTTCTCAACTCCAAAACTCAGGGCCTCTGTACACTATGGGACACTTCATTGTTGTTTTATAGTGCTATTTTAATGTATTAAGCTTTTATTGTGGAAGACACAAAAGACAAAGGGTGGCACTCAGTAGTTGGCACTATCGCCTCAAAATCTTTGGACTGTGGGTTCTTTCCTGCAGTGCAAAGATATGCAGGTTGGGGAAATGGCTGAACTTTCCCACAGGTGAGGATGTGAGTTATCTGTTTATGCCAGCTCTGTAATGGACTAGTGACCTGTGCAGGGTGTATTCCAATCCTTCCCACAGTCAGTTGGGGTTCTGGGATTGGCTCCAGCAACTCAGAGAAGAAGAAATTTAGGTAATGGATAGATGGATGGACATTACAGAAAATGTTATTTCATGTTGATACATTAGTGATCATAATGTGATCAAATAAAAGCTATATATATAAAAGCTATAAAAGATGATTAGGTGAATGGTACTCATGCACATTACATGCAATCTTGGTGCTTCACAAACCATTAGTACCATGAAAAGATTCATCCTCTGTTGTTGTTGAATAGAAGCTGTTTGGAAAAAGTTGAAGAATGTGAAGAAAATTCTATTAATTTTAAAATTCAGCTCCTTATTTTGTAAGATTTGAAAAACCCAGGGACAAAAGTGCAACACTATCACCCATTGGATAAATAGATCGATAGATGATAGCGAACTTTTTCATGATTTCTACCTCTCTCTCTCTCTCTCTCTGTGTGTGTGTGTGTGTGTGTGAATGCATATGTGTACGCCAGTATTAAAGGCAGTGGTGGCTGTGTTGCAGGGAGCCTGAATGTGTGACAGCCAGTCTCAGACCACAGGGGAGGAGAGGATGGCTGCTCAGAGTTTGAAATATTGAGCTCAAGTACAGGCGTGTAAGCAGCTTGCCTTCAGCTCCTATAGTCATGACTCCTCTCTCAGCCCAAGGCAATTACAATGGATGAGAATCGGGTGCTGAGGAGCACAAAAAGCCTCCTCAAAAAAAAAAAAAAAAAACACACACAATAAAGAGTCATTTCCAATTCCATCTCCACCTGCATGCATTGAAAACATATAAATATATTCTCTTTGCACTATCTACTTATTAACACACAGCGCTGGAAAAGAAGCAACACCGCTAATAAGAATGCACAGGCTTTTTGCCATGCTTGAGTGAGCAGTGCTAGGATAAATAGCATAGAAGAAGGAGGAGAGGACAAGGCTGTGCTGTACCTGGAGCAGCCAAGCTGGAGCCAGAGGGCTAGAGGAGCAGAATTGTGTAGCGGTGTAACAGTAGAAGGAAACACCGCTCTGCTACCCACCTTCACTCACCTGCTTTGATCACCAACCGGAGTGTCATTCATCACCTACAGCGCTGCTGAAGGCTGACAATGGTGTGTGTGCATCCCGTGTGTGCATGAGTGTGTGTGCACCGTCTCTGAATACTGGTATTGTCTCTCTATTTTGTTTCAACTATATTTTTCTGAAGTCCACACAGAATGTGAGAAGAAAACGGAGGGAGGGATGGGGTTGAGAGGAAAAGTGAGGTAGACACAGACAGACAGACAGAGTCAGATTTAATTTGTGCAGGTTTTCATTTGGGGAGGATTGAAAATCTAATTTTGCCACCAAATCAATATTCTGAACCCTTGACCAATTATCATCTGACACTGACAAACATGAATCCCTTCACTTTTATTTGATTTCTTAGAAAATATTAGCATAGTAAATACATTCAGGAATTATGAATTCCCTTCTGTTGACTTGAGAGCTCTGAATTACACAATAGTAGATGTGAATCGTGCAATCGAGGATGTTTACGTCCTGTCCGTTTGCATCTCACTGTTGTTATTAACAGATTACTGAATTCTGCATTACAAACACTGCCAGCGACCAGCTAATGATGCTGCTTCAAGCACTAGGACCCAACTTCTGTAAGATCCTCATTGCTTTCTACTTAGGCCTTTGATATCAGAACTGAAATAAACCCCGAGCTGCTGCAGTTGTTAATGTTATGAAAATTCCAGTTGAAGTTCAAATTTCTGCAGTACCCTGAAAATGTGAAGACAACAAAATGAAGTTATTTTGGTCTGAAACATAAAAAAGTTAGTTGATAGGAGATTAGGCACACAACTAATTAGCATGGCTACGTGTTCACTATAGCATCTTGGTCACACGAACAAATAACACTAACATTTCTACAAAAACGCAAAATCCATTATATTAATTTATAACATCTAATTACATTTAAAGACTGTACATAATGAGTGTAGAGAAGCAGAAGGATAGTTCAGTAGTGACCAGCTATATAAAGAGGTGGAGGGAAGCAAAACCCCAAAGGTGAGATGGAAGTCTTCAGTTCATTGAGATGGCCTTGGTGAAGGATCCTTCATGTCGGCATCGCTGTACAATTTTCACTGTACTGTAGGTAGAAAAGCTGATTTTTTACATTTCCCCCTGTGATAAGTGGTTGAGTTTTACTTCGAATTTTGGTGAGAAAGACATAGATATACTCTCTTCAGACAGGTTAGAACTGTAAGCTTTGGAGCATGAAAACTCAACAAAATGCTCTAAGCAAGGTTGCTGCAATCCATATACACTGACAGGAAGGCGTATGTATACAGTGTAATATTATAAATTAATGGCAATGCAACAATACTCAAAAGGCAGTGATAACAAACATTTAGCTGCAAGGTTCAGGGTCAGCTACCTGCATAACAGTAAAACAAGGGCTAAGCACACTTTAACCCTTAGAAATGAAAAGCTCCATTTTGTATCATAACTTATATACATCTAATTTAGTTCAACCTAGTATTTGTTTTTCAGAAAACTGGTTCCAGCTATACTAATATAGCTGGTTATTTTGGAGATTTAGATTTTACATTAGAAAATATACTACATAGATCATCCATCCATTATCTGCAGTTTGGAGGACTAGGCCATAATGGCAGTAAAGTAGTCCAGATTTAAACCTCTCCTCACTGTCCAGAGACAGTGTAGAGAGACAGGAAACAGGGAGTAGAATGGGGGAAGGACACACAGCAAAGGTCGATTCCGTTGGGAATCGAACCGGCGAACATCTTCATGGCATATACGCCAACGTAGTGTGCCTTCAGCCGTGCAGGTGCCCTGTTTTCCAGCTCCTCCTGAAGAATCCAGAGCAAACCCCTGCCTACATTAAATTGCAAATGTATTGGAGAAAAGGCAGTTGCAATCATATCTCATGCGTAATAACATAGTGGTGACAAATGTACCACCAATTAATATATCAACAAAAACATGATATATTAATTGCATGTAGTTATATCTGACTACAGAAATATGATATCTATTTACATTTAACAAAACTACTATCTTTCTATTGTTTAAAATTGACCTGTCTCTGGATGAGCACTCATGTGACATTTGTGCACAAACCAACCACTACAAAACCCTAGTTCCTCTATAGCCCTTAATATAGGTAGAACTCTATCCATTCATTCAAAAATAATATTGCCTATTAACATAATCCATCCATCCATCCAATCATTTGGCTTGTGATATCATTTGGTTGGTTTCACATATCTATGAGCTGTTAGCAGTTGCTTTAAGCAACATTTTGAGGCCAAAAGATATAAAACTTTTCATCTCTTTTCATCTTCATTTCGCATTAATCTCTCCAAGACCCATCAGATTTTACTCGTGACAGGAAGTAGTTGCTCTCTGATTTCCATATTCGAACTGTGTCCCCTGTGAGAAAGAGTGGTGAGTGGTCAAGAAGAAACCTCTGGTAACACGAATCAGTTCATTCAGATTTACATTCAGTATATAAACAAACCAAAGCCCTTCTGTAGAAATGGATCTGGCAAAGAAAAGCTCCTCCTCCTACATACTTTATTTCTCAAAGTTTACATTTTCCAAAGCATGATGGGACTAATAGTGTCAAACTGATATATCATAATGGCTCTTAGTATGACTTCATCTTTGCCCACATTAGGGGGATTTAAAACATTCTCCTCAGAATATCACCAAAAGTAGCAAGCAACAACTATTCAACTAGCCTCATGTTTTGAAAACAACAATATATGAAGTCACTGGCTTGTAGTGACAGCTAGAGCCTGCAAATAACTAATTATAGCATAACAGTAATTATAATTATATAATTATACAATTATATTGTTAATGTGATTATAATTATTTAACACAGTTCCGTATTTGTTGTAAATCCACTGTGCATTAGTTTGACACTTCCTCCGTGACTGCAGCAGCTGAACAAAAATTGTCCCCAGTAATTAAATTAACGAGAGAGCTTTTTGTTTTATTTTTGCCCAACGTCCTGACTCTACATCATGCCTGTAAAATCAAGACATGCTTTGTGTAAATAGATTTTGAAATAATCACTCTGACAAAATATGTAAACACATAATGATGGCACATTACAGCAACAAAAGGAGAATATAAGCAACTCTCTTAGACAACAGTATTAGAGCGGCAGGTAAGAATTGTGAAAAATGCCATACCCTCAGGTACATAGTTGCTTTGTTGCTTATTAAACCTGTATTGTTTGAAGTGTTTTGCAGCTAAGCTTGTTGACACAGAGGTGCAGCGCAGATGCATTTGAGGCAAACAACTTCTACTGCCAACCAAGAGCTGGGAGTCTATACGGGTGCAGTAATGAGCCTGGAGAAAATGTAAAGCAGGAGGAAGATGAAACAGACTGTGTGATCTATCAGCTGTTCAACCTCACGGATTCCTAACAGCTCCTCGGAGCTGCAATGAAAAAGCTGACTGACGAGTTGCACTGGGTGGACGGGGGCAGAACGGTGACTGAGAGACAAGAAGGCAAATCAGGTGGGAGAGAGCGCAGGGATTTTCACAAAAGCACATTTCTGAAATATTCAATTTAGTACTGATCAACATTTACCTTTTTTGAGCTCAGACTGAATTATTCTATATGGCAACACCATTATGTTGGGGTTTATTACATGCTCTCCAGGAGATTTGGTTTATTCATCTTGCCTATTATTGACAATGACTGGAGCACTCCCCAGAGAGCAGCCCAGAGAATTGATTTCTGACAATCCACGATTCACCTCCTCAAGTCCCCCCACTCTTCTCTGACACTCCTGCAAATCAACTTAAAGGCAGAGTCTGACAGCTCCTCACATCAGACTCCATATAAACAGCCATTATTTCTGCAGAAAGCTTTTTTTGTCTTGTGGATGGGGCTTCAAAGCCAACATGTTCCTGTTAAGACGAGCCACGGTTTAGAAGGCACAGAGTGAGATTGTGAAAGTGGGGGGAGACATACACGACATGGAAGAGCGGTAGAACAGATGAGGCAGGAGGAGGCGGGTAACCTTCTCCAAAGCTAGATGAGTCAGAGCTTTTCAGTCTTCTACATTCCTGGTAACAGTGGGATATGTTAAAGGAGGGGAACAATCTCTAACACCGACCTGTCAAGGTCAAGCAGTTGCTTTGGGTCTCAGTGATGTTCAGTTGCTTTAATTTTATTTTATTATTGGCAAAACCCTTTCACTTGGCTCTTTAATCAGGTTAATGATATAGTTTGACATTTTCGATAATAGACTTATGTGTTTAGTTGCCAAAAGATGAATGAAAAAAATGATGCCACTCACATATCCAGAGCCAGGAGATTATACAAAGCAAGGTGAATTGCCTCTGTGTAATGCTAAGACTACACTGACACTCCATGCTATTTATACTCTGAGATAAATGAAAATGACTGCATGCTAATATATTCAAAATAACAATGCTAACATGCTTGTGTCGAGCATGTATAACAGCAGCTGTGTTTACGGTTTTAGTTTAGCACAATACATACTAAAATGTCCTAATTAGCATAATAGGAAATCTTCAGCTGATGGTAGCTGATGGTGTTAGAGGGGAAATTGTGGATCAGCAGGGTCAACCCACCAAGACTGTCCAGGCTAAATACAAAAACAAATTTTTGCCTCACATTACTCACAGGAGTACAGCCCCGGCACTATTTCTGTACTATTTCACAGCCTGAAAATATTCATCCTTAACACCTAGATGTGATACCATTACCTCAACACAATGCAAGTATTACGTGACAGATCCATATTTTCAGGACTTTTCCTTGGTACTCCAGCTGCTTCTCACACTTCTCTCTAATCCCTCTCCTTGTTTGTTCTTTCTCTGTGAAGTAGAGAAGTTGTATCATACATCTCAATGTGTCTGCAGACATTCACAAGGGTTCAGTTGATGCTGGTGGTGCTTGAGAAAAAACCCTGGATATCACTAGGGTCAAACTTCTGGAAAAAAATCTGCACCAAGATACAAAGAGGCCAACACACCAATGTTTTGCTCCGTAGAACCACACTGCTTGCATGGCTAAAGATCAAAGTACTAACATCTTCTCTGTTTAACTTGTACAAATACAGTGATGTAGTGATACATTGATAATGAGATCACATTAACTTTGGACACACTGTAAGGCCATAAACCTGCTGTCCTGGTTATGGTTTTATATTGAATAAATAGAAGGGAGGATAGTATCAATCTTCATATCTGACCAATACTCATATTTGTCATTTAAAAAATGCAATATACGTACACAATGGATTTATCAACAACAGTGCTGTGTTAAAGGTCCCATATTATACCCTTTTTACATCAAGTTAACATAGCTCTATGAGCTCCACTGAACATGTCTCTGAAGTAGTTTATTGAAAATTATTCTCAGATTAGGGGGCAGAAAGGGTCAGATCTGATTTCATGGCTTGTATCACCATCTCTGTATTATAAACATTGCAATGTGTTATACCGTCAGAAGCGTCAGAAACTCAGCTAAAAGCTCATATAAACCACTTCTACAACCACCAAACACAGCTAAAGCTACAAACAATTAAAAAGCAAGTAAACAAACTCCACCAAAAGCCGTAAACTCAAACCGCGACCCCTCGTCTCCATACGGCACTTTGTAAACAAACCAGCAATGTCTATACTGAGAGCACAGGTCTCGCAGATTCTAAAACAAGTTTCATCAAGACCTGACCAAAATTGACTGAACCAGCATCAATTGAATGGTCAATAATGTTCAAATGGTCAATAAACACAATCATAAAACCTGTCTTAAAAAATCCACAAAATCCACAGCAATAACGACTAAGAATAACAACTACATCTCCCAGGATGATTTGTGAGCAGAATCCACTTGTCACGCCTGGTAGCAGGCTGTTATTGAATGACATCCAAGCTAGCGCTTGCAAGGAGAACTGGCGGATACAGCAGCTCTGTCTCAGCTCAGGTCTACCTGTTGGGTGTGGATATTTCATTACGTCAGAGGGTGGAGGAATGTGTTATTCAAATATCGCCATCTGTGCTGTAGATGACGGGGATAAATAAACAACTGTTTAAGCACACAGTTTCTAACACTGTTTTTTTTGTTTTTTATTAATGTGTATAGAGGCAGTATAAACCCAAAAAAGTCATTCAAAAACCATAAAAAGTAATATTTTGCATAATATGGGACCTTTAAAGCATAAATCCAAGATCCTAATCTGGGTATTTCTTACTATAAGTACGTGTGATAAACAGGCTTTGCCTTCAAGCAGATGCACTTAATCAATCACAAATTGAATTTGTGATGGTACAGATTCTTATTTAACGGTGTGGGGGCGATTCGACTGTGTCACAAGACATTCTGATGGATAAATGGCATAAGAATGGGACCCCCTCCAGTCAACGCGGCTATGTTTCTGACATGGCCATTCCACGTCACACTGCTTGAAAAATGAGCTCCGTAGAGGCATGCAGTCCTGCTATGAGATTGCACTTCATAAAGGGGAACAGCACACAGGGGTGAAATTCCACTGTAGGGTTATGGATTTTCCAGTACATCACTGATAGATTGCACTAATATAACCTCAATAAAGAGTTTGAGAACAACTTTATGGATGTTTTCCCTCTTTTGTCATCTCATTTTTCGTCCTTTGATGTGTGCTCCACTTGATTTGTCTGTTTTGTCTCTTACTTTGTCTGTCACTCAAAGGTTGCAGAGTAGCAGACCCTCAACACATTAGTCATAGGATGTACGCCATAGAGTGTTTTATCCAAAGTTTCACAACTAGACTGCAACAGCTTCAGTTTGTTTGTTTTTTTTTTTTTTTTTGTTGTTTTTTTGTCTTTTTTTGTGCTTAGAGCGACAGCAGCGTGATGTTTGGGAGAATGTGAAGTGTACATTGCACATTAAATTCCTAAACAGCAGCACTTGGCACAAAACAGAGTGAAGATACAGCTTTCATTTTGAATCACCACTCCAAGCAATTTCTGCAACTCAGGATCAGCTACAGTTCTCTAGCACTACTGTAAGTAATAGTGAGCATGACATGATGGTGAGAATGGGGATTGAGTTCATCCTGTGGATGAATTTCCTGCCACAGATACCATAACCTCAAGTATGCACTTATTTCAATTTAACAGTTACAAAGGTTTCACAAAGATTTCAATAATTTTAAGAGACAGGTAGCGTAGAGTTTATATTGTCTGTATTTAAGCTATAACATAATTACAACAGGTTAAGTGAATAACACTGATTATCTTGTTACCATGGCTCCTGTCAACTAGTAGGATATATTGACCTTGAAGTTGATTAGGAGCTGTGATCAGTACCTACCAAAGTTGATCTAAGAAAAAAAAAGGTGGACCAGCAACAGGGCATAGTCTCTGAAGGTTCACTGACACATGTGAGTAGTATCGGCAAATGTTTATGGTGTGATCCAAATAGTGGAAGACAGTGGGATGGTCAAGTGCATGGAGAATTACTACAGTGAGTGGGATTCTGCAGATCTCAATCCAATCAAACATCTATGGGATTTGCTGGTCAAACAAGTCTAACAAGCCTGGTCATACTGTACCTTTTACTCAACAACTCTCTCTAGGAAACCGAGGAAAATAGAATTATGTCTCAGAATCTCTCAAAATGAGCCAGCATCTGTGGTCTGCACATCTGAGGTCTTGCTTGTTCAGTCACGATGTGATACCTGCTGAGCCCATCTCCAAGTTCCCTGATGGTTCACTCCTACCACTCTCTTTCAGGTCAAGGCACTGCTGTGGCCTTTCTCAACCCGGATAGTGGGACTTTGCCCCCCACAGCAGCCTGTTACTGCACCACACTGCCTCCCATCACTCTCCCTGCTTTCTCTCTATCACTGTCCTTCTCTGCCACCTGAGGGAACGATTCAATCACCTATGACCCAATCCATCTTTTAATGATGTTCGGACACTCAAAGGCCCACCTGCGCCCCATAAAAGGTTCTTTTCACAGTTTGTATTCTCTTCTCACATTGCACATCTACCTCAAAACTGATCCTGCAGGGTATGCATGTTTTGTGTGTGTGTGTGTGTGTGTTTCTGTCTGTGACCAGATGTATGTGTGTGTTAACATCCCCTGCAGCTTTTCCCCATATTCCTTATCTTCTGAGACCTTGACCAGTTTTTGGTTTGTTTATGAGTGCATGTTGGGAGAGTCCGGAGGAGGCGAGTAATGTGCCAGGAAAAACATATGGCACTGCTGGGATACAGACACCTGCCGTTGTACCGGTGAGAGCACTCTCAGAATCATTAGGAATTAAAGGAACTTAATGACTTCACAAACAATGCAAATTCATTTCCTGGGTGGTTCCTATTACCCCCATATGGGTAACTTATCCCTTTGCAGTGCAACATAGTGTGCCTTGCAAAAATTCAAGATGTGTGTATGTGGGACTGTACTGTGACTTCACCATTCAATTAATCCCTCCCATAAAGAGTCATTGTCCAATCATAGCTTAGCAGCTGTAACTAGGCATGGCAGGCCTATGAAACTTTGGATCCAGTGTTGCCAACTTGGTGGTTTTCTTGCCAAGTTTAGTGACTGTTAAGACCCCTTATGTAACTTTTCTTCAAAGAAGTGTTTTTGGACAGACCTTGACTCTCCTTTTGCTTGTAAATGGGCTCTTATTAGGCTGAGCCAAATGAGAGCTGCAGCATGCTCAATCGACCAATCAGCAGCCAGTCAGCAACATGACTAAGTTGTGAACGACTGTTCTTAATGACTAGTCACTAATCCCCATTGTGTGTCTGACTTCTCTTTTGTTTTTGTGCCGCATACTTACTTTGATTTTATTTTTTCATTAATTCATAAGTGTGTTATTCATACTGGTGTCAGAACCCAATAGCCTTTTAAAAATGTTTTTTTAAAGTCAGAGGTAGTTAATATTACTTATATCAACCATCTATTTTTTAGTTTGTTTTTCAGGGTCAGGATGCAGTAGCAGCCTTCAAGCAAAGCAGTCCACAGGCCCCTCTCCCCAGTAACATGTTCCAGTTTCTCATGGGGGAACCCGAGGCATTTCCAGCCAGGCTAGATGAGATATATAATCTCTATCCCGAGGGCTCTTAGCAGTTGGACCTGCCTGAGAGGCGCCATGGCAGCAACCTGATCAAATGCCCAAACCTCAGCTAGATCATTTCAATACAAAGGAGCAGCAGTTTTACTCTGGTCTCCTCAGCCTTTTGCTCAGACTGACAGTAAAACTCATTTTGACTGTTTGTATCCACAACCTTATTCTAGATTAATTCATAGGTAACACACTGAAACTGGTCACTATGAGTTATTTGCTAAGATGGATGCCTTTTGCCATAGAAAATAAGGCCAAGAAAACTATGCTATTGATCAGCATTAGGGTCTAATTACACAAAGGACTGGAAGGCACGTACCTCTCTATGTATGAGAGAATTCTCTGCAAAAAATGTCATTGATTAAAACAGGAACTTCCTACACAATCATTTAGATTTCTGTCCAGTTCATTAGCTCATTCTCCACAGTCCAATTGAGGTTTAAGACCTTGGCTGAGCATAAAAAAATATTTCAGACAAGAATGATGAAAATTTTCACAAACAAAGTGTTACTAGCTGACTGCCATCATGTAGCACCCGGAGAGCACTGATTGTTTGAAGTTCAGGTAAAAGAACCGGTTTCATCCTGCACCCTGAGCATCCACAATTAGTGACTGCTGGGCTAGTCATGCAAAATACTTGACTTTTGCTTTATCCTCTGGTGTAAGTGCCTTACTGCTTACAAATCCATTTTGAAGGACATATAACAGCAGGTGTTTTAATATATGATAATTCAGGGAGCTTAAGTCTGGAAAAAATGCTGTTACAATGAGAAAGTTATTGAGCTAGCTTAGCTAAACTGAGTTAGCTAAGTTTTACACATTCAGCACAAGCCCTGTTGAGAGCCCTGTAATCACAAGCACATTTCATCTATTGAGAAAACAGTGTCATGTAGATAAGATACCATTGTTGGCTGTTGTTGTCTACTGTCAAGTTGGTAGTTGGTAGTAGTTGGTGTCAGGAGATATTGCCATAGTGATAACCTTGAGCAGGCTGAATTCAAGTGCCATATCTTCCTGTGTACAAAGCAGGACCTGGAAGAATAACAACTCACATTAGTGAATAATTTAAAATTACCTCAAAATCTAATTTGCAATTTTAGGGGTAATATTTGTACAGGAAGCTTTGTCATTGACTCCTTAAAAATGGCATGAAACTATTGTGAAGACATTGGTTCTGTTTCTCATGACACTTTCATCATGTCATCAAATGCAACTGCCAGTGTTTGTGTGGGAAGTCAGTGAGGGATGACTCTACAGTAATTGTCGTACAATTCATTTGAACAGTGAAAACAGGATCCGAATTGTTACATCAGAAGTTTTCAGAAATGGACTTTCTGCTCATCTTTTGGTGTTGCCCCTATGTTTTACTAAGAACTGTGTTAATTAACTGATACGATTAAGAGAATGCTGACTTGGCAACAGTTGCAACAATAGGATAATTTGCTCTGCTGTTTGCTAGAAGATACATGTATGTGCAAAACAAGGTAGGATTTAATTAAACATGTTTCAAGAATCTAGTTACAACAAAAATGACAAAAACTTTTCCAAGAGTCATAAGTTGGTTGAACTGCAGTGACACATGTGTTCCACAGAGCATAAGTTGTAATCATATTTCAGTTCTATCTCCATTGTTTTTTTTAAATTTGTCCACTAATTCAGTTAATGGAAAAATATCTGCAAACATAATGTAATTCACATCACCCTCAGATGCACTTTGTGTTTAATTATAATTAGCAAATAATTGCCCGCTAACATGCTAAACTAAGATGATGAACATTTTCACCAGTGCAGCTGAAGACTTAACATTTTCTGCATTATTTATGCAGATTTGTTGATGCCACCTGCACGTAATTGAAAGATCATCCATTCTGGTGATTGTTTTCTTTTTTTCATGCATCTTTAAAAGTTTTACAGGGGCAATTACAGGTGCAATTATTTGGTTTTTATTGACATTTAGTTAAAGCAGTGAACTAATGATGATCTTTTTTTCAATAAACATGTAAACATAAACACAGCATTGTTTAATTGCATACACAAAGACAGAATTAGAACTATGCAGGAAAATCACGGATCCATATCTGCAGATTGCAGTTGTATCTCTTGCCGCATGTTGTTTTTTTCTATGTGAGCATCATGTTTATGCATGTTCCATATATCAATACATCAGACAGATGTGTCCACTGACTTTACGCCTAATAAACGTGGGTGAGGCTTGGTAACGCATTACTGACTGAAGGAGTAAGTCTTTGCCAGCAGCATCTTCTACTTTAACAGGTGCTCCAGTTGTCCAAACCTACTTGTCAATGCAAAGCACAGGATAGTTAGTGCTCTCGTGTTAGGGGATGTGTTGCAGTGATTTCCATTTAGCGTACACTCTGAGTGTTCGCAGCGATGGAGAGAGTGCAAGCAGGTTGTTGTGAAACAGAAGGAGAGTCAGGATTTTGATTAAACATTCATTACTGCCAGGTGCTAATTAAATAAAGGTCAGCCACTCAAGTTTTGTTTATTGAAACAAGTTGTTTCCTAAACCATTGTACATGAGTCTGCCCTTGTGCTATTACACAAAATAATAGCTAAAGAATTTATAGTGAAAATGATCAAACTGCCTCCAGTAAAATTAAATAGAAAAATAGTTCCACATTTTGGGAAATACAGTAATTGCTTTCTTGCAGATTTAGATGAGAAGATCATTACCCTCTCTGTCCATTAAAAATAAGGATAGAGAATGCAGCCGGTTAGCTTAGCTAAGCATGAGAGAGAGGGGGCACCTCTGGCTCTGGCTAAAGGCAACAAAATCCACCTGTCAGCATATCCACAGCTCACTAATTAACACATTATGTTGTGTTTGTTTAATTCACACAAAAACAGTTTATTTCACAAAGTACTTTGCAAAGGATGGAATATTTTAAACAAAAGCTACGCCATAATTAAATAAAGCCCAGCAGATAGAAGTACGGTGAATACATTGGAAATGAATACCCAGAATAAAATCAAGTAAGATTAGAAAGATAAAATTATAAAAATAGTAAAAATGAATGGGTGGGGGGGGGGGGGTTTTGTTTAAAAATTAAAGTTCAAAGAGATTTCAAGGACAGCATAATGGTGTGGTACTTGGTTTAGCACTGTCACAGCAAGAAGCCTCTAGAATCAAACATTCCTGCTGGCCAATTGGGATCAGCTCCAGCCCCCAGTGACCCTCAAGGATAAGTGGTGGAGGTAATGGATGGATAGAAGCAATAGATGTCAGAGATTCTGCAAGGCTCTGATCTTTGTGCATCCTGCTTTCTACTCTTTGTGCTAAGCTAGGCTCACACATGACAGTGATATTATTTTCCTATTCAACTGTGATCAAAATAAAAAAAATGTGTAAGTCTTACTCTCACTGCTCTCACTGCCTGTTACGTAATCTATCAATGATCTATCAATCTTGACTTTTAGAGTAAACAAATGACAGTCACTCCTGTATTAACACAGTATAATATACACAGCTAGCTAGAATAGTGTTTATGCAATGGAGGTTTTCTTTGCAGGCTTCCACTTGCAAAACAGCAAATACACAAAGCAATTATGTTTCATGTAATGAATTAGTGAAGTAGTGAAGTGCACCATTAAAATAAATGATTAAAATAATTTGAAAACACTCAAATAAATATAAATAATAGTAAATGAATATTACAGTTAACAGGTTTTATTTTAACAATCTAAACATAGAACAGATGAATTTAGGATGTGCTCGGTGCTCAAATCCTCGGACACTTCACTCACTCTCTTAATTAATAATGGCTGTGGTTTAGGTGTAAAGTGCATTAAACCAGTTAGAGTGCCATCTTCCATTCTCTTTAAAATCCAGCTACACTCCAACTTGGAACTTGGTAGGTTTTTATTATGATGGTAGATTTTCCAGATTCTCTTTATATCATATTCATATATGATATAAAGAGAATCTGGATATATCATATATATTCATATATATCATATATCTTTATATCTTTTGATATTTTAAATGCTGGTACACTGCTGTGAACAATGATGATGTCCCCTTAAAATAGCCTAGCTTTTCTTTTTTTTTTTTTTTTTTTTTTTAATCAGTCATGCAAATTAGTTTCTTAAACTACTTCATGAGAGCAATGTGCCTAATGACACCTGATTTGAAGACCTACATGCCTTGGTTGCTCTGATGGGTGCAAGTGTGTTTACTATTTAAACAACATGGGTGCTGGAGAGCACTGCTTTGCACTGGGTTTAACACCAGACAAAAAGGGTCACAACGCTGGTTCGCGCTGGAGTCTGGTTCAGAAGCTTTCAGTTGTTATATTTCACTATGCATTACTTCAAATTTAGAATAACAGTGGCAAATATATTGTTTGTCATTACTCAACCTATAAATAGTTAACAGGAATTTAGTTTGAGTGATCAGCCATTCCTCATATTGTGGATGAAGTCCAGGAGCTGATGGAGAAGCGGCTCTCCGATTAAGTGCTCTTTTTGTGAGTGTATCGAACTGATTCTTGATTAACAATTGTAATCAATCCCAGGCCTTTACCCCCTCGAGCCCACTCACAGTAGGAGCCAATCTAGAAGGCTGTGAATATTTTTGAGCACATTCACCATATGCCGCCTGCTATCATGAAAACCAGGGTACTTAGCACCAATCACATGAAGGGTCATGAATGCCGAACAGTGACAATCAGCAAACTGACCAAGACTGAACCCAGTGAAGAAGTGGGCTGAACATGCTCTGAATCTGTAAGTGCACATTCTCCATGTTCTTAAATTTAACCTCAGATTTCTTGAACTTTAGAAAAATCTTTTCTCCACTCTTTATGACAATGTTACATGCTATTCCTGTGCTAAATTGAAGCTAAGTGAGATTTACAAGTGCAATATTCTGACCCAAGACATCACGTTTTAGTTGCATGATTTTGTTCACATTTCTTTGATATCTTTTGGAAAGACCAGACCTATGGGAACGGTGGTGTATCTGAAAGCATGACTTTGTGAAGTAGGTTCAACAGAATCTGAAGAGACACAATACCAATAAAAGACTCGATATCTCTTATTCAAACAGCAAGGATTTGCAGCTTCAAAGCATTTCATCCGTCATGATGTGACAGGTGGTACTTTTGGGCTTGCAATAAATCAAAAGGCAAACAGCACAGTAAGCTAATTGTTCCTGGGTTTTAGGGATTGTATGCTCAGAGCTGCAGACCTACATGCAGTCTTTCTGCATGCTCAAATATTTGCTTAATGATCATGTTTGTTTGGATTTGTGGCCATTGATTTGCTGTGCAAACAAATTTCATGAGCAAGACCAAAATAGCACGTTCCACTTCACCAGCAGATTCACATTAAGGGGGGGTGGAGGAAGAAGGAATGTTGACAGAAAATAACACCATATCTCAAAAGCCCTAACAATGGTTTACAGGGTTGAGGTGTTAAGCGCTGTTGCGTTCCATGCTGGGACTCTCTGGGCACACTGAGAGAGGAGGGGCCACCTTTACTAGTGCAGCTTATTATTACTACGGTAATGTGTGGAGTTCAGTGGTAGAGGTAAGAGGTAGAGGTAACTAAATTCATGGCCACTTTAACCCCCGGGGTGAAAATTTGCCATAAGCCTTATTGACCCCATCTTCAAGTGCCCATCATATACAGAACACACAGTAACCTGCAGTTGGCAGTGTAATTAGAATTTGCCTACAACCCTAGAAACAAACTGTTCCTTTCATGCTGGAATTCTGTGCTTGCTTGTTAGTAGATATTTAAGCACTATAGCAATTAAGAAAGGCCTCAAGGGAAGGTAATACTGTAGGACCTGCCTCAAAGATGTACTGTTGCATATACAGCAAACACTGCAATAGGTCAAATCAAAATGTGTTTACAGTTACATGATCCCCCCCCTTCCTTAGCCCTTAATTTGCAATTGTTACTTATTTATCTCTGCATAAAACACTCAACCTTAAACAATTGTCTGGCTGTCATTGTCACTGTCTAATCTGCATGCAAATGCCACCTATTTGACCATAAATGTGAACAAATGTGAGGAAATTTGTAGCTGAGGCCTGCTGACTGCCGAATCAGACGCTATGCATACAAATGATGTTCTAGAAGAGGTCTCTGTCCCACAACCCCCACCCCTTCTCTCTATCTCTCTTCTTTCTTTGCCTCTGTCTCTCATTTCATCGAACTTTCCTGTAGCCTATTTGGGTTTGGAAGTAGCTATTGCATTGCTCTTAACAATGCACTCTCATTCTTCTGAAATATCACAGAGAAGGAGAGATTGAAAAGAATAGTGGAACGTACTAGACAAAAGGAAAGGCTGGTATATGTATTCATTTATTTTTGGCCTATTAAAAATGAGTCTTAAGGACTTGCCTATATTGTCTTCAGAGGCACTCATACAAGCAATATACACTTGGTTCTAATCAGGGGTGCACTACTTTGTAACAGAGCTTTATATACTAACAAGAACTACTTTTAATCTTTGATATGGTACCTTACACCATGTGATGCAATAATATCTAATAGCAGTAACATCACTTCATTATTCACACATTAAGTTAGTGAAATATAAGAAATAATAAAATAATAATAGTGTGTTCAGACCAAACATAAAATGAGGATTTGTGTTTTTCTCATGAATATGACCACTGTACTTCACAATCAGCCAACATACGTCAGTTGGAGTGCTCCTTCATGAAAGCTCACAGTGTTACCATAACTACAAACCACTCATTGGAACTTACCTGGTAGTCCTACTGTTTCAATGACTTTTCCCCAAGCCCTCTCCTCTTTTGTTCTGCTTCTATTAAATAAAGACATTGCACAAGTCCAGGTGACCACACACATCCACATCTTTGCATCCGTTTGTTTCACCCATTGTGTGAATTTGCAGCTATTCATTTCTTTACCTTGACTTTGGATGTGATGTCACCACACACACACAAAAAAAAAAAAAAAAACAGTTTACCAGTATAAACTGTCAGACTGTGCACATGCTGCAGCAACTCAAACACACAAATACAACACAAAATCAAAAATGTATATAGATTACCAATATCCAGTGTATTAACATATTCAGCAATCATGAGCATTTCTTGCTAACTATGTTACAATCTGTAGCTGTAACCAGATAGGTCAATGATCGTTCTATTAGCCGCATTTTTCATTCATGTTAGTCAATTTTTGGGTTATGTTTAAAAAAATTATTTCATTGTTTAGCAGATTGTTCATGATGCTAATACTGAATGTCAGTATGCAGGGCGCTATGCTAGCTGAGATAAAGTTTGTTTCATTTTGAAATACATGAATTAGGTTCATTTTGGAAACAAAAGCGATAAAGCAGAAATATATAAGACCTTTTAGAGTCCAATTAGCATATTCATAACATCATTATGTAGTATTTGTATTTTGCCTACAGTTTGCTGGTTTCAACTCTCATGTTTGATTATATCCTCTCTGTGCTCACATTTACAGTATTATAATGTAGATTGAGTCTCAATAAACATGTTCTCATTGACATGTTTTTCTCCTGTACATACAACAGACAAATTATGAAATATTTACTCAAAGGCCCATTAAGACATGTTAACCACATTCAAGCTACTGTATTTCATTTGATAAATTCACCACACATGTAGGCTAGACAGTGGCTTTGCTCTGGTTTCAGTCATATTTACTTGCAATATGATCAGTCAGAGAGAAAGTTAGAAGTGACAGAATATCTTTCTTATTTTGTCACTCATGCTGTGCACAGCCCATCTGGGTCTGCTACTCAGTGATGAAATCATACACAGAGAGAGGTGCCTCTTACTCATATACTACTGACTGGTGACTCTTTTATAGTGAAATTTCTCCAAAAAGTCAGTAGATTTGTTTTCATTTTGAAAAAAAAAAAAAACTCTCTGAAATGGTCTGAAAATCACAAAATGGCCAATACTGTATTCTGGACCTGTCAGCTGTAGCCTCAACCTCTAAGCACAATATCATGTTCTGTACGTAGCCATCAAGTGAATAGGATTTTTACAGAATCATTTTAACTACTCAAAAAATTCATCTGGAGGATTCACTTTAAAACAAAAATAGACGTTTAAAGAGTTTTCATTCAGCTCATAGAGCTAATGTTACTTTACTTGCTTGTAAGTTGCAGCCAATCTGTCAGTGACTGTCCTGCCATTAAAACTAATGGTAAATCTGACACCGTTATCATCACTACCTGGATATGTGGCGACAGGAGAACAGAAAGTGTGACAGGTGTGGCAACAGTAGGAGGGTTAACATTGAGTTAACCTGCTGTAGATCATGTAGACTAGTTAATGGGGTACAATTACTGTACTAAAATGTTGCAAAATGGCTGAAGTACAAATGTTTATTTTATTTTAACTAGCAATCATCATGATGAAAAACACCCAAGACGCACAATGGTTTGATGAATATAGACAACAATCCCCTGATGTTTGACATTTATTGAAAACTGCTTTTACACTTCACCTTTATGTTAGTCCTCAGAGCTAAAAAGATGTGAAAGCATTTGACTTTCCCCCTCTTCAATGTACAAACACTTGTTTGATGGGAGGGGAGGTATCAAGTGTGCCCTGTGGGTAGAATCATTTCCTCAGCGTCCCTATGAGATTAGAATGTTTGGCTTATGGCAGGAGCACTGGTAATGCACAGCTGCACTGCTCAAAACCGCTTTTGACTTTGACTGGTTTGCTTTTGTACATGTAAGGGCTTCTTCTTAGAACATGCGTAGCAAAGCTTCCCTGGAGTGAATTATTGCACCTCACTTGTCTTCAGATGTGATGTGTGAAAAAAAAGTCAGAGCCAGCTAATTGATTTAGTTCACATCCCTTGAGTATCTTTTAATCCAATTATTGACGTGCCTTTAATGATTCTAATTTTGTTTCTGAAATGGGAAGTAAATATTATACTTGATTTTCTTCTTAGAGGGAAAGTGAGACCACTTGTTTGCGCTGACAATATCATCAGACGGAAATGTGATTCTACCATTACAGGTGTTTCATAAAATTATTGTTGTAGCAAAGAAACCAGGAAGCTCTATGCCACATATGTCCAGCAATTTTGAGAGATTTTTTTTTTTCTGAATAGCTCAGAGCCAGGGCTCAGGTGTTACAGAGAGGTGCAATTCAACATGACAATTACTGCAAAAACCTGACCAACGCTTTTTGGGCTTGTAAATGAATTTTCACTATTATTTCTCTCCTGGCAAGAATTTTTAATAACTGCTACCCTGGCTTTTCTTTTTTTTTCTCATGGAATAGATTAGTTAAATGTCATGCAAAATGTAAATTAATTAATAAGCACGAGATCTGGATATTATGTTCTTTGTGCTATGCAGCTTTGCTCTGGCTACAGCTGATTTCTGAGTTGGCACTCTAAGCAGGGGTGGGGGGTGACGGGGTGGAGGAATGCGACTGGCGCAATTTAATCTTTTACTAAAAAGCAATGCTGCAGTAGAAAGAGTGACAAAGTTGTAATGGAATTACATTCACAAATATTTCAAAGTTAAAGAGTTAAACATATGACAATCACATCCTGTTTACACCAAGCTGAGAAAATTTAGTAATATGCTGCACTGACTTTACTGTGTAAAATACACACTTAAAGGAAGGTGAGCAGGGCCTGATTAACCTGCTGGGGAGGATCATCGTGGTAAAAATGCTCTCACTTCCACCCACTCCCTGTGCTTTGTTTGCAGTTTGTCTTCATTGAAAATTCACCTTCATTCAGATTTGCAGTGGAGTGGGTTTATAAAACACAAATTAATGTAGGGCTATAAGAATAAATGAGAAGAGAAGTACAATACAGGACACTATCCCATTTTGTCCCCACTAATTTGAATTTCTACAGGAGGCTGATGCTAGTTCATGTGTGTATTTGCAGTATTGAGGTCTAGTAGTTTTTCACTCGCAGGCATTCAGGTATGCAAATTCTGCTAAGCTGTTAATGACAGTATCTGGCAAAAACTGCTAGTATAGAATTCATAGTGAACAGAAAAGCCTGAAGGTGCCTCTGACTAAAACGCCAATATAAATTTTATCTTTTTTTATGATGATAATAATAATTGTAACCATTTTCATGGTGCTCCAATGTGCTTTACATGAGTTAAATTGTTCATGCAAAATTGTACAATGAAACATGACACACTAATCACACATTAATGCATCCATATTAACAGCTAAGGAAAGATGAGTTTAGATCAAACATCCAAAGCAGTTCCAAAGAGGAGTTTGGAGTACTGGTGCCAGGCTGGTGCAGATACAAATGTGTGCTGTGGTTAGATATTTTGCATCAAAGGTGTGGAGGCTGTGAGAAGGACTATGGTGATGGGGTCATTGAGGTGGGGAGAAGGAGGGGTGTAATGGAGGGCTTTCTGAGTGAAGAGAGGGGCTATGAAATGGATCCCTTGGTGAACAGGAAGTCAGTGGAGTTCCTGGAGAACAGGGGTGATGTGGTCATTGGAGTGTGTTTAAGTGAGCAGGTGTGCAGCAGCATTCTGTACTAATGTATTAATTTAATACTTTTTACACCATCCATCCATCTACTTTCACCAATATATTATGTATTTTACAGGTTTGGGTCATGGAGGCAGATGGCCAAGCAAGATAGTCCAGGTGTCCCTGTCCCCAGCAACACATCCCAAGCATCTGATCAGGATGCCTCCTGCTCACCTCCCGTTGGAGGTTTTTCATACCCGCCCAACTGATAGAGGAGACCTCAGCGTAGACCCTGCACATGCTGGAGAGATTATATATCTCATCTAGACTGGGATTACCCCAGGCTAGATCCCCTGGGAGGCACTCACCACCTGCGACATAGGTTGGGCCTTGGTGGACTGATACACTGCACCTCCCCATTTACATGTCCAGTAGATACAAAACAATATCGGCATTCATTTGTTCTGTTGTTGCTCTTTAAGCTCTGTTCTTGGTTTCTTCTAACACCTGAAAAATGCCACTTTAAAGTCACCAACTAGTCACTATCTATTTCTGCTGATCCCTTGCCATATTGTGCTTCGCCTCACAGGAGTCTTCATTATATTTACGGGATTCTGCAGCCTACAGGTATTTTTTGGTTTTCAATTATTTTATTATTTAAAGTAAGCAATTTCTAGCCTGTAAAATAACAAGTGTGGGAACGGTTTATAAGAGTGTGGGGAGGGTTTATAAAGGCTTAAAAATTAAATAAATATATGGTTACTACTCTATTTCACCTCTCACAGGGGTGTGGGAGGGTGTTCTGGAACCTCCACTGTGATAGGCAAGGGACCACTGTACCATATGTGTGTGTGTGTGTGTGTGTCACCAGAGTATCTCATTTTCATCACACTACGATGTATTTTTAAGTTCCTCTACAGGGGTAGTCCTTACACACCATGAGCTCCTATTGCAACCACGGATTTTTGCGTTCAGTAAGCATCACCATTGCTGCAGCTCCTGCGAAAGTTCAGTATCACACTTTCAACACAATCAATAGACCTAAAAGTTCAGAGTGCACAGAGCGACAAAAGAAACCAAAGCAAACACTTTGCTCAAATCTATACAATGTATTTTCTCACAGAAATAATTCTAACAAAACAAAACTCTTCACTGCAGTACACGTGAAATTCATTTGTTTTTCTACTTGCTGACATATGTCCTTACATGTTGTGTTCATTTGTAGTTTTGTTCAAATGTAACAGTGATTGTGGTGTAATTAGAGTGCAAAGCTTGCAGGTCTAAACAATGTGAGTGATGTTTTCATGAGTTTCTTTTGTTGCTCTTCTTCTCCCTTAACTTCACCCCATCTATCAGAGCTTAAGAATTAATCAATGTATTTATAATGGCCTTCAAGCCCTGTGGCATCTCTCAAGGCTATGCAACCAAATAGGATGCAAAGCTGTGATCCTCAAAGAATTTCCATCACAGGAATAATGCGGTCCCGCGGCACTGCTGCAAACGCTTGCCCCGAGCATTAGGCACAGATAATTTAAACACATAAGCAGGTTCTTAGCTCACCTTAATCAATGCCAACAGTGTCTTTTAGTTGGAAGGGAGGGGAAGGCAATAAAGAGATAACACTGGTATAACCTGGGGACTCGCTGCAAAAGAAATATGGAGCGCTGAAGCCCTCTGGGTAATGAGAAACAAAACTCCTGACAAAGACTTCTCCTCCTGGAGTTTCTGCACCACAGCAAAGTCACATAATGAGCAAGATCACACCAGATACATTCGATGAATTCTTATGAGTTTGGAAAAAAGCTTACCTGGGTGCCATTTTGACTTGAAAACAAACAGAGCAATAAAGTGAACATGAGCATTCACCGTGAGCATCCTGTGCGTGGCACAAAATGTTTGAAAATAGCTATTTTGGAGCAGACATGTCAGCACAAATACCGGCAATCCTCTCAAAACCCCATTGTGCTGGAATGTTTTATGATATTGTCACAAATAAAAAGGCATAAAAAAGCAAACAAAGCAGACAAGTGAAATTTCACATTGCGGTGTGTAATAAAATAATCCAACAAGCATAATTCAAATACCTAATGGAAAAAGGGGAAAATTCTTCAACAGTGCACTTTCTGTTGTAAGCAGGCATCCACATAGACAGCTCCTTCCCCCATCTCCCATGAAACTGATGTATGAAACCATTTCCCCAAAACCAAACATGCCCGAAAACATTATTAGTGCCATTTCCTCTTCCGTATTAAGGCGAGAAGTGCTGAAGGCAGATTGGACAGAGCCTTTCTCGGTGATGAAGTGCCTTCCTCTTTAGGTCTCTCTCACATCACGAACGAAATGTGTGAGATTTATCAGTGTTGGCCCTCTCAGGAGCTCTCTCTCCGTGGCAGAGCAGCTCTCTGAGGATGCTGTTGTGCTGCTCTTTCTCAGGGAGCAGGTGTACTTTTGCCACATAGGGGCTTTGAATTATATCTTTGATAGCATTGTCAAAAACACAAAATGAGAGATAGATAACTAGAAAATAAAAGATGTGTGTGTGTGTGTGTGTGTGTGTAAATAGAATGCAGTTGAACATCAGAAGGAATGATCAGGCAATATTATATCCATGACTCAATCTGTGTATGGCTTGTTTTGAAAATTGTCCAATTTAAAAGCTTTTTATGGTTCATACTGTATATTATAAATGTTTGACCTTTGCAGGGTTTGTATTCATTATGCTGCCCTTGCATGTACTTGGCCAAATTGTGCACCACTTTCTGCACCTTAATGATAACCATGAGGTCACAGCCTTTAGCCACCACATGTAATTAGGCTAGCAGGAAATTATACAGCCACTTGTGTGTGTGTGTATTTACAGAGGCTTTGCAGTTGCAGTTAGATGTTGCTTTCATCCACAAAATGTTTCTCATTCAGTATGGTTAGAAGTAACAGTCAACAAATAAGGCAGGTTTGTTCCACTAACTATTGTGACTTGTTATGAAGTTCTTTAGATCTTCTCCTCTCCAGATAGACAGACAGACAGACAGACAGAGACAGACAGACAGACAGACAGACAGACAGACAGACAGACAGACAGACAGACAGACAGACAGATAGATAGATAGATAGATAGATACACCCAGCATCCAGCCTGGGTAACACGCAGGTCTGGAAATGAAGGAAAGTACCGCCAGTCTGTCACAAGGACTAAAACACACACTAGAGACAGAAAAAACACATTCACACTCACCTTCAGTTCACACCTACACTGAGATTCACTTCAGCTTCACTTACCTAGCATGTCTGTGCAAAGTGCAAAACAAATTCTACATTGCCATTTTGTCCTTGTCATTCTTCCTCAAAACATGCACTTAATACAGAAAAAAATCACCTTAATAAGTAAACTCTTCATCAAATGGCCTAATCTATTCATGGTCATCAGAAGCAGATTTTTTTTCCTATCCATTAAACTCACAAACAAACATTACTTGAATTTATAAGATCAATACATCAAGGCTAAATACAGCCACAAGAGTGTTAATTTGCCAAGAGTGACGATGCTACAATGCATTAATTTTACATTATTGGCAATAATATTTTAGTATGGTAGCATAGTAATATTTATGATCTTAATACCAGTATGACAGTTTAGGAGAAAAAGCTAAGTCCAACTGACGCTGCTGGGAATATAATAATTTATGCAGATAAATTAATACTTGATGATGGTATTGGTAAATATATTGAGGAATCCAGCAAGGAACTTCTGTCAACAATATGTTATGCTTGAGGAGGTCAGGAAACCATTGTTGTTAGAATTCATCCACTGGGCACAGGTCTTCAAGGAAAATTATTGAGGAAAAAATAAAGGAAAAAAGAAGGTGTCCAAGTGTAGAAATGTTATAGATAAGAACCTCCAATGAAATAACCTGAAAGCCCTGTTCTACAAACTATGCAGATTTTCAATTCATCCTCTAGAAAGCACACCATATATTTAACTCTATAGCTCATGTAAGGTACTCTAAGGTATTGTTAGCATTAATTAAAAATTACTGGACTGAATCATTATAATCTTTCTGGCAGGTTGGACAAATGTTGTGGTATTCATTAATAATGATTGTACCTAATGTCAGTGTTGTTGACAGCCTGCATCTACCAGAGTAACAATAGCAGTCATGCAAACAATCAAGAAATTCAACAGCTGAGTGACCACACACAGTCAGGAGTGACTTAGCAAAGCTCTATAATGCAGACAAGTGAAGCCAGATGAAGCCATCCCTCATTGAGTGTGTGTCCCAGGATTACATCCCCTCTTGCTGGGAAGCATTTAATTTCTCCTTTCGGCACAGTGACACTTCAATCTTTTCCCTGTAATTACACATTATTAATGTTATGCAATTTCACAAGACAGAACCTTGGATGCAGTGACACAGTTATTGACATTAGCTGGTGAAGCTTCTTTCCTATGGTTTCAATGAAAAGGCCGTGCCTAATTATGGTCAGATTAGGGTTTTTTATCTCCAAGGCAGTGTGGTGTTGCTGACAGCATGTGGACACAACAGTACACTCTGCTTTCACAGCCGAGAAACTTAGAATTTTCACCCTGTTAAGCTGTATTAGTGCTTGTAATCTCTGTAAAAACATCAGTTATTCAGTAGCTGTTGCATGACAGATATGTCATTTATAACTGTCATTTGTCAGTGTACAATCTTACAACTGGTACAGTGAAGGTGGAATGGTGGCATAGACTTCAGAAACTTTGTCTTGGATTCTCAGGAAAGATAACTGAAAAGTACTCATCATCTTCAGAGCGCAATAAAAAGCAGAGTGTAAGATGACATTCTAAGATATCATTTCTAGCAGTAATGGCTTGGTAGCGCTGACGTCTTAGCTCTCTATTGTAAGGTAATTGAGGTATTATTACATTGTGAAATTGGGTCAGTTTTATCCAGAGAGGAAATAGGCAACAAGACAGCAGACCTTCCTCTAACAGAAATTGCCATCAGAACCACATACAGCGGTTTCAGGAAATGATCGATACTCCACATCAGAATCAGTGACTTTGGGTCATCACCTCTAAGATTATTTCACAAACCTGGTGGTTTCTGGATGACCTTTTGTCATATACTGTACAATCTTCTTGCATTTCAGCGATACACACTGCCACTGCAGTTTTTGTGCCAATAATGAATGTCTTTAATTTCGATCATTTTCAGACTAGACTAAAAAAATGCTGCATCTTATATTTTTCCTCCATGGACAAGACAATAAAACAATGCATATATCCACTGAAAGAAACACATGTCTTTAATAAATCCTACTTTTACTGGTATTTTAGCTATCAGCAGCAGCTACATCAAGGTCATCAAATACACACTTATGATATATAAATCTAAATTCTTTCTTTTTTATCCAAGTAATTTTCTGTTTGAAACATAAGCTCGGAGGTCAGGATGAAGAACTTGTCTTGATTGGTCAACACAATGGTTGTTGTACAGGTTTAAGCTTGAAACACTCAGAACTGCTGGGTAAATTAATCATGATTGCACAGCAGGAACACAGATTTCTTTGAGACCTTTTAGAATAATTTAGATTAAAGTTATTGTTGTTTCTAAAAATGCACCCAAATTGTCCCTCTTGTTTGACACTCAGCAAAGAAATACTAAGAAGGCGGGAGAGTTAATAAACCCAACATACCATCCAATTATTGTCACTTTCTTCAAGGAAGTGACAATTCAATTTACAACAAATTTCTATACTGTAAAGTAAGATGGGGAAAAGGGTTCGGCTTATTTTAGATTTCCTGAAGCACCAAAGATTCTGTTGGGAAAACTGCCACTCTGCCAGCCTTATTTAATATGTTTCTTTTTAACACGAACAATGCCACAAATGTTGCAGATAAGGAGGCAGTTGGGTGGTGACATTGTCAAAAGTCCAACGCAGCATGAAGATGAGCTGTCAGATGATTATACACATTTTAAATAAATTCCTACACAAGCTTATCTGGAGAAAAAAACAAAAAACAAAAGAGAACAGTCATCTTATCTCTTTTTTCCTGGTTCAGCTTTTGGCACCTGCCATGTAAGTTTACTTTTACATTTTGAGTGTGCTAAATTTTTTGTTTTACCCCAAAGTTATGTGCTTTGAACTGAACTGTTGGATCATTTACCACCTTTGTGATCCTCTAGATGCTTGTATTGTTTTGCCCCACATGATTTTAATGTAGAGACGGTGCTGTGGTTACAATGTTATTACCAACATAAATGATGTTGGTGTTTGTGTGTGTCCATAAATCTGAATCATTACTGCACTGACCTCTTCATTTCTTTACTTTGGCTCTGTCTTGGTTTGGCTGTGATATCGATTTTAAAAACATATTGAGTCTTACACAGCAAAATCTAATCTTGCTTTTAATGCTGTTCTTTTTAAAATGTTAGAATTTACTATTTAAAGTACAAAGTATTTCATATCCTTAACTTTGCTGGAGTAGTGAGAGGAAAAAGAGGTCTATTATTAGCTGAAGAAACCAACCAAGACTGAAGAGCAAGCTGCTTCTGAGAGAGTGAGCATCCAAGGACAGCTCGGATCTTGAGGTTGCACCTCCACAAGAATAAATATGCTTATTGCTGCCAAAACATGTCTTTGAGTAGCTATAGCAAAAAAGATAACTTGTCAAAATAAGATACCAAGAGTTAAACAAGAAAGGGGGGACAAACACTGGGATAAGTCAAAGGTCATCTATATATCTTTTTTAAAAAAGCAGTGAAGTGTCTTTTCTAAGCCCTGGTTGGCCAGGAAACAGCACATCATCTAACCCCTGAGAGCATCTAAACATGTATGTGCAGTGCAAGGCCAAGGTGGCATGAAATCATCCACTCTATGTGTAAATGGACTGTTGGATTCACAGGTGGGTAAGCACTGTTGTCATTCTGAGAGGAAACACACATACACATTCCCAGTCAATGGACAGTTTTAGAACAGGAGTATGTATGTGGCATTGTTAATACAAAATTTTTCATGAACAGTTGCATAAATTAAAGTAATTCACTGTAATTCAGTAGAAATTACAGTTTGCACAATGTGAAAAGCAGATTTTCCACATGTTCCACCAAAAATTTGATTTCTTCCAGAACTTTGGTTTATGACCAAATGCATGCAAATGTTACCACAGTAAGCTGTTAAATTAATAAAGTTCTGTTGGGCTCTAGAAGGAACAAAGAAAAAATGGTACTCAAGTAACAGCAGGGAGCCATTTGCTGAGAAGCATCAAGTGATTTATCAAATTGTAACAATAAAATTGGCATTTTGCCTGGAGTGAACCCTTGAGAACTTACAAGTGAATTATTGTAAGTACAACAAAGTTGTATTGCACATTTCACTGTACAGAACTTTGCAGTCAATTACTTGACTGTGTTTTTGAATTAAATTCCATATACATAAGAAAACGAAAGTAGTCTGTGCCTGTAGCCAAGACATTGTATGCTAATAGTCTATGAATTCAAGCTCAAGTGGCTCTTCCCCTTTCAGTGCTCCTGCCTACAGGCTTCTAAACTTAGTCCTTCTGTGCTGTGGTCTGTCACTCAGTGCTGGAGTGTGGGCACTGCACACATGTTGTCAGAACAAGCCAAATTTAAATATCCAAGAGAAGCCAAAGCACTTACATCAAAATGTGTGGTAATAAAAGGTGGAAGTGGTATCTCTTCAAAAGATTAACATTTTCATACTAATTGAGGAAAGAAAAGTTTCAGAACCTCGAATGTTCAAAAATAATCCTTAAATAGATTTCAGTGATTATGGTTTTACATTAGGTGCAGAGGACACCTGATACTTAAGTAAGGACACATTTGTGCAACAACAACAAAACACATCATCTGCCGGAAATTGATACCACTCTTAGATTGCTATTGAATTTTCTCTCCTTTTAAATGGTTTGTAAAAACAGCATAGTCCATCACTGAGGAGCTTCATGTGAACCCTTTGATATTTGCTCTTTGATATTGACCACAGAATCAATAGAGCTTTCCTATAGCAGAGCTGGTAATATTACTCAATTTTCGCAGTTAGTAATATTATTCCCGTAAGAGCCTATTTATTGATCTGACCACACACACAGACCTTTTATATTTAGGATCACTACTTGTGATCCATTGCTGCAACACTGTCCAGTTAAGAAGGCAGCAGCAAATATTCAGACGTCACTTAGTACATTTATTATGTCATAGTGTCTGTTCCTTGCTAGAAATCATTGATGTTGGTCTGAAATCAAGGCAAGAAATTCTAACGGCTAACTGAGATGCAGTGATTAAAAATGTGTTTGAATGAAAACCAGATTCAATATAACGAACACAATTTGTACACAATGTCTGGCAACTGAAAACGTGTCAACTGCCTCAGGTACCTGCATTGGAACACGAGCAGATCCATGTCATTGTAAGTGATTCATTCATTTTTGTTATGTCCTGCCCATGCACAAGCACTTAATCCACCCATGTCACAACATAATTTTTCACAATTTCACAGTTGGTGGTGGTGATGTGCAAAGATGTGCGACATTGTACTAACAAAGTGAAGATCAAGACTGTTAGAATGTCAACAATGCAGGATTTTGCATATGTTTTATCAGCAAGGAAATGCATTCAGTGTTTGTTAGATCTAAGGGAAAACATACAGCGAAAACTGAATGTAAACAGGCTTTTTGTTTGTTTTCCACCATGTACTTTTAATTTACAAATTTTCCATGTAATGTATGCATTCATGTTTGCCCATATGATTTTTCCACTCTTAATGATTCTTACTGACTAGCACAACATTGTCCTGATAGGTCTAAGTTACTTAGAGTTTTTACTGTGTATTTACAGTTCTACATACCAAAGAGGATGACACTGTTTTCTTGAGAAAATAAAACCTCTGAAATTATACATTTTGTGTTCAGATAAGGTGAAGGAAAGAAAAAAGAAATATTAACAAAAATAATAAGAAGAAATAAACATAACTGCATTCCTTCCAACAGTGTAGGGCTGTATTTTTGAATGCCTGGAATTTTAGATTTTTTTCAATGTTATACTTATGGTATGCTTTTATGGAAAGTAATATGTGTGGGTTATAAAGCTCCAATAGTTTTATTCATTCCTTCATGAAAAACTTTTTCTCACTCATCTCATCTCTTTCAACTTACTTCTCAGGTATAAGGTCACTTTCATGGTTTACAGACATAATGATCAGTTCAAAATACTCTATACCTGCGTACCCAGTTGAAGTAAGTGAAGTTGTGTTTACATAAAAAAGATCTGAAAATACTAACATTCCTCACCAGCAGTAATTCTGCACCAAAGAGAATCGCTGAACTAAATATTTGCCTCCATACAGAGTTGGATTTAAATTGTTTCTGCCCTGCTCCATCTGTTGTAGATCTGTTTGAGGAATATCTGAGAAAAATCAGGCATGGATTTCCAAAAGTGAGTTTTTAAAAAACAAATAGGGGCCTCTGTGGATCTAGCTTGTTCCCACAGCTGCTCAAGCCAGATTGGAATTTTGGTAGTTTAAAGGCTGTGTCAATACATTTCTCGCATTGTTCGAATCATTAAAGGTGCCTTGCAATAAGAGGGACGCTGCTGCTGTTGGAGGGTACCACTGGGTTTTTTTTTTTTTTTTTTTTAGATAGATCACACATGTAGCTCATAACTTAACTAAGCCTAACCCAAGATGTGTGCTAGGATCCGAGGTTTTCTAGTATCATAATGTAATGTAAATAGGTGATTAACTAAAGTGCAAGTCAAAAAGCATCAGGATGAAAATGATGAGGAACTGAAACTGAATGACGAGTGCTAGCTAGGCCTGTTCAACCAGACATCCAATATAAATGAAACTGGCATTTACATCAAGCATTGACTAATCTAAGCAGTTAATTAGATAGATATATAACGCGGTTCATGCTAATTACACATTTAAACTTAAAGAAATACATATGTTTGACTTTTGTACATACATTTGTATATTTTTAGGCATGGCTGCAGGGTTGTGAAGATGCTACAGCCTTATTTGAGATTGATTTTATTAAACATGTCTTTTTAATATTGCAGTA
Source organism: Polydactylus sextarius (assembly GCA_016801845.1). Taxonomy (NCBI): domain Eukaryota; kingdom Metazoa; phylum Chordata; class Actinopteri; family Polynemidae; genus Polydactylus; species Polydactylus sextarius. The sequence goes on from CM028906.1 coordinate 12,624,739, forward strand.
AATACACAGACCATCTCCATGTCTCTATCAGCTAAGAGAAGAATAGTCAATTCATGTGAGAGGACGGGTGAGTGAGTCTGTGATAAATTGGAATGAAATGCGAAGCAGCTGGATCCAGACTGACAGCTCCAAGTCAATGAGCAGCCAGGTATAGCAGCGTAATGTCTCCTAAGAGTCTATTTTTCTGACTGACAGACAAGTTCACCCAGGTTACTGTTTTCACAGCGTAAGGTGATTCTTCAAGCGGGTGGAACCAGGACCCTCTGAGGGAAATAAGAGGAAACGATGCTGTCAGGCTGCTCGTTGAGGAATGAACACACAGACATGAAAAGTCAGATTGAGACGTGGACGCCGCTGTTTAAAAGAACTGACACAGATGCACCGGCTGACAATCATCAAGCAAACTGTTTTGCAATGAAACCGACATTTTCCAAGCTGCATTTTCTCTGGTGAGCAGTCTTACACTGTTCACTGGATCGATTCATTTTATATCTAATGATGTCCGTGTTTGCCGGATGCTCAGAAAGATGCTGCGTTTCAGGATTTCCCAACAGGAAATGTTGGGAAATCACTAACCAGAGAATAAAAAAATGCTTTAAATGTGATTTATTATCAAAATAACACAAAGGACAACAACTGAGAAATTGCTAATTTTTTAAAAAACAAGTTTTGAATTTGCTAAATATTTTGCTGCAGATGCTGAACTGTACAAAACAGAATAAATGACCTTACAGACTGAATATCTTTGAGATATTAGAAAATATGATGCATATCAGTGTTTGTGTTTTACTCTGCTCTGCCACAAGCTCTGATAGTTTTCATGTGCAGATTCCCGTACAGCTGCTGTTTTCCAAAAAGGAACAGATTAATTTTTTTTTTCTTACATGTATAACAGGAAATGATGGTATAATTTAATGCGCCCAGTTACAAATAGAAATTATGTCATTCAAAACATTAATTTAAACTTTATTTATTTATGTGGATTATTTTTTTTTTAATTTCGTATCAATATCGTATCTTAACCTGTATAAATTCTGATGAATTTATTGGCATTTAATGCAATTTATTTAAAGCTGAGGTCAACCTGTCTTTCTAATTCTGTCATTAATAATCATAATAATACCTATGCATAGCCAAAGGCTGCATATAATGATGGAAACATTGACATGTACTTATGTACTTAAAAGCACGGACATGTCAGAGTTCAAGATGTATTAATCATGACAATAACACAAGAAGGAAGTCCATCAACTCATTAATTTATATGAAGGAAAAAAAAAAAAACATAATCTCGGAAATTTCATCCCACTTTTCATTCAACCTGGTTCTCCACTACAATTGACTTTAATGGGAATGAATCTACTTTTGCAGGTATTTTATTCAAATTAAAAGTAAACAGTTCACCAAATCCACTTAGTAGCTGTTCCTAATTCATATCAATCCATCAGATATATTACCATATTACAGAACATTCTTGCTGTGGGGCAACAGTGCTAACCACTGCACCACTGTGATGTCCGACATTTAGCATTGAAACCACAACGAACAAGATTTATCCTCTCAGGACATGCAGTATCTAAAATGTATTTCAAGCAACACAACCAACAATGTTTGGTAACAGTGTGGGGAATACAAATATCAATATATATCAATATATCAATATCAATATATAAGAAAATGAAGTTTACAGTATTGACCAGAATATAGGATAACCCTGAATATAAGACAACCCATTTTCTTCAAGACTCATTTTTAGAAAAATTAGCAAACAAGCACACAACCAGTAGTAGCAAGTGTGCATTATCTAGGAATGTTTTGTTGTTTCTTTTTTATCATTATTTGTTGGGAGTTTTTGCTTTTAATGATAGAGATGGTGTAGAGAGACAAAAAAGGAGGAGAGCACACGCAGGAAAGCTTGTCTGTGTCAGGACTCAAACTGGCAAACAGCTACACAACACACATTACAGTGGTACGTCATCACCACTTGGCTAACTAGACGCCCCCAGGTGTTTAACATGCAAACAAGTATTACCATTAGCATTACGGCTACCAAGTACTGTAATGAGGACAATTATTACTGGCCCTATTTTGAAACTATGATCAGACAATGGTGGGGCACCACAGTCTCACCAATGTCTGAGAAACACTATCCTTCTCTGCTGTTTGTTATCTTGCTCAGTGTTTGAGCGACTGTTTTCTAGCAAGTCTCCATGTTGTGGTCGCATCTCTCCAGGTCACTGGTGTGTGAGATAGAAGAAGAAACTCTAACTCGTTTGGGGAGAAGACGTTTTACATCACCTGTTTAGACCCTTGGGTCTCTGGATCCCAAATATAAGATGACCTGTCTTTTTCAGAATTTTTTTAGAGAAAAAAATACTGTCTTATATTTGGGTCAATAATATTTGAAAACAGCTAGCTACACATAGTGGAGCATTTTTCCTGCTGGATCTCCCTGGTCTGTGCAGTCCTGAGGGGCCAATAAGAAAAAAGGGCAACTGCAGATTTATGTGCTGCATAAAGTCAAAGAGTCGACTATTTTGGAAAGTCATGGAATTAAATTTCAAAATTGCAGAACCAGGAAGACAGCAGTTTTACCAAGTAAATCTAGTGGCTACATCATAAGTAGTCTCCACAGAAAATGATTCTTAATCATTCTATTGCTCGGGAAAGTACTCAGGTGATTACTTGGAGCTCTCTCTCTCTCTTTCTCTCTCACACACACACACACAACCACACACATATAGTACCCTGGGGTAAAATGCATTTATATCTAGACGTATACACAGCATTTATGAATTTTAACAAAGATCACTCTGTTCTGGGTCAATTTCAGCTGTAATATACAATCTGTTGCAATAAGTGCAGCGTTTGTATCTACACTACAGTAGACTACGTTTATTTTCTATTTGCACATGTAAGAGCATGACTGTGTAGTGCTTTGTGCTCTGTGTAAGAGGATATACAGTACTGATGGATGATGGACTGATGCTGCTAATACAAAGTGGCACAGCAGGTGTATAGCAGTTAGATTAAATAGTAATAGTTTTCCTTTAATTTGTTTCTGTGAAGTCACAGCTAATGCGAGGTGTGACCGTGCACTGGAACCATAATTCCAGCAGGTTTGTATGAGCCAAAGGGAGGGTGGACGATTTCTGAGGCACGGAGCAAAGCTCTGTGTTGGTGATGGACTTTGCAGTGTGAATAGTGTGAACAGACCTGCTGTCTGTCTTCACCCCAGTGAGGCTGACTTGGGTAAAACACTGTTATTTCTTTTTCTGGTTCATTGCCTTTCATCCTAGTTTTGTGCAAACATCTGACCTAGCAAAAAGAAAGGACTGGCAAGCTCAGATTTTGCAAGATTAGATTTTTGCCTGAGAATCAATTGAACCTTGCAACCAAAGGCAGACCAATCAGGAAAGTCAATAAGATGATGATGATGAAAAAAAAAATGAATTTGAATGTGGAATTGTACCATTTCAACTCCAAATTGGTGAATAAAATGCTTTAAATACCTAAATTTCTGAATTAATTACTGTCTGTGGGGTGTGTTTTTACTTAGAAACCAACTTTGAAAGTGTTTCTAAAAGACACTTATAATATTTTCAAGTTGAAATGCTGAAGGGAAAACCTAAGACTAAACTATAGTGCTGTGAATTCATCCATTCAGATTCATGAAGGGTTTGCGCCGCAGTTTCAAAGGAAGGAGATCACTTGTCAATCATCTCTTGGTTGGTTAAAGATCAAAGAGTGTAAACACGTAACTCTGCAGTGCTGGGTCAAACTCATATGTCAGTCTTGAACATTTTGCTTTGTTGCTTGCGCTGGTTTAAGACTACCTTCCAGAGCATCAGCACTGACCCTGGCTGTTCTATGAATGGTGTAATGAAGAGGAAGTGGTAAGCGTCAAGGCAGTGGAAGTCTCTGCATTCAGTGATTTTCCTCCATCCCCTGAGCTGCAGCAGCTGCTGTTGCTGCTGACATCATCAAAAGTCCTGATAATCTCCTGGTTATTGAGTCGACTGTTTTTCAGAGTGTTGTAATTCAATGAACTTCAGAGATCAAGGATTACAAGCCACTTTTGGGCCACTTGCCAAACTAGAGAGGCAGACAGAGGGGAAGGAAAATTAAGCAAGGTAAAGGCAACAAACACACAATATCCTGCAAGATAGAGAAACAAATATGAAAAAATATTTGTCATATGTAAGTCTTGTCTCATATATTAGTCTTGTGTATTATATATATATATATATATATATATATATATATATATATATATATATATATATATATATAATAGATCTGCCCAGTTGAGCTACTTATTATTATACTTATGTTACATATACTTATTTTACTGGGCAGACAAAAATAGCTTTGCCTGGCTTGTTAACAATGATATTACATTTTTGTGCCATTTCTGCAGTCTCTCAGAAAAAATGAGTTGCATTCCAATCATTCCTTTGATAGCTGGCCAGAGAGCTATGTTCAGGAGGTTCATTTGACACACAGTGATTGATAACTGATGGCGAATAACACTAAATGTAATTTCACATCATTTATTTTTTTAACTCAATTTTTTTGTTGGGTACTCAAAGCCCACCTGAATCATTTGTCTTTTAAATTTAAAAATAACACCTAGTGGTTGTATGCCTTCATCAAGAAATTGAATTTTTTAGTTACTAGAGCTTAAATTCATGAGTTAGGAACATAATTAAATTTTGTTAGATCACAGAAACCATGACCTTTAACTGTAACTTCATTATTTAACCTAAAGGCCCATTTATGCTCCCTTTACGCACGTAAGTGCGTATGTCTGTTTCAAACGTCAGGCCTTTTATAGTCACCATGCCTACTTTATGTTGGCATGGTTGTTAAGCAATGCATCCACTAGAGGGCAGTTCCAAGTGCACAGTTCCAAGCTTCAACATAAGTTTCAAACAATAATGAACATGGTGATGGTGAAGGAGATCACAGCACGCAGTCTACGAAAGCGATAAAAAAGAGGCAGCACAGTAGACGGCGGTGGTTTGTGCCACCGTTAAAAACATTGCGGTATGTGGATGGAGATTTATGTTGTCTTCTTCTTTGTTCCTCTCACTGGTCGCACTTGAGCTAAACTGTGCAACACTACTGCAACAATTTTCGTAGGTATTACTTTGTTTGCTGCGTACCGCTATGGATCACTAAGCTCCCTGAAAAAGGACTGAATTATGTACGTAATTACGGATGAAAGGCTCCACCCATCTCGGATCCTGCGTAGAGCATAAATGGGTCTTATTTCACAGCTTTTCATAAAGTCGTTGAATGCTCCATTCACTTCAGTGGGACTTCCCAATGTTCTACTGTCTGATATTTTTTGATAACAGACTGTTGCTAAATATATCAGACCGCTGTTGAGGAAAATTAACTATTTGCCACTGATTCATGTCGTTCATATCACATCCACAAAGAAGTCCCGTTCTCACTGTCACACTTTACTATTAGTGGCAATGTCCAGTTCAATATTAACTATAAATAGGCTGAGTGATCTGTAGAACGTTCCCTTAAATAAAATTAGATTTGTCGGTTAGGGGACTGTTTTTTTTTTTTCGCAGAAGCTATTATTTACCCTTATCAATAAAATTACCATTGTTGCCATTTTATTGATATCTTGAAGAGGTAGCTGTGTAATAAGCAGGATAACGTTCTGTGAGGTGGTCCATGATAATGATCGCCTCACAGAATGTTATCCCTTACGTAAGAGAACATTTCTGTCTAATTGGTCATCTTGGATTTCTTGAGTTTTGATATTGATAAGGCCAAAAACATGTTTTGTGAGATCACTTTGACCTTTGACCACCAAAATTAAGTCCAATTAAACATTAGTGGCAATTATGAAAGAATTCCTTCATAGCATTCTTGAGATATTGTATTCACATGAATGGGAAAGATGAATATGTGCATGTTTGGATGAACCGAAACATACAAAAAAATAATGCCTCTGACTAAAAACAAAATGGAATGGGGTTTACTTAAAAAAAAGCTAGGAAACTTTTTCCACAGAAATAGCCAGTAAATTTAACAGGCCATATTATTATTTTCAAGTAAAATTTACTTGCAGCTCTTGGTGGATTTAATTAGTGATACCCAGGCAAAGTTTACTCCATAAAGTAAGTAATTTTTAGTTAATTACACCTGAAGTGAGTATTACTTTTAAAAACCTCGGAAATGATTTCCACACAGAAACAGCTAGTACATTTAACAGGCCATATTTTCAAGTAAAACATGCATCTCTTGATGGATGTAATTAGTAATAAATAAATGACAGTGATCAGTGGTCATTGAGGACACAGCACACCATGCACACAATGAAATTTGACCTCTGCATTTAACCCATCACACATGTGAGCAAAGGACAGCTCTGTGGGTACCTAGCTCAAGGGTACCTCACAGGGACAGTTGGTGGATTCAAACCTGTGACCTTCCAGACCCAAGTAAAGACCAAGAATTACCTTCAAAATAACCTAACAGACAAGATGCTAGTTATCTTTTGAGATGCTACGATAACTCAGTAGCCTAACAAGATGCATTCAAATAATGTTGCAAAGTTTAGTTGGCTTCGTAATTGAATAAGTTCTTAGATACTTACCTTAACTGTGGTGAATTTTCACTTTCCACCAACACCACTGACATGCACCAACATGCACAGGTTCTTTTGACAACATTTTAGTTGGATTTCTGATTTTTAACAAACATGTCAAAATGACAAAAGCATGGTAAATTTTAATTTGTATTTAGAGTCAAATTTACAACTGAATTTGAAGACACACAATTATGTACAAATTATGTATGAGATATTCAAGTTAGGGCAGCTCAGCGGCACAGGGATTAGTGCTGTTGCCTCACAGCATGAGGGTCCTGGGTTCAACTCCTGCGTCGAGCACACTGTCTTTCTGTGTGGAGTTTGCATGTTCTCCCCATGTCTGTGTGGGTTCCCCCTGACTCTGAGTATGGGATAAAGAGATAGAAAATGGATGAATTTTCAAGTAATATGCAGAAAAAAATATATTCTTTATAGAAAGAACTTTGATAATCCTCATTGTATTTAGAAAATTAAAAAAAAAAAAAACATTTTTTGCTGTGTATTAAGGCAGTCACCAGTGCAGAGGCAAAAACAAGCCATATTCATGATGGGCAGGCAGATTCAAGAATGTGATTGATCAGTTTTGCATCAATCAAACTTGACAACATTATCCGTCCTGATCCCAGAAAAAGTTCCACAACTCATTTCTACTTGTAAAGCTTTTTTTTACTGTTACTCTTGTAGCTGAGGGCAACTCAGATGAGTATATCATCATTTTTATCCAAAATCAATTCCTGTCTTCTATCATTGGATTTTGCTGGCCTGCCAGCAAGAGGATAGTGCTCAGAGGTTTTAGGGTAACACTTTACATCCCCCTTTTTAGTATTTATACACCCTATATGAGCATTTAACACTTTATCACACACCATAATGTACTTATAAGCAGGTAGAATGACATTTTAAGTGTTTATTAATGGGGTGTTTGTCAGCATTTATAACTTATCCTGTAAAGGCACTTTTTATATTTTTATGACTGCATGTTGTTGTGTTGTAATTTATCATCTGTTGTAGAGCAGCCTTCACACAGCCACTCACAGGGAATATGGGACTCCATGTGAATTCCATAGACATAACACTTTACTGATTAACAAAGAAAATAATCATTAAATAAATTATTTTTGGATGCAAACATACCTTTGTTTT